>CM038680.1:222719513-223319513 GCA_021605205.1 Aegilops longissima
TACGGCACAAACGGTTGGTAAAACACAAATGTTTGCAATATACACCATAATCCGAGATGGTTCACAGAGAGGAAACGTGTGTGATCATGCACACAGTTGCCGTTTGCAAAGAGTGTGCGATGTCAGACAATATCATAACGGTGCCGACAAACTAAATGTTTGTGTTTGTTGCCTTATCTGTTGGAAATATGCCCTAGAGGCAATAATAGAATGGTTATTATTATATTTCCTTGTTCATGATAATTGTCTATTGTTCATGCTATAATTGTGTTATCCGGAAATCGTAATACATGTGTGAATACATAGACCACAACATGTCCCGAGTGAGCCTCTAGTTGACTAGCTCGTTTATCAATAGATGGTTACGGTTTCCTGACCATGGACACTGGGTGTCATTGATAACGGGATCACATCATTAGGAGAATGATGTGATGGACAAGACCCAATCCTAAGCATAGCACAAGATCGTGTAGTTCATCTGCTAAAGCTTTTCTAACGTCAAGTATCTTTTCCTTAGACCATGAGATTGTGCAACTCCCGGATACTGTAGGAATGCTTTGGGTGTGCCAAACGTCACAACGTAACTGGGTGGCTATAAAGGTGCACTACGGGTATCTCTGAAAGTGTCTGTTGGGTTGGCACGAATCGAGACTGGGATTTGTCACTCCGTATGACGGAGAGGTATCTCTGGGCCTACTCGGTAATGCATCATCATAATGAGGCATGTGTGTCTAAGCATTTAGTCACGGGATCATGCATTATGGAACGAGTAAAGTGACTTGCCGGTAACAAGATTGAAAGAGGTATTGGGATACGACCATCGAATCTCGGGCAAGTAACATACCCCATTGACAAAGGGAATTGTATACGGGATTGATTGAATCCTCGACATTGTGGTTCACCCGATGAGATCATCGTGGAACATGTGGGAGCCAACATGGGTATCCAGATCCCGCTGTTGGTTATTGGCCGGAGAGATGTCTCGGTCATGTCTGCATGATTCCCGAACCCGTAGGGTCTACACACTTAAGGTTCGATGACGCTAGGGTTATAGGGAAAGTTTGTACGTGGTTACCGAATGTTGTTAGGAGTCCCGGATGAGATCCCGGACGTCACGGGGAGTTCCAGAATGGTCCGGAGATAAAGATTTATATATGGGAAGTCCTTATTTGGTCGCCTGAAGTGTTCGAGGGTTTATCGGTATTGTACCGGGACCACCGAAAGGGTTCCGGGGGTCCACCGGGAGGGTCCACCTGCCCCGGAGAGCCCTATGGGCTGAATATGGAGGGCAACCAGCCCCTAGGTGGGTTGGGTGCCAAACCCCCCTAGGGCCCATGCGCCTAGGGTTGGGGGAAACCCTAAAGGGGGCACCCCCCTTGGCTTGGGGGGCAAGCCTCCCCCCTTGGCCCTGCCCCCCTCTAGATCCATCTGGAGGGGGCCGGCCCCCCTCTCTCTTGCCCCTATAAATAGAGGGGCGGTGGGAGGGAAGCCGGACCACATCCAAGGCGCAGCCCTCCCCCTCTCCAACACCTCCTCCTCCTCCCGCGGCGCTTGGCGAAGCCCTGCCGGAGTACCACGCTGCTCCAACACCACCACGCCGTCGTTTTGCTGCTGGAGTTGTCTTCCCCAACCTCCCCCTCTCTCCTTGCTGGATCAAGGCGTGGGAGACGTCACCGGGCTGCACGTGTGTTGAACGCGGAGGCGCCATTGTTCGGCGCTTAGATCGGAATCAACCGCGATCTGAATCGCTACGAGTACGACTCCTTCATCCGTGTTCTTGTAACGCTTCCATGTCGCGATCTTCAAGGGTATGAAGATGCACTCCCCTCTCTCTCGTTGCTAGTCTCTCCATAGATTGATCTTGGTGATGCGTAGAAAATTTTAAATTTCTGCGATGATCCCCAACAGTGGCATCATGAGATAGGTCTATACGTAGTTTCTATGCATGAGTAGAACACAAGTTGTTGTGGGCGTCAATTTTGTCAATTTACTTGCCGTTAGTAGTCTTATCTTGATTCAGCGGCATCGCGGGATGAAGTGGCCCGGACCGACCTTACACGTACGCTTAGGTGAGACAGGTTCCACCGACTGACATGCACTAGTTGCATAAGGTGGCTAGCGGGTGTCTGTCTCTCCCACTTTAGTCGGATCGGATTCGATGAAAAGGGACCTTATGAAGGGTAAATAGAAATTGGCATATCACGTTGTGGTTTTGGCGTAGGTAAGAAATGTTCTAGCTAGAAACCTATAGCAGCCACGTAAAAAAAACTTGCAACAACAATTAGAGGACGTCTAACTTGTTTTTGCAGCATATGCCGTGTGATGTGATATGGACAAAAGGATGTGATGAATGATATATGTGATGTATGAGATTGATCATGTTCTTGTAATAGGAATCACGACTTGCATGTCGATGAGTATGACAACCGGCAGGAGCCATAGGAGTTGTCTTAATTTATTGTATGACCTGCGTGTCAATGAAAACACCATGTAATTACTTTACTTTATTGCTAACCGTTAGCCATAGTAGTAGAAGTAATAGTTGGCGAGACAACTTCATGAAGACATGATGATGGAGATCATGATGATGGACATCATGGTGTCATGCCGGTGACGATGATGATCATGGCGCCTCGAAGATGGAGATCAAAAGCAGCAAAATGATATTGGCCATATCATGTCACTATTTGATTGCATGTGATGTTTATCATGTTTTTACATCTTATTTGCTTAGAATGACGGTAGCTTAAATAAGATGATCCCTCGCAATAATTTCAAGAAAGTGTTCCCCCTAACTGTGCACCGTTGCGAAGGTTCGTTGCTTCGAAGCACCACGTGATGATCGGGTGTGATACATTCTAACATTCGAATACAACTGGTGTAAGCTAGATTTACACATGCAAAACACTTAGGTTGACTTGACGAGCCTAGCATGTACAGACATGGCCTCGGAACACAGAAGACTGAAAGGTCGAGCATGAGTCGTATAGAAGATACGATCAATATGGAGATGTTCACCGTTGATGACTAGTCCGTCTCACGTGATGATCGGACACGACCTAGTCGATTCGCATCATGTATCACTTAGATGACTAGAGGGATGTCTGTTTGAGTGGGAGTTCATTAAATAATTTGATTAGATGAACTTAATTATCATGAACTTAGTCTAAATATCTTTACAATATGTCTTGTAGATCAAATGGCCCACGCTAATGTTGCCCTCAACTTCAACGCGTTCCTAGAGAAAACCAAGCTGAAAGACGATGGTAGCAACTATATAGACTGGGTCCGTAACTTGAGGATCATCATCATAGCTGCCAAGAAAGTATATGTCCTTGAAGCACCGCTAGGTGAAGCGCCCATTTTCCCAGCAACTCAAGACGTTATGAACGCCCGGCATTCGTGTATTGATGATTACTCCCTGGTTCAGTGTGGCATGCTTTACAGCTTAGAACCAGGGCTCCCAAAGCATTTGAGCAACACGGAGCATATGAGATGTTCCAAGAGCTGAAAATGGTTTTCCAAGCTCATGCCTGGGTCGAGAGATATGAAGTCTCCGACAAGTTCTACAGTTGTAAGATGGAGGAGAATAGTTCTGTCAGCGAGCACATACTCAAAATGTCTGGCTTGCACAACTGCTTGTCTCAGCTGGGAGTTAATCTCCCGGATGACGCGGTCGTTGACAGAATCCTTCAGTCGCTCCCACCTAGCTACAAGAGCTTTATGATGAATTTCAATATGCAAGGGATGGAGAAAACCATTCCTGAGGTATATTCAATGCTGAAATCAGCGAAGGTAGAGATCAAAAAGGAACATCAAGTGTTGATGGTCAATAAAACCACTAGTTTAAGGCAAGGGTAAGAAGAACTTCAAGAAGGACGGCAAGGGAGTTGCCGCGCCCGGTAAGCCAGTTGCCGGGAAGAAGCCAAAGCATGGACCCAAGCTTGAGACTGAGTGCTTTTATTGCAAAGGAAACGGTCACTGGAAGCGGAACTGCCCCAAGTACTTAGCGGATAAGAAGGCCGGCAATACCAAAGGTATATATGATATACATGTTATTGATGTGTACCTTACCAGCACTCGTAGTAGCTCCTGGGTATTTGATACCGGTACCGTTGTTCATATTTGTAACTCAAAACAGGAGCTGCGGAATAAGCGGAGACTGGCGAAGGACGAGGTGACGATGCATGTCGGGAATGGTTCCAAGGTCGATGTGATCGCCATCGGCACACTACCTCTACATTTACCTACGGGATTAGTTTTAAACCTCAATAATTGTTATTTAGTGCCAGCTTTGAGCATGAACATTGTATTTGGATCTCGTTTAATGCGAGATGTCCACTCATTCAAATATGAGAATAATGGTTGTTCTATTTATATGAGAGATATGTTTTATGGGCATGCCCCGCTGGTCAATGGTTTATTCTTATTGAATCTCGAACATGATGGTACACATATTCATACTGTGGATGCCAAAAGATGTAAGGTTGATAATGATAGTCCCACATACTTGTGGCACTGCTGCCTTGGTCACATTAGTGTCAAACGCATGAAGAAACTCCATGCAGATGGACTTTTGGAGTCTCTTCATTATGAATCATTTGACACGTGTGAACCATGCCTCATGGGAAAAATGACGAAGACTCCATTCTCCGGAACAATGGAGCGAGCAACCAACTTATTGGAAATCATACATACTGATGTGTGCGGTCCAATGAGTGTTGAGGCTCGCAGTGGTTATCGATATGTTCTCACCCTCACTGATGACTTAAGTAGATATGGGTATGTCTACTTAATGAAACACAAGTCTGAGACCTTTGAAAAGTTCAAGGATTTTGATAGTGAGGTTGAGAATCAACGTGAAAGGAAAATAAAGTTCATACGATCAGATCGTGGAGGGGAATATTTGAGTCACGAATTTGGCACACACTTAAGGAAATGTGGAATTGTTTCACAACTCACGCCGCCTGGAACACCTCAGCATAATGGTGTGTCCGAACGTCGTAATCACACTCTATTAGATATGGTGCGATCTATGATGTCTCTTATCGGTCTACCGCTATCATTTTGGGTTTATGCTTTAGAGACTGTCGCATTCACTTTAAATAGGGTCCGTCGAAATCCATTGAGACGACACCGTATGAATTGTGGTTTGGGAAGAAACCTAAGCTGTCGTTTCTGAAAGTTTGGGGATGCGATGCTTATGTCAAGAAACTTCAACCTGAAAAGCTCGAACCCAAATCGGAAAAATGCGTCTTCATAGGATACCCTAAGGAAACTATAGGGTATACGTTCTACCTCAGATCAGAAGGCAAGGTCTTTGTTGCCAAGAATGGATCCTTTCTAGAGAAAGAGTTTCTCTCGAAAGAAGTAAGTTGGAGGAAGGTAGAACTTGATGAGGTATTTCCTCTTGAACCGGAGAGTAGCGCAGCTCAGGAAGATGTTTCTATGGTGCCTGCATCGACTAGAGAGGAATTTAATGATGATGATCATGAAACTTTGGATCAAGTTGCTACTAAACTTCGTAGGTCCACAAGGACACGTTCCGCACCAGAGTGGTATGGTAACCCTGTCCTGGAAATCATGTTGTTAGACAATGGTGAACCTTCGAACTATGAAGAAGCGATGGTGGGCCCGGATTCCGGCAAATGGCTTGAAGCCATGAAATCCGAGATAGGATCCATGTATGAAAACGAAGTATGGACTTTGACTGACTTGCCCGATGATCGGCGAGCCATAGAAAATAAATGGATCTTTAAGAAGAAGACAGACGCGGATGGTAATGTGACCATCTATAAGGCTCGGCTTGTCACTAAGGGTTATCGACAAGTTCAAGGCGTTGACTACGATGAGACCTTCTCACTCGTAGCGAAGCTGAAGTCCGTCTGAATCATGTTAGCAATTGCCGCATTATATGATTATGAGATAGGGCAAATGGATGTCAAAACGGCATTCCTTAATGGTTTCCTTAAGGATGAATTGTACATGATGCAGCCAGAAAGTTTTGTCGATCCTAAGAATGCTGACAATGTATGCAAGCTCCAGCGCTCAATCTATGGGCTGGTGCAAGCATCTCGGAGTTGGAACATTCTCTTTGATGAGATGATCAAAGCATTTGGGTTTACACAGACTTATGGAGAAGCCTGTGTTTACAAGAAAGTGAGTGGGAGCTCTATAGCATTTCTCATATTATATGTGGATGACATACTATTGATGGGAAATGATATAGGATTCTTGGAAAGCATAAAGGCCTACTTGAATAAGTGTTTTTCAATGAAGGACCTTGGAGAAGCTGCTTACATATTAGGCATCAAGGTCTATAAAGATAGATCGAGACGCCTCATTGGTCTTTCACAAAGCACACACCTTGACAAGATATTGAAGAAGTTCAATACGGATCAGTCCAAGAAGGGGTTCTTGCCTATATTGTAAGGTGTGAGATTGAGCACGGCTCAATTTCGGACCACGACAGAAGATAGAGAAAAGATGAGTGTCATCCCCTATGCCTCGGCCATAGGGTCTATTATATATGCCATGCTGTGTACCAGACCTGATGTGAACCTTGCCGTAAGTTTGGTAGGAAGGTACCAAAGTAATCCCGGCATGGAACACTGGACAGCGGTCAAGAATATCCTGAAATACCTGAAAAGGACTAAGGATATGTTTCTTGTTTATGGAGGTGGCGAAGAGCCCATCGTAAAGGGTTACGTAGATGCTAGCTTCGACACAGATCTGGATGACTCCAAGTCGCAGACCAGATACGTGTATATTTTGAATGGTGGGGCAGTCAGCTGGTGAAGTTGCAAGCAAAGCGTCATGGCGGGATGTACATGTGAAGCATAGTACATGGCAGCCTCGGAGGCAGCACATGAAGCATTCTGGATGAAGGAATTCATTACCGACCTAGGAGTTATTCCCAATGCGTCGGGCCCGATGACTCTCTTTTGTGACAACACTGGAGCTATTGCCCTTGACAAGGTGCCCAGGTTTCACAAGAAGACCAGGCATATCAAGCGTCGCTTCAAGTCCATTCGTGAAAATGTTCAAGATGGAGACATAGATATTTGTAAAGTGCATACGGACCTGAATGTCGTAGATACGTTGACTAAACCTCTTCCACGAGCAAAACATGATCAACACCAGAACTCTATGGGTGTTCGATTGATCACAATGTAACTAGATTATTGACTCTAGTGCAAGTGGGAGACTATTGGACATATGCCCTAGAGGCAATAATAAAATGGTTATTATTATATTTCCTTGTTCATGATAATTGTCTATTGTTCATGCTATAATTGTGTTATCCGGAAATCGTAATACATGTGTGAATACATAGACCACAACATGTCCCTAGTGAGCCTCTAGTTAACTAGCTCATTGATCAATAGATGGTTACGGTTTCCTGACCATGGACATTGGATGTCATTGATAACGGGATCACATCATTAGGAGAATGATGTGATGGACAAGACCCAATCCCGAGCATAGCACAAGATCGTGTAGTTCGTCTGCTAAAGCTTTTCTAGTGTCAAGTATCTTTTCCTTAGACCATGAGATTGTGCAATTCCCAGATACTGTAGGAATGCTTTGGGTGTGCCAAACGTCACAATGTAACTGGGTGGCTATAAAGGTGCACTACGGGTATCTCCGAAAGTGTCTGTTGGGTTGGCACGAATCGAGACTGGGATTTGTCACTCCGTATGACGGAGAGGTATCTCTGGGCCCACTCGGTAATGCATCATCATAATGAGGCATATGTGTCTAAGCAGTTAGTCACGGGATCATGCATTACAGAACGAGTAAAGTGACTTGCCGGTAACGAGATTGAACGAGGTATAGGGATACCAACGATCGAATCTCGGGCAAGTAACGTACCGATTGACAAAGGGAATTGTATACGGGATTGGTTGAATCCTCAACATCGTGGTTCATCTAATGAGATCATCGTGGAACATGTTGGAGCCAACATGGGTATCCAGATCCCGCTATTGGTTCTTGGCCGGAGAGATGTCTCGGTCATGTATGCATGATTCCCGAACCCGTAAGGTCTACACACTTAAGGTTCGATGACGCTAGGGTTATTGGGAAAGTTTGTATGTGGTTACCGAATGTTGTTCAGAGTCCCGGATGAGATCCCGGACGTCACGAGGAGTTCCGGAATGGTCCGGAGATAAATATTTATATATGGGAAGTCCTTATTCGGTCGCCGGAAGTGTTCGGGGGTTTATCGGTATTGTACCGGGACCACCGAAAGGGTTCCGGGGGTCCACCGGGAGGGTCCACCTGCCCCGGAGAGCCCTATGGGATGAATATGGAGGGGAAACAGCCCCTAGGTGGGCTGGGTGCCAAAACCCCCTAGGGCCCATGCGCCTAGGGTTGGGGGAAACCCTAAAGGGGGCACCCCCTTGTCTCGGGGGGCAAGCCTCCCCCCTTGGCCGCTGCCCCCCTCTAGATCCATCTGGAGGGGGCCGACCCCCCTCTCCCTTTGCCCTATAAATAGAGGGGCGGTGGGAGGGCAGCCGGACCACATCCAAGGCGCAGCCATCCCCCTCTCCAACACCTCCTCCTCCCGCGGCGCTTGGCGAAGCCCTGTCGGAGTACCACGCTGCTCCAACACCACCACGCCATCGTTTTGTTGCTGGAGTTGTCTTCCCCAACCTCCCCCTCTCTCCTTGCTGGATCAAGGCGTGGGAGACGTCACCGGGCTGCACGTGTGTTGAACGCGGAGGCACCGTTGTTCGGCGCTTAGATCGGAATCAACCGCGATCTGAATCACTACGAGTACGACTCCTTCATCCGTGTTCTTGTAACGCTTTCGTGTCGCGATCTTCAAGGGTATGAAGATGCACTCCCCTCTCTCTCATTGCTAGTCTCTCCGTAGATTGATCTTGGTGATGTGTAGAAAATTTTAAGTTTCTGCAACGATCCCCCACATTATCATACATGATTCACAACCATGAACTGTTTCTGATGAAGTATGGATCGTAAACATTGCACCATAGAATAGCGTGTGCCATAGTTGTCGTGTATGAAGATGTTACGACGGTCCGATGTTTCGTAATCCTGTCCGACACTCGTACGACGATTAGCTAATCTTCTTAATTAGTTGTCGCATAGGGTTTGGGAAAAGTGAATGTGTGTGATTGTATGCTTATTATACACGTTCTATAATAGTGAAGTGTTTGTGATGGGTCGCGCATCATAAATGTAGCACCACAGAATACTGACTACGATGGCAATGCAAGCACAAATGAGTAGGAGTACTGTATATGCATCTTTTCTCATTATCGCCGTCACTGACTAGGCGACGGTCCTAAATGCTGTCGCAGAAAGGGGTTAAAAACCGTTTGTATAGCACCGACGCGTACCAGTCATATGATGAGGAGAGCGAAGAACAAACGGAGAAGAGCGGATTAGCTACCTGTGCCCACCTTCTAATGAGAGTAACTCTTCAACTCATACATTTTTAGTGTCCCTTCGTGCTTACCGAAGGATGAATGCTATTATAATTGCTATGATCCCTTGGATTCTTTTGAAATATCCCTTTTGATGAACTTGATGATTGCTATGCTTGTGGCCATGATGCCAATTTGAATTATCCTTATGGAGATGAACTTTATATAGTTCCTTATGTTAAGAATGAAATTGTTGCTATTGCATCCACACATGATAGTCCTATTATCTTTTTGAATTCTCCAAACTACACTATATCAGAGAAGTTTGCTCTTATTAAAGATTACTTTGATGGGTTGGCTTTTACTGTTGCACGTGATGATTTTAATAAATATAATATGCATGTGCTTGCTGCTCCTACTTGCAATTATTATGAGAGAGGAATTACATCTCCGCCTCTCTATGTTTCTAACATGATAGAATTGCAAGAAATTGGTTATGCTATGTATTCGCCTTTACTTGATGTCCATGAATTGTTCTTGTGTGACATGCTGATGAATAGGAAGAGAGTTAGACTTCGCCATTGCATGATATATGTTGCTTTGTGCTCACTACTAAATGTCAAATCATTGTTAATTAAAATTGGCTTTGATATACCTTGGGATCCGGGTGGATCCATTACTTGAGCACTTTATGCCTAGCTTAATGGCTTTAAAGAAAGTGCTGCCAGGGAGACAACCCGGAAGTTTTAGAGAGTCATTTATTTCTGTTGAGTGCTTTTATAAAGTTTAAAAAACAAAAAATATAGAGGGGAACCTTAAAAATTTCTCAAAAAGATAAGCGATTGAAAGGTAATGCATTAGATAAGTGAGGGTCGACCTTGAACACTTGTGTTCATGCTCATGGAAACAATGTAGAATTTTTCATGAAGATTCTCACAAAAATAATTATCCCCTTGTACAAATCCATTGTATTATAAAACTAATGTGCCAAGATTTCCCTTTAGGATGATTAGATTGCTTGTTGGTATGTGTGGTGCAGGAACATAAACTTTGGCTGTAGTGCACGATTTTACATTTTTTACTGGAAAGTCAAAAGCTTCTGCAACATTTCGCACAATATTTATATAAAAATTGTATATTTTGTCCTAATTTTCAGAATTTTTGGAGTACCGGAAGTATGGTAGATGTTCAGATTACTACAGACTGTCCTGTTTAAGACATATTCTGCTTTTGATGCATTGTTTTGCTTGTTTTGATGAAACTATCGATTCCATAGGTGGTATAAGCCATGGAAAAGTTATAATACAGTAGCTACAATGCAAAAACAAAATATGAATGGGTTTTAAGCAGTACTTAAAGTAGTGATTTGCATTATTATACTAACGGATCTTGCCGGGTTTTCTGTTGAGTTTTGTGTGAATGAAGTGATCAAAGATCGAGGAGGCCTCGATATGAGGAGAAGGAGGAGAGGAAAGATCTCAATCTTGGGGATTCCCAAGGCAACCCAAGTAAATATCCAAGGAGACTCAAGCGCCTAAGCTTGGGGATGCCCCGGAAGGCATCCCATGTTTCTTAAAAAGTATCGGTATGTTTTCGTCTTCCTTTCGTTCATGTGATATGTGTGAATCTTGGAGCGTCTTTTGTGTTTAGTTTTCCTTTTATTATTTTATGCACCATGCTGGTATGAGATAGTCCATGGTTGATTTATAGAATGCTCATTGCACTTCACTTATATCTTTTGAGTATGGCTTTATTGAATGCTTAATGTGCTTCACTTATATCATTTGAAGTTTGGATTGCCTGTTTCCCTTCACATAGAAAACCGTTGTTTTTAGAATGCTCTTTTGCTTCACTTATATTTATTAGAGCATGGTCTTTTGTAGAAAGAATTAAACTCTCATGCTTCACTTATATCTATTTACAGAGTCAAAAGGAATTGGTCATTTGCATGGTTAGTCATAAAATTCTACATAAAACATATGGATCACTGAATATGATATGTTTGATTCCTTGCAATGGTTTTGTGATATAGAGATGGAATATGTGGGAGGTACTGGTAAGTGGTTGTGGTTAGTAGAAATATTGGTGTTAAGGTTTGTGATTCTTGAAGCATGCATGTATAGTCCCTGGTTATGCTATGAAGTTGGAGCATGCTTTATTATTGATGGTCTTCCTTATGAGTGCCGGTCGGGGACGAGCGATGGTATTTTCCTACCAATCTATCTTTCTACAATTTGCTAGCCTCTACAGTATCGTGCATTGTCCTTTCTCACCTCGAGAGTCGGTGCAAACTTCGCCGGTGCATCCAAACCCAGTGATATGATACGCTCTATCACACATAAGCCTTATTATATCTTCCTCAAAACAGCCACCATACCTACCTATTATGGCCCTTCCCTATCCATTCCGAGATATATTGTCGTGCAACTTCCACTGCTTCAGTTTTGATGACTTGAGCATTCATTGTCATACTACTTTGCATGATCATATAGCTGACATAGTATTTGTGGTCAGCCACCGTTCATCATTTTTTATACATGTTACGCTAGATCATTGCATCCTGGTACACTGCCAGAGGCATTCATATAGAGTCATATTTTTGTTATAGGTATCGAGTTGTAATATTGTGTTGTAAGTAAATAGAAGTGTGATGATCATCATTATTCATTTTTATAGCATTTCCCCAGTGAGGAAAGGATGATGGAGACTATGATTCCCCCACAAGTCGGGATGAGACTCCGGACAATGAGATAAGAAAAAAAGAAAAAGAAAAGAAAAAAGGAAAAGGAAAAACAACAAAGAGAGAAGGGGCATGCTAGTTCCACGCTTGTGCTTCAAAGTAGCACCATGTTTTTCATATAGAGAGCCTCATATGTTGTCACTTTCATATACTAGTGGGAAGTTTTCATTATAGGATTAGATGCACACCCACTTAGTTTTCATGTTGGGCTTTCACACACTTATAGCTCTTAGTGCATTCGTTGCATGGAAATCCCTATTCATCGCATTGATATCGATTGATGGGCATCTCCAGAGCCTATTGGTTAGTCGCGTCGATGTTAGACTTTATTACCTTTTTGTCTTCTCTATATTTACCCCTATCATCATACTCTATTAAACCTGTAGTGCTATATCCATGGCTCGCGCTCATGTATTGCGTGAGGGTTGAAAAAGCTGAAGCACGTTAGAAAGTATGAACGAATTGCTCGGCTTGTCATCAGGGTTGTGCATGATAAATACTTTGTGTTAAAAGGACAGAGCATGACAAGACTATATGATTTTGTAGGGATAGCTTTCTTTAGCGTCGATATTTAGAAAAACATGATTGTTTTTTGGGATGCCTGAGTATTGATGTCTTTATGTCAAATTATAGACTATTGCTTTGAATCACTCGTGTCTTAATATTCATGCCATGACTAGACATATGATCAAGTTTATGCTACGTAGCATTCCACATCAAAAATAATCTTTTTGATCATTTACCTACTTGAGGACGAGTAGGAATTAAGCTTGGGTGTGATCATACGTCTCCGTCGTATCTATAACTTTTGATTGTTTCATGCCAATATTATACAACTTTTATACACTTTCAGAAACATTTTATATGATTTTAACATATTAATCCAGTGCCCAGTGCCAGTTCCTGTTTGTTGCATGTTTTTTGTTTCGTAGAAAATCCATATCAAACGAAGTCCAAACGTGATAAAAATTTAGGGAGAATTATTTTGGAATATATGTGATTTTTGGGACTTGGAATCAATGCAAACGGGGCCCCACAGTGACCACAACCCACCAGGGCACGCCCAGGTGTCTTATGCCCTCCTCGTAAGTCAGTTCGGGCCCTTCTTCGGTGCAAGAAATATAATTTATGGAAAAAATTGTGTAAAAATTTCAGTGCAATCGGAGTTACGGATCTCCGGGAATTTAAGATATGGTGAAGGGCCAGAAAACAGGAACGCGAAACAGAAGGGAACAGAGAGACAGATCCAATCTCGGAGGGGATCCCGCCCCTCTGCCACCATGGAGGCCATGGACCAGAGGTGGAACTCTCCTCCCATCTAGGGGGAGTCCAAGGAAGAAGGAGGAGGGGGGCTCTCTCCCCCTCTCTCCCAGTGGAGCCGGATTGCCGCCGGGGCTAGGATCGTAACGGCGATCTACATCAACAATCTTACTACCGTCAACACCAACTCCCTCCCCCTCGATGCAGCGGTGTAACACCCCTTCTCCCTGTTATAATCTGTACTTAAACATGGTGCTCAACTCCATATATTATTTCCCAATGATCTATGGTTATTCTATGATGTTTGAGTAGATCCTTTTTGTCCTGTAGGTTAATCGTGATCTTGGTTGGTATGATTGTATATTTTATTTATGGTGATGTCATACGGTGCCCTCCATGTCGCAAACGGAGGGGCCCCCTCTGTAGGGTGTTGCATTATGTTCATGGTTTGCTTATTGCCAGTGTTGCGGGGGTGACAGCAGCCTAAACGCGGATAAGTGGGTTATGGCGTATGGGAGGAAAGAGGACTTGATACTTAATGCTAGTTGGGTTTCACGACCTTATTGATCTTTAATAGTTGCGAATTCTTGCTAGGGGTCCAATCAGAAGTGCATATGATCCAAGTAGAGAAAGTATGTTAGCTCATGCCTCTCCCCCATATAAAATTACAAGCATGATTACCGGTACTTGTTATCGATTGCCTAGGGATAAATGACTTTCTTGTTGACAAAAGCTATCCACTTTTATTACCTTGCAATTTATTTGTAGTTTTATTCTCGCAAAGTACTCGTAGTTTTATTCTTGCAAAATCGTTTCAGACTTGTTTTAGGTGAAGCAAATGTCAAGTGTGCGTAGAGTTGTATCGATGGTCGATAGAACTTGAGGGAATATTTGTTCTACCTTTAGCTCCTCGTTGGGTTCGACACTCTTATTTATCGAAGAAGGCTACAAACGATCCCTTAGACTTGTGGGTTATCTCAGCAAAGAGGTCTCGCCGCGCCCCCGAAGCAGCCTAGGGGTCCCGCCGCCTAGATGCAGCAGACTGGTCCGGCCACGCCGCGGAAGCAGCAGAGATGTCCCGCCGCACCGCGAATGCAGCAAAGATGTCCTCCCGCACCATGATGGCTAGGGAAAATGTCTTGCGGGCAGGCAAGGACTCTCACAGGTGCATGCGTGCTATGATCAATGACCTGATGGGTCGGATCTCCGACTGGATGAAGAAGGAGGACGAGATGAATGCCCCATTTGAAAATGCTACCAGCGTCATACGGGGACTAGGGAAGGACAAGGCGAAGCTTAGCACTGAGCGCGACCTGCTGAGGGCGAAGATCGCCAGAATGATGGAGCAGCACGAGGAGACCACTGCCTTGTTGCAGAGGACCAGCATCATCGTCAAGAAACTTATGGACGAGAATGCCATGCTCCGCATCGAGCACCAAAGGCTGGTGGAGGAATCCATGGATGCTCTGAAGCAGCGCCTTGAGGACACAAAAGTGCTCATCGCCGCTCGCCGTGGAGACTAGTTCCCGCGGCCTTTAGCTACGCATCAAGAAAGTAGAGATCAGCGAGCCAGATCATTGTCTTCCTTCTTCTTTTGCCCTTATGCATTTCAGGCATTGCCGCATGTGGCCTTTTTTATTATCTTCCTAATATGTAAGACAATTATTATCCACTGTCATCGTCCTTATATTCATCAGTCTTGCTATAAGTCGCAGTCAATGCTATATAGGTCCGTCGGATCTTACATCAAGATCCATGCAAAACGTTCTTTTCAGATTTTCTTTTTTTCTCTCTTAAATCTCAGTTGAGTGAGACATAGCCACGCCATGAAACATGGGCTCGGGCGCCATTAATGGAGACGTTGGGAGGGAGGTGGGCAACGGATAGAGGTCAAAGGGCTCTCCTCCCGAGGAGCATGCGCAGGGGTCTGATCGCATGCCTCCCTTACTAAAATAGCTACCCTGCACGACACCTCCTAGCCAATAAAAAAGGGGACATGTGGCGGCACGTAAATGGTAAGTGTAACGCCCACAGTTTCAGTAATACTTGTGTTTCTGATGTGTAATGTGACAACACTTGTTCCAAAATGACTGTGTTGATTGTTAATGTGTGCGCCTTCGCAAATCGGACAAATTTTTTACCACAGCATGTTGGTGCCATGTCATGACACCATGCCAAGTTTCACGATTTTCAGGCGAGTTTTGGATTTACGGGAATTTTAAAACCAAGTTTCTCGATGTTTCCGGCCGAGCCAAGATGCCTAGATGTTTGAATTCCATTCCCACTTCTTGCATGTGACCTAGAAATTCGCCCAAGTACACATAAATGATTTTCATCTAACTTTGGCGCACTTGAGCATGCGCTTGTAGTTCAAATTTGAATTATGTGCATTAAATGCCTGGAAATTCATTTAATGTATAAAAAAGGCCAAACGAACCCGGAACAATTTGAAATTTAGCACGAAACTCCTATTTGGTCTAAGCTGCCTGTGTAAAAAAAATCAAGGCGGGAGAAGGCACTGTATGTCATTTCGCACACGGAGGTGACACGGTCCCTCTCGGAACCACGGGCCTTCTTGAGAGAACCTCCGGTTTGCAAGAAGCTTATACCAAAGCTTGTTCCAGTTCGGCCAAAAATTTACCACAACATGTTGGTGCCATGTCATGACACCATGCCAAGTTTCATGATTTTCATGCGTGTTTTGGATTTACAGGAATTAAGAAACCAAGTTTCTCAATATTTCCGGCCAATCCACGATGCCCAGATGTTTGAATTTCATTACCATTTCTTGCATGGGACCTAGAAATTCACCCAAGGGCACATATATGATTTTTCAACCAACTTTGGTGCACTGGATCATGTGCTTGTAGTTCAAATTTGAATTATGCACATTAAATGCCCAAAAACTCAATTAATGTACAAAAAAGGCCAAACGAACCCGGAATAATTCCAAATTTTAACACGGCACTCATATGGTTCTATGTTGCCTCTGTAAAAAAATCAAGGGGGAGGCAGCATATATCGTTTCGTACACAAAGGTGACAAGTTCCCCCTCGGGAACCACGAGTCTTCTTGAGAGAAGCTCCGGTTTGCAAGAAGCGTATACCAAAACTTGTCCAAATTCGGCCAATTTTTTTTACCACAGCATGTTGGTGCCATGAAATCACACCATGCCAAGTTTCATGATTTTCGCACGAGCTTTGAATTTACAGGAATTTGAAAAACAAGTTTCTCAATGTTACCGGCCGAGCCACGACGCCTAGATATTTGAATTTCGTTCCCATTTCTTGCATGGGACCTAGAAATTCACCCAAGAACACACATGTGATTTTTCAACCAACCTTGGTGCACTGGAGCATGTGCTTGTAGTTCAAATTTGAATTATTCACATTAAATGCCCAGAAACTCAATTAATGCATAAAAATGGCCAAACGAACCTGGAATAATTCCAAATTTAAATACAACACTCATATAGTTCTATGTTTGCTTTGTAAAAAAATCAAGAGGGGGGCAGCGTATGTCGTTTCGCACACAAAGGTGACACGTTCCCTCTCGAAACCACACGCCTTCTTCAGAGAAGCTACAATTTGCAAGAAGCTTATGCCAAAACTTGTCCCAATCCGGCCAATTATTTTACCACAGTGTGCTGGTGCCATGAATTGACACCATGCCAAGTTTCATGATTTTTAGGCGAGTTTGGGATTTACAGGAATTTAAAAACAAAGTTTCTCAATGTTTCCGGCCGAGCCACAACACCCAGATGTTTGAATTTCATTCCCATTCTTGCACGGGACCTATTAATTCACCCAAATACACACATGTGATTTTCCAACAAACTTTGGTGCACTCGAGCATATGCTTTTATTTGAAATTTGAATTATGCACATTAAATGCCTAGAAACTCAATTAATGCATAAAAATGCCAAACTAACCCGGAATAATTACAAATTTTAACACGACACTCATCAGTTGCATGTTCACTATAGATTAATATTCTAGCAATTCAAACACCATCCTTTCCCTATGTAACACCATTTTCTCTTTCAAAACATAATGAAAAAAATCGGGTATACCACAAACAGTTTACTAGCAAGAATCATGTGGGATGCAATATAAAATATTTTGGCACACCGTCTTGTTTGGCTTACGCAGGAAGCTTCGTCATCTACAATCCATCGCCCGTGCTTGAACCACACTTGCACGCCACTTTCTCGTGGCACCGAGCGAAATTTTTCTGCCACCGCAGATATCTATCTCCCCGCCCCTCCCTCCCACCAAAAGCCACATTTCCACTGTTCTTCCTTGCTTTCCAAGTTCAAACATTCACTGCTGCTTACTGACAGCTCAGCTTTCTCGCTAGCGACCCTTCTTCTTGCAGCACCGCTGATACGTCTCCAACGTATCTATAATTTTTTATTGTTCCATGCTATATTATATTCTGTTTTGGACATTAATGGGCTTTATTATACACTTTTATATTATTTTTGGGACTAACCTATTAACCGGAGGCCCAACCCAGAATTGCTGTTTTTTGCCTATATCAGAGTTTCGCAGAAAAAGAATAGCAAACGGAGTCCAAACGGAATGAAACCTTCGGAAACGTGATTTTTGGAACGAACGTGATCTAGAGGACTTGGACCCTACGTCAAGAAAGCAACTAGGAGGACACGAGGTAGGGGGCGCGCCAACCCCCCTAGGCGCGTCCTCCAACCACGTGGGGCCCATGTTGCTCCATCGACGTACTTCTTCCTCCTATATATACCTACGTACCCCCAAACTACCAGATATGGAGCCAAAAACCTAATTCCACCGCCGCAACCTTCTACATGCCGTGAGATCCCATCTTGGGGACTTTTCCGAGTTCACGGAGGGGGCATCGATCACGGAGGGCTTCTACATCAACATCGTAGCCTCTCCGATGATGTGTGAGTAGTTTACCTCAGACCTCCGGGTCCATAGTTATTAGCTAGATGGCTTCTTCTCTCTCTTTGGATCTCAATACAAAGTTCTCCATGATTCTCGTGGAGATCTATTCGATGTAATCTTCTTTTGCGGTGTGTTTGTTGAGACCGATGAATTGTGTGTTTATGATCAAGATTATCTATAAACAATATTTGAATCTTCTCTGAATTCTTTTATGTATGATTGGTTATCTTTGCAAGTCTCTTCGAATTATCAGTTTGGTTTGGCCTACTAGATTGATCTTTCTTGCAATAGGAGAAGTGCTTAGCTTTGGGTTCAATCTTATGTGTACTTTCCCGGTGACATCGGGGCAGCAAGGCACGTATTGTATTGTTGCCATCGAGGATAACGAGATGGGGTTTATATCATATTGCATGAGTTTATCCCTCTACATCATGCCATCTTACTTAAAGCGTTACTCTATTCTTTTGAACTTAATACTCTAGATGCATGCTGGATAGCGGTCGATGTGTGGAGTAATAGTAGTAGATGCAGGCAGGAGTCGGTCTACTTGTCACGGACGTGATGCCTATATACATGATCATACCTAGATACTCTCATAACTATGCTCAATTCTGTCAATTGCTCAACAGTAATTTGTTTACCCACCGTAATACTTATGCTCTCGAGAGAAGCCACTAGTGAAACCTATGGCCCCCGGGTCTATTTTCCATCATATTAATCTTCCAACACTTAGCTATTTTTATTGCCTTTTATTTTACTTTGCATCTTTATCATAAAAATACCAAAAATATTATCTTATCATATCTATCAGATCTCACTTTCGTAAGTGACCGTGAAGGGATTGAAAACCCCTTTATTGCGTTGGTTGCGAGGATTTTATTTGTTTGTGTAGGTGCGAGGGACTCGTGCGTGGCCTGCTACTGGATTGATACCTTGGTTCTCAAAAACTAAGGGAAATACTTATGTTGCTTTACTGCATCACCCTTTCCTCTTCAAGGGAAAACCAATGCAGTGCTCAAGAGGTAGCAAGAAGGATTTCTAGCGTCGTTGTCGGGGAGTCTACGCAAAAGTCAACATACCAAGTACCCATCACAAACCCTTATCTCCTGCATTACATTATTTGCCATTTGCCTCTCGTTTTCCTCTCCCCCACTTCACCCTTGCCGTTTTATTTGCCCTCTCTTTTCCGTTCGCCTCTTTTCTGCTTGCTTCTTGATTGCTCGTGTGTTGGATTGCTTGCTTGTCACTATGGCTCTACCTAGATCTAGTGATCTTTACCTTAAAAGGTTAGAAGATATCGAAAGCAACGTCAGGAGTTTTATGGTTTTACAATTTGAGCTTAATAATTTCTTTAAGGACGAGCTTAAGGAACAAAAAAGCTTTATGTGTTACATGAATAAAGAGCTCGATGATATCTCTAAAGAATTTTACAGTTTGAAATTTTAGATTGCTCATCTAGAAGTTAAGAGCTGAAGTTTCGAATAAGCAGGCCACCTTAGTTAATAAGATGGCTGCTAAAACGGAAAATTTCTATCAAAATAAAGATGAAGATCTAAAATTCATTGAGGTGTCCCCTATTAAATCTTTGTTTTTCAATATGAATTTTTATAATGATGGGACTGAATATGATCCACCTTTACCTAGAAGGCGTTCCAAAAATTTGGAGTTTTTAGATCTTGATGCTAAAATCAGTAAAAGTGGGATTGAAGAGATCAAAACTCTAGATATTAATGAACCCACTATTTTGGATTTCAAGGAATTTAATTATGATAATTGCTCTTTGATAGATTGTATTTCCTTGTTGCAATCGGTGCTGAATTCTCCACATGCTTATAGTCAAAATAAAGCCTTTACCAAACATATCATTGATGCTTTGATGCAATCTTATGAAGAAAAACTTGAGTTGGAAGTTTCTATCCCTAGAAAACTTTATGATGAGTGGGAACCTACTATTAAAATTAAAATTAAAGATCACGAATGCTATGCTTTGTGTGATTTGGGTGCTAGTGTTTCCACGATTCCAAAAATTTTATGCGATTTGCTAGGTTTCCGTGATTTTGATGATTGTTATTTAAACTTGCACCTTGCGGATTCCACCATTAAGAAACCTATGGGAAGAGTTAATGATGTTCTTATTGTTGCAAATAGGAATTATGTGCCCGTAGATTTTATTGTTCTTGATATAGATTGCAATCCTTCATGTACTATTATTCTTGGTAGACCTTTCCTTAGAACGATTGGTGCAATTATTGATATGAAGGAATGGAATATTAGATTCGAATTTCTGTTAAGGAAAGGCATGGAACACTTCCCTAGAAAGAAAATAAAATTTCCTTATGAATCTATTATGAGAGCCACTTATGGATTGCCTACCAAAGATGGCAATACCTAGATCTATCCTTGCTATTTTGCCTAGCTAGGGGCGTTAAATGATAGCGCTTGTTGGGAGGCAACCCAATTTTATTTTTAGTTTTCATCTTTTTGCTTCTGTAGGAATAAATATTTGATCTAGCCTCTCGTTAGATGTGTTTTTATGTTTTAATTAGTGTTTGTGCCAAGTTTAACCTATAGGATCTTCTTGGATGATAGTTGTTTGATCTTGCTGAAAATTCCAGAAACTTTCTGTTCACGAAAATAATTGTTAAAAATCACCAGAATGTGATAAAATATTGATTCCAATTTTTGCTTTTGTACGTAGGTCCATAGGCCGATCGATACATGACTGCCCTCAAGAAAATACAAACCGGCATGTCGTGGGCTGCGCATGTTAAAAAAGAAAGCCTAGACGGGGCAGCCCACAACCCAGCTGATACTTACTGGCCCACTGATAATAAATGATACATGCCAGCTCCCCGACTTCTTTGTAAATTTATATCGTTTAGTAACTACGTTGAAACACCTAAAAATGTAACTATGTTGACAAACCCGTGGGCCCCAATGTCAGTATAGCATTAGGAGGAAGTATTTTTTCAATAGGCACTTGCTTGCATACGGCCATAGACCTGGTGGGTCTCGAATGTCCGCCTCTCCACGTACAGTCCTCTCCACATTCCTCTCATTTGTTCAGCATGTTCACAATGGTGGATAGCGGCGCCGCGGCGAGCGCACAAAGGCGCAGGTCAAGATCGAACCACCAGAGGCAGTGCCTTATTTCTACCGAAACTACTGAACTAGCCCAGTGGCCAAGTGACACTACCCGACCGATGTTCCGCCCGGGTTCGATTCCACCTGATGCAGGGAAAATATCTCCAAATTGTTTTTCCTCTGCCATTATTGACATGTGGGTCCCCATTGTCATCTATGCACACCACATCCAACACTTGCCAAAACTTCGTCCCTCGTTTTCTCTGTTTTTCGCACACTCGACATTGTGTGGGCATTTTGAAAATAACATATCTTTTTTACTGTGCATCATATGAAGATGTGCTATGCATGAATGTTGATCAACATGATGTTAACTGGCTGGTAGTTCCATTTTTGATCATGATTAAAACTTCCAACATGATGTTATCCCTGTTTGAATATGGCGTGTTAATATAAATGCTCTGCCTCTGAAACTTGCAGTTTCTTATCTAAAACAGAACTTGCAGTTTCTTATCTGAAACTGAAACTTGCAGTTTCTTCTGTGAGAATCACATCGTCTGTACTTTTATACTCCTTTGAAACTACATTTTTTTGAAGTGCTAAAAATAGATCTCTAGAATTCATGAAATACTTCATATGCTCAATACTGCAAATCTGAAATTCAAAAGACATTCATATATGAAAGTACTCTCAAAATACACAACACAAAACACAATTCACAACCTGCAAATACTGACAACCCTAATCACCTCCTGACAATTCACAACCTGCCCGACTATTGGGCTGGGGGGCAGTCCCCTCCTATTCCTTGGCGGCAGACAGCCGCCCCATGAGACGATGTGAACAACGAGGGAGAGGATGGCGGGGAAGCGTTGTCGGGCCAACTGCTTTTCTCCTCTTGTAGTTGGGTTCGGTCAACCAAGACTCCACCAGCTCGCTGTGGCACAACACCCTCACAAACGGCACCCTGTAGATGCTCGATCCTTCAATCTCTGGTGGATGCTCCATCTGGGATCGATACTCCCACCACCGCTGCCTCACGATCGGATTCGGTGAATCTGTTTGCTCCATGGCCCAGAGGAGCAGCTCTATGCAGTCCGACGCGACTCACTTCGGGAGTATCGTCGCCTTTTCACTCTGTTGCAGATATTCATCCATGGATGTCTCCATCGCCGCTAGTTCGTCCTTGTTGTCAAAGCTAGACTATATCTCCAACATACTTGCTAGCTTCACAGGGTAACCATCTGCGATCCTCACGTACCGGTTTTACTCCTCCATCGATCTACTTCTCCACAGCACGTTCACTCGTTGACGGTGGTTTTTGAATGGAAGAGGAGCGACGCTGGTTTTGGATTAGAACGGGAGAGGAGCGGCGCTGGTTTTGGATTGGAGCAGGAGAGGAGAGGAGGGGTGGTGGTTTTGTAATGGAAGACGAGAGGAGCGGTGTTGGATTTAGATTGGAACATGAGAGGAGCGGCGGTGGTTTAAGAGGAGAGGAGCGATGCTGGTCTTGGAAGTGCTTTTTTGTTTTGTGTATTTTGGGTCAAAGTTTGACCACGTACTGTATTTGACAAGCAAAATGTGAATGCATGTCACCAAAATTTATATCGTTTGGTTTGTATCTGAATGTACTTTCAAATTAATTTATTTTTGCTACGTATAACATATATTTTATTTGTGAAAATCATGGTCAATTATGACCCAGAATAAAAGGGAGACTAGTTAATGTGGGGTCACTTTCTTAATTGAAGGGTAAATTGATTTTGATTTTGATCCAGTCACAGCGCGTCGGCCCTCTTTTCCAATACTAAATCGCTGCCGCACGCTCCTCTCCCTCTTGTCCATTGCAAAACCACCTCCTCTCCACTCCATCATCTCCATTCCTAAACCACTGTCTCGCCTCTCCCTCTTCTCCATTGCAAAACCACCCCCTCTCCTCTCCTTCTTCTCCATTGCAAAACCACCATATTGCCTCTCCCTCTTCTCTATTGCAAGACCATTGTCTCTCCTCCCATCTTCAAAAGCTAGCACCAGACCTCTCAAAAGGACATCTATGGAGAGGATGCGGCAGTGAATCGGGCAGATCGCCGGCGGCGACCAAGCAAAGTTAGCTAGGTTGAAGGAGATCCTTACTTGGTTTGCAATGAGTCAGAGATTTTGAGGACGGTGAGGGCCATGTGGCAATGTATGCGAAAGACCGAGACGACAGCAATGAGGGCGACGATGTACTCCTCAGCGACAGTCACACCGCAGTCCTTTGGGTTCATCGAGTATCTCCTCTGGGCGATGGAGCAGACAGATTCGCCCGAGGTGAAAGTCAGGCGGAGGTGGTGGGCGTACAGGTCGAAGGTCGAGCATCCAAAGGGTAACGAACCGATCGAGTACGGTGTGCCGTTTGTGAAGGTGCAGAGCCAGTTAGAGCCACAGGAGTATTCGTTCTCCCACCACCGCGGTGGCACAAGAGGTGCCAAAACATTGCCTCAAATTAATAGTGACACTAGATTAAGGTGCAAAATAATAACATTACTGCTTTATCATGGCAGTGCCAAAACAGTAGCACAAGAGCAGACTCAACATGCAGGATCTTTGGCAAACGGTCGGACCAAAAAGGAACATACCTCGTGATGGGAACCATATCTGAAGTCAATGCCATTGTAGAAGGGATGACACCAGTCACCAACATGGATGATTCAATTCATGGAACCTTTTGGTGCAGTTCACCTAAAATGAAGCAATGTCCCATGAGCTAGCAGCTTCTTTTTCATTTTTTTAAGAAAATGGCTCCAGCCCCGGTTCCATTTCCATTAGAAAACGAAACCCACAAAGCTTCTTCTTCATTAGTTGCAATAAAATTGAGCAATATCAAGGTTGGTTGTGAAGCTCGTGGAATTTTCAACTATAATTTGGATATCATTTGTGTAGTTCAACTAAGATCAAGCGTGAAATGTACATCTCTGTTTGCACAAAAAGGTGGAAAGGAGGGTACTAACAAATGATGAAACATACATCAAATGAAAAGAAGCATGTTCCTTATCTGAATGGCAATCCTACAAGGACAGTAGCAATTTCTAAAGCAGCAACATTGCTAGATATTAGTGTGGGAATTAGGATTAACTATGACAACGGTTAAATACAACATTACTTTAATGGTGCCATTGCTTCATTTTACCAGCAATATTACATTAACAGCTGCTACATAGTTGATATTTGGGCATGGGAGAGTAGGCGGACCAGGACAGTTGCATTTGTAACAAAAAGAAGCAACTTATCTTAATGGGAAATTTAGCAGGACATGAAACAGTGCCATGGATTCATATTACTGGAGGCATTACATTGAAAACAACATTGGTTTAACGTGTCCTTACTTTTAATAGTGCGGCTGCAACATTTTACCATTGGCATTACATAAGAGGGGCTCGGGGAAACAAACATCAGAACATGATATTTGGGTTGGTCCCATTTTTGTTCGGTATAGCCACCTTATATTGTGTGAGGCTAGCAAATCTAGTGCTGGACATACTCTGTTGACTTGTCCCCCAGTCCCCACTTTCTTTCCTTTTCAAACCAATAGATCGGGTTTATATTGAGTTTGTACTACGTTTCCCTTTATTTCCCTATTAGACCAAGAGACCAGTTGGATAGCAGGTCTACTGCTACTTTTTCGCCCCATTATTTCCTCTTTCACCAACTCCTAGATTCAGTAACAAATCTTCCCCACCCCACCCCTTTCTTCCTTGTTTGAACCAAGTAGTACTAGATTCAAGTGCATGAACTAGTTTTACCTCTTAACCGTAAAAATTTAGGTGGCTTTCGAACAGCCGATCGATCCTATCTATGAGGAGGCCTGAGAAATAGTAAAAGATACAAATGCAGCGACGTCAGGAGATAGGGAAGTAGAGCAAGGCCGGTTTTGAAGGAAGTTATACCTGAGGGTCGCCGAGATGTCGCAAGGTGGGCGGCTGGAGGCCAGATCTGCCAACACTATGACAGCGAGGAAGAAGGGGTCGAAGGCCCTCCCTAGCTGGCAGTGCATGGGAGAGAATGGCAGGGCACGCTGATTAGGACGCACCGGCAGTGTGTAAGAGCCGCCACCGAGGAAGACCGCGTGAACGTTGCACCTTCTCACCTTCCCCTACGTAGAGGATCTGGTTGGATCTGTGACCAGCGGTGAGAGAGAGAGAGAGAGAGAGAGAGAGAGAGAGAGAGAGAGAGAGAGAGAGAGAGAGAGAGAGAGAGGCCACCGCTGTCGTGTTTAGATTTGGAGAGGACGAGATAGTGTGAAGAGAGCAACACTAGCAAGCAAGTGCGAAGGCTCCTGCCTATATAGTGGAGTAGTTTTCTTTTGTCTACCGGAGCCGGCTTGACCTCGTAAGACGAGGATCAAAGCTCAAATTAAAGATAAACTCGTAGATAAGGGGTCCATCGATAGATGTCCTAATGAACATAGCCGGCTTGACCTAGATGGCAGGCGGTAGTCTTCGTGCATGTGCCCCCAATGACCAGCGCCTTGGAGGAACTCAGTTGTCGCTGTTTAACCCTCACAGTGATCTGAAGCACATGACACCTAATATTTCGAGATGACAAGAAACCTTTTCTAGATTTCTTGTCAGAACTACAGCCCTGTACAACACAGCCTGCACGATATGTAGACGATAGCCAATCCAGCCGTGTCTGCTGGATTCTGGTCACATGCATGGACGAACTGATCTTCTGTGTCACGCAGGGATCGTCCAGGCACCGATGGCTGTACAACACTGCTCCAGTACTATCGTTCGTCTCTCTCTTCTATTAACTCACCCGACTTGCGGGGCCGGGGAGTGTGCCTATGGTCGGTTCTCAATTGCGATCCCACATGTGTGTGCAAACGCAATATGACGCGCGTTCCATTCAGAGAGCGGCGTGCCAGACCGACCGACCGTCTGGGGTGCGACGCGAACGAGACGGGCGTGTTGCATACTCCGTACATGTGTACCGCCGTTTTCTTGAGGCTTTGCTCCATGGCGCAATCCATGGATATAAAATTATATTGTACTATTTAAAAGTCGAGGGCGGGGCTTTTCCCGCGCGGTAGGCGGGGCAGTTCTGCCTAGTCGGTTTAACAGAGATGCGAGAATATGAGGGAGTAGGTTGCTGCAAACGTAGGACTGTGTGATTTGACAGCGAGTTACTACTGGACAGGTGGGGCCCCGTGATTTCACTTGCCATTATCATTTTAACGGCGGGACTACGACTGGTGGGAGTCTCCCGATTCCTGACCACCTCCATGGTATACAGGTGCCTCTCCCAATGCTCAACCATGTAGAGCATGGTTAATAGTATAGCCAGCTGCTGGTGCTGCATGAGTATATAAACATGCCATGTCATCAAAAGTTAGTAGTATTATTTATTATTCACACAATAGGGTTGGCTATAAGGTTTTTCTCACTTTCTCTCTATCTCTCTCCTTGTATTAAATGCTTTTGTCTAGGAGCACGTGTAGAGGCTGGCTCTTGCATGAGAGCCCACTCCTCCACTTTTTCCTTGCCTCTCTCCTCCACATATGCAAAAATGCCATGTAAGCGGGCTTATAGCCCACTATTGTACTTGCTCGTACAGGTGCTAAGCCTGCCACAAAGGAATAAAGTCTGATGTGGCAAGTTAATTAAGAACAGAGAGACTAGTTTGGTCACCCCAGGAAGAAACGGTGCCAAGCGCGTGTACCTAGGTGAAAAGACAATTTTGAGTCTATAGCAAATTAAATGAAGCAAGCTTAGCAACAAAAAACTAAGCACCTTTGCATTGGGGACTTGAGTTGCTAAGCCATTTAATGCCCTTAGCACCTCATCTAAGCACCACTTCATTAGAATAGGTCACTCCTTGGCAAATGCAATAAATACTACGAAGAAATAGATAGAGAGAATTAAAAAAAATACTCTTATAGCCAACCTTATAGCTAACTGATATGTCTCCATCGTATCTAGTTTTCCAAACACTTTTGCCCTTGCTTTGGACTCTAACTTGCATGATTTGAATGGAACTAACCCGGACTGACACTGTTTTCAGCAGATTTGCCATGGTGTTATTTTTGTGCAGAAATAGAAGTTCTTAGAATGACCTGAAACTTCACGGAGAATATTTTTGGAATATATAAAAATAATGGCGAAAGAATCAACACCAGGGGGCCCACACCCTGTCCATGAGGGTGGGGGTGCGCCCAACCCCTTGGGGCACGCCCCCTGCCTCGTGGGCCCCCTGAGGCTCCACCGACTTGAACTCCAACTCTATATATTCACGTCGGGGAGAAAAAACAAAGAGAAGGATTCATCGCGTTTTACAATACGAAGCCACCGACAAGCCCTAATCTCTCTCGGGAGGGCTGATCTAGAGTCTGTCCGGGGCTCCGGAGAGGGGAATCCATCGCCATCGTCATCGTCAACCTTCCTCCATCACCAATTCCATGATGCTCGCCGCCGTGCGTGAGTAATTCCATCGTAGGCTTGCTGGTCGTTGATGGGCTCTTTGATATATATCATGTAATTGAGTTAGTTTTGTTAGGGTTTGATCCCTAGTATCCATTATGTTCTGAGATTGACATTGCTATGACTTTGCTATGCTTAATGCTTGTCACTGTTGGGGAACGTTGCAGAAAATAAAAAATTTCTACGGTTTCACCAAGATCTATCTATGAGTTCATCTAGCAACGAGAGATAGGAGTGCATCTACATACCCTTGTAGATCGCGAGCAGAAGCGTTCAAGAGAACGGGGTTGAAGGAGTCGTACTCGTCGTGATCCAAATCACCGATGATCCTAGTGTTGAACGGACAGCACCTCCGCGCTCAACTCACGTACGGAGCGGAGACGTCTCCCGCGCCTTGATCCAGCAAGGTGGAGGGAGAGGTTGAGGAAGAAAGCTCAGCAAGAGCAAAGACGACGGCGTGGTGGTGGTGGAGAGGCGATTCTCAGCAGGCTTCGCCAAGCTCTTAACGGAGGAGGAGAGGTGTTGGGGAGGGGAGGGGCTACGCCTTGGATGTTGTGTGCAGCCCTGCCCTCGCCCGTCTATTCATAGGGCAAGGGGGAAGGGGGCCGGCCCCCTCTAGATGAGATCTAGAGGGGGGGCGGCGGCCAAGGGGATGGGGCTTGCCCCCCAAGCAAGGGGGGCGCCCCCACTAGGGTTTCCCCCCCAACCCTAGGCGCATGGGCCCAAGGGGGGGATGCGCCCAGCCCTCCAGAGGCTCGTTCCCTGCCCACTACGGCCATGAGGCCCTCCGAGAGAGGTGGACCCTCCCGGTGGACCCCCGGAACCCCTCCGGTGGCCCCGGTACAATACTGATATTCCCCCGAACCTTTCCGGTGACCGTATGACAACTTCCCATATATAAATCTTCACCTCCGGACCGTTCTGGAACTCCTTGTGACGTCCGGGATCTTATCCGGGACTCCGAACAACATTCGGTAATCACATACAAGTCCTCCTAATAACCCTCGCGTCACCGAACCTTAAGTGTGTAGACCCTACGGGTTCGGGAGACACGTAGACATGACCGAGACGACTCTCCGATCAATAACCAACAGCGGGATCTGGATACCCATGTTGGCTCCCACATGCTCCTCGATGATCTCATCGGATGAACCACGATGTCGAGGATTCAAGCAACCCGTATACGATTCCCTTTTCGATCGGTACGTTATTTGCCCGAGATTCGATCGTCAAGATCCCAATACCTCGCTCAATCTCGTATCGAAGTCACTTTACTCGCATCAGAATGCATGATCCCGTAACGGACACTTGGTCACTTTGATCTCGTTATGATGATGCATTACCGAGTGGGCCCAGAGATACCTCTCCGTCATACGGAGTGACAAATTCCAGTCTCGATCCGTGTCAACCCAACAGATACTTTCGGAGATACCCGTAGTATACCTTTATAGTCACCCGATTACGTTGTGGACGCTTGGTACACCCAAAGCACTCCTACGGTATCCGGGAGTTACACGATCTCATGGTCTAAGGAAAAGATACTTGACATTGGAAAAGCTCTAGCAAACGAACTACACGATCTTGTGCTACGCTTAGGATTGGGTCTT
This sequence comes from Aegilops longissima, assembly GCA_021605205.1. Taxonomy (NCBI): domain Eukaryota; kingdom Viridiplantae; phylum Streptophyta; class Magnoliopsida; order Poales; family Poaceae; genus Aegilops; species Aegilops longissima. The sequence continues at coordinate 222,748,984 of CM038680.1, forward strand.
GTCCATCACATCATTCTCCTAATGATGTGGTCCTGTTATCAATAACATCCAATGTCCATAGTCAGGAAACCATGACTATCTGTTGATCAACGAGCTAGTCAACTAGAGGCTCACTAGGGACATGTTGTGATCTATGTATTCACACGTGTATTACGATTTCCGGATAATACAATTATAGCATGAATAAAAGACAATTATCATGAACATGGAAATATAATAATAATCCTTTTATTATTGCCTCTAGGGCATATTTCCAACAGTCTCCCACTTACACTAGAGTCAATAATCTAGTTACATTGTGATGAATCGAACACCGATAGAGTTCTGGTGTTGATCATGTTTTGCTCGCGGAAGAGGTTTAGTCAACGGATCTGCGACATTCAGATCCGTATGTACTTTGCAAATATCTATGTCTCCATCTTGAATATTTTCATGGATGGAGTTGAAATGACGCTTGATGTGCCTGGTCTTCTTGTGAAACCTGGGCTCCTTGGCAAGGGCAATAGCTCCAGTGTTGTCATAGAAGAGAGTGATTGGCCCCGACGCATTGGGTATGACTCCAAGGTCGGTGATGAAGTCCTTCATCCATATTGCTTCATGCGCTGCCTTCGAGGCTGCCATGTACTCCGCTTCACGTGTAGATCCCGCCACGATGCTCTGCTTGCAACTGCACCAGCTGACTGCTCCACAATTCAACATATACACGTATCCGGTTTGTGACTTACAGTCATCCAGATCTGTGTTGAAGCTAGCATCGACGTAACCCTTTACGAGGAGCTCTTCGTCACCTCCATAAACGAGAAACATATCCTTAGTCCTTTTCAGATACTTCAGGATATTCTTGACCGTTGTCCAGTGTTCCTTGCCGGGATTACTTTGGTACCTTCCTACCAAACTTACGGCAAGGTTTACATCAGGTCTAGTACACAGCATGGCATACATAATAGATCCTATGGCTGAGGCATAGGGGATGACACTCATCTCTTCTTTATCTTCTGCCGTGGTCGAGCATTGAGCCGACCTCAATCTCACACCTTGCAATACAGGCAAGAACCTTTCTTGGACTGATCCATATTGAACTTCTTCAATATCTTATCAAGGTATGTGCTTTGTGAAAGACCTATGAGGCGTCTCGATCTATCCCTATAGATCTTGTTGCCTAATATATAAGCAGCTTCTCCAAGGTCCTTCATTGAAAAACACTTATTCAAGTAGGCCTTAATGCTGTCCAAAAGTTCTATATCATTTCCCATCAAAAGTATGTCATCTACATATAATATGAGAAATGCTACAGAGCTCCCACTCACTTTCTTGTAAATGCAGGCTTCTCCATAAGTGCAGATAAACCCAAACGCTTTGATCATCTCATCAAAGTGAATGTTCCAACTCCGAGATGCTTGCACCAGCCCATAAATGGATCGCTGGAGCTTGCATACCTTGTTAGCATTCTTAGGATCGACAAAACCTTCCGGCTGCATCATATACAGTTCTTCCTTAAGATAGCCGTTAAGGAATGCCGTTTTGACATCCATCTGCCATATCTCATAACCATAGTATGCGGCAATTGCTAACATGATTCGGACGGACTTCAGCTTCGCTACGGGAGAGAAAGTCTCATCGTAGTAAACCCCTTGAACTTGCCGATAACCCTTAGAGACAAGTCGAGCTTCATAGATGGTAACATTACCATCTGCGTCCGTCTTCTTCATAAAGATCCATTTGTTTTCTATCGCTCGCCGATCATCGGGCAAGTCTGTCAAAGTCCATACTTCGTTTTCATACATGGATTCTATCTCGGATTGCATGGCTTCAAGCCATTTGTTGGAATCTGGGCCCGCCGTCGCTTCTTCATAGTTCGAAGGTTCACCGTTGTCCAACAACATGATTTCCGTGACAGGGTTGCCATACCACTGGTGTGGAACGTGTCCTTGTGGACCCACGGTTCAAGAGCAACATGATCCAAGTACCTTGATCATCATCATTAATTTCCTCTCCACTCGGTGTAGGCACCACAGGAACATTTTCCTGAGCTGCACTACTTTCCGGTTCAAGAGGTAGTACTTCATCGAGTTCTACTTTCCTCCCACTTACTCCTTTCGAGGGAAACTCTTTTTCCAGAAAGGATTCGTTCTTGGCAAAAAGATCTTGCCTTCGGATCTAAGGTAGAAGGTATACCCAATGGTTTCCTTAGGGTATCCTATGAAGACGCATTTTTCCGACTTGGGTTCGAGCTTTTCAGGTTGAAGTTTCTTGACATAAGCATCGCATCCCCAAACTTTTAGAAACGACAGCTTAGGTTTCTTCCCAAACCATAATTCATACGGTGTCGTCTCAACGGATTTAGACGGAGCCCTATTTAAAGTGAATGTAGCTGTCTCTAGAGCGTATCCCCAAAATGATAGCGGTAAATAGGTAAGAGACATCATAGATCGCACCATATCCAATAGAGTACGATTACGATGTTCGGACACACCGTTACGCTAAGGTGTTCCAGGCGGCGTGAGTTGTGAAACGATTCCACATTTCCTTAAGTGCGTACCAAATTCGTGACTTAAATAATCTCCTCCACGATCTGATCGTAAGAACTTTATCTTTCGGTCACGTTGATTCTCTACCTCATTCTGAAATTCCTTGAACTTTTCAAAGGTCTCAGACTTGTGTTTCATCAAGTAGACATACCCATATCTACTTAAGTCATCAGTGAGAGTGAGAACATAATGATATCCTCCGCGAGCCTCAACGCTCATTGGACCACACACATCAGTATGTATGATTTCCAATAAGTTGGTTTCTCGCTCCATTGTTCCGGAGAACAGAGTCTTGGTCATTTTGCCCATGAGGCATGGTTCGCATGTGTCAAATGATTCATAATCGAGAGACTCTAAAAGTCCATCAGCATGGAGCTTCTTCATGCTCTTGACACCAATGTGACCAAGGCGGCAGTGCCACAAGTATGTGGGACTATCGTTATCAACTTTACATCTTTTGGTATTCACACTATGAATATGTGTAACATTACGTTCGAGATTCATTAAGAATAAACCATTGACGATCGGAGCATGACCATAAAACATATCTCTCATATAAATAGAACAACCATTATTCTCGGATTTAAATGAGTAGCCATCTCGTATTAAACGAGATCCAGATACAATGTTCATGCTCAAACTTGGCACTAAATAACAATTATTGAGGTTTAAAACTAATCCTGTGGGTAAATGTAGAGGCAGCGTGCCGATGGCGATCACATCGACCTTGGAACCATTCCCGACGTGCATCGTCACCTCGTCCTTCGCCAGTCTCCGCTTATTCCGCAGCTCCTGCTGTGAGTTACAAATATGAGCAACAACACCGGTATCAAATACCCAGGAGTTACTACGAGTACTGGTAAGGTACACATCAATTACATGTATATCACATATACCTTTAGTGTTGCCGGCCTTCTTGTCCGCTAAGTATTTGGGGCAGTTCCGCTTCAAATCACCCTTCCTTTGCAATAAAAGCACTCAGTCTCGTGCTTGGGTCCATTCTTTGACTTCTTCCGATAAGCGGCTTACGGGCGCGGCAACATCTTTGCCGCCCTTCTTGAAGTTCTTCTTACCCTTGCCCTTTTGAACTTGGTGGTTTTATTGACCATCAACACTTGATGTTCCTTTTGATTTCTCCTCTGCTGACTTCAGCATTGAAAATACTTCAGGAATAGTTTTCACCATCCCCCGCATATTGTAGTTCATCACAAAGCTCTTGTAGCTCGGTGGGAGCGATCAAGGATTCTGTCAATGACCGCCTCGTCCGGGAGGTTAATATTCAGCTGGGACAAAGCGGTTGTGCAACCTGACATTTTGAGTATGTGCTCACCGACAGACTATTTTCCTCCATCTTACAACTATAGAACTTGTCGGAGACTTCATATCTCTCGACCCGGCATGAGCTTGGAAAACCATTTTCAGCTCCTCGAACATCTCATATGCTCCGTGTTGCTCAAAACGCTTTTGGAGCCCCGGTTCTAAGCTGTAAAGCATGCCGCACTGAACGAGGGAGTAATCATCAACACGTGACTACCAAGCGCTCATAACGCCTTGGTTCTCTCGGGATGGGTGCTTCACCTAGCGGTCCTTCTAGGACATATGCTTTCTTGGCAGCTATGAGGATGATCTCGTGTTCCGGACCCAGTCCGTATAGTTGCTGCCATCATCTTTCAGCTTGGTTTTCTCTAGGAACGCATTGAAGTTCATGTTGACATGAGCGTTGGCCATTTGGTCTACAAGACATTTTTTGCAAAGATTTTAGACTAAGTTCATGATAATTAAGTTCATCTAATCAAATTATTTAATGAACTCCCACTCAGATTTGACATCCCTCTAGTCATCTAAGTGTTACATGATCCGAGTCGACTAGGTCGTGTCCGATCATCACGTGAGACGGACTAGTCATCATCGGTGAACATCTCTATGTTGATCGTATCTTCCATACGACTCATGTTTGACCTTTCGGTCTCTGTGTTCCGAGGCCATGTCTGTACATGTTAGGCTCGTCAAGTTAACCTAAGTGTTTTGCATGTGTAAAACTGTCTTTCACCCGTTGTATGTGAACGTAGGAATCTATCACACCCGATCATCACGTGGTGGTTCGAAACGACGAACTTTAGCAACGGCGCACAGTTAGGGGGAACACCTTCTTGAAATTATTATGAGGGATCATCTTATTTACTACCGTCGTTCTAAGTAAACAAGATGCATAAACATAATAAACATCACATGCAATTAAATAGTAGTGACATGATATGGCCAATATCATATAGCTCCTTTGATCTCCATCTTCGGGGCTCCATGATCATCTTTGTCACCGGCATGACACCATGATCTCCATCATCGTGTCTCCATGAAGTTGCTCGCCAACTATTACTTCTACTACTATGGCTAACGGTTTAGCAATAAAGTAAAGTAATTACATGGCGTTAATTCATTGACACGCAGGTCATACAATAATTAAGAAAACTCCTATGGCTCCTGCCGGTTGTCATACTCATCGACATGCAAGTCGTGATTCCTATTACAAGAACATGATCTCATACATCACAATATATCATTCATCATTCATCACAACTTTTGGCCATATCACATCACAAAGCAATTGCTGCAAAAACAAGTTAGACGTCTTCTAATTGTTGTTGCATCTTTTACGTGGCTGCAATAGGGTTCTAGCAAGAACGTTTTCTTACCTACGAAAAACCACAACGTGATTTGTCAACTTATATTTACCCTTCATAAGGACCCTTTTCATCGAATCCGCCCAACTAAAGTGGGAGAGACAGACACCGCTAGCCACCTTATGCAACTAGTGCATGTCAATCGGTGGAACCTGTCTCACGTAAGCGCACGTAAGGTCGGTCCGGCCGCTTCATCCCACAATACCGCTGAAGCAAAATAAGACTAGTAGTGGCAAGAAAGTTGACAACATCTACGCCCACAACAGATTTGTGTTCTACTCGTGCAATAGAGAACTACGCATAGACCTAGCTCATGATGCCACTGTTGGGGAACGTTGCAGAAAATAAAAAATTTCTACGGTTTCACCAAGATCTATCTATGAGTTCATCTAGCAACGAGAGATAGGAGTGCATCTACATACCCTTGTAGATCGCGAGCGGAAGCGTTCAAGAGAACGGGGTTGAAGGAGTCGTACTCGTCGTGATCCAAATCACCGATGATCCTAGTGCTGAACGGACAACACCTCCGTGTTCAACACACGTACGGAGCGGAGACGTCTCCCGCGCCTTGATCCAGCAAGGTGGAGGGAGAGGTTGAGGAAGAAAGCTCCAGCAGCAGCACGACGGCATGGTGGTGGTGGAGAGGCAAGATACTCGGCAGGCTTCGCCAAGCTCTTAACGGAGGAGGAGAGGTGTTGGGGACGGAGGGCTGCGCCTTGATGTTGTGTGCAGCCTCCCTCGCCTCTATTTATAGGGAAGGGGGGGCCAGCCCCTCTAGATGAGATCTAGAGGGGGCGGCGGCCAAGGGAGGGGCTTGGCCCCCAAGCAAGGGGCGCCCCACCAGGGTTTTACCCCAACCCTAGGCGCATGGGCCCAAGGGGATGCGCCCAGCCTCCAGGCTGGTTCCCTACCCACCACGGCCCATGAGGCCCTCCGAGAGGTGGCCCCTCCGGTGGACCCACGAACCCCTCCGTGGCCCCTGTACAACACCGATATGCCCCCGAACCTTTCCGGTGACCGTATGACAACTTCCCATATATAAATCTTCACCTCCGGACCATTCCAGAACTCCTCCGTCCGGGATCTTATCCGGGACTCCGAACAACATTCGGTAATCACATACAAGTCTTCCTAATAACCCTAGCGTCACTGAACCTTAAGGGGGCTTGGCCCCCAAGCAAGGGGGGCGCCCCCACTAGGGTTTTAACCCAACCCTAGGCGCATGGGCCCAAGGGGGGATGCGCCCAGCCCTCCAGGGGCTGGTTCCCTACCCACTACGGCCCATGAGGCCCTCCGAGAGAGGTGGCCCCTCCCGGTGGACCCACGGAACCCCTCCGGTGGCCCCGGTACAATACCGATATGCCCCCGAACCTTTCCGGTGACCGTATGACAACTTCCCATATATAAATCTTCACCTCCGGACCATTCCGGAACTCCTCCGTCCGGGATCTTATCCGGGACTCAACAACATTCGTAATCACATACAAGTCTTCCTAATAACCCTAGCGCCACCGAACCTTAGTGTGTAGACCCTACGGGTTCGGGAGACACGAGACATGACCGAGACAACTCTCCGGTCAATAACCAATAGCGGATCTGGATACCCATGTTGGCTCCTACATGCTCCTAGATGATCTCATCGGATGAACCACGATGTCGAGGATTCAAGCAACCCAGATACGATTCCCTTTGTCGGATCGATACGTTATTTGCCCGAGATTCGATCGTCGGTATCCCAATACCTCGCTCAATCTCGTTATCGCAAGTCACTTTACTCGCACTATAATGCATGATCCCGTGACTGCAGACACTTGGTCACTTTGAGCTCATTATGATGATGCATTACCGAGTGGGCCCAGAGATACCTCTCCGTCATACGGAGTGACAAATTCCAGCCTCGATCCGTGTCAACCCAATGATACTTTCGAGATACCGTAGTATACCTTTATAGTCACCCGATTACGTTGTGTCGCTTGGTACACCCAAAGCACTCCTACGGTATCCGGGAGTTACACGATCTCATGGTCTAAGGAAAAGATACTTGACATTGGAAAAGCTCTAGCAAACGAACTACACGATCTTGTGCTATGCTTAGGATTGTCTTGTCCATCACATCATTCTCCTAATGATGTGATCCCGTTATCAATGACATCCAATGTCCATAGTCAGGAAACCATGACTATCTGTTGATCAACGAGCTAGTCAACTAGAGGCTCACTGGGGACATGTTGTGGTCTATGTATTCACACGTGTATTACGATTTACGGATAATACAATTATAGCATGAATAAAAGACAATTCTCATGAACAAGGAAATATAATAATAATCCTTTTATTATTGCCTCTAGGGCATATTTCCAACAGTCACTAGGGCCCGAGTGCCATGATTTCAGATCTGAACCTATTATGTTTTCATGAATATATGTGAGTTATTGATCCTATCTTGCAAGTCAATAGTCACCTACTATGTGTTATGATCTGTAACCCCGAAGTGACAATAATCGGGACCACTCCCAGTGATGACCGTAGTTTGAGGAGTTCATGTATTCACTAAGTGTTAATGCTTTGGTCCGGTACTCTATTAAAAGGAGGCCTTAATATCCCTTAGTTTCCAATAGGACCCCACTTCCACGGGAGGGATGTCATGCAAGTTCTTTTCCATAAGCACGTATGACTATATTCGGAATACATGCCTACATTACATTGATAAACTGGAGCTAGTTCTGTGTCACCCTATGTTATAACTGTTGCATGAGGAGTCGCATCCGACATAATTATCCATCACTGATCCAATGCCTACGAGCTTTTCACATATTGATCTTTGCTTAGTTAATTTACCATTGCCACTGTTACAATTACTACAAAGTTGCTATTGTTACCTTTTGCCACTGTTACCGTTACTTCCATACTACTCTGCTACTAAATACTTTACTGCAGATATTAATTTTTCCAGGTGTGGTTGAATTGACAACTCAACTTCTAATACTTGAGAATATTCTTTGGCTCCCCTTGTGTCGAATCAATAAATTTGGGTTGAATACTCTACCCTCAAAAATTGTTGCAATCCCTTATACTTGTGGGTTATCAAGACTATTTTCTGGCGCCGTTGTCGGGGAGCATAGCTCTACTCTTTGAGTCACTTGGGATTTATATCTGCTGATCACTATGAGGAACTTGAAAGATGAAAGAACCAAGATTTATCCCTCAACTACGAGGGGAGGTAAGGAACTGCCATCTAGCTCTGCACTTGATTCACCTTCTGTTATGAGTAAATTTGTGACACCTACACCTACTATTAATTCTGATAAGTCGCTTGTTATTGATGATGCCACTTCTGCTATGCATGATACTTATGATGAAACTACTTCTATGCTAGATACTACTGTGCCATTAGGTGAATTTCTTGATGAACAACTTGCTAGGGCTAGAGAGAATGTAATTATTGAAACTAATAATATTGATGAAAGTGATGATGAAGATTCTCCCCCTAGATAAGAATTGCCTATTGTGCCTGAGGGTTATGTTATGGATGAAAAAACTGCCAGAGATTTTCCTTCTTGCAATGATAGATATGATCTTAAGAAATTATTAGCTAAGCTGAAAGAAAATTTTCTGAATGCTAGAATGAAATATGACCCTGCTTTTGCTACTTCACTTATCTGTATTTCTGATAAGGATTATGATTTCTCTGTCGACCCTGAGATAATTACTTTGGTTGAATCTGACCCTTTCTATGGCTATGAATCTGAAACTGTTGTGGCATATCTTACTAAATTATATGATATTGCCACCCTATTCACTAATGAGGAAAAATTCGTTACTACTATATCCTTAAGTTATTTCCGTTCTCATTAAAGGGTGATGTCACATCCTAGCTAGTCCATGCATTAGTGTGTGCATCATGTTTAACTTTCATCTGAAACTTGAAATGGGAAGGACAGAACCCCCAGAACCCCTTTTGAATCCAACTAGGGTTTACTAAAATTATTTTCAATGAACCTGAAATGCCCTTCTAAAATGCTCATCACCTTTGCTTTGGTTCAGAGCCTCTGCCAAAAGTGGTGCACAATTTTCTAGGTCATCCTAAGGTCTTTGAATTAAATCATAAGTATTTGAGTTTGGGCATTTAAAATTATATAAAATATTTCAAATGCCCAAATATTCCCAAACTAAAATGTTTCATGTTGGAAATATTCCAACTAAGGACCACGAGCAGTTTGGTGAATTTTGGAGCTGTTTAAGTATTTTTTTTAAATCCACAAAGTTACAGAAAATAGAAAAAGAAAACAAAAAGGGAAAAGCTTACCTGGCGCCTCCCAACCGCCCACCGCTGCCCAGCCCAGCCAAGATTCTCGCCAGTAGTCGCGCCCCCGCCATGGCCGACGCCACCGCCACAGACTCGCCAGAAGTCGCGCTCCCCGTCGTCTGCGTGCTCCTCCCCGTCAGGTCTAGGAGCTCCGCCGCCTCCTCTTCGCCGAGCTAGCCGAGCACCAAGCGCCTCGGTGGCCCGAGTCCTCTGACCAACCTCGCTCGACCCCGCCGTCGCCGGAGATCCCTTCGACGCCGCCGCCAAGACCAGCCTGGCCCCCGACCGCACTGAAAGTGCTTCGTCGAGTTCCCCGTGAGCTTAGCTACCTCCCCCTCCTTTCCTCTCTCGCTCCCGAGCCATGTAGCAACCGCATGGAGCTCAACCGCACCCGCCGACGTGCTCCCGGCCACCCACCGGTCACCTCTCGGTGTCCATCATGCTCACCGCACCGTGTAGCATCTAACCCACCACTCCACGCACCTCACCGCACACCGTAGCCCAAGTTCGTCTTCGCCCGAACTCCGGCGGCCGCTTAGGTCGTCCGCGGCGCCGATTCCGCCACCCCGAGCTCACCCAACACCACCAAGAGCTGCGGCTTGCTCCCAGCTATCCATAGACACCCTCCGCGGCTCATTTGGTTGCCGAAATGACCAAAACCACTTCCGCCGCCGCGTCTGGCTCGCCGGCGGCTAAACGCCGGTGTAGTTAGCGCTAATCTTGACCACGGGTGGGCCCTGGTTGACTCTCCTGGGTCAATGACAAGTGGGGCCCAGCCCTGTTAACTAATCAGGATTAGGTTCAATTGATATTTAGTTAAACTAATTATGCTGACATGCAGGACCCACTAGTCAGGTTTGACCTGGACGTCCCTGTTGACCCCTGACGTCATCCTCGACGATTGATGACGCAGTAAATGAATTACTGGAATTATTCTGTTATAGGGAATTCGAATATAGTTCAAACTTCAAAATTCATAGAAATTAATCAGAACTCCAAATGCAAAGATTTATATATGAAAAATGATCAGAAAAATCAATTCTATCCATTGGTACAGGTTTCATGCATGATAGGACAAGTTAACCTTGCTGTTTAAGCAGAATAAGATAATACACCTTTAGGGCTATTTTAAATGAGCTAACATTTGAATCTTTGATTCAAATGAGTTCATCCCTTTTTGTTCCAGCTTGCATTAGGCCAACACACATTCATATTGCCATGTCATAGCATGCATCATATTGTTGCATATTGCCATGTGTGTTTATTTTCGGTATGTCTTTCGTGATAGGTTCTGCCTCCGAGGATAATCCGAATATCCGCTTGAAGGGCAGATCCTACCACCACTCCATCGAGCAAGCAACCCATTGATCATTCCGATACAAACCCATGTTCCCGCTTCGCTCTTGTTTATCTGCATTAAGACAACGCGATTCAAACTGTTGTGTCTGCGGTAGTTGAACCCACTTCCTTTGCATGACTGTCATTGCCACAATAACTAGATGAAACCCACTAGTATGTGTAGGAGTTGATTGAGCCATGTTTGTGATTCCTACCATGCTATGCTTGCTATGCTTAGAGTTGTGTCAGTCGGCTCATCGGGATGATGAACTGGAGTGAAAGGTTGTGTCGGGTTCGAGAGTGAAAGTGTTGAACACGTTTTGGTACAGGTATCGATGAGAGGCCATGTAGGAGTACATGGTGGGTTGTTTCATTGAAGCCGTCTCTAAGAACTGAGATCTGTGTGTGTGATTTAAGACTTAGCTACTACCACGCATTGGGATCCTTAATTGACCCTCTCGACTTATTAACTAACCACTCTTGTCCTCATCCGGAGTTGCAAGTAGTTTCGTGTTTGTAGCATGTGGGGCCGCACGCAACGCTGACCTTAGGGGTGGGTTGTGTTGCGGTAGGCACGTGGCCCGGTGTACCGATTCGCCTGCTTGGTGTCTGGGAACCCTGCACACATCGCTCGGGGCCGATAGTGGAAACCTCGGCCGACTCCTGCGGATGGAACCCGAATAGGCGATAAACCCGACTCGACTCGTGTGTTTAGTCGGTAATGGCCGACACCCACGCTGGGCTTCCGCTTGAAGGTTGCCGAGTACATGTCGTAAACGCGGCAAGTGGTGAGAGCGTGTGTGAAGAAGTACACCCCGCAGGGTATAAACTATTCGAATAGCGCGTCATGTAAAGGACTACTTGGTCACCTATACAGCTCATAGACAAGTAAATGGATACTACTAAAAGCCTCAAGATAGTGTGAGTGTCATGGATGGCCCTCTCGTGGGTGACGAGAGAGGATCCACGGTGGAGTATTGTGATGGTGATTAGTGGACTCGTGTGCGACAAATGCTTTTCAAGTGGTGTCACGCAGGATAGCTTAGCCAAGAGTCAAAGCTGGCTTGCTGCAAATAACTCCACCACCTTCTTTAGAATGTGCATGTATGATATGATTCTGTTGTAAGACTTGCTGAGTACCTCTGTACTCATGTTTGCTTAATTAATGTTTTCAGACGACAACACTGCCCCCTCCGATGGGTTTTCTGTAGACCTTGACATCGACGAGTGAACTAGCCACCCAAGTGGTGATCCAAGGCTTGTGAAGGGCCACTGTAGATAGAAGGGCTTCAACAAGCTTTCTTTCTTTTTAGAGTCTGTACTCAGACTAGTTTGCTTCCACATGTGCTTGTATGTTTGTATGACTTGAGTGTTGGGTCATGTGACCCCTACCTGTATGGATATGTTATGTATGGCTCCTCGGAGCCTCTTAAATAAAGTACTTTGAGTTGTAGAGTTTTGTTGTGATGCCATGTTGTATGTACCCATATCGGGCATATTGCGTGTATGATTGAAATGCTTGGTATGAGTGGGATCCGACAAACTAGTTGTTTATCCTTGGCAGCCTCTCATATGGGGAAATGTAGTCTTGTGCTTCGAGCGATAGTAGTCCGCTACAGCCCGGTTCACCGGAGTCCTGCTAGCCCAAAGACTACCGCTTGGACACTTGATGGCCGGCATGTGTTTCACTTCGCCTTATGTCTGTTCCTTCGGGAAATGTCACGCGGTGATATTCGAGTCCCGCTTAGCTCTGCTACAGCCCGGGATACCGAGTCCTGTTAGCCCAGTGCTACAGCCCGAATTCATACGTTGATGACCGACATGCTCGATGTGATTGATGTATGCCTGTCCCCATGGGTTAGCGCCGCTTTGGGTTCATGACTAGCCATGTCGGCCCGGTTCTTTGTCATGTGGATGCTAGCGACACTATCATATACGTGAGCCAAAAGGCTAAACGGTCCCGGCCATGGTAAGGCGACACCGTGGGAATACCGTGCGTGAGGCCGCAAAGTGATATGAGTTGTTACCGCCAGGTCGATGTGACTTGAATCGGGTCCCGACAGCGCTGGCATCGAAAGGGGCTGCTCGTAGGTTCGCTAAGCCAAACTGGTCGATGTTGAGTCTAGAAATGCTTTAGTTATATGTAGGGAATTGATTGTGGAGGAACGAAGGCACTTTTTACTCCTTTACCTTATGCCCTCCGATCCGAGTCATCCTCTTCTCATTCTACGTGGGTATAGGACTAGGCTCTCTCTCTATCGTGTTCACGTGTTACTAATCCGTAGTAACTTATAGGATTGTTGGTTACATCCTCGTTCAGTTTCTACTACTTTTAGTATGCTATCGTTGAACCGAACCTTGATATGATGTTGTTGAGTGGTTTTGCAATCTGATTATGAATGTCTCAAATCTGTTTTTGAGCATTTACAGATGTTATGCTGCCCGATTTTCCCTAGAAATTCTAATGTCTTTGCATTGTGGCTGTGCTTTCAGATGGCCACCGTCCCCGTAACCAAGTGGTTCGTCTGACCGCTGCATTGATGTGTGTGGTCACACGGCAATGTTGGTTCGGTGATGGTCGAGACCGTTACCGATGGTATCCCGAATATACCGCCGAGGAGCAGTTTAGGATTTTAATCAAAGCCAATATCGTGCACGGTCGGGATATATCCATCTTATCCCGGAGCTACCGAACCGCTTCCATCGTTCTTATGGACTTGGGATCACTATTGGGATGTCCGTGCAGGATGCAGCCTATTCAATGATGACTATTATTCGAGCTGTAACAGCCTTGCTGTGCAACACCGATTTCCGCTACATGCCAAAGATCCCTCCCCGGGCGCATGGTTACCTTGTGGTATGTACAGCGATGCATCCCATGAGGACTCACTTCTTCGCACCACTACCGAGATGTTGGAAGACAAGGACCGTGAAAACCGGCCTTGCATATGGAGCTCTTTAATGCCCGCTCGATCATCGGGCCACTCGACTCGGTTTGCACCGCCGTGCAAGCCGGATACATGGACATGAGGGACTTGTACCTGTGCGGGCTGGTCTGCCAGACTTTATGGAGTGGCGTGAGGTGGGAGGCATCACCTCCTCGTGGACCTCCTCGCCGCCGCTTGTTGGACCACGGCCACATCCGAGTCCCTATGGTCCGCAAGCTCCATAGGATCGCCTGCTTCCGGATGATCATGTTCCACTTCCGTGCTTGGGTGGTGACTTCTATGAGGACTACTACGGAGCTGTCTCGAGTTAGTAGTAGTATCCCTAGTATTGTAATAGTTGTATTTCCACCGCCCTGCGTGACTGTGGAATATGACTTAGTGTGTATCATTTCGAAGTGTAGAAAATAATGTATAGGAGTTGGAATGCTTCCGATGAGATGTAACGCCTTTCACTATAGTTGTACTCCGTCGGGCTTGTACTAAACTATGAATGGTGTGTATGACCGCTGGTATATATATGGCAGTTTTATATTACCATGTCATACGGATGAACATCTCTGCATTCCGTGTTATCCATTACATTCCGCACTTCCTTGCTAAATTCTGCCATCCTGGTTTAAACCGTTGTTTTGTTTCCTAGGATGGTCAACACCAGAATAATCTTGCTGCTCCCGAGCAGGAGAAGCCAGCGCAGCTAGGAATGTAAATCTGCCTCAACCGCCATCTTTGGCCGAGGTTATGTTGGAGGCGAACGCAACAAGCGTGAGACCAATCGCTTCTCGGAGCGGATTGAGCAAAACACCGCACGCCAGCCAAGAAATGATCTGGTGTCACTCAATGACTTTATCAAGCTGTATCCACCGGTTCAAGTATTCCGCTGAGCCTCTCGACGCGGATGATTGGCTTCGCAAAGATCACCCACAACCTACATTCTCGCCAACGTGGCTGAAGCTGATAAGGTTACCTTTGCCGCTTATCATCTCAAGGCCCCGCTAGCCTTTGGTGGGAGAATTATGAGGCTATGCGTCCGTTGGACAAATTACTACTTGGGCTGAATTCAGTGCCGCTTCCGTGAGCATCACATCCGGAAGGTCTCATGGATCGTAAGAGGGAGGAATTCGCAATTTCACCCAAGGTAGACTGGCTGTGGATACTTACAGCCATGAGTTTGGTAATTTAGCACGTTATGCTCCTGAAGAGGTTTCTACCGACGCCAAGAAGCAGGCAAGGTTCCGCAAGGGACTTAGCCCCGAGCTTCGCCGTGATCTTCGTCTGCACGAGTGCACTTCTTTCCGTGGTTAGTCAACAAGGCTATCGCTGAAACGGGCGGTCGACTTTGAAGCTTCACGCAAGCACTCCGTGACTCTGGTTCTTCATCCGCTCGATCTCGAAGCGCCGGTTTGATTCCAAACACCGCTCGCCACCTGTGTTCACTCCGAGGCCATCCTTCGAGGCGCCGCCCCAACCAGCAGAGTATGTACCGCCTAAGACTTATGGTGGCCCCGCTGCTAATGCTGCCCACGCCCCAATATGATAACATGTTTCAAGTGGAGAGACGGGCCACTACATCCGTGAGTGTCCCCAAAACAACCCGGTCAGATCGGAAAGTCATTGGCCGTGGTAAGCCAGCAGGAAAGGTGCTCTATGCCAAACCAGCCGCCATCGCCGTGGCCACGCCAACTATGTTTCACCGAGGAAACCTATGAGGATCCCAACGCCGTTCTCGCACGCTCCTTGTTAATTGTCATCCGCAATCGTTCTTTTTTATCTTCGAGCATTTCATTCATTTATTTCGAGAGCTATGCTCGATTGCACAACACCACATTCTCGTGACATGCACACCTCCATGGAAATTCAGACTCGGTTCTAGATGGCAAACCTCTAGAATAAGTCATGGGAATGAAATTTTGTCGACAGATTGGTCTTTCTTGCATCTCTAATAGCTCTCAAGTCCTCGACATAAACATCATCTTGGGTATGGACTGGATGTCAGCCCATTACGCTAAGATTGATTGCTCTACTAGAACTGTTCAAATCACCCATCCTTGGGCAAGACAGCTTAATGTTTTAACCGAGTGTCAAGCGCCGCCTTTACTCCTTAAATGCCAACCCCTTCCGCACCTCAAGATATTCCGATAGTCCGTGATTTTCCGGATGTCTTTCAGAAGAACTGCCAGTGTTCCACCGACAGGATGTCGAGTTCGTGATAGATCTTGTTCCCTAACCGCCCCAATCTCTAGAAGACCTTATAAGATGGCACCCCTAGAACTAGTCGAACTTAAGAAACAACTCGATGAGTCCTTGCAAAAGGGTTTCATCCGTCCTAGTTCATCTCCATGGGCTTGCCTCGTCCTCTTCGTCAAGAAGAAGGATGGAACGGATCGGATGGTTGTAGATTACCGACCGTCAACTTGGTCACTATCAAGAACAAGTATCCGCTCCCAGATCAACGATCCGTATGATCAGCTCGCTGGATCCTCGCCTTTTTCAAGATGGATTTGAGGTTTGGCTACCATCAAATCAAAATCAAGAACGGGACATTCCTAAACGGCCTTTGTTACTCGTTATGGCCAATACGAGTACACCGTCATGTCCTTCGGATTAACCAATGCTCCAGCCACCTTCTCTCGGTTAATGAACTCAATCTTCATGGAGTATTTGGATAAATTCGTCGTGGTATACCTCGATGATATACTCATCTACTCCAAGAATGAGGAAGAACATGCCAAACATCTAAGGCTAGTATTGATGAAACTTCGAGAGCATCGCCTTTATGCCAAATTCTCTAAGTGTGAATTCTGGTTACCATAAGTGACCTATCTAGGCCATGTAATCTCCGCAAGGGCATTATGTCAATCCCGAAGCGAAGTTCAAGCCGCCCTTGATCGACTCCACTGAATCGGTCAAGCAAGTTCGAGTTTCTCGGTTTAGCGAGCTATTGCCGCCGCTTCACGAGAATTTCTAAAGTTGCTAAACCTCTAACCGAACTCCTCAAGAAAGATAAGAAGTTCGAATGGACACCATCGGCGAAGTTCAGCTTTCAGAACTGAAAAGACGCTCGACATCTGCTCCCGCATTTGTTCCACCAGATTTTTCTAAGGACTTTATTATCTATTGCGACGCCTCGCGACAAGGACTAGGTTGCATACTCATGCAAGATCGTCATGTGATTGCCTACGCTTCTCAACAGCTAAGGCCCACATGAGGATAACTATCCCACACACGATCTAGAGCTTGCAGCAGTGGTTCATGCACTCAAAACCTGGCGACATTACCTTCTTGGTAATCGCTATGTAAATCTACACCGATCACCAAAGTCTGAAATACATCTTCACCCAACCGGATTTGAATCTCAGCAAAGACGTTGGGTCGAAGTTGATTACAGATTACGACTTAGGAATATCTTACACCCTGCATAAAGCCAATGTCATGGTCGACGACTAAGTCGCAAATCTTATTGTAACAATCTGATGTTACAACAAAGTCAACCATTTCTCCACGAGGAATTTCGTAAGCTTAATCTTCACATTGTTCCTCGAGGATTCCTTTCCACCCCGGTGGCGTAAACCCAACCTTACGGATCAAATCATAGCTGCTCAAGAAGATGATAGAGGAATATCTCGGATCAAGGAGAACATTGCTAGCGGAGCTGCTAAGTGTTTCTCCATAGATGAGCGAGGTGTTGTCTTCTTTGAGAACCGCTTGGTGGTTCCTAAGAAACAACAGCTACGGCAATCGATCCTTAAGGAAGCTCATGACTCTCCTCTCACCATTCATCCCGGTAGTACTAAATGTATCAAGACCTACGCCAGAGGTTTTGGTGGACTAGGATGAAGAGAGAAATCGCTCAATACATTGCTAATCGCGACGCTTGTTGTCGAAGTTAAAGCAGAGCATCAACGGCCTCTTGGTACCCTTCAACCTTTCGCTATTCCCGAATGGAAATGGGATAAAATCGGTATGGATTTCATTACCGGGTTTCCAGACCAAGAGAGGGAATAATGCTATCTTCGTTTCGCCGATCGCCTTTCCAAAGTAGCTCACTTCCTACCCGCTCATGAGAGTATAACCGCTAGCCAGCTAGCTGATTTGTACATCTCTCTAATAGTGTCTCTTCATGGTATTCCATTGAGATTAACTCGCATGTGGAAGTCTTTTCACCTCTCAATTTTGGGAAAGTTTCCAAAATGCTATGGGAACTCGCTCTCCTTTAGCATCGCCTTCCATCCTCAATCAAGTGGTCAAGTAGAACGAGTCAATCAAATCCTAGAGGACATGCTTCGAGCTTTCATCATCTCTTTCGCATGAATTGGGAGAAATGCCTTCCATTCGCCGAAGTTCGCTTATAACAATAGTTATCAAGCTAGCTTGGTCAAAGCTCCTTTCAAGTTCTTTATGGACGGAAATGTCGAACGCCTCTTAATCGGGTCGAAACCGGGAGAGACAACTCTTTGGCCCGGATATGATTCAGAAGCGTAAGAGCAGGCTCGCGTTATTCGTGAGAAATTGAAAACAGCCCAATCTCGCCAAAAGAGCCAAGATGATCGCAAGCATAAGCCTATGGCTTATGAAATTGGCGAGAAGGCTTACCTTCGGGTTACTCCTTTGAAGGAACCCATCGATTCGTATCAAAGGCAAGTTGGCTCCTCGTTACATTGGACCCTATCGCATTCTTGCCAAACGAGGAGAAGTTGCCTACCAATTGAACTACCTCTGATCTTCCGAGTCCATGATGTCTTCCACGCTTCCCAACTCAGCGTTGCTTCTCGGATCCTATCCGTGGAGTGGACCACTAAACGCTTGATCTCCAAGATAACCTCACCTATCGAGAATATCCCGCTCAGATTCTTGATCAAGCCGAGCGCATTCACTCGACGTCGAATATCAAGTTTCTAAAGGTTCAATGGTCAAACCATTCCGAGCAAGAAGCAACTTGGGAAAGGGAGGATCGCCTTCGACTTGAGTATCCCACCTTTTTCAAGAACGGATCCTAAATCTCGGACGAGATTCTTTTGAGTGGGGTGAGTTGTCACATCCTAGCTAGTCCATGCATTAGTGTGTGCATCATGTTTAACTTTCATCTGAAACTTGAAATGGGAAGGACAGAACCCCCAGAACCCCTTTTGAATCCAACTAGGGTTTACTAAAATTATTTTCAATGAACCTGAAATGCCCTTCTAAAATGCTCATCACCTTTGCTTTGGTTGAGCCTCGCCAAAAGTGGTGCACAATTTTCTAGGTCATCCTAAGGTCTTTGAATTAAATCATAAGTATTTGAGTTTGGGCATTTAAAATTATATAAAATATTTCAAATGCCCAAATATTCCCAAACTAAAATGTTTCATGTTGGAAATATTCCAACTAAGGACCAGGAGCAGTTTGGTGAATTTTGGAGCTGTTTAAGTATTTTTAAAAATCCACAAAGTTACGTAAAATAGAAAAAGAAAACAAAAGGGAAAGCTTACTGGTGCCTCCCAACCGCCCACTGCTGCCCAGCCCAGCCAGCCGCTGGCCAATGAAGCTGCTTGGCTTGGCCAGCAGCAGGCAGTGCTCATGGCGAAGCACCGCATGCGTGCACGCAGCTGGTCGCCGCCGCCTCCCTCACCGAGCTGCGACGCCAAGCGCCCCATTCTCTCCCCGAACCCTCAGACACCTCTTCCTCCCAGCTCCTCCTCGCGGCCTCGCCATGGCCGACGCCACTGCCGCCAAGACTCGCCAGAGTCACGCCCCCGTCCGTCTGTGCTCCTCCCTGTCAGGTCTAGGAGCTCCGCCTCCTCTTCGCCGAGCTAGCCGAGCCCCAAGCGCCTCGTGGTGGCCCGAGTCCTCTGCACCAACCTCGCCTGACCCCCAGCAGCCGGAGATCCCTTCGACGCCGCCGCCAAGACCAGCCCGCCCCCGACCGACCGAGTGCTTCTCGAGTTCCCCGTGAGCTTAGCTACCTCCCCTCCTTTCTCTCTCTCGCCCCGAGCCATGTAGCAACCGTGACGGAGCTCAATCAGACCCGCCGCCGTGGAGCTCGTCGCCGACGTGTTCCCGCCACCCACCGTCACCTCTTGGTGTCCATCATGCTCACCGCACTGTAGCATCTAACCCACCACTCCACGCACCTCACCGCACACCATAGCCCAAGTTCGCTCGCTCAACTCCGGCGGCCGCCTAGGTCGTCCGCCGCACCGATTCCGCCACCCCGAGCTCACCTAACACCACCAAGAGCTGCGGCTTGCTCCCAGCTATCCATAGACACCTCCGCGGCTCATTTGGTTGCCGAAATGACTAAAACCACTTCCGCCCGCCGTCTCTGTTTCGCCGAGGCTAAACGCCGTGTAGTTAGTGTCGACTTTGACCACGGGTGGGCCCCGTTGACTCTCCCGGTCAATGACAAGTGGGCCCAGCCTCGTTAACTAATCAGATTAGTTTTAATTGATATTTAGTTAAACTAATTATGTCGACATGCAGGACCCACCACCAGTTTGACTCGACGCCCCTCGTTGACCTCGACGTCATCCTGACGCATTGATGACGCAGTAAATGAATTGCTGGAATTATTCTGTTATAGGGAATTCCAGAATATAGTTCAAACTTCAAAAATTCATAGAAATTAATCTGTAACTCCAAATGCAAAGATTTATATATGAAAAATGATCAGAAAAATCAATTATATCCATTGGTACAGGTTTCATGCATGATAGGACAAGTTAACCTTGCTGTTTAAGCAGAATAAGATAATACACCTTTAGGGCTATTTTAAATGAGCTAACATTTGAATCTTTGATTCAAATGAGTTCATCCCTTTTTGTTCCAGCTTGCATTAGGCCAATACACATTCATATTGCCATGTCATAGCATGCATCATATTGTTGCATATTGCCATGTGTGTTTATTTTCAGTATGTCTTTCGTGATAGGTTCTCGGCCCGAGGATAATCTCAATATCCGCCTCAAGGGCAGATCCTACCACCACTCCATCGTGCAAGCAACCCATTGATCATTCCGATACAACCCCATGTTCCCGCTTCGCTCTTGTTTATCTGCATTAAGACAACGCGATTCAAACTGCTGTGTGTTGCGGTAGTTGAACCCACTTCCTTTGCATGACTGTCATTGCCACAATAACTAGATGAAACCCACTAGTATGTGTAGGAGTTGATTGAGCCATGTTTGTGATTCCTACCATGCTATGCTTGCTATGATTAGAGTTGTGTCGTCTGGCTCATCGGGATGATGAACTGGAGTGAAAGGTTGTGTCGGGTTCGAGAGTGAAAGTGTTGAACACGTTTTGGTACAGGTATCGATGAGAGGCCATGTAGGAGTACATGGTGGGTTGTTTCATTGAAGCCGCCTCTAAGAACCGAGATCTGTGTGTGTGATTTAAGACTTAGCTACTACCACGCATTGGGATCCTTAGTTGACCCTCTCGACTTATTAACCACTCTTGTCCTCATCCGGGAGTTGCAAGTAGTTTCGTGTTTGTAGCATGTGGGGCCGCACGCAACGCTGACCTTAGGGGTGGGTTGTGTTGCGGTAGGCACGCGGGTCTGTGTACCGATTCGCCTGCTTGGTGTCTCGGGAACCCTGCACACATCGCTCGGGGCCGTAGTGGAAACCTCGGCCGACTCCTCATGGATGGAACCCGAATAGGCGATAAACCCGACTTGGGACTCGTGTGTTTAGTCGTCGTGGCCGACACCCACGCTGGGCTTCCGCTTGAAGGTTGCCGAGTACATGTCGGTAAACGGCGGTAAGTGGTGAGAGCGCAGGTGAAGAAGTACACCCCGCAGGGTATAAACTATTCGAATAGCCGTCCATGTAAAGGACTACTTGGTCACCTATACAGTTCATAGAAAAGTAAATGGATACTACTAAAAGCCTCAAGATAAGTGTGAGTGTCATGGATGGCCCTCTCATGGGTGACGAGAGAGGATCCACGGTGGAGTATTGTGATGGTGATTAGTGGACCTGTAAAGTACAAATGCTTTTCAAGTGGTGTCACGAGGATAGTTTAGCCAAGAGTCAAAGCTGGCTTGTCAGAATAACTCCACCACCTTCTTGAGAATGTGCATGTATGATAGGATTCTGCTAGAAGACTTGCTTGAGTACCTCCGCACTCATGTTTGCTTAATTAATGTTTTCAGACGACAACACTGCCCCTCCGATGGGTTTTATGTAGACCTTGACATCGATTTAGTGAACTAGCCACCTGTGTGGTGATCCAAGGCTTGTGAAGGGCCATCAGAGATAGAAGGGCTTCAACAAGCTTTCTTTCTTTTTAGAGTCTCAGATCAGACTAGTTTGCTTCCGCATGTGCTTGTATGTTTGTATGACTTGAGTGTTGGGTCATGTGACCCCTACCTTTATGGATATAGTTATGTATGGCTCCTGAGCCTCTTAAATAAAGTACTTTGAGTTGTAGAGTTTTGTTGTGATGCCATGTTGTATGTACTCATATCGGGCATATTATGGTATGATTGAAATGCTTGGTATGAGGGATCCGACAAACTAGTTGTTTATCCTTGGCAGCCTCTCATATGGGGAAATGTAGTCTTGTGCTTCGAGCGATAGTAGTCCGCTACAGCCCGGTTCACCGGAGTCCCGCTAGCCCAAAGACTACCGATTGGACACTTGACTGGCCGGCATGTGTTTCACTTCGCTCTTATGTCTGTCCCTTCGGGAAATGTCACGCGTGATATTCGAGTCCTGCTTAGCCTGCTACAGCCCGGGATACCGGAGTCCTGTTAGACCAGTGCTACAGCCCGAATTCATACGCTGATGACCGACATGCTCGATGTGATTCATGTATGCCTGTCCCCATGGGTTAGTGCCGCTTTGGGTTCACGACTAGCCATGTCGGCCCGGTTCTTTGTCATGTGGATGCTAGCGACACTATCATATACGTGAGCCAAAAGGCGTAAACGGTCCCGGGCCATGGTAAGGCGACACCCGTGGGAATACCGTGCGTGAGGCCGCAAAGTGATATGAGGTGTTACCGGCTAGGTCGATGTGACTTGGAATCGGGGTTCTGCCAGGTGATGCTATAACATGGTCTAATTCTCTTGATCCTGGTTGTGTGCGTAGTCCCCATGATATGATTGATTACTTCTCTGCTAAATATTTCTCCGCTCATAAGAAACAAGCTGCTGTAAGGGAAATATATAATTTTGTGCAAATTGAATAAGAGAGTCTCCCACAAGTTGGGGGAGGCTTCTCCGATTACTTAATGCTTTACCTGATCATCCTCTCAAGAAAAATGAAATACTTGATATCTTTTATAATGGACTAACCGATGCTTCCAGAGACCACCTGGATAGTTGTGCTGGTTGTGTTTTCAGGGAAAGAACTGTTGATCAAGCTGAATTGCTATTGAACAATATGTTGAGTAATGAAAATGATTGGACACTTCCTGAACCAACTCGTAAGCCAACTCCGAAGAAAAGGGGTATTCTATTTCTCATTCCTGAAGATATGCAAGAGGCAAAGAAATCTATGAAAGAAAAAGGTATCAAAGCTGAAGATGTTAAGAAATTACCACCTATTGAAGAAATACATGGTCTTGATAACCCGACATAGGTAGTAAAGGTAAATTCTCTCTATAGATACGATAAGGGTGAAATCGCATCTACTAAGTTTGCTAGCCAATGCTTGGACGAGTTTGATGATTTTATTGTTAAACAAGAAAACTACGATGCTTATGTTGGTAGACAATTGGAACATAATGCTTATATGATTGAACACTTGAGTGATTATATGTCTAGAGTTAAAGGTGAACTTAAACTTACTAGTAAACATGTTTCTATGGTTACCGCTCAAGCAGAACAAGTGCTCAAAGCTCAAAATGATTTGGTCAATGAATTAAATAATAAGAAAAATGATAATGTTGTTAGAGTTATGACTAGAGGAGGTAAAATGACTCAGGAACCTTTTTTATCCTGAGGGCCACCCTAAGAGAATTGAGCAAGATTCTCAGAGAACTAATGTTGATGCACCTAGTTCTTCTAAGAGGAAGAAAAAGAAAAATGATAGGACTTTGCATGCTTCTAGTGAATCTGTTGTTGACACACTTGAGAATCCCAATGATATTTCTATTTCTGATGCTGAAACACAATCTGGTAATGAACATGAACTGAGTGATAATGTTAATGATGACGTTCACGATGATGCTCAATCTAGCAATAACAATGATGTAGAGATTGAACCTGTTGTTGATCTTGATAACCCACAATTAAAGAATCAACGTTATGATAAGAGAGACTTTGTTGCTAGGAAGCATGGTAAAGAAAGAGAACCATGGGTTCACAAACCCATGCCTTTTCCTCCCAAGCCATCCAAGAAAAAGGATGACGAGGATTTTGAGTGCTTTGCTGAAATGATTAGACCTATCTTTTTGCGTATGCGTTTGACTGATATGCTTAAAATGAATCCTTATGCTAAGTATATGAAAGAAATTGTTACAAATAAAAGAAAGATACCGGAAGCTGAAATTTCCACCATGCTTGCTAATTATACTTTTAAGGTTGGATTACCAAAGGAACTTGGAGATCCCGGAGTACCAACTATACCATGCTCCATTAAAAGAAACTATGTTAAAACTGCCTTATGTCGTAGACTTGATTTGAATAAGTTGACACCTACTGAAATATCTCTGCAAATGGCCGATAAATCAACAGCTATACTTGTCAGTATTTGTAAGGATGTGCATGTTGTGGTTGCAAACGTTACTATTTTAACGGACTTTGTTATTCTTGATATTCCCGAGGAAGATAGTATGTCTATTATTATTGGTAGACCCTTTTTGAATACTGCAGGGCCTGTTATTGATTGCAATAAAGGCAATGTTACTTTTCATGTTAATGGTAATGAGCATACGGTACACTTTCTGAGGAAACAACCTCAAGTCCAGAGTATCAATTCTATTCTAAAAATTCCAACGATTACTATTGCAGTTTTTGAATTCCCTCTTCCTACTGTCAAGAAGAAATATGATATTCTTATTGTTGGGGATGTGCATATCCCCGTCGAGGTAACCTAGTGTTATTTGAAAATTCTCCGGTTTCATGCGATTCGGAAAGAGTTTGTTAACAAGACTTGATCAACCTTGTTAGTGGATGATAACCCACAAGTATAGGGGATCGCAACAGTTTTTGAGGGTAGAGTATTCAACCCAAATTTATTGATTCGGCACAAGGGGAGCCAAAGAATATTCTCAAGTATTAGCGGCTGAGTTGTCAATTCAACCACACCTGGAAACTTAATATCTGCAGCAAGGTGTTTATTAGCAAAGTAATATGATAGTGGTGGTAACGGTAACAAAAGTAAAGACAGCAAAAGTAATGTTTTTGGTTTTTTCTAGTGATTGTAACAGTAGCGATGGAAAAGTAAATAAGCGTACAACAGTATATGGAAAACTCGTAGGTACCGGATCAGTGATGGATAATTATGCCGGATGCGGTTTGTCATGTAACAGCTTAACATAGGGTGACACAGAACTAGCTCCAATTCATCAATGTAATGTAGGCATGTATTCCGAATATAGTCATACGTGCTTATGGAAAAGAACTTGCATGACATCTTTTGTCCTACCCTCCCGTGGCAGCGGGATCCTATTGGAAACTAAGGGATATTAAGGCCTCCTTTTAATAGAGAACCGGAACAAAGCATTAGCACATAGTGAATACATGAAGTCCTCAAACTATGGTCATCACCGAGAAGTATCCCGATTATTGTCACTTCGGGGTTGTCGGACCATAACACATAATAGGCGACTATAGACTTGCAAGATAGGATCAAGAACTCACATATATTCATGAAAACATAATAGGTTCAGATCTGAAATCATGGCACTCCGGCCCTAGTGATAGGCATTAAGCATAGAAAAGTCATAGCAACATCAATCTCAGAACATAGTGGATACTAGGGATCAAACCCTAACAAAACTAACTCGATTACATGATAAATCTCATCCAACCCATCACTGTCCAGCAAGCCTACGATGGAATTACTCACGCACGGCGATGATCATCATGAAATTGGTGATGGAGGACAGTTGATGATGACGATGGCGACGAATCCCCCTCTCCGAAGCCCCAAACGGACTCCAGATCAGCCCTCCCGAGAGATATTAGGGCGGCTCCGTATCGTAAAACACGATGAAACTTTCTCTCTGGTTTTTTTTCTCCCCGAAAGCCAATATATGGAGTTGGAGTTGGTGTCGGAGGGTCTCCAGGGGGCCCACGAGGTAGGGGGGCACCCTCGTGGACAGGGTGTGGGCCCCCTGGTCTTCATCTTTGGTGAGGATTTTTTATAAGATGTTCCGTGGAGTTTCAGGTCATTCCGAGAACTTTTGTTTTCTGCACATAAAACAACATCATGGCAATTCTGCTGAAAACAGCGTAAGTACGGGTTAGTTCCATTCAAATCATACAGGTTAGAGTCCAAAACAAGGGCAAAAGTGTTTGGAAAAGTAGATACGACGGAGACGTATCAACTCCCCAAGCTTAAACCCTTGCTTGTCCTCAAGCAATTCAGTTGACAAACTGAAAGAGAAAAAGAAAAACTTTTACAAACTCTATTTGCTCTTGTTGTTGTAACTATGTCATGCCAACATTCAGGTTTTCAGCCAAAATCATGACTAACCACATTTGCAATAACTCCTAGGTCTCAAATTTACTCATATCAATAACATAATCAGCTAGCAAGTCATATTAATAAATCTCGGATGACAACACTTTCTCAAAATAATCATAACATGATATAACAAGATGGTATCTCGCTAGCCCTTTCTGAGACCGCAAAACATAAATGCAGAGCCCCTTCAAAGATCAAGGACTGACTAGACATTGTAATTTATGGTAAAAGAGATCCAATCATAGTCATACCCAATATAAATTAACAATAATGAATGCAAATGACAGTTGTGCTCTTCAGCTAGTGCTTTTTAATAAGAGGGTGATGACTCAACATAAAAGTAAATAGATAGGCCCTTCGCAGAGGGAAGCAAGGATTTGTAGAGGTGCCAAAGCTCGATTTTGAAATAGAGATAAGTTGTATTTTGAGCGGCATACTTTCATTATCAACATAACAACTAAGAGATGACGATATCTTCCATGCTAAACAAATTATAGGCGGTTCCCAAACAGAATGGTAAAGTTTATACTCCCCCTCCTCCACAAGCATCAATCCATGGCTCGCTCGAAACAACGAGTGCCTCCAACATTCAACGGGTCCCAGAGGAAGTTTTGTTTGCAATTATTTTGATTTAGTTCAAGATAAAGCATGGGATCGACATCCCAAAGGACCAGCCATTTTTCGTGAATGAGGAGCGGAGTCCACTCCTCTTGAAAATAACCCGCCTAACACGGAAGATAAGGGCAGCCCTAGTTGATATATGAGCTATTCGAGCATGCAAAACAGAATGTTTATTTGAAGGTTTAGATTTTGGCACATACAAATTTACTTGGAATGGCAGGTAGATACCGTGATATAGGAAGGTATGGTGGACTCATATGGAATAACTTTGGGGTTTATGGATTGGATGCACAAGCAGATACCGCTTAGTACAAGTGAAGGCTATAGCAAAAGACTGGAAGCGACCAACTAGAGAGCGACAATATCATGAACATGCATTAAAATTAATGAACATTGAATACAAGCATGAGTTGGATATAATCCACCATGAACATAAATATCGTGAAGGCTATGTTTATTTGTTTCAACTACATGCGTGAACATGTGCCAAGTCAAGTCACTTAAATCATTCAAAGGAGGATCCCACCCTATCATACCACATCACAACCATTTTAATAGCATGTTGGCACGCAAGGTAAACCATTATAACTCATAGCTAATCAAGCATGGCATAAGCAACTATGATCTCTAATTGTCATTGCAAACATGTTTATTCATAATCAGCTGAATCAGGAACGATGGACTCATCATATTTACAAAAACAAAAGAGGTCGAGTCCATACCAGCTTTTCCCATCTCAGTCAGTCCATCATATATCATCATAATTGCCTTTCACTTGCACGACCGAACGGTGTGAATAATAATATGAGTGCACGTGCATTGGACTAAGCTGGAATGTGCGAGCATTCAATAAACAGGAGAAGACAAGGCAATAGGGGCTCTTGGTTAAATCAATAATAATGCATATAAGAGCCACTTTAACAATTTAATCATGGTCTTCTCCTACTGACCCCCAAAGAAAAGAAAGGAAATAAAAACTATTTACACGAAAAAGCTCCCAACAAGCAAAAGAAGAATGGGAAATATTTTTTTTGGGTTTTCTTTTTAATTATTACTACTACAGCAGGAAAAATAAACTACTACTATTTTTTTTGTTTTCTTAAGGTTTATTAAACACACAAGAAGAAAGCAGGAAAAAGGAAATAAACTAGCATGGATATTATAGTGAAAGAGTATGAGCACCGACATCTAGCAATGAGTGTGTGTGAACATAAATGTAATGTCGGTGGAAATACGATTCCCCAAGCTTAGGCTTTTGGCCTAAGTTGGTCTATTGCCAAGGATAGCCTGGCGGATACCCGTAGGTGTAGTCGGGTCGATCATGCGATGAAGAATAGTTGGGATCATAATGTGATGAAGAGGACTCGATCGCCATCGGCTGGCAACCACCTCAGATCCCAAGAATAAACAGACTGTCGTGGAGGCTCATCTTGTGGCTCCGGCCCGGTTGGTGCAGGATTCCGATAGGCTTGAACAGCCGCCACGGAACAATGTAAGGACCTATAGACAAGTTAAACAAAGAGGGAGCAGGCAAAGTAATAGTCTCAGGTGATGTTTATCAAAGTACAATTTATATTTGAGCTCCCTTCATGACTCTTAACAAGAAAATCATGCGCTAGCATACTCTTATAGTCTAAATAAGCACGGGGCAACGTTGTTTCTTCTTTCTCCTCATGCCTAATAGGTATTTCAAAATATTCAGCTAGGCGTGAAGCATAAATGCCTCCAAAGATGGGGCCCTTAGTACGGTTCAGACTAAACCGTCTAGCAACAATTCCACCCATACTAACAGAGTTATTGCGATATAAACCATGGAACAAAATAATAATATCTGGAACACTAAGGTTTCCACAGTTCCCGCGACCAATCAAGCAACGACTAGCAAATAAGGCAAAGTAGCGTAAAACAGGAAAATGTATGCTAGTAATTCTTGCATCAGAAACCTTCCTGGTTTCTCCCACGGTGATAGTGTTAATAAAAGCTTCCACTTAATTACGGTGTGGTTCATCTAAGGTGCCCTCAAAGGGTATTTTGCAAACCTCGCAAAATTCAGCTAATGGCATTTCCTTAACAACGTCATATAAATGAAACTCTACTATCGGAGGTGATTTCTTAGGGAAAAAGTAGAAGTTCTGCACAAAAGTATTTGTGAGTAAGAGATACTGATGACGTTGGTCGCGGAGGAAGTCGGTGAGGCTGGCGTTCTCAATTAATAGATAGAAATCCCCATAAATCCCGGCTCTCCTCAAGAAGTCATCGGAAGGCCATTCACACGGCCGGACCTCCGCGGTGCGAGGCAAATTAAATTTGGGCTTCTGCTCTTCTTCCTTTTGTTTTTCCTTCGAGCTTCGGCTCGACGAGCCCCTCAAAAGTCTCTTCATTATTTCTGAAATAATCTGAAATTTTTAGTAACTTCAAATAAAAGTAAACCAACTTCAATAAAATTGATAGCAACCACTCATACAAGTGCCTAGAGCATATATCAAGCATTAGAACTACTTGGAACCATATAAGTTTGACATGCAAGCTCAAGAACATGGTCACCTATGCAGCACAAATTTGCAAAGAATAAAGCACTAGAACAAAAACTAATTGGACCAATGGAGGAGTCACATACCAAGGTACAATCTCCCCAAGCAGTTGTGACGCCCCCGATTCAATCATACACTAATCATGCACGCAAATGTGTACGATCAAGATCAGGGACTCACGGGAAGATATCACAACACAACTCTACAAATAAAATAAGTCATACAAGCATCATAATACAAGCCAGGGGCCTCGAGGGCTCGAATACAATTGCTCGATCATGTACGAGTCAGCGGAAGCAACAATATCTGAGTACAGACATAAGTTAAACAAGTTTGCCTTAAGAAGGCTAGCACAAACTGGGATACAGATCGAAGAGGAGCAGGCCTCCCGCCTGGGATCCTCCTAAGTTACTCCCGGTCGTCGCGCCGGGCTGCACGTAGTAGTAGGCACCTCCAGTAGTAGTCGCCATCGACGGTGGCGCCTGCCCTGGCTCCAAAGTCTGGTTGCAACAATCGAGTAGAGGTAGGGGAAAAGGGAACAAGGCAACCGTGAGTACTCATCCAAAGTACTGCAAGCAAGGAGCTACACTACATATGCATGGATGTATGTGTAAAGGGCCATATCATGGACTGAATCGCAGAATTCCAGAGTAAGAGGGGATAGCTAGTCTTAACGAAGACTACGCTCGACACCGCCTTGCAACAGGTTGAAGAGGGCAAACTGAAGTCCTCCAAGTAACATCATATAGCAATAATCCTACCCGCAATCCCCGCTCATATCCCTCGAGCGAGAGCGACCACCGTTGTATCCGCACTTGGAAGGGTGTGTTTTATCAAGTATCCGGTTCTAGTTGTCATTAGCTCAAGGTACAACTCCAAGTCGCCCTGTTATCAAGATCACGGCTATCCGAATAGATTAACTTCCTGCAGGGTGCACCATCTTACCCAAAGACGCTTGATCCCATTTGGCCGGACACACTTTCTCGGTCATGCCCGCCGCTGAAGATCAACACGCCGCAGCCCCACCTAGGCACAACTGAGAGGCCAACACGCCGGTCTAAACCTAAGCGCAGGGTCCGGGCCCATCGCCTCGAAAGCACACTCAAGACGCTATGTGACGCTGCCGAAGCGCATCTAGCCCAAAGAAAGCGTTCCAGTCCAATCCGGCGCCGCCGCCCGTCGACGTCTCAAGTGCCGCCGATACCACGACGCGGATACCCATAACTACTCCCGCCGAGATGGTTAGTGCGATAAGCTCAGAGCCAACCCAGATCAAATACCAAGACCTCGTTAAGCGTGTTAAGTAACCATGAACGCCGAACAGGCCAGGCCCACTCTCTCCTAGGCGGTCTCAACCTGCCCTGTCGCTCCGCCACAAAGTATCGATCGGGGCGTCGGGAACCCAGCCCATCTCTACCGGGATGGAGCCACCCGTCCTTTCAGCCCCCATCTCCGAACAGTACCACAGGTAATGTAATAGTGTAAAGTATATAGTATATACCCGTGATCACCTCCCGAGTGATCACGGCCCGATAGTATAGCACGGCAGACGGACAAGGATGTAGGGCCACAGATGAAAACACTAGCATCCTATACTAAGCATATAGGATTGCGTAAAAGTAACAACAAG
Organism: Aegilops longissima; assembly: GCA_021605205.1. Taxonomy (NCBI): domain Eukaryota; kingdom Viridiplantae; phylum Streptophyta; class Magnoliopsida; order Poales; family Poaceae; genus Aegilops; species Aegilops longissima. The sequence continues at coordinate 222,780,184 of CM038680.1, forward strand.
ATGGTAACAAGGACAAAGCTATGCAGCAAGATAGGAGTATCCGAAAACAGAACATGTTACACAACTCTAATGCAAGCAGTGTAGATAAGAGTAGGCGATATCCGTGATCAAGGGGGGGGCTTGCCTGGTTGCTCGAGACAAGAAGGGGGTCGCCGGTGACGAGTCGATCACAGGACATCAAGATCGGTCTCGGGGTCTACCGGAGAGAAGAGGGGAAGAAACAGTAAATACATAGCAGGCAAGTGCATAACAGACAATGCATGAGCTAGACGTGTTCTAACGAGCGCTAGGCGATCTTTGGCGAGGGGGAAACATCCGGAAAGTTTTCCTGTTCCGACGCTCTCGACAGATGAACCGGAGAGGAAAGTTTGCAGGTACGATAGGTTAGGGGTGTGTGGCGGACGAACGGATCTGCGATCCGGATTCGCCTCGCTGCTCGAGCAACTTTCATGTAGAAAACATTTTCATCCGAGCTACGGTTTATTTTCTATGATTTTCTAAAGTTTTATTGATATATTGGAATTAAAACTAATTCGAGAATAAAGATTAAATTGCTACGTGCACACACAAAGTGTACACAGCAAAGCAGCATAGAGGCCGACAGGTGGGGTCCTGTTGATCGCCTGCATGCGAGCCAATCGAGGCTGTTGACTAGTCAAAGGGACAAGGGGACCCAAGATGTCATTGACTCTGCTTAACTAATGTACTATTAGTGTTAACATAACAGCTTTTAATTAGGTTAATTAAACTCAACTATTTAAGTTAATTAATTTAGTTAATTAATTAATTAATATATATTTTTATTATTCTTTTTTTATATCATTTTTTAACGTTTTGGGGGTGGGACCCCGCTGTCATAGGCCCATGGCCATAGTGGGCACGGGCCAAGCGCCAGAGGGCGCCTGAATCGGGCGAGCCTGCACGGTTTCGGGCGAGGCCATCGGCACGGTGGGCACGTGGGGAAGGGGCACAGGAACCCGGCGAGGCCCTGGGTGGGCGCGCGAGCAAGGCCATGGGAGGAAGCAAGGCAGGGCGGCTGGGGAGGTAGCGGCCACCGGAACGGGCGGCGGCAACAAAGACCACGGTAGGCAACGGGCGGCTAAGCAAGCGCCATGATGCTGGTGCGACCAGGCCACCGTGGGGGGAGTTCTGCACGGTGAGGGTGCAGGTCAGCTGGGTGGGTGCTCGGGAGCAGGGGAGCGGCAGGGCCGTGGCTGGCCGTGAGCGGGAGCTCGGGCGGCAGAGAGGCTGGGGGGGCGCCGAACGCGAGGAAAGAGGAGGGGGCTCACCGCGGGTGTAGGGGACAAGGCAGCGTGCTCGGGGAGGCTCGGGGTGGTCGACGAGGACGACGCGGCGGAGCGGGAGGCAGGCCGGTGGGGTAGATCGACGAGGTGGAGGCGGCGGCGTCCCGGCGAGGTGCGGCATCAGGCACCGTGGGCGACGGGAACGGGCAGCGGCGGCCACGAGCGGTGGGTGACGAGGCGAGGGGATGGAGGAGCATGGCGACAGCAGTGGCTCCGGCGAGGGAAGGCCTCCAAGGCGTCAAGGCGTCGGGGTCGCCGCCCGATCCGGATCGGGATCAGGGTGGAAGACTTGACCGAGGGGGAGGAGAGAGAGGGATCGGCTAGGTTAGGGTTCGGTCGGGCATGGCCTAATAGGCTGTGGAGTGTTGGCTGGGCGGCGGTTATTAGCTGGGCCATTGGCCTGGCCCAGGGGGTGTTCCTTTTCCCTTTCACACTTTTTATTTTCTGTTTCAAATTTAGCTACTGTTTCTATTAAACCGCAAAACTAAATGAGTTTTATTAGGTATGAGACTTGTCACATAAATCAAGCACATTATTTCTAAGAGTCACAAAAAGTTTAAGGCCGAAAGTAGTTGTCCAACTATTTTTAGAAATTTAAGAGGCCAATTGTAAATGTTGTTGGATCACTAAATAATTTCCATGGGCACTTTCGAAATCCAAAAGAGGTTGGTTCCAACATGACAAATTTCACGGGATTATTTTCCACACCTTGAACATTTTAGTTTTCATATTTGAGCAGTTTGAATTTTGACTTTAATTTGACTTTGAGATCTGGGTTGGATTAGAATGAACCGAGATTAGCAACAGTAACAATGATGACAAGGCATCATTAAAAGGGGATTACTGTAGCATGATTCTCGGGGTGTTACAAATCTCCTCCACTACAAGAAATCTCGTCCCGAGATTTAAGAGCGGGAGTAAGGGGGAAGGGATCTGGTTACGAAATTCTAACGGATCTTCTCGAAGAAGTTTTCGTTGATGTCTTCAATCCTTTATTCCGGTGCATCATGATAAACTTGTCATCATTCCTTCGGGAACTCCATCGTACTTGCGAAAAGATAAGGAGCAGCTCACTACGACATAATGCTTTATAGGGAAACAATCTGGGGCTAACCCATGAATTAGTATAAGATTATCTCTCGAGTTGAACATTTGAAATACCTCGAGAGTAAGGTACGAAGGCACCATGATAGGCCCTAAGCGGGTGAGAAGGGGGTTCGGAGTAGCGAGAGTAAGTATCGCGTCTGATACCAGAATAGATCACTATGGCGGTGGCCCGTGAATTACATACGAGTCAAGTGTGAGGAATAACTTCGGCAACAGGGGTGTACAGGAGAGTCAGGTTTCGATCCTGTGAAACTGTGGGTTATGGGCCCACCATGTGGTTAAAAGTAGAAGGTTGGTGACATCTTGCACGATCATGTAAGCAAGGCATGTCAGAGGAGAGTCTGAGGGTCATGTCGGCAATAACATAGGTACCAAGGGCGAGGGACGAAGAGAACCATTTTCCTGCTCGTTGAACGAGGCGGACCAATAGGCAAGGTTCTCGTCCATCGGTGGTTACCGGAATGTCATCAACAATAGTAATAGGGTCTTACTTACAGAGTGGTACAACGAGGTGCTTACCTAAGCAGGGGATTATCACTGCTTAGATTATATATCTCCCGAGAAAGGTTCAAACAATCAATGGAAAGTAAAATATGATTATCCTATTAAACAGAACAATGGAAAGGAAAATGTCTTTAAACACATATTTCAAGGGCATATCCTTCCCAAGGACAAGCAGAGCAAGATATCCACGATAGTATATAACGTAGAAAACCCATTAGGTAAGGGGAGAGAAATTTCATGACATTACCCATACAACGATATTTGGATAATTGAGCAAGAAACATTTAGCATTGGGCTTCGAATGTTCTTGTTGAAAATCAGAGTACCACAGACATGTTTCGAGATAGCATTGACATGGTCTTCAGGTGAAGATCAGACTTTGGAATCACGAAGGATTCATCAGGAATAACTTGTAGAATAAGTCTTACAATTTCCTCATGGATGTACGGATAACCTTGCTGAAAAGGAATCTATAATGATAGGTCCTCCAGCCGAGGGGGGGTGCTAGGCATGACATCATGCTACCGGTTCATCAAAGGACCAATAACATAACTCTTGGAAAGTTGTCCCAACCATCATATCTGACCGAGATTCAGATCCGAATGGTGTAAAGATACCTCAGACTCGTGGATGTCCGAGAGGAAAAGGTGCAACGAATTTGACGAGATGACATTGTAAGATTCTCGGGAAATGAACTATGAAGTGATTTCCGCTAACAAGAGTCCATCATTAACCCAAGGAGAGGACAAGGAGGTGTCGGTGAACTCCACGGCAATTCACCGAGATTCCCAAAAGATAGACTCCACATTTAAGTGATCAAGGAGATAACATTTGTCGGATCAAATGATATAAGGAAGTATGCTCGAGGAAAACATACACAAGTAAACATTGGTTGAAAGGTGCGCCCGATGGGATGGGTTGCACGACCAATGTCAGAATGGTGATTCAATAATCGATAGCCTAAGAATGAACCTTCACCATTAACTTCAAAAAATAGGGTTGCTAGAAGGAAAGAATCCAAACAACACCGCCCACTTGTTGGAATTAACACGGGACCAAGAAAGAATGGTGATGGTGAGAAGTATTTCTATGTCAAGAATTCTCAAGAGGTGGAACAAATCTCAGAACATTCTTGACATAAAGGATGGTAATACTCCAAGGTAAAGAAGAACAATTGCTGGACACCAAGGAACTCAAGGTATAACACAAAACACGAACAAGTTTTGTGTTGAACGGAAGGCAATAAAGTGGTAACTGTTACACAAATCATCGAAGGCAAGGATGGTATTACTCATCATGAATGCCATTGATATCCTGGACGAGCTCAGGATGTTGACGCTCACGACACCTTTGTCGCGAGAGTTCCGGAAGATGTAATCGATCGCGATTTACATCAAGTCAAAGTAATGATGAAGTGAAAGGTTATTAGAACTAAGGGTACGACACAAACTCGAAACCAAGCTTGTTGTTCAAGGTAAAATGATATGACGATGAGGATCGACGAAGGTTAGTTCATCGTCGAAAATTGTGCTCCGGGAAGAAGGACCGGTAGCACAGCTTAAAATCATCACGACAATGATATAGCCAAATAGGCTAGGAATGGCGTGATCGGGTACAAACTCGCACTTATAGAAGCTATCGAAGAGTTGTTGAACCGTAGAGCGGACTCGGTTCAGTTATCGGTGTCTTTGAGTGTTTAATAACTCAGACCCCGTGAAAATTTGAAAAAGTGGGAAGGTAGCACTTGATGAAGAACTCATAAGAAGTTATGCAGTTCCATGATAATCTCGAGATACCAGGGGGTAATACTCGATGACATATCAAAGTAGAGGTTGGACGGGGGTATTGCTCTACAGGAGACAAGTGCTAAAACTTGCACGAGAAATGGTATTTAAAAGAGGACATGGTCGGAACCAAGATTGCAAAAGGCCCGATCCCTGATATAAGACGAACTTATACCAAAGGAATAATTAATTTAAGAGAAGCTTTAATGATAAGATCTACATCGTGTCCATGGGCATGAACACAAGTTCAAGGTCGACTCCCACTTCTCCAACGCATAACCTTTCATTCACTTCTCACGTTCGATGAAGTTGCAGTGTTGAAAGTTTTATCTGGCGAAGCACCAGAAGAGTATGATTCGTGAAAACTTTCGGGTTCATACGGTTTAGTGAAAGCATATGTTCAACCCATAGGGGCTTCTTAGAAACATGTACCACAAGTTTCAAGAGTAAATAACACAAGCTCAGAGGTAGAGCATGGTTGACAAAGCAGAGGATGCAATTTACCAAAGGCATTATGTATCGGGAAGGTCTCACAAAGTTATTGAATATGAAGGATGCCGTGGGTAAAATCCAATAATGGACATGATGGTCCACAAGGGGTCTGACGTGAGAATCAGTACTTAACTAGAGGAAGAGGAATGTAAGGAGATCAGATTATAGAAACAACTGACTAACTCAATTGTCAAATGCAAAGGAATTATGATTTAAATCAAGGGATCAAGCAATGCTCGATTAGGGGTGGATAAGTCGAATAGCCTTAGGGTACAATCAAAGACAATGGGATTGGTCGAGAACCAATTCCAGATTAAAAGAATGGCAGCTCAGCCGTAAAGGTAATTTATAAGGATCAATGATGATTGCGGTTATTCAGAAACATATTGAGTCAACAGACTCAAAATGATAATGACAAGGCATGTCAATATGACTACGAGACTTATGGGATTAACCATAATGCAAGCAAGTTAAGAATTTCAAGAGCCAAAGGCTCCAGAGGATTTTCGAAGATCGAATAGTATTTTGAAGACTTTTATAAACACATGAACAAGCTGGGTTGAGCGGATACTCGACAAGTGCGAGGATTTATTTGAAGGGTATTCATGTGGCAAAGAACTGCTAGGCAGTAGGCACAAAGTATTCTCGAGCAATAGAGAAAACTTCGGGTATCTTGTAATAACAAGATCAATGGGGATGATCGTATGAATGGCAAGTGTAAGTAGTTATCCAAATGGATTTATCGGTGGTCGAATAGCAAAAGTGATGGGCACAAAGTCTCGAGAGAACATCGAGAGTATCTTCGAATCTTCCGATTAGCGAGGCGATCATCTCAAGTGAGGGGCTCTCCGGAGAAGTACTCGCGAGATCCTAAAGTTAGTTTTGTTTTTAGCAAAATCGCTTAACCCGAATAGAAGAGAGTTCAGAATCCCGAGTAAAGATCGAGGAGTAAAAGATCCTAATACCACCCAATGGCGACGTGTGCCCATAAGACACACAGCCATGTTAGTAAAAGTTTTGCAATGTCTAGACTCGACTTCGGCCAAGGAGTTGGAAGGGGGATTCCTACAGGCAGCCGGCTCTGATACCAACTTGTGACGCCCCCGATTCAATTGTACACTAATCATGCACGCAAATGTGTACGATCAAGATCAGGGACTCATGGGAAGATATCACAACACAACTCTACAAATAAAATAAGTCATACAAGCATCATAATACAAGCCAGGGGCCTCGAGGGCTCGAATACAATTGCTCGATCATGTACGAGTCAGCGGAAGCAACAATATCTGAGTACAGACATAAGTTAAACAAGTTTGCCTTAAGAAGGCTAGCACAAACTGGGATACAGATCGAAAGAGGAGCGGGCCTCCCGCCTCGGGATCCTCCTAAGTTACTCCCGGTCGCCGCCGCCGGGCTGCACGTAGTAGTAGGCACCTCGGAGTAGTAGTAGTCGCCATCGACGGTGGCGTCTGCCCCGGGCTCCAAAGTCTGGTTGCAACAATCGAGTAGAGGTAGGGAAAAGGGGAACAAGGCAACCGTGAGTACTCATCCAAAGTACTCAAGCAAGGAGCTACACTACATATGCATGGATGTATGTGTAAAGGGCCATATCGGTGACCTGAATCGCAGAATGCCGAGTAAGAGGGGATAGCTAGTCTTAACGAAGACTACGCTTCGACACCGCCTTGCAACAAAGTTGAAGAGGGCAAAATGAAGTCCTCCAAGTAACATCATATAGCAATAATCCTACCCGGCAATCCCCGCCATATCCCTCGAGCGAGAGCGACCACCGTTGTATCCGCACTTGGAAGGGTGTGTTTTATCAAGTATCCGGTTCTAGTTGTCATAAGCTCAAGGTACAACTCCAAGTCGCCCTGTTATCAAGATCACGGCTATCCGAATAGATTAACTTCCAGGGTGCACCATCTTACCCAAAGACGCTTGATCCCATTTGGCGGACACACTTTCTGGGTCATGCCCGCCGCGAAGATCAACACATCGCAGCCCCACCTAGGCATAACAGAGGCCAACACGCCGGTCTAAGCCTAAGCGCCGCAGGGTCTGGGCCCATCGCCTGAAAGCACACTGCAAGACGCTATGTGACGCGCCGAAGCGCACTCCAGCCCAGCAGCATTCCAGTCCAATCCGCGCGCCGCCGCCCGCCGCTGATGTCTCAAGTACTTGGCCGATACCACGACGCCGGATACCCATAACTACTCCAGCGTAGATGGTTAGTGCGATAAGCTCAGAGCCAACCCAGATCAAATACCAAGACCTCGTTGTGTTAAGTAACCGCGAACGCCGAACAGGCCAGGCCCACCTCTCTCCTAGGCGGTCTCAACCTGCCCTGCCGCTCCGCCACAAAGTATCATCGGGGCGTCGGGAACCTGTGCCCACCTCATTGGGATGGAGTCACCCGTCCTTTCGGCCCCCATCTCCTAACAGTACCACGTAATGTAATAGTGTAAAGTATATAGATATACCGTGATCACCTCCCGAGTGATCACGGCCCGATAGTATAGCACGGCAGACGGACAAGGATGTAGGGCCACAGATGAAAACACTAGCATCCTATACTAAGCATATAGGATTGCGTAAAAGTAACAACTTGATGGTAACAAGGACAAAGCTATGCAGCAAAGATAGGAGTATCCGAAAACAAGAATATGTTACACTACTCTAATGCAAGCAGTGTAGATAAGAGTAGGCGATATCCGTGATCAAGGGGGGGCTTGCCTGGTTGCTCGCATAAGAAGGGGGTCGTCGGTGACGTAGTCGATCACAGGACATCAAGATCGGTCTCGAGGTCTACCGAGAGAAGAGGGGAAGAAACAGTAAATACATAGCGGCAAGTGCATAACAGACAATGCATGTGAGCTAGACGTGTTCTAACGTAGCGCTAGGCGATCTTGGCGAGGGGAAACATCCGGGAAAGTTTTCCGGTTCCGGACGCCTCTCGCATGATGAACCGGAGAGGAAAGTTTGCAGGTTCGATAGGTTAGGGGTGTGTGGCGGACGAACGGACTGCGATCCGGATTCGTCTCGCCGCTCGAGCAACTTTCATGTAGAAAACATTTTCATCGAGCTACGGTTTATTTTCTATGATTTTCTAAAGTTTTATTGATATATTGGAATTAAAACTAATTCGAGAATAAAGATTAAATTGCTACGTGCACACACAAAGTGTACACAGCAAAGCAGCATAGAGGCGACAGTGGGGTCCTGCTGATCGCCTGCATAGCGATCAACCGAGGCTGTTGACTAGTCAAAGGACAAGGGGACCCAGATGTCATTGACTCGCTTAACTAATGTACTATTAGTGTTAACATAACAGTTTTAATTAGGTTAATTAAACTCAACTATTTAAGTTAATTAATTTAGTTAATTAATTAATTAATTAATATATTTTTTATTATTCTTTTTTATATCATTTTTAACGCTTTGGGGTGGGACCTCATTGTCATAGGCCCATGGCCATAGTGGGCACGGGCGCTGGGCGCTGAGGGCGCCTGAATCGGGCGAGCCTGCACCGGCTCAGGCGAGGCCATCGCACGGCCTGGGCACGGGGAAGGGGCACAGACCCCGACGAGGCCTCAGGTGGGCGCGTGAAGTCGCGCCATGGGAGGAAGCAAGGCAGGGCGGCTGTGGAGGTAGCGCCACGGAACGGGCGGCGGCAAGAAGACCACGGTAGGCAACGGGGCGGCCAAGCAGCGCCATGGCGCGGGTGCGACCAGGCCACCGTGGGGGGGGGGAGTTCGGCACGGTGAGGGTGCAGTGCCGCGGGTGGGTGCTCGCGGGGAGCAGGGGAGCGGCAGGGGCCGTGGTGGCCGTGAGCGGGAGCTCGGGCGGCAGAGCGGGCAGTGGGGCGCCGGAACGCGCGAGGAAAGAGGAGGGGGCTCACCGGGTGTAGGGGACAAGGCAGCGTGCTCGGGAGGCTCGGGTGGTCGACGAGGACGACGCGGCGGAGCGGGAGGCAGGCCGGGCGGGTAGATCGACGAGGTGGAGGCGGCGGCGCCCCGGCGAGTGTGCATCGGCACCGTGGGCGACGGGAACGGCAGCGGCGGCCACGAGCGGTGGGTGACGAGGCGAGGGATGGAGGAGCACGGCGACAGCAGTGGCTCGGCGAGGGAAGGCCTCCGTGCATCTCAAGGTCGGCGGGGGGTCGCCGCCCGATCCGGATCGGGATCGGGGTGGAAGACTTGACCGAGGGGGGAGAGAGAGAGGGATCGGCCAGGTTAGGGTTCGGTCGGGCGTGGCCTAATAGGCTGTGGAGTGGGCCGGGCCGGTTAGCTATTATTGGGCAGTTGGCCCAGCGTGGGGGTGTTCTTTTCCTTTCACACTTTTTATTTTCTGCTTCAAATTTAGCTACTGTTTCTATTAAACCGCAAAACTAAATGAGTTTTATTAGGTATGAGACTTGTCACATAAATCAAGCACATTATTTCTAAGAGTCACAAAAAGTTTAAGGCCGAAAGTAGTTGTCCAACTATTTTTAGAAATTTAAGAGGCCAATTTTAAATGTTGCCGGATCACTAAATAATTTTGTGGGCACTTTCGAAATCCAAAAGAGGTTGGTTCCAACATGACAAATTTCACGGGATTATTTTCCACACCTTGAACATTTTAGTTTTCATATTTGAGCAGTTTGAATTTTGACTTTAATTTGACTTTGAGATCTGGGTTGGATTAGAATGAACCGAGATTAGCAACAGTAACAATGATGACAAGGCATCATTAAAAGGGGATTACTGTAGCATGATTCTCGGGGTGTTACAGCAGTTTTGTGAGAGGTGCTTTGCGCAAGGAGATCGAAAATCACAGCAAAAGTAGCTAGAACACGAGCTTGAGTTGGTTTTTCGGGTTTCTGTGAGGCAGGGGAAGAAGAAGGGTGCAGGGATAAGTGGAGGAGGGCCACAGTGGGCCCACGAGGCAGGGGGCGCGCCCAGGGGGGTAGGGAGCGCCCTCCACCCTCGTGGCAAGGTGGCAGCTCCCCCCGCGGTAATTTTTGCACTAAAAATCCTCAAATATTCCCGAAAAATTCATATTAAATTGGCATGGCATTCTGAGGACTTTTATTTTCGGGATATTTTTATATTGCACGGATAAGCTAGGAAACAGACAGAAAAATACTACTTTTACTTTATTTCTACTAAAGAACAGAAAATATAAAGAGGGTACAGAAGGTTGTGCTTCTAGTTTCATCCATCTCATGCTCATCAGAAAGAATCCACTAATAAGGTTGATCAAGTCTTGTTAACAAACTCATTCCGATAATCATGGAACCGGAGAAATTTCAAATAACACTATGTTACCTCAACGGGGATATGAACATCCCCAATAATAAGTATATCATATTTCTTCTTGACAGTAGGGAGAGGAAATTCAAAACCTCCAAATATAATCGATGGAATCTTTCCAATAGAGTTGATACTATGAACTTGAGGTTGTTTCCTCGGAAAGTGTACCATGTGCTCATTACCATTAACATGAAAAGTGACATTGCCTTTGTTCCAATCAATAACAGCCCCTACAGTATTACGGAAAGGTCTTCCAAGAATAATAGACATACTATCGTCCTCGGGAATATCAAGAATAACAAAGTCCGTTAAAATAGTAACGTTTGCAACCACAACAGGCACATCCTCACAAATACCGACAGGTATAGCAGTTGATTTATCAGCCATTTGCAAAGATATTTCAGTAGGTGTCAACTTATTCGAGTCAAGTCTATGATATATATATATAGAGAGAGAGGCATAACACTAACACCGGCTCCAAGATCACATAAAGCAGTTTTAACATAATTTCTTTTAATGGAGCATGGTATAGTAGGTACTCCTAGATCTCCAAGTTTCTTTGATATTCCACCCTTAAAAGTATAATTAGCAAGCATGGTGGAAATTTCAGCTTCCGGAATCTTTCTTTTATTTGTAACAGTATCTTTCATATATTTAGCATAAGGATTCATTTTGAGCATATCAATCAATCGCGTACGCAGAAAGATAGGTCTAATCATTTCAGCAAAGTGCTCAAAATCCTCATCATCCTTTTTGTTGGATGGTTTGGGAGGAAAAGGCATGGGTTTCTGAACCCATGGTTCTCTTTCTTTACCATGTTTCCTAGCAACGAAGTCTCTTTTATCATAACGTTGATTCTTTGATTGTGGGTTATCAAGATCAACAACAGGTTCAACTTCTACTTCATTATCATTACTAGGTTGACCATCATCATGAACATCATCATTACCATTTTCACTAGGTTCATGTTCATTACCAGATTGTGTTTCAGCATCAGACATAGAGATATCATTTGGATTCTCAGGTGGTTCAGCAATAGGTTCATAGAAGTTTGCACAGTCCTATCATTTTTCTTTTTCTTCCTTTTAGAAGAAATAGGTACATCAATATCATTTCTCTGAGAATCTTGCTCGATTCTCTTAGGGTGGCCTTCAGATACAAAGGTTCCTGAGTCATCTACCAGTTCTAGTAGCCACTCTAACAAAGATAATCATTTTTCTTACTATTCATTTCATCAAGCACTTCTTTTCGAGCTTTAAGTACTTCTTCTACTTGAGTGGTAACCATAGAAGCATGTTTGCTGACAAGTTTAAGTTCACCTCTAATATTAGCCATATAATCACCCAAGCGTTAAATCATAAAGGTATTTTGTTTTAATTGTCTACCAAAATAAGCAATAAAGTCATCTTGCTTAAACATAAAGTTATCAAACTCATCCAAGCAATCGACTAGCAATTTTAGTAGGAGGGACTTCAGCTTTATCATATCTCAGAGAGAATTTACCTTTACTACCGTGTCGGGATATCGAGATCGGAGGTTCTTCAAGAATAAAGAATTGAGATCATACACTTCTTCAACAAAGTGTAAATTAAGACCATGTATTTCTTCAATAGGAGGTAAATTCTTAACATCTTCAGCTTTAATACCTTTTTCTTTCATAGATTTCTTTGCCTCTTGCATATCTTCAGATGAGAAATAGAACACCCTCTTCTTCGGAGTTGGTTTAGGAATAGGCTCGTAATTGGCTCAGAGCTGGCTCGGAGTTGGCTCAGAGGTGCCCAACTATTTTCATTTGTCAACATATTATTCAATAGAATTTCAGCTTCATCGGTGTTCTTTCCCTGAAAAGAGAACCAACACAACTACCTAGGTAATCTCTGGAAGTATCGGTTAGTCCATTATAAAAGATATCAAGTATTTCAGGTTTCTTAAGAGGATGATCAGCAAAGCATTATAACTTGAGAAGCCTCCCCAAGCTTGTGGGAGACTCTCTTCTTTAATTTGCATGAAGTTGTATATTTCCTCAAAGCAGCTTTTTTCTTATGAGCAGGAAATATTTAGCAGAGAAGTAATAAATCATATCCCGGGACTACGACACAACCAGTGGTCAAGAGAATTAAACAATATCTTAGCATCACCCTTTAATGAGAACGGAAATATTTTGAGTATATAAAAGTAGCGTGATCTCTCATCATTAGTAAACAGGCAGCTATATCATTTAGCTTAGTAAGATGTGCCACAACAGTTTGATTCATAGCCATAAAAGGATCAGATTCAACCAAAGTAATTATATCGGATCAACAGAGAATTCATAATAATTTTATCGAGGACACGAGATAGGTGAAGTAGCAAAAGCAGGTCAGGTCTCATCCTATCTCTAAGAGATTCTTTACTCCATTTAACTAGCAGCCTCTTAAGTTCATATTATCCTTACAAGAAAAAATAGCTGCGTAAGATTCACATAAAAAGATAACCCTCAGGAATAGCAGGCATATTTTCATCATCACTTTCATCATTGTATTCAGTTTCAATAGTTTCTCTTTCTCTAGACCTAGAAATTTGTTCATCTAGAAATTCACCAAGGGGCACAGTACTATCAAGCATAGAAGTAGTTTCATCATAAGTATCATGCACAGCAGAAGTGGCATCGTCAATAACATGCGACATATCGGAACGAATAGCAGAAGCAGGTTTAGGTGTCGCTAGCTTACTCATAACAGAAGGTGAATAAAGTGCAGAGCTAGATGGCAGTTCCTTACCTCCCCTCGTAGTTGAGGGATAAATTGGTGTCTTAGCGTCTTTCAAGTTCTTCATAGTGTCCAGCAGATATAAATCCCAAGTGACTCAAAGAATAGAGCTATTGTAGCGACCCGACCCGAATGGGTCAAGTCTCTGTGCTTATGTGTCATCCCTGGATCAGTATGCTGACACACACAGTACTCGAGGATTTATAACAGAGGTAAATCACATGTATAAAGTAACGTAAATACTATTACCTCAATCCAAAAATATAGCGGAAGCAACAAGGTTGTGGATTCCCATCAACACCAATGGCAAAGTTGAGTATAGGAAATCGTAACCCTAATGTATCGCTTACTCGTCGTCTGAAAAGTCTGCAACATGAAAAGTTGCAGCCCGAAAACGGGTCAGCACATGGAATATGCTGGCAATGTAACACATAGAGTAATGAAAGAATAAGCTATATTACATGCATATATGGCTGGTGGAAAACCTCTATGGTTATAAGGTTTTGCGAAAAGCCAATTTTTTTCCTACTTCAAAGGAATAAATTTATTTAACTATCATGGTGGTTGTTGAACATTGAGAATGGTTGACAGCATCCTCAATCCCAATTAAAAGTACTCATTAACAACCCAACAACATTAATTTCAAGTAACATGATGAGATCAACAGGATAATCCAAGAACTAGATACTCAAGATGTCCATAACCGGGGACACGGCTAATCATGATTAGTTTGTACACTCTGCAGAGGTTTGCGCACTTTTCCCCACAAGACTCGATCGCCTCTGTTTGGTTTCTCGTACTGCAAGGTGTTTGAGAAACGGATGACCGAGACATAGTCTTTCAGAAGCGCTAGCACCTTACGATGGGTGGACCGGTACACCTACATCCCCTACATCTGCTAGTCCACCACTATAAGAGTTCGCACGACTTAGTCAACTATGCCAGAGCCCATAATGGCTTGTGGCTGCACACGTAAGTTACTAGTTTGAATAATCTCATGATCCCTTTGAGCCTGGGTGGCGGTCCAAGAAATACAGCAAGTCCTAGAAACCTGTGTGCCTAGACAGCAAGTCTGGAGTAACCAGTGCCTCAATCCACCCAGATGTGTGTTTAAGTTGCCACCTTAGATAAACCATTAATTATCAATCTCACATCTGTCATGGATATACACTCACCCAATCCACGTCTACTAGCATAGCATGGCATAATAAGCAAACGTAGAAGTAACTCCCAAGGTTTCATAAGTAAAACAGGTAATAGGTACTACCTCAATCTACTTCACATCCCACAATTTAATTAGATCCTAATCATGCAATGTTTGAGGATTGATCTAATGCATAAAAACTGGGTAGTAGAAAAGGTATGATCAAGTGTTACTTGCCTGCAAATTTGATGAAGATGATTCGCTCTCAAACTCTTGATAGCTCTACTCGTCACACTCCGGTCAATCTATCGTAATCAAGCAATGGTAACCACACATAAGCAATCACTCAAAAGATCGGAAAGAACGAAGAAAACAATTCAGAAAACATCAAAACCAATCAAATAACTCTTGCAACATAAAACAATTTCTAACAGTACCAAAATTATGTGAATTTGGCCTTATCAGAAATTTTAGGTCAAGAGCTTCGATTTGCAAAAAGAATCAACTAAATCGGAGTTACGAAACTCAAGTTATGATCAAACGAAGTTTGAATTCAAATCTGATCTAATTCAAATTTTAAATTATCAAAAACATGTTTGAGTTGTATTACTGGATAGAGGGGATCGTAACGAAGAAGTGGGCGTTGGTTTCGTTGGATTCCGACTTACGAGTAAAAAGTTATGAGCGTTTGAAGATTAGGAACTAATCTGTAAAAATAACACTACGGATAGGTCCCTGACGGAAATTAAAAATAAAAAGAGAAATCTATCGAGCGAACGCTCGCTAAACAAAACCGGAAAGAAAAACCGGCGAGAAAACCAATCTAGGGTTTCGGAAAGAAAACCGAAACGAAAAAACCGATCTAGAAAACCGGAACGATTTACGAAAAACCGAACCGAGGAAAAGAAAAGGTGACGCGGCGCGGGGCTAGTACCTCGAAGAGGCGAGGTTCTCGGCGGCAGGGCGGCGGCGGCGGCAAGCGGCGGCAAGGGGCGGCGGCGGCAATGGGGCGGGCAAGGCTGGTGAGGGGTGGGTGGCTGGGGCTGCTGCAATGGAGAGGAGAGGAGAGGTGAGGAGAGGTGTTGGTTTGATGTGTTGGAGGGGGGGTGCTTGGGTATTTATATTGGGGAGGGGAGGGTTTTGCTTGGGGTAGGGGACAAGAAATAGACTAGGATTAGGAAACAAGAGGAAAAAGATCTAGAAACAGATACGGAATAAACGGAAGTAGGAAAAGAGTCCTACTAGTATTAGGAAAAGGAACGGCGGCTCCCTGGCTCCCTTGGTGGCGCGCGTGATGGCCTTGGCCTTGGCCGGCCGGTGGCTTGCGGCTTGGGCCTTTGGCCCAAGGCGCTGCGGATTTTTTTTTAAGACAGAGACAACAAAACAAAAATAATAAAACCAAAAATTTTTATATAGGCATATAATACATCAAAATTTTCAGAAAAAATTTCCTACAACATGGACATTTCTATAGCATTAAATAAAATTCACACAAATTTAAATAAAGCAAAGAGTACTTCTGCCCTAATAAAATCCACTGAAAATCATTTTAAAAATACGATAATGACTTCAAATTAATTTCTCTCCAATTTTCTCGATGTAGGAATCATGTTACCCTATTTTCCATATATTTTATTTTTGGAGAAAAATAATTTGAATAAAACTCAAATAACTCCAATTGAAAATAAATTCAAAAGAACTTTGAATTTAATTCTTTGAAACTCCCAACTCATATTTCATATGTTTTGAAAAAGTCATTTTATCTTCGCTCGTGAAAATCATTGAGTTGCATAAAGTTTCAGAATTGGAAAATATTTTCAACACCCCTTGTCATTTAAATAAATGGAAGAAGTCATGTCATCTTCTCTCCGTGGTTTTGTGATGAAAAGAATTTGAATTCCGGAGATCATAAAAGCAAAATGAAAGTTTGGGAAAGTCCTTTTATTCCCTCTCATTTAACTTTCAAAAAGTTTCGAATTTCACTCAATTTCAGTCAATCAATCAAACAATCAATCAAAACTATCTATATGTTTATAACATTCCAAAATTTAGAATTTTGGGATGTTACAAACCTACCACCCTTAAAATGAATCTCGTCCTCGAGATTCGGAGAGGCTAGAAAGAAATAGGTTAGGGTTTGGGGTCTTCTCAAAATCCATCGATCGTCTCCGGTCTCGGTGCTACCACCCTTAGAAGCATTGTTACGGTTCCATCAAAACTCAGATACTCCATCCTTATTTGTCGAAAGGACGGTCTTCTCGGATATTAAGGATAATTCCTTCTCTGAGCTCTTCCGTAGTGGCATAACCTTTCCTCAATTATTTTGTCCTTTACTCTTGGTAAGGTTATTCCGAGACTGGGTCTTCATAGTCGATGTGTCCGGCGCCAATTCTAAACAAATATCGGTATCTCATGGTGGTCAACGATTTATGGTTTCTCCTGCAGAAAACGGGTCAGGTTGAACCTCATCGATAACCTACGGTTGGCAACAACTGCCGTGTACAAGGAAAAAGAAAAAATACCTATACCTTTCTAAGGTTTAAACAAGGTTTAATATCGCTGCCTCTCTCGCTATAGGTAAGTCACTCAGATTTACCATCCCATATAGCAAAGCGAATAATAAGAGTAAGTCGGTATGGTGATCAATCCATCCCGCACCCAAATCATTACCTTGTACATGGTTTAGCTTAATCTCGATTCTAACACTCGGTCATCCTCACAAGCATTGCAGAATTTTCTCTTGTCGACGAACCAAGTTCGAAAATCCATTGATTTCGCAAGCCAAACAAACATCTATCATTTCTTCACAACCCTCAGGTTTTGCGTAAACTCCTATAGAATCGTTGGTTGATAAAATCGTAACTTCTGCCAGGGTTTTTCCTTCAGCAAGAGTGTGCTTGCTTCTTGGCAGGTCTTGGGGCGTGTGGGTTATGGCCCATCTCATCACTTAAAATCCTTGAACACATCATCTGGGCAACTGATCCTTATCCCAACATCCAACTTCCTGGCATACTTAAAATCCATCCAATTGTACTGTCTCTTTTCCTTATAGGCACCAAACGGGGACATGATTACTCAGACTCTTCATGGAATTTCCATTGATCCATATTCCCAACATCATACCTCCTTTATATCCAATAGTAATTCATCTCTTCATCCTCGTGGGTTATCCCACATACCGAGATAAAACTTATACTTATGAAGTCCATACTCCACTTCGTGGAACATCATTATCCTTTCCACGGTCAAGTGTCCTTACATGGGAATATTGGCCATCTCTGCATGGCACTTCTTCAACTGGGAAACGTGAAACACATCGTGAACTCCTAACAGTCCTTCGGGTGACTCCAACTTGTTGTCCACTTCTCCCATACGCTCCAAAACTCGGTATGGTCCTACAAATCTCGGGGCTAACTTTCCCTTAACTCCAAATCGTTTAACTCCTCACAGAGAGGACACATGAAGACATGCTCTGTCTCCAATTTCATAGACTACCTCCTTGCATTTTTGAGTCTGCATAACTCTTCTGCCTGGACTGAGCTACCTTCAGTCTATCTCGAATCCACTTAGCATTCTCTCCTGACTCCTTGATCACATTTGGTCCAAACAACTGATGGTCTCCAACGTCATCCCACACTCTCTTGGGGTATCAAATATATCGAGACAAAACTCATAGTCATTTTTTCTGAAATCCGTTCAGTGGGTATCGTTATCTTTTCCAAGGGTCAACGGTTCTTACAGGGTACTACCACCCTTAAAATGTTCCAATATTCCATAGACCATATTTCTCATATCCTCGAAATTGGTCAACATCTTTCCTCATGGGGTAACTCATAAAATCCAAAGCAGTACCAACACTGCTAACTTTATTTAAATTATTACAATCATCTCGCTTTTCCATTACATGTCTCAACTTAACACCTGAATATAAAAACAAAAGCTCTCACTTCTACTACTCCATTTATTCTCATTACAAATTCAACTATATATCACCAGTCTCCTTCTCCTTGGACAATCTCCGCAAAGTGCCCTGCTACATTACAACGGAAACATATTACTTCTGACGGGTTTCGAGGTTTCCTCATGATCACATAGCCTCTTTGGGTCCTTGGCTTCCTTTTTGGGCAATTGCTGAGGTAGTGCCCTGACTCCTTGCACCTATAACAGGTGACATGACTCAGATCCTTCCTCGAATCCAATCTACTTCTCTTCTGGACTTTTCCATTACAATCAGGGCTTCTATTTCCTGTGGGTCATACTCTACTTCCTCCGTCGGGAATTCTACTAGATCCCCATTCATACAATTCTGGGAGATGTGTCCTTCTTCTCCACATGAATAGCAAGACTTGGTGCAGGGTTTAATTGGTTCCTCTTTGGGTGTGTTCTCTTTCTCTTCCTTTATCACAGCTTCCCTTAGAACTTCCGTGAGGGCTCCTTTCATTTCTTCTTTCTTCTGCTGGATGGTTCTCTGTACCATAGTGTAAATGTGACACTGAGCAGGGTAGTGCATAGTTCCTTCACACAAGAAACAAGTAATCTGCCGAGTTGGGCATTCTTCAGCTGGATGACTTCCTTCACAATTTGGGCATTCATCCTTGTGTTCGTTATGGGTGTGTCCTATTTCTCCACAGAGCTTGTACGCACAAGGTTTCTTCATACCCTTTCCATAAGGCTTCAACTTCTGGGTCACAAACCGAGACTTTAACAAAGTCAACTTAAATTCTTCCCAAGTGGTTACTCTTTGAAATCCATTGATGGTTTGCTACATCCTCCACCAAATAGCAGCACCTCTTTCAAAGCACTGAAGAGCATGCTATGCCATATCCTTTCTGACTATAGGGTTGTTCTTCATGTGATTCTCCATGTTCTGAATCCACTAGTCTGTCTCCAATTGACGCATCGGTCCCGATAATATGAGCTCATCTCCATTCATCCTCTATTTGGTCCAGGGTTTTGGGCTGAGATAAGAGAGGTAGACAGGGAGGGATACACTCAAAGCAAACAATTGTTTTGAAAAGACAGATTTTATTGTGGCTCTCGGAAAAACATCAAACAAATGACAGCTCACAATCGTCGCATCTAACGAAGGTATAAACAGGGTTTTGGTCTTCTAAATGTCAATAAATCTTCAAAGTCATCAAACTCTTCAAGTCTTGTTCATGTCTCCGATGGCTTCTTCTGATCATGCTTGTCCTGCTCAAGTTCTTTTGCCAGATCACCTCTGTTGACACGAAGTCTCTTGTGACGTCCTTTAATATTTCTGGAGTTGCATTCCAAACTTCTGGTTTCAACATCCTTGGAATGAACCATGGTCCTACTGTCCTTCAATTCCTGACGAATCTCCGGTATCTCGAGGTTTTGTTCCTCCAGTTTGGTTACTTCAGCTTCCGGTTCCTGAGTTCTTCACCAATTGCCTTCTTGTCAAATATTGCTTCTTGTAGGTCCATCTTAACTCCTTGATGTAATACTCCAGATCCTGGTCTTACTCCAATACACCTTAATCTCGGGTATTGATTACTTCCATAATCTCTCGATTCCATAAGCGTAACCTTCCTAGGTCATAAAATCTGGGAATTCTTCAAAGCCTTCAAATTCTCCAAGTCTTCGGAGTCTTCAACAGTTGTAGTTTCCATTTACACGGTAAAATCCTCTTCATTCCAAATTGTCTTAGTTGTCCGATAACTTATCTCCTTGGAGTGGTCTCATCAGTCAAATCTTCGAGTGGTCAAAAGAGGAAAAGGGGTAGTCTCACTAAAAGGGAATATTTGAATAAGCATAGAAGAGAAGAGAGGTAAAAGATCTTTTTGAAAATGAAGTTGTAGACAAAAATCATTCCTATGGGCTTGCCATTTTCTAGGGTCACGTCCTACAGTCAACATGTGCTCTGATACCATCTTGTAGCGACCCGACCCGAATGGATCAAGTCTCTGTGTTTTCGTGTCATCCCTGGATCGGTATGCTGACACACACAGTACTTGAAGGATTTATAACAGAGGTAAATCACATGTATAAAGTAACGTAAATACTATTACCTCAATCCAAAATATAGCAGAAGCAACAAGGTTGTGGATTCCCATCAACACCAACGGCAAAGTTGAGTATAGGAAATCGTAACCCTAATGTATCACTTACTGTCGTTAAAAAGAAAAGTGCAACATGAAAAGTTGCAGCCCGAAACGGGTCAAGACATGGAATATGCTTTGGCAATGTAACACATAGAGAGTAATGAAAGAATAAGCTATACTACATGCATATATGGCTGGTGGAAAAGCTCTATGGTTATAAGGTTTTGCGAAAAGCCAATTTTTTTCCTACTTCAAAGGAATAAATTTATTTAACTATCATGGTGGTTGTTGAACATTGAGAATGGTTGACAGCATCCTCAATCCCAATTCAAAGTACTCATTAACAACCCAACAACATTAATTTCAAGTAACATGATGAGATCAACAGGATAATCCAAGAACTAGATACTCAAGATGTCCATAACCGGGGACACGGCTAATCATGATTAGTTTGTACGCTCTGCAGAGGTTTGCGCACTTTTCCCCACAAGACTCGATCGCCTCCGTTTGGTTTCTCGTATTGCAGGGTGTTTGAGAAACGGATGACCGAGACATAGTCTTTCAAAAGCGCTAGCACCTTACGATGGGTGGACCGGTACACCTACATCCCCTACATCTGCTAGTCCACCACTATAAGAGTTCGCACGACTTAGTCAACTATGCCAGAGCCCATAATGGCTTGTGGCTGCACACGTAAGTTACTAGTTTGAATAATCTCATGATCCCTTTGAGCCTGGGTGGCGGTCCAAGAAATACAGCAAGTCCTGAAACCAGTGCCTAGACAGGCAAGTCCTGGAGTAACCAGGTGCCTCAATCCACCCAGATGTGTGTTTAAGTTGCCACCTTAGATAAACCATTAATTATCAATCTCACATCTGTCATGGATATACACTCACCCAATCCACGTCTACTAGCATAGCATGGCATAATAAGCAAACGTAGAAGTAACTCCCAAGGTTTCATAAGTAAAACAGGTAATAGGTACTACCTCAATCTACTTCCCATCCCACAATTTAATTAGATCCTAATCATGCAATGTTTGAGGATTGATCTAATGCATAAAAACTGGGTAGTAGAAAAGGTATGATCAAGTGTTACTTGCCTGCAAATTTGATGAAGATGATTCACTCTCAAACTCTTGATAGCTCTACTCGTCACACTCCGGTCAATCTATCGTAAACAAGCAATGGTAACCACACATAAGCAATCACTCAAAAGATCGGAAAGAACGAAGAAAACAATTCGGAAAACATCAAAACCAATCAAATAACTCTTGCAACAAAAAACAATTTCTAACAGTACCAAAATTATGTGAATTTGTCCTTATCAGAAAGTTTAGGTCAAGAGCTTCGATTTGCAAAAAGAATCAACTAAATCGGAGTTACGAAACTCAAGTTATGATCAAACGAAGTTTGAATTCAAATCTGATCTAATTCAAATTTTAAATTATCAAAAACATGTTTGAGTTGTATTTTGGATAGAGGGATAAAGAACGAAGAAGTGGGCGTTGGTTTCGTTGGATTCCGACTTACGAATAAAAGTTATGAGCGTTTGAAGATTAGGAACTAATCTGTAAAAATAACACTACGGATAGGTCCCTGACGGAAATTAAAAATAAAAGAAAATCTATCGAGCTTAACACTCGCTAAACAAAACCGAAAGAAAACCGCGAGAAAACCGATCTAGGGTTTGGAAAGAAAACCAAACGAAAAACCGATCTAGAAAACCGAACGAAAACCGAACGATTCTGAAAAACCGAACCGAGGAAAAGAAAAGGTGACGCGACGCAGGCTAGGACCTCAAGAGGCGAGGGGCTCGGCGGCGTTAGCGGCGGCGGCACTTGGCGGCGGTGGTGGCGGCAAGCGGTGTGGGGTGAGAGGCGCGGCGGTGGTGTGGGGTTCTGCTGCTGCTGCGGAGAGGAGAGGAGAGGTGAGGAGAGGTGTTGGTTTGATGTGTTGGAGGGGGGGTGCTTGGGTATTTATATTGGGGAGGGGAGGGTTTTGCTTGGGGTAGGGGACAAGAAATAGACTAGGATTAGGAAACAAGAGGAAAAAGATCTAGAAACAGATACGGAATAAACGAAAGTAGGAAAAGAGTCCTACTAGTATTAGGAAAAGGAACGGCGGCTCCCTGGCTCCCTTGGTGGCGCGCGTGATGGCCTTGGCCTTAGCCGGCCGGTGGCTTGCGGCTTGGGCCTTTGGCCCAAGGCCCTGCGGATTTTTTTTTAAGACAGAGACAACAAAACAAAAATAATAAAACCCAAAAAAAATTTATAGGCATATAATATATCAAAATTTTCAGAAAAAAATTCCTACAACATGGACATTTCTATAGCATTAAATAAAATTCACACAAATTTAAATAAAGCAAAGAGTGCTTACGCCTAATAAAATCCAATGAAAATCATTTTAAAAATACGATAATGACTTCAAATTAATTTCTCTCCAATTTTCTCGATGTAGGGAATCATGTTACCCTATTTTCCATATATTTTATTTTTGGAGAAAATAATTTGAATAAAACTCAAATAACTCCAAATTGAAAATAAATTCAAAAGAACTTTGAATTTAATTCTTTGAAACTCCCAACTCATATTTCATATGTTTTGAAGAAGTCACTTTATCTTCGCTCGTGAAAATCATTGAGTTGCATAAAGTTTCAGAATTGGAAAATATTTTCAACACCCCTTGTCATTTAAATAAATGGAAGAAGTCATGTCATCTTCTCTCCAGGGTTTTCTGATGAAAAGAATTTGAATTTACGGAGATCATAAAAGCAAAATGAAAGTTTGGGAAAGTCCTTTTATTCCCTCTCATTTAACTTTCAAAAAGTTTCGAATTTCACTCAATTTCAGTCAATCAATCAAACAATCAATTAAAACTATCTATATGTTTATAACATTCCAAAATTTAGAATTTTGGGATGTTACAGCTATGCTCCCCGGCAACGGCGCCAGAAAAAGGTCTTGTTAACCCACAAGTATAGGGGATCGCAACTGTTTTCGAGGATAGAGTATTCAACCCAAATTTATTGATTTGACACAAGGGGAGCCAAAGAATATTCTCAAGTATTAGCAGCTGAGTTGTCAATTCAACCACACCTGGAAACTTAATATCTGCAGCAAGGTGTTTAGTAGCAAAGTAATATGATAGTGGTGGTAACGGTAACAAAAGTAAAGACAACAAAAGTAATGTTTTTGGTATTTTGTAGTGATTGTAACAGTAGCGACGGAAAAGTAAATAAGCGTAAACCAGTATATGGAAAACTCATAGTACCGGATAAGTGATGGATAATTATGCCGGATGCGGTTCATCATGTAACAGTCTTAACATTGGGTGACACAGAACTAGATCCAATTCATCAATGTAATTGAGGCATGTATTCCGAATATAGTCATACGTGCTTATGGAAAAGAACTTGCATGACATCTTTTGTCCTACCCTCCTGTGGCAGCGGGGTCGTATTGGAAACTAAGGGATATTAAGGCCTCCTTTTAATAGAGAACCGGAACAAAGCATTAGCACATAGTGAATACATGAACTCCTCAAACTATGGTCATCACCGAGAATTATCCCGATTATTGTCACTTCGGGGTTGTCGGATCATAACACATAATAGGCGACTATAGACTTGCAAGATAGGATCAAGAACTCACATATATTCATGAAAACATAATAGGTTCAGATCTGAAATCATGGCACTCGGGCCCTAGTGACAGGCATTAAGCATAGCAAAGTCATAGCAACATCAATCTCAGAACATAGTGGATACTAGGGATCAAACCCTAACAAAACTAACTCGATTACATGATAAATCTCATCCAACCCATCACCGTCCAGCAAGCCTACGATGGAATTACTCACGCACGGCGGTGAGCATCATGAAATTGGTGATGGAGGATGGTTGATGATGACGACGGCGATGAATCCCCTCTCGGAGCCCCAAGACGGACTCCAGATCAGCCTCCCGAGAGAGATTAGGGCTTGGCGGAGGCTCCGTATCGTAAAACGCGATGAAACTTTCTCTCTGATTTTTTTCTCCCCAAAAGCCAATATATGGAGTTGGACTTGGCGTCGGAGGGTCTCCAGGGGGCCCACGAGGTAGGAGGCGCGCCCTAGGGGGGGCGCCCCCCACCCTCGTGGACAGGGTGTGGGCCCCCTGGTCTTCATGTTTGGCGAGGATTTTTTATTATTTTTTATAAGATGTTCCGTGGAGTTTCAGGTCATTCCGAGAACTTTTGTTTTCTGCACATAAAACAACATCATGGCAATTCTGCTGAAAACAGCGTCATTCCGGGTTAGTTCCATTCAAATCATACAAGTTAGAGTCCAAAACAAGGGCAAAAGTGTTTCGAAAAGTAGATACGACGGAGACGTATCAGTGGATTCCTTTTTGATGAGCATGAGATGGATGAAGTTGGAAAGCACAACTCTCTCTACCCTCCTTTTACTTTCTATTATTTAGATTAAATAAAGCAAAAATTGTATCTTCTGTCTGCATTCTAAATTATCCATGCAATAAAAAATACCCCGAAAATAAAAGTTCCCCAAATGTCCTGAAATTGAAATATGATTTTTTGTAGAATATTTAAGAATATCTGGCACTGAGAACACACCCAGGGGGAGCCACCACCTGTCCACGAGGGTCCAGGGCGCGCCCACCCCCGGGGCGTGCCCCTTGCCTCGAGGACCCCATGTGACCCCCCTCCACTTATTCCTGCACCCACACACTTTGTCTTCCTCCAGAAAAAATCCCCACCTAGCTCAAACCCGTGTTCTAGCTCATCTTGCTGCAATTTTCGATCTCCTTTCTCAAATCTCCATTCACAAAACAGCTTTGGGGAATTGTTCTTCAGTATGTGACTCCTCCAATGGTCCCATTAGTTTTTGTTCTATTGCTTTATTTATTGCTAATTTTTGTTGCTTAGGTGACCCTGTTCTTGAGCTTGCATGTCAAATTTATTTGGTCCAAAGTAGTTTTAATGCATGATATAGCCTCTAGGCACTTATGGGAGTAGTTGCTATCAATCTTGTTGAGTTTGGTTCACTTTTATTTTGAGTCACTAAAAATTTCAGAAATTTTTCAGAGGAAGATATATGTTTAGGAAAATGTACCAAGGTGGTTCCTCAAGGAAGCAGGCACCTAGGCTCGCGGTACGTGATCCGGACTATGAACTACCGAGGGAAGCTCAAGTGCGGCCTTGTGAATGGCCGTCAAAAGATTTTATGGTCCAAGCAGGAATTAAGGAGGAATTTGACGTGTTGCTGAACTTGAGGGCTTCGAGTCAGATAAGTGCCCCCAATATTACTACTTAACTGATTCCTTTGTGAGAATGTTTAAATTTACATCATCACGCAATTCTCACACTGTCCTATTTGATCTTTATGATAAATCTTATAC
This sequence comes from Aegilops longissima, assembly GCA_021605205.1. NCBI lineage: Eukaryota > Viridiplantae > Streptophyta > Magnoliopsida > Poales > Poaceae > Aegilops > Aegilops longissima. Next base: position 222,806,031 of record CM038680.1, read on the forward strand.
CATTGACTTAGAAGATTTTAATATTGCTTGTAAACTTCCTCAGTGGGGTAATGCTAGTGAGCCTCGCAAATCTGAATATAAAGACTTTCTTGCTAGTATAACTGTGAGGGAATCTAGAGAAATCATGCAAGCTACCATAGGGAGCATACATTTTCCTGCCATACATTATTTTGCTCTCTTTATAGGTAGATGCATTAACGGTAAGGATGAGGCATGTCACATGTGTGTTCCCGATCTTAGTGTTCTCAAGAGTGATGTATTAGGAGATAAAAAATATAACTTGGGGGCTATTGTTGCACGAAGGTTGCAGCATAACAATATTAGTGGAGATTTATTTGGTGGAATTTATGCAACCCGTGTAGCTAATTATCTTGAGACACCTATACATGAAAATGTTATGGAATTGCCTCCTGCTTATTTAGATTGTAATGCTATTGTTCATCATCAGTTTGTTGAGAGGAATGAACAGTTCCTCCAATGCCGACTAATCTTTGACAGACGTCGCACTGTCCATGTTGCTCTCCCTGCTCCTACTTTCTTTGACTTTCAGGCAAAAAGGAGATATGTTATAACCAGGTAGGAGGCGAACGAGTATGAGAGGGAGACGGAGGCAGCTCGCCTCCAAGCTGCAGCTCATCGGGCAATAGCGCTGCATCTCAGTACAACCCCAGCTACAACTTTGGATAACCGCCAGGCCAGCCGTGGCCATAGACCAACTTAGGCCAAAAGCCTAAGCTTGGGGGAGTACGTATTTCTCACCGACATTACATTGATGTTCACACACTCATGCCAATTGTCGGTGCTCATAATTTTTTTTGTACTATCCATGTTAGTTTATTTTCTGTTTTAAGCTTTCTTCTTGTGTGTTTGAAAAACCTTAAGAAAAACCAAAAAAATTAGTTGTAGCTTTTAGCTAGTTTACTTTCCATGCCTGTAGTAGTAATAATTAAAAGAAAACCCAAAAAGATTTCTCGTTCTTCTTTTTGCTTGTTGGGAGCTTTCCCGTGTAAATAGTTTTATTTCTTTTCTTGGGGGGTCGAGAGAGAAGACCATAATGAAAATGTTGAGTGGCTCTCATATGCATTATTGTTGATTTAACAAAGAGCCCATGTTACCTTGTCTTCTCCCTTGTATTAAATGCTTGCAGATTCCAGCTTAGTCCAATGCACGTGCACTATTATTATCCATACCATTCGGTCGTGCAAGTGAAAGGCAATAATGACGATATATGATGGACTGATTGAGATGAGAAAAGCTGGTACGAAGTCAACCTATCTTGTTTTTGTAAATATGATTATTTCATCGTTCCTGATTCAGCCTATTATGAATGAAACATGTTTGCAATGACAAGTCGAGATTATAGTTGTTCATGCCATGCTTAATTAGCTAGGAGTTTATAATGGTTTACCTTGCGTGCCAACATGCTATTAAAATGGTTGTAATGTGGTATGATAGGGTGGTATCCTCCTTTGAACGATTCGAGTGGCTTGACTTGGCACATGTTCACGCATGTAGTTGAAACAAAATCAACATAGCCTCCATGATATTTATGTTCATGGTGGATTATATCCTACTCATGCTTGCACTCAGTGTTGATTAATTTTAATGCATGTTCATGACTGTTGTCGCTCTCTAGTTGGTCGCTTCCCAGTCTCTTTCTAGCCTTCACTTGTACTAAGCGGGAATACTGCTTGTGCATCCACTTCCATAAACCCCAAAGTTATTCCATATGAGTCCACCATACCTTCCTATATGCGGTATCTATCAGCCGTTCCAAGTAAATTTGTATGTGCCAAACTCTAAACCTTCAAATGAAATTATGTTTTGCATGCTCAAATAGCTCATGTATCAACTAGGGTTGTATGTATCTTCCATGCTAGGCGGGTTATTCTCAAGAGGAGTGGACTCCGCTCCTCACTCACGAGAAAATGGCTGGCCACCGGGATGCCCAGTCCCATGCTCAAATAAAAATAATTGCAAACAAAACTCCCCCAGGATTGTTGTTAGTTGGAGGCACCCGTTGTTTCGGGCAAGCCATGGATTGATGCTTGTTGGTGGAGGGGGAGTATAAACTTTACCATTCTGCTTGGGAACCGCCTATAATGTGTGTAGCATGGAAGATATCGAGATCTCTCGGTTGTTATGTTGACAATGAAAGTATGCCGCTCAAAATATTATTTATCTCTATTTCAAAAACTCGAGCTCTAGCACCTCTACAAATCCCTGCTTCCCTCTGCAAATGGCCTATCTATTTACTTTTATGTTGAGTCATCATCCTCTTATTAAAAGGCACCAGTTGCAGAGCACCGCTATCATTTGCATGCATTACTATTAGTTTACATTGAGTATGACTATGACTGGATCTCTTTTACCATCAATTACAGTGTTTATTGTCATCCGAGATTTATTATTTTTGCTCGCTAGTTGATTGTGCCATTTATATGTAGCGACCCGACCCAAAATCGGTCAAGTCTCTGTGTCTGTACCATCCCAAGATCATGCTGGCACTCACAGTACATTGATGAAATAATCAAAGTTCAATCACACCTGAATTTATTACACGATTCTCATATCGAGTCTTTATTACAATAGAATAAATTCGGCCGAAGGCCAACTCATGAGAAATAAACTAAAATAAGTTGCGGAAGCGTAGAAGAATAGCGAGTCCATCCGACTCCAAAGGGCAATCGCAAGCGGATCGTAGCCTCAATCCTCGATCGAATACTCCTCGCAACATAAGAGGCGTTGCAGCCGTGTAGGTCAGCATTTTGAATATCTTTGGCAAGTCATGAAGAGAGAACAATAATAAAATTACTAACACTATATGCAATTTGGCTGTGGGGCTCTAAGTTTCATCATTTTGCGAAAAGCCAGTTTTTCCCTACTGCAGTGGACTTGCTTGCAAAATACTACAAAATTGTTGGTAGCTATTGAGATGGTTCCGCCAACCAATGTCTCATTCCCAAATTATTAAGTCATAACCCCCTCAATTAATTTATTAATTACAATGTTGAGATTTCCGAATACTTCCAAGTTCCAGAGGCTCAAATTGTCCGTAACCGGGGACACGGCTAATCGATTAGATCTTTTCTCTGCAGAGGTTTGCTCACTTTACCCACAAGAATCATTCCCTCCTTTTAAGTCTTCGCACTTCATGGTGTTTGAAGACGGACGAACGTAAACAGGTCTTAGAAGAGTTCTTACGCCACCGCTTGGTACCCATCCAATCCTACCGTTCTTCTACATCTCGTAGTACCGTCCAGCCAGATTCACAACTAGGGTTGACCAAGCCAGAGCCCATAATGGCTTGCGGCTGCACAGGTAAGCTTCCGGTCAATGGGGTATACATCCGTCTCTTCGTGGCTGGGTGAAGCTTTCCGCAAGATATCATGGCACTTCTCCATGCATCCCGACCAACCTTTGGGTTCTCCGGTGCCCGTCAACAAATCCTCCACCCAGTAGTGAATTCCGAAGTCCATCTTGAGCTTGAAGTTCATGGGGTTGTCATCATCTTGACTCTCACATCTTTCTTATGAATTTCACTCAACCAATCCCGTCTACGAGCATAGCAAAATAAACTACTTCGTCCCGGGTCATGGTAACAAGGGGAAATTGGTTCTGAAGGAAATATGCCCTAGAGGCAATAATAATGTTATTATTTATTTCCTTATATCATGATAAATGTTTATTATTCATGCTAGAATTGTATTAACCGGAAACATAATACATGTGTGAATACATAAACCTACAGAGTGTCACTAGTATGCCTCTACATGACTAGCTCGTTAATCAAAGATGGTTATGTTTCCTAACCATGAACAAGGAGTTGTTATTTGATTAACGGGATCACATCATTGGTTGAATGATCTGATTGACATGACCCATTCCATTAGCATAGCACCTGATCGTATAGTTTGTTGCTAGTGCTTTTCTTCATGACTTATACATGTTCCTATGACTATGAGATTATGCAACTCCCGTTTGCCCGAGGAACACTTTGGGTGCTACCAAACGTCACAACGAATCGGGTGATTATAAAGGTACATTACAGGTGTCTCGAAGGTACATGTTGGGTTGGCATATTTGAGATTAGGATTTGTCACTCCGATTGTCGGAGAGGTGTCTCTGGGCCCTCTCGGTAATGCACATCACATAAGCCTTGCAAGCATTGCAACTAAATGTGTTAGTTGTGAGATGATGTATTACGGAACGAGAAAAGAGACTTGCCGAAGAACGAGATTGAACTAGGTATTGGATACCGACGATCGAATCTCGGGCAAGTAACATACCGATGACAAAGGGAACAACGTATGTTGTTATGCGGTCGACCGATAAAGATCTTCGTAGAATATGTAGGAACCAATATGGGCATCCAGGTCCGCTATTGGTTATTGACGAAGAGGTGTCTCGGTCATGTCTACATAGTTCTCGAACCCGTAGGGTCCGCACGCTTAACGTTTCGATGGCGGTTACTATGAGTTTTATGATGTTGATGTACCGAAGGTTGTTGAGTCCCGGATGAGATCACGGACATGACGAGGAGTCTCGAAATGGTCGAGACATAAAGATTGATATATTGGAAGCCTATGTTTGGACTCGGAATCACTCCGGGTGAAATTGGGAATTTTATCGAGTACCGGGGTTACCGGAACCCCGGGAGTCAATGGGCCTTGATGGGCCTTAAGGGAAAGAGAAAAGGGGCCCTATGCTGGCGCAGCCTTCCCCCTCCCTAGTCCTATTAGGATTAGGAGAAGGGGTGGCGCCTCTCTCCCTCTCCCTTGGTCAAACCCTAGTTGGACTAGGATTGGGGGAATCCTACTCCCGGTGGGAGTAGGACTCCCAGCGCAGCCATAGGTGGCCGCCAGCCCCTCCCTTCCCTCCTTTATATCTGAGGCAGAGGGCACCCCATGACACACAAGTTGATCATTGAGATCGATTCCTTAGCCGTGTGCGGTGCCCCTTCCACCAAACTACACCTCGAATATACCGTTGCGGAGCTTAGGCGAAGCCTGCGCCGGTGGAACATCATCATCGCCACCACGCCGTCGTCGATTGAAACTCTCCTCAACACTCGGCTGGATCGGAGTTCGAGGGACGTCATCGAGCTGAGCGTGTGCAGAACTCGGAGGTGCCGACGTTCGGTACTTGGATCGGTTGGATCGGGAAGAAATACGACTACTTCCTCTACGTTGCGTCAACGCTTCGTTGTTGGTCTCACGAGTGCGTAGACAACACTCTCATCTCGTTGCTATGCATCACCATGGTCTTGTGTGATCGTAGGAAAATTTTGAAATTACTACGTTCCCCAACGGTGGCATCCGAGCCTGGTTTTATGCGTTGATGTCATATGCACGAGTAGAACACAAGTGAGTTGTGGGCGATACAAGTCATACTACCTACCAGCATGTCATACTTTGGTTCAGCGGTATTGTGAGATGAAGCGGCCGGACCGACATTACGCCAGACGCTTACGCGAGACTGGTTTCACCGCTGTGAGCACTCGTTGCTTAAAGGTGACCGGGGGTGTCTGCTCTCTCACTTTAGTTGAACCGAGTGTGGCTCGCCCGGTCCTTGAGAAGGTTAAAACGGAGTCTATTTGACGAAGTATCGTTGTGGTTATGATGCGAGGTAAGAACGGTTCTTGCTCAGCCCGTAGCAGCCACGTAAAACTTGCAACAACAAAGTAGAGGACGTCTAACTTGTTTTTGCAGGGCATGTTGTGATGTGATATGGTCAAGACGTGATGCTATATTTTATTGTATGAGATGATCATGTTTTGTAACCGAGTTATCGGCAATCTGGCAGAGCCATATGGTTGTCGCTTATTGTATGAAATGCAACGCCATGTAATTGCTTTACTTTATCACTAAGCGATAGCGATAGTCGTAGAAGCAATAGTTGGCTAAACGACAACGATGCTACGATGGAGATCAAGGTGTCGCGCGGTGGCGATGGTGATCATGACGGTGCTTCGAGATGGAGATCACAAGCACAAGATGATGATGGCCATATCATATCACTTATATTGATTGCATGTGATGTTAATCCTTTATGCATCTTGTTTTGCTTTGATTGACGGTAGCATTATAAGATGATCCCTTACTAAATTATCAAGAAGTGTTCTCCCGAGTATGCACCGTTATGAAAGTTCTTCGTCTTTGAGACACCACGTGATGATCGGGTGTGATAGGCTCTACGCTCAAATACAACGGTGCAAAACAGTTGCACACGCGAATACTCAGGTTATACTTGACGAGCTATGCATATAAGATATGACCTCGGAACACGGAGACCGAAAGGTCGGCGTGAATCATATAGTAGATATGATCAACATATTGATGTTCACCATTGAAACTACTCCATCACACGTGATGATCGGTCATGGTGTAGTTGATATGGATCACGCAATCACTTAGAGAATTGGAGGATATTTTTCTAAGTGGGAGTTCTTAAGTAATATGATTAATTGAACTTTAATTTATCATGAACTTAGTCCTGGTAGTATTTTGCAAATTATGTTGTAGATCAATAGCTCGCGTTGTTGCTTCCCTATGTTTTTATATGTGTTCCTAGAGAAAATTGTATTGAAAGATGTTAGTAGCAATGATGCGGATTGGATCCGTGATCTGAGGTTTATCCTCATTGCTGCGCAGAAGAATTATGTCCTTAATGCACCGCTAGGTGACAGACCTATTGCAGGAGAGCGGATCTGAGATGCGTTATGAACGTTTGGCTAGCTCAATATGATGACTACTTGATAGTTTAGTGCACCATGCTTAACGGCTTAGAATCGGGACTTCAAAGACGTTTTGAACGTCATGGACCATATGAGATGTTCCAGAATTGAAGTTAATATTTCAAGCAAATACCGAGTTGAGAGATATGAAGTCTCCAACAAGTTCTATAGCTAAAAGATGGAGGAGAATCGCTCAACTAGTGAGCATGTGCTCAGATTGTCCGAGTACTTCAATCGCTTGAATCAAGTGGGAGTTAATCTTCCAGATAAGATAGTGATTGACAGAATTCTCTAGTCACCATCACTAAGTTAGTAGAACTTCGTGATGAACTATAGTATGCAAGGATGACGAAAAAGATTCTCGAGCTCTTCGCGATGCTAAAATCGGCGAAGGTAGAAATCAAGAAAAACATCAAGTGTTGATGGTTGACAAGACCACTAGTCTCAAGGAAAATGGCAAAGGGAAGAAGGGAACTTCAAAAGGAACGGCAAGCAAGTTGCTGCTCGAGTGAAGAAACCCAAGTCTAGACCTAAGCACGAGACCGAGTACTTTTGCTGCAATGGAACTGGTCTTTGAAGCGGAACTACCCTGAATATTTGGTGGATAATAAGGATGGCAAAGTGAACAAGGTTATATTTGATATACTGATTATTGATGTGTATTTTACTAGTGTTCATAGCAACCCCTCAGTATTTGATCTTGGTGCAGTTGCTAAGTGTAGTAACTCAAACGGAGTTGCAGAATGAGCAGAAACTAGTTGAAGGGAAGTGACGATGAGTGTTGGAAGTAGTTCCAAGATTGATATGATCATCATCGCACACTCCCTATACTTTCGGGATTAGTGTGGAACCTAAATAAGTGTTATTTGGTGTTGAGCATAAATATGATTTGATCATGTTTATTGCAATACGGTTATTCATTTAAGTAAGAGAATAAATTGTTGTTCATTTACATGAATAAAACCTTATATGGTTACACACTCAATGAAAATGGTTCATTGGATCTCGATCATAGTGATACACATATTCATAATATTGAAACCAAAAGATGCAAAGTTAATAATGATAGTGCAACTTATTTGTGGTAATCGCCGTTTAGGTCATATTGGTGTAAAGCGCATGAAGAAAACTCCATGCTGATGGACTTTTGGAATCACTTGATTATGAATCATTTGATGCTTGCGAACCGTGCCTTATGGGCAAGATGACTAAAACACCGTTCTCCAGAACTATGGAGAGAGCAACAGATTTATTGGAAATCATACATACTGATGTATGTGGTCCAATGAATGTTGAGGCTCGTGGCGGATATCGTTATTTTCTCACCTTCACAGATGATTTGAGCAGATATGGGTATATCTACTTGATGAAACACAAGTCTGAAACATTTGAAAAATTCAAAGAATTTCAGAGTGAAGTGAAGAATCATCGTAACAAGAAAATAAAAGTTTCTACGATATGATCGCAGAGGAAAAATATTTGAGTTACGAGTTTGGCCTTGATTAAAACAATGTGAAATAGTTTCACTACTCACGCCACCGAACACCACAGCTTAATGGTGTGTCCGAACGTCAGAATCGCACTTTATTGGATATGGTGTGATCTATGATGTATCTTACCGATTTACCACTATCGCTTTGGGGTTATGCATTAGAGACAGCTGCATTCACGTTTAATAGGGCACCATCTAAATCCGCTGAGATGACACCGTATGAACTATGGTTTAACAAGAAACCTAAGCTGTCGTTTCTTAAAAGTTTGGAGTTGTGATGCTTATGTGAAAAAGTTTTCACCGATAAGCTCGAACCCAAATCGGAGAAGTGCGTCTTCATAGAATACCCAAAAGAAACTGTTGGGTACACCTTCTATCACAGATCTAAAGGCAAAACATTTGTTGCTAAATGGATCCTTTCTAGAGAAGAAGTTTCTCTCGAAAGAAGTGAGTGGGAGGAAAGTAGAACTTGATGAGGTAATTGTACCTTCTCCCTTATTGGAAAGTAGTTCATCACGTAAATCAGTTCCAGTGATTCCTACACCAATTAGTAAGGAAGTTAATGATGATGATCATGAAACTTCAGATCAAGTTGCTACCAAACCTCGTAGGTCTTCCAGAGTAAGATCCGCACAGAGTGGTACGGTAATCATGTTCGAAAGTCATGTTACTAGACCATGATGAACCACGAACTATGAGGAAGCGATGATGAGCCCAGATTCCGCGAAATGGTTTAAGACCATGAAATCTGAGATGGGATCCATGTATGAGAACAAAGTATGGACTTTGGTTGACTTGCCCGATGATCGGCAAGCCATTGAGAATAAATGGATCTTCAAGAGGAAGACGGACACTAATAGTAGTGTTACTATCTACAAAGCTCGACTTGTCGCAAAAAGGTTTTTGACAAGTTCAAGGTGTTGACTACAATGAGATTTTCTCAATTGTAGCGATGCTTAAGTCTGTCTGAATCATGTTAGCAATTGCCACATTTTATGAAATCGGCAAATGGATGTCAAACCTACATTCTTTAATGGATTTATTAAAGAAGAGTTGTATATGATGCAACCGAAGGTTTTGTCAATCCTAAAGGAGCTAACAAAATGTGCAAGCTCCAATGATCCATCTATGGACTGGTGCAAGCATCTCGAGTTGGAATAAACGCTTTGATAGTGTGATCAAAGCATATGGTTTTATCAGACTTTTGGAGAAGCCTGTATTTACAAGAAAGTGAGTGGGAGCACTACAAAGATTTCGATAAGTATATGTGAATGACATATTGTTGATCGAAATAATGTAGAATTATTCGCAAAGCATAAAGGAGTATTTGAAAGGAGTTTTTCAAAGAAGGACCTCGGTGAAGCTGCTTACATATTGAGCATCAAGATCTATAGAGATAGATCAAAGACGCTTGATAAGTTTTTCAATGAATACATACCTTGACAAAGATTTTGAAGTAGTTCAAAATGGAACAGTCAAAGAAAGAGTTCTTGCCTGTGTTACAAGGTGTAAGATTGAGTAAAGACTCAAAACCCGACCACGGCAGAAGATAGAAAGAGAATGAAAGTCATTCCCTATGCATCAGCCATAGGTTCTATAAAGTATGTCATGCTGTGTACCAGATCTATTGCATACCCTACCACTGAGATTGGCAAGGGAGTGCAATAGAGATCTAGGAGTAGATCAATGGACATCGGTCAAAATTATCCTTAGTAAAATAAAGGATATGTTTCTCGATTATGGACGTGACAAAAAGTTCGTCGTAAAGGGTTACGTCGATACAAGTTTTGGCACTGATCTAGATGACTCTAAATCTCGGTCTAGATACATATTGAAAGTGGGAGCAATTAGCTATAGTAGCTCCGTGCAGAACATTGTTGACATATAGATTTGCAAAATACATACGGATCTGAATGTGGCAGACCCGTTGACTAAACTTCTCTCACAAAAGCAAAACATGATCACACCTTAGTACTCTTTGGGTGTTAATCACATAGCGATGTGAACTAGATTACTGAATCTAGTAAACCCTTTGGGTCTTGGTCACATGGCGATGTGAATTATGGGTGTTAATCACATGATGATGTGAACTATCGATGTTAATCACATGGTGATGTGATCTAGATTATTGACTCTAGTGCAAGTGGGAGATCAAGGAAATATGCCCTAGAGGCAATAATAATGTTATTATTTATTTCCTTATATCATGATAAATGTTTATTATTCATGCTAGAATTGTATTAACCGGAAACATAATACATGTGTGAATACATAAACCTACAGAGTGTCACTAGTATGCCTCTACATGACTAGCTCGTTAATCAAAGATGGTTATGTTTCCTAACCATGAACAAGGAGTTGTTATTTGATTAACGGGATCACATCATTGGTTGAATGATCTGATTGACATGACCCATTCCATTAGCATAGCACCTGATCGTATAGTTTGTTGCTAGTGCTTTTCTTCATGACTTATACATGTTCCTATGACTATGAGATTATGCAACTCCCGTTTGCCCGAGGAACACTTTGGGTGCTACCAAACGTCACAACGAATCGGGTGATTATAAAGGTACATTACAGGTGTCTCCGAAGGTACATGTTGGGTTGGCATATTTCGAGATTAGGATTTGTCACTCCGATTGTCGGAGAGGTGTCTCTGGGCCCTCTCGGTAATGCACATCACATAAGCCTTGCAAGCATTGCAACTAAATGTGTTAGTTGTGAGATGATGTATTACGGAACGAGAAAAGAGACTTGCCAAGAATTGAGATTGAACTAGGTATTGGATACCGACGATCGAATCTCGGGCAAGTAACATACCGATGACAAAGGAACAACGTATGTTGTTATGCGGTCGACCGATAAAGATCTTCGTAGAATATGTAGGAACCAATATGGGCATCCAGGTCCGCTATTGGTTATTGACCGAGAGGTGTCTCGGTCATGTCTACATAGTTCTCGAACCCGTAGGGTCCGCACGCTTAACGCTTTGATGGCGGTTACTATGAGTTTTATGATGTTGATGTACGAAGGTTGTTCGAGTCCCGGATGAGATCACGGACATGACGAGGAGTCTCGAAATGGTCGAGACATAAAGATTGATATATTGGAAGCCTATGTTTGACTCGGAATCACTCCGGGTGAAATTGGGAATTTTATCGAGTACCGGGGTTCTGGAACCCCGGGAGTCAATGGGCCTTGATGGGCCTTAAGGGGAAAGAGAAAAGGGGCCCTATGCTGGCGCAGCCTTCCCCTTCCCTAGTCCTATTAGGATTAGGAGAAGGGGGTGGCGCCCCCTCTCTCCCTCTCCCCTTGGTCAAACCCTAGTTGGACTAGGATTGGGGGAATCCTACTCGGTGGGAGTAGGACTCCCCAGCGCAGCCATAGGTGGCCGCCAGCCCTCCCTTCCCTCCTTTATATCTGAGGCGAGGGCACCCCATGACACACAAGTTGATCATTGAGATCGATTCCTTAGCCGTGTGCGGTGCCCCCTTCCACCAAACTACACCTCGAATATACCGTTGCGGAGCTTAGGCGAAGCCCTGCGCCGGTGGAACATCATCATCGTCACCACGCCGTCGTGCTGACGAAACTCTCCCTCAACACTCGGCTGGATCGGAGTTCGAGGGACGTCATCGAGCTGAACGTGTGCAGAACTCGGAGGTGCCGACGCTCGGTACTTGGATCGGTTGGATCGGGAAGAAGTACGACTACTTCCTCTACGTTGCGTCAACGCTTCGTTCTGGTCTCACGAGGTGCGTGAGACAACACTCTCATCTCGTTGCTATGCATCACCATGGTCTTGTGTGATCGTAGGAAAATTTTTGAAATTACTACGTTCCCCAACAGGTTCATCCTACCATATGATACTACTCAAGAACAATAATTTCAAAATTTCACCTACTGCATGCATGGTGGGGAGGTATAATTCTAATGCAACAAAATCATAGGTATTATAAAGAAACATGATCAATGACTTGCCTTGCTGACGATCTTCGTAAGCTAGGGACTCGTGGTAGCAAGCTTCGCACTCCGGAAATTCTACCGAGGCAAACAATAACCATAATAAGCACATAGCATGTGGTCACTTAACATAACAGCATAGGAATATGAAACACACAAAACAAACGAATCAAAAACCCAAAGGAAAACTCAAAGAAATCCAACTCAAAGTTTTCCTACTTCAAGCAATAACTAAAAATAGTTTTACATAACAAAAAATTTCTTAACAGAACCTAAGCATGAGTTTATGTTAACTTAACAGAAAAGAATGCATTATGCAACTAGGAGCAAAAAGAATCACTTTAAAATCTATTATAAAACTCCTATTAGGCCTAAAGCAAATTTTAGTAAGAAAAATAAAATAAAAGTTTTATTTAATATAAATAAAAGTTCATGCTCTAAATTTACAGAAACTAATCAAGAATAAACTATCTCTCATGAAAAATAAATTTATTTGCTAATTAACACAATAGGAAAACAGTAGCTAGTTAATTAATTAAGAATAACATGATTCTGATTAAAACTAATTTTTATTAATCCTAAAATGCCCAAATAAATTCCTACGGTTAGGCAATGTCAAAACAAAGTTGTGACAAAAGAATCATTAAAAATAATATTCCTAACTCATTTTATGGCAGAATTACTATTCTGTCTAAATCTAAAATAAAGCAATTTTAGATAAATTTAACATGACTAATTATATTTTCTGTAGAAAATATAAGAAATTTGCAAACCAACAAAAAAGAATCACTTAAAAATATTAAGTAGATTAAAAGATATGAATTTTTCAAATCTGAAACTATTCTGTTAAAACAGAAAACGAAAATAAAAGAAAACGGGCTAATGAGCCTATATAACGCTTCGGCGTAATATAACTAAAACGGGCCTAGGGTTTAAACTGGATCGGGCCGGTTCAACTAAACCCTAACTAAACAAAATAAACCGGGCCGGTTTATTAGAAATAACCTACCCCTTCGGGGGATCTAATCCTAACCCTAGAAAACAGATCGGACGGCGGGGGTGGACTCCGGTGACTTACCGGTCGGCGACGGCGACGGCGGCTCGGGTGGCGAGTGCTCCGGCGTCTCCGGTGGTCGGGGGCGACGGCGGGAGCTCCGGAGAAAGTGACGGGCGAGCGAGGTCGGTTTGGTGGAGTCAGGCGAGATCGGGATGGCAGGCGCGCAGTCGAAAAGGGGTTAATGGCGGCGGCGCTCGGGTACTCAATGAGCGCGTGCGGTGAAAGGAGAGTTCAGCGAGGGGCGAGGGGAAATGGGGTCGGGTGGGGGTATTTATAGGGGGCGGGCCTCGGCTTGCGCGAGGGGGCGATCGGGAAGGATCGGTGAGATCCCGAGATCGCGGGATCTCCCATGGCAATGGCGGTGATTGCGTGGGCGAGGGAAGTTGACGGGTGGGGTCCACTGTCGGTGAGAGAGGAGGAGCGTTGCGGTCGGTTGGCGAGGGCTAGCCGATTCGGCTCGATCGCTCGGTCGGCTCGGCGTGGGCGGGCGTGGTGGCGCTGGGCCGTTATTTGGCTGGGCCGCTGGGTGTTGGCTGGGCATTGGCTGGCGGCGCCAGAGGCTTTCTTTTCTCTAATTTTTTTTTTTGAAAATAAAAAAGCAGAGATAATATATAAAATATAAATATTTTATATAGGACATATATATATCAAAATGATCAGGGAATATTCCTATCATTTGAACATTTTCTAGGGCAAAATCCAAACTTTATAAAAATCATTTTTCTAAAATTTCAAATAAAACTCAAATTTGAATTCAAACTTTTGGCAATGTTTTTCCTCCGATATTTTTGGAGTGTCATGTTTACTCCTCTCATACTTTTCTCAAGTATTTATCGGGCATAGTTTATGAAATGATTTCCACCGCCAACATTTGAATTCAAATTCCAATAACTCCAAAACTTACGAAACTTCAAATGCCGGTCAAATTCAAGCAGAATGCATAGATGCTTAGCTATAATTGTAAAACATTCCAAATAGGAAATTTGGGATGTTACAAACCTACCACCTTAAGATGAATCTCGCCCTCGAGATTCGGGTTGGCTAGCAAATAGGTGCGGGTGGTCTCAAGAAGGTCTTCTTCTCGCTCCCGTGTGGCTTCCTCTTGGAGTGGTGAGTCCACACACCTTGCAAAACTTGATGATCTTCTGCGGGTGACTCTGTTCGCATCTCGAGAATTCGGACTGGTTTCTCCTTATAAGTCAGATCATTTGTCGAGTTGTATGGCCTCTAGGGCACCTTGTGTCTCTCAACGGAATATCGGCCATGTCGGCATGACACTTCTTCAGCTGAGAAACATGGAAAACATCATGAACTCCGGACAATCCTTCCGGCAATTCCAGCTTGTAAGAAACTTCTCCACGACGTTCGAGGATTTTGTAGGGGCCAATGAATCGGGATGCTAACTTTCCTTTGACACCAAACCTCTTGATTCCACGAAGTGGGGACACACGAAGATATGCTCGGTCTCCCGCTTCGTGAGTTACTTCCTTGCGTTTACTGTCGGCATAACTCTTCTGCCTCGACTGAGCTATCTTGAGTCTATCTCGAATCAGCTTGACTTTCTCTTCGGAATCTCTGATAAGATCGGAACCGAAAAGTGATCGATCTCCAACACCATCCCACAGCAATGGTGTTCGCACCTCCTTCCGTATAGAGCTTGAAGGGGCCATCTTCGGATGGTGCGATAAGCTGTTGTTGTATGAGAACTCTGCGTATGGCAAATTATCATCCCAGCTAGATCCATAGTCTAGCACACAAGCTCTCAACATGTCCTCCAGAATCTGATTGACTCTCTCGGTCTGTCCATCTGTCTGAGGATGAAAGGCTGTACTGAACTCCAGCCTCGTACCCAAAGTTTCATGCAACTGATTCCAAAACTTTGAGGTAAATTGTGTTCCTCTATCTGACACTATACTCCTCGGAACTCCATGCAGACATACGATCCTGGTCATGTATATCTTGGCTAACTTAGCACTGGTATAGGTAGTCTTCACGGGAATGAAGTGAGCTACCTTGGTCAAACGATCAACCACTACCCAGATGGAATCATAACCTGAACGGGTCCTGGGTAATCCTGTGATAAAATCCATTCCAAGTTTTTCCCATTTCCAATCGAATCGGCAAAGGTTGAAGTAACCCTGCTGGCTTCGATGTTACGCCTTTACTCGTTGACAAACATCGCATCTTGCTACGTACTCGACAATATCCTTCTTCATACCGCCCACCGAAACTTTCCTTCAAATCCAGATACATCTTGGTGTTACAGGGGTGAATCGAGTACGGTGAATCATGAGCTTCTGAAGAATTAGCTTCACGAGTTCGGGATCATTGGGCACATAAATACGATCCTCGAACCATATAGCTCCGTATTCATCCTTACGAAATCCTTTAGCTTTTCCTTCATTCATCTTTTGCTTTATCTCATCAATTTCCTTGTCCGACTTACGGGCTTCACGAATCCTTTCGCCAAAGTGGACTGAACTTCCGAGTTGCAACAAATCCTCTCGGAACTATCTCCGATCGGAGATCTCGAGGTCATCGACTAACTCCAGGGTAATCCTCCTGCTGTAAGAGTATTCACATAACTCTTACGGCTCAAAGCATCTGCTACAACATTAGCTTTACAGGTGATAATGCAATCTCATGTCATAGTCCTTGATTAACTCTAGCCATCTCCTCTGCCTGAGGTTCAACTCTTTCTGCGTGAAAATATACTTCAAGCTCTTGTGATCTGTGTAAACATCACAACGGTTTCCGATAAGGAAATGCCTCCAGGTCTTGAGTGCATGCACTACGGCTGCTAACTCCAAATCATATGTGGCATAATTCATCTCGTGAGGTCGTAGCTGTCTGGAGGTATAAGCTACAACTTTTCCTTCCTGCATGAGTACTCCTCCGAGTCCACGACGAGAAGCGTCACAATATACCGTAATCCTTGTGTATGTCCGCAAAATCAATCTTGGGGCTGTAACCAAACGTTTCTTCAATTCTCGAAGCGGCTTCACAATCCTCGGTCCAAATGTACTTGGCTTCTTTCTTCAACAGCTCGGTCATGGGCTTGGCAATCTTCGAGAAGTTCTCAATAAACCTCCGATAGTATCCTGCGAGTCCGAGAAAACTGCGGATCTCCTTGGTCGAGGTGGGCGATCGCCAATCGGTGGTGATTCAACCTTGGCGGGTCAAGCTGCTATTCCTTCTCCTGAAATAACATGTCCGAGGAATCCAACTTCCTTCAGCCAAAATTCACATTTCTTGAACTTGGCATACAAGCGATGTTCTCGGAGTTTCTCGAACTAGACGCAAATGTTCCTTATGCTCTTCCTCGCTCTTGAGAAAATCAGTATATCATCGATGAACACCACGACAAACTTGTCCAGATATTCCATAAATACCTTGTTCATCAAATTCATGAAGTATGCAGGTGCATTAGTCAATCCAAATGACATGACGGTATACTCATATAAACCATACCTGGTAGTGAATGCTGTTTTGGGTATATCCTTTTCACGGATCTTCAACTGATGATACCCTGATCGAAGATCGATCTCAGAGAATACCTTGGCTCCAACTAGCTGATCAAACAGATCATTAATCATCGGCAGAGGGTACTTGTTCTTGATGGTCACGTCGTTCAACGAACGATAATCCACAACCATTCTCAAGGTTCCATCCTTCTTCTCTACCAAAAGAACTGGGGCTCCCCAAGGTGATGAGCTTGGACGAATATATCCCTTCTCCAATAACTCGTTAATTTGGTTCTTGATCTCTTTCAAATCGTTTGGTGGCATCCGATAGGGTCTCTTGGATATCGGGTTGTGCGGGCAATAACTCAATCAGAAATTCAATGTCTACGTCGGTGGCATTCTGGTAATTCCTCCGAAACACATCGGGAAAATCTTGCACCTTGGCACTTCCTCTGAACAACTCCGTGAGGGAATTCACCGATTCTTCATCCGGCTATGCGGATACATACTTGATCCTCTTACGCTCCGGGGTGGTGAGCAGAATCGACTTCTTGGGCACAATCTATGTTTCCTTCAAACTTCGTCAACCAATCCATGCCTAGGATTACATCCAAGGTCCGGGTTTCCAATACTATGAGGTCCGCGGAAATTTATGATTTCGATGTTGAGGGTTGCATGACAGCCTAAGCCTGCCATCATTTCTCCTCTCTGCGAACCGACGCGAAGGGGCTTCTAAGGGTTTTAGTGGGCAACCCGTACTTTTCCACAACTACCCTTGATATGAATGAATCGTTGCACGAGAATCAAAGAGTACCAATACTGAATGTGAATTCAATAAAAACTTACCAACCACAGTGTCTGGCTGATCATAGACGTCCTCCACGTCAATGTGGTTCACCTGAGCACGACGAAAAGGGTTGGGCTTCTTCGCTGAGCTTCCATTGCCGGTTCCATTCCTCTGCTTGGCCTCCGGGCAGTCGGTGGCATAGTGCCCTATTTTCTGGCACTTGAAACAGGTGATGTGACTCAGATCCTTCGGAGTCGGGGCAGGACGATGCTGGTTACCATTGCCGTTTCCATTGCCATTTCCATTTCCTGACTTGTTGTCTTGGTTGCGGTTGTTCCCATTTCCTCCATGGTTATATCCTCCATGGTTGTGATGGGTATGCCCTCCTGAGTATGGGGCATAACGGGGCTTCTGCTGAGCTCCTGAGCTGTACTTCCCCTGGCTGTACTTCCGCTTGCGGCTATCAATCTGCTGCTGCTTGCCTTCAAGTATGGTGGCCTTGTCTACCAGCTCCTGGTAATTGGTGAAGGTAGCCACCATAAGCTGCATACCCAGCTCGTCATTGAGTCCCTCGAGAAACTTCTCCTGCTTTGCGGCATCTGTGGCCACATCATCCGGGGCATAGCGAGCTAACTTGCTGAACTCATCCACGTACTGCGCCACAGTACGGTTTCCCTGGCGTAAGTTGCGGAACTCACGCTTCTTCAGACTCATGGCTCCAGCTGAAACATGAGCGGTGCGGAAGGCCTGCTGGAACTGATCCCATGTGATGGTGCCGATGGGATAAGTGGCGGTGTAGTTCTCCCACCAAGAAGCTGCAGGTCCATCAAGTTGACGTCTTGCAAAGCGCACCTTCTCTCGCATCGGTGCATCCAACAGTGATTAACTCTCTTCCGACCTTGCGGAGCCAATCATCGCCACAATCGGCTCGGTCTGCTAGAGAACACCGCGGATTCAGCCTCGGGAATCGAGTCAAGTTGTCAACAAGGGGTGGTGGCGGTGGATTGTTGTTGTTGTTGTTCTGGTTCTGGATGAGCATCTGCATGAGGGCATTCTGCTGCTGGAGCAGCTGGGTGAGCTCCGACGGAAAGTTGAGACCGGTGTCACGTCTCGGAGGCATCTGGTGTTTTGGAGTGGATGAGAAAATTAGAATAGAACAATGGTCTAATGAGAAAATATCACTACCCATATGAATGCACAATCATAATCACACCAATCATTTATTCATTCCCCTCAAACATGGTTCAATCTCGATTACAAAATGCTCACGACTAATCGAAAATAACGGCCTAACTGATCGACGGAAAATAAAATAACATGGTGGTCGACTAAATGTCTTAATCAATAATCCTTGCGTCCTCTGGTGCGATGTCCTCCGGTGTGGCGTCCTCTATTGCGGCGCCTCCTCTTGCGGCTTTCTCCAGTGGAACTCCCTTCATAATCCTGATCATTGCTCACGAGGGGTCCGTCATCTCCACTCAGAAAAAGGTCCTCTCCCAAGTCCATCTTTTCCTCTAGTGCGGCAACCTTCATCTTCAGGTCGTCGACTCTCTCCATGAAGTCCGTGATTTCTTCCTCATGGTCAAGGAAGTCTGCGTGTGCCTTCTCTTCCAGTTCCAGTTCACGGAACAACAGCCTCCTGTGTACCTTCGAGTTACGGCGAGTCTGGATCTCCCGTTTCCTGAGGAGACACTCTAAGTCTTGGACATACGAGAGAATGGAATCGTCCTCTATGGCACGGATGATATCTCCATTCCTTGCTCTGTGAGAAACCATGGCGAGGTCTGATGGATCGAGCTCGGCCCTGTACTCTTCTCGGAGATGTCCAAGTGCACGATAAATCGCCATGTCTCTTCCGAGAATCCAGTTGAAGTCGGTAAACTCAAAGTCAATAGGCTCTGTATGTCCTCCGAAGGTTCTCCCTGGAATGTGCACTTCAATCCTGTAGCGGGTATCCATCGGAAGTGCATTGGTAGGCTTCCCGATGATCGAGGGCAGAGCAATCTTCAGCTTCTTCACGATCTGGACCAGCTTCCTGCCGAAGGGCATCGTCTCATCTGGCTGGCAAAACTCCGGTAGCAAAACTGGGGTGAACTCGGCGGCCATCTAGAATTGTTGAAAATCGGAGAGAAGTCAGAAATGAACAGGGGAGAATTACGGAATGATAAGGATATAAAGTAAATAGTCCTTCCTATGGCTTTCCGATCCTAGGGGTTATGTCCTACGGTCAGCATGTGCTCTGATACCATCTCTGTAGCGACCCGACCCAAAATCGGTCAAGTCTCTGTGTCTGTACCATCCCAAGATCATGCTGGCACTCACAGTACATTGATGAAATAATCAAAGTTCAATCACACCTGAATTTATTACACGATTCTCATATCGAGTCTTTATTACAATAGAATAAATTCGGCCGAAGGCCAACTCATGAGAAATAAACTAAAATAAGCTGCGGAATCGTAGAAGAATAGCGAGTCCATCCGACTCCAAAGGGCAATCGCCAAGCGCGGATCGTAGCCTCAATCCTGATCGGAATACTCCTCTACAACATAAGACGTTGCAGCCGTGTAGGTCAGCATTTTGAATATGTTGGCAAGTCATGAAGAGAGAACAATAATAAAATTACTAACACTAGATGCAATTTGGCTGTGGGGCTCTAAGTTTCATCATTTTGCGAAAAGCCAGTTTTTCCCTACTGCAGTGGACTTGCTTGCAAAATACTACAAAATTGTTGGTAGCTATTGAGATGGTTCCGCCAACCAATGTCTCATTCCCAAATTATTAAGTCATAACCCCCTCAATTAATTTATTAATTACAATGTTGAGATTTCCGAATACTTCCAAGTTCCAGAGGCTCAAATTGTCCGTAATCGGGACACGGCTAATCGATTAGATCTTTTCTCTGCAGAGGTTTGCGACTTTACCCGCAAGAATCGTTCCTCCTTTTAAGTCTTCGCACTTCATGGTGTTTGAAGGCGGACGAAGAAACAGGGTCTTAGAAGAGTTCTTCCGCCACCCGGTACCCATCCAATCCTACCGTTCTTCTACATCTCGTAGTACCGCCCAGCCGAGTCACAACTAGGGTTGACCAAGCCGAGCCCATAATGGCTTGCGGCTGCAGAGTAAGCTTCCGTCAATGGGGTATACATCCGTCTCTTCGTGGCTGGGTGAAGCTTTCCGCAAGATATCTTGGCACTTCTCCATGCATCCCGCCAACCACTGGGTTCTCCAGTGGTGCCCGTCAACAAATCCTCCACCCAAAGAGTGAATTCCGAAGTCCATCTTGAGCTTGAAGTTCATGGGGTTGTCATCATCTTGACTCTCACATCTTTCTTATGAATTTCACTCAACCAATCTCGTCTACGAACATAGCAAAATAAACTACTTCGTCCTGGGTCATGGTAACAAGGGGAAATTGGTTCATCCTACCACATGATACTACTCAAGAACAATAACTTCAAAATTTCACCTACTGCATGCATGGTGGGGAGGTATAATTCTAATGCAACAAAATCATAGGTATTATAAAGAAACATGATCAATGACTTGCCTTGCTGACGATCTTCGTAAGCTAGGGACTCGTGGTAGCAAGCTTCGCACTCCGGAAATTCTACCGAGGCAAACAATAACCATAATAAGCACATAGCATGTGGTCACTTAACATAACAGCATAGGAATATGAAACACACAAAACAAACGAATCAAAAACCCAAAGGAAAACTCAAAGAAATCCAACTCAAAGTTTTCCTACTTCAAGCAATAACTAAAAATAGTTTTACATAACAAAAAATTTCTTAACAGAACCTAAGCATGAGTTTATGTTAACTTAACAGAAAAGAATGCATTATGCAACTAGGAGCAAAAAGAATCACTTTAAAATCTATTATAAAACTCCTATTAGGCCTAAAGCAAATTTTAGTAAGAAAAATAAAATAAAAGTTTTATTTAATATAAATAAAAGTTCATGCTCTAAAGTTACAGAAACTAATCAAGAATAAACTATCTCGCATGAAAAATAAATTTATTTGCTAATTAACACAATAGGAAAACAGTAGCTAGTTAATTAATTAAGAATAACATGATTCTGATTAAAACTAATTTTTTATTAATCCTAAAATGCCCAAATAAATTCCTACGGTTAGGCAATGTCAAAACAAAGTTGTGACAAAAAGAATCATTAAAAATAATATTCCTAACTCATTTTATGGCAGAATTACTATTCTGTCTAAATCTACAATAAAGCAATTTTAAATAATTTTAACATGACTAATTATATTTTCTACAGAAACCATAAGAAATTTGCAAACCAACAAAAAAAGAATCACTTAAAAATATTATGTAGATTAAAAGATATGAATTTTTCAAATCTGAAACTATTCTATTAAAACAGAAAACGAAAATAAAAGAAAAACGGGCTAATGAGCCTATATAACGCTTCGGCATAATATAACTAAAACGGGCCTAGGGTTTAAACTGGATCGGGCCGGTTCAACTAAACCCTAACTAAACAAAATAAACTGGGCCAGTTTATTAGAAATAACCTACCCCTTCGGGGGATCTAATCCTAACCCTAGAAAACAGATCGGACGGCGGGGGTGGACTCCGGTGACTTACCGGTCGGCGACGGCGACGGCGGCTCGGGCGGAGAGTGCTCCGGCGTCTCCGGTGGTCGGGGGCGACAGCGGGGAGCTCCGGCGGGTGCGGATGGGCGAGGGGTCGGTTTGGTGGAGTCGGGCGAGATCGGGGATGGCCGGGGCGGCGAGTGCGGGGTTAATGCCGGCGGCGGCGCTCGGGTACTCACGAAGCGCGCTTGTGAGAGGGAGAGGTCCGCGAGGGGCGAGGGGGAAATGGGGTCGGGTGGGGGTATTTATAGGGCGGGCCTCGGCTTGCGCGAGGGGCGATCGGAAGGATCGGGTGAGATCCGGAGATCGAGATCTCCGGCGGCGCGGCGCGCGCGTGGGCGAGGAAGGTGACAGTGGGGTCCACCTGCCGGTGAGAGGAGGAGCGCGTTGCGGTCGGTTGGCGAGGGCTAGCCGATTCGGCTCGATCGCTCGATCGGCTCGGCGTGGGCAGCGTGGTATGGCGCTGGGCGTTAATTGGTCGGCCTTTGGGTGTTGGCTGGGCAGTTAGCTGGCCGCGCCTGTGGCTTTTTTTTCTCTAATTTATTTTTTTGAAAATAAAACAGAGAGATAATATATAAAGTATAAATATTTTATATAGGACATATATATATCAAAATGATCAGGGGAATATTCCCTATCATTTGAACATTTTTCTAGGGGCAAAATCCAAACTTTATAAAAAATCATTTTTTCTAAAATTTCAAATAAAACTCAAATTTGAATTCAAACTTTTTGGCAATGTTTTTCCTCTGATATTTTTGGAGTGTCATGTTTACTCCTCTCATACTTTTTCTCAAGTATTTATCAGGCATAGTTTATGAAATGATTTCCACTGCCAACATTTGAATTCAAATTCCAATAACTCCAAAACTTCTGAAACTTCAAATGCCACTCAAATTCAAACAGAATGCATAGATGCTTAGCTATAATTGTAAAACATTCCAAATAGGAAATTTGGGATGTTACATTATATGAGGAAACATGAGACCTAAGTGTTATTGTGAATATTGTTAGCTCATAATCTTTGCTGAAAACTTGAATACTGGCTTTACATATTTACAACAACAAGAGCAAACAGAGTTTGTAAAAGTTTTTCTTTATCACTTTTAGTTTGTCAACTGAATTGCTTGAGGACAAGCAAAGGTTTAAGCTTGGGGGAGTTGATACGTCTTCATCGTATCCACTTTTCCAAACACTTTTGCCCTTGTTTTGGACTCTAACTTGCATGATTTGAATGGAACTAACCCGGACTGATGCTGTTTTCAGCAGAATTGCCATGGCGTTATTTTTGTGCAGAAATAAAAGTTCTCGGAATGACCTGAAACTTCACGGAGAATATTTTTGGAATATATAAAAATACTGGTGATACGTCCATTTTGCATCATGCTTTTATATCGATGTGTATTGCATTATGGGCTGTCATTCCACGTTATGTCACAATACTTATGCCTATTCTCTCTTATTTTACAAGGTTTACATAAGGAGGAGAATGCTTGCACTGGAATTCAATTTGGAAAAGGAGCAAATATTAGAGACCTATTCGCACAACTCCAAAAGTCCTGAAACTCCATGAAAGTCATTTTGGAAATAATAAAAAATATTGAGTGGAAGAAGTACACGGAGGGGACCCACAGCCACGAGGGTGGGGGCGGCCTACCCCAGGCGCGCCCCTGCCTCGTGGGCCCCCTGTTGGCTCTCGGATGGCCATCTTACGCTATATGAGGTCTTTTGTCAAGGGAAAATCATAAGCAACCTTTCGGATGAAACTCACGCCACGACAGCGAACCTTGCGGAACCAATCTAGGGCTCCGGCACAACTGTTCTGCCGGGGACACTTCCCTCCGGGAGGGGGAAATCATCACCATCATCATCACCAACGCTCCTCTCATCTGGAAAGGGCAATCTCCATCAACATCTTCACCAGTACCATCTCCTCTCAAAACCCTAGTTCATCTCTTGTCTCCAAGTCCGGGATTGGTACTAATAGGTTGCTAGTAGTGTTGATTACTCCTTGTAGTTGATGCTAGTTGGTTTATTTGGTGGAAGATCATATGTTCAGATCCTTTATGCATATTAATACCCCTCTGATTATGAACATGAATATGCTTTGTGAGTAGTTACGTTTGTTCCTGAGGACATGGGAGAAGTCTTGCTATTAGTAGTCATGTGAAGTTGGTATTCGTTCGATATTTTGATGAGATGTATGTTGTCTAGCCTCTAGTGGTGTTATGCGAATGTCGACTACATAACACTTCACCATTATTTGGGCCTAGTGGAAGGCATTGGGAAGTAATAAGTAGAAAATGGGTTGCTAGAGTGATAGAATCTTAAACCCTAGTTTATGCGTTGCTTCGTAAGGGGCTGATTTGGATCCATATGTTTCATGCTATGGTTAGGTTAACCTTAATAATTTTGTTGTAGTTGAGGATGCTTGCAATAGAGGTTAATCCTAAGTGGGATGCTTGTTCAAGTAAGAACAACACCCAAGCACCGGTCCACCCACATATCAAATTATCGAAGTACCGAACGTGAATCATATGAACGTGATAAAAACTAGCTTGACGATATTCCCATGTGTCCTCGGGAGCGCTTTTCTCTATCTAAGAGTTTGTCCAGGCTTGTCCTTTGCTACAAAAAGGATTGGGCCACCTTGCTGCACTTTATTTACTTTTCTTACTTGTTACTCGTTACAAATTATCCTATGTAGCGACCAGACCTCAAACAGTCTAATCTACGTGTTCGATGTCATCCTGGATCGAAGAATCCGACACCACA
The DNA here is from genome assembly GCA_021605205.1 of Aegilops longissima. Taxonomy (NCBI): domain Eukaryota; kingdom Viridiplantae; phylum Streptophyta; class Magnoliopsida; order Poales; family Poaceae; genus Aegilops; species Aegilops longissima. The sequence continues at coordinate 222,830,930 of CM038680.1, forward strand.
CAAGACTCGGAGGATTTATAGCAGAGTAGCAATCACACACTTATTACAATCGAATGTCTCAAGAGAGAACTTAATAAAATAAATATGGCTTAAGGCCATCTAATAACGATAACAGCGGAAGTCTTGGAAGAATAAGCGAGTCCATCAACTCCAACGGCATCCCTGAGTATAGAACCACGACCTAAGCACCTTACTCGTCGTTCGAAAAGTCGCAACATGAAGCGTTGCAGCCAGAAACGGGTCAACACATGGAATATGCTGGCAAAGTAACACATAGAGAATAATGAAAGAGTAAGCCTATACTACATGCATATTTGGCTGGTGGAAAGCTCTATGGTTACAGTTTTTGCGTAAAGCCAATTTTTCCCTACTGCAAAGGAATAAATTTATTTAACTATCATGGTGGTTGTTGAACATTGAGAATGGTTGACAGCATTCTCAATCCCAATTAAAAGTACTCATTAAAAACCCAACAATATTAATTAGAAGTAACATGATGAGATTCACATGATATCCAAGTACTAGATACTCAAGATGTCCATAACCGGGGACACGGCTAACCATGATTATTTTATACACTCTGCAGAGGTTTGCGCACTTTTCCCCACAAGACTCGATCGCCTCCGTTGGATTTATCGCAGTACATGATGTTTGAGAAACGGATGACCGAGACATAGTCTTTCGGAAGCGCTAGCACCTTACATAGGGTAGACCGTTACACCTACTTTCCCCTACATCCGCTAGTCTACCCATAAGAGTTCGCACAACTTAATTAACTATGCCAGAGCCCATAATGGCTTGTGGCTGCACACGTAAGTTTCTAGTTTGAATAATCTCATGATCCCTTTGAGCCTGGGTGGCGGTCCGAAGAAATACAGGCAAGTCCTAATGGAAACCAGGTGCCTCAATCCACCCAGATGTGTGTTTAAGCTGCCACCTTAAATAAACCATTAATTTAACAGTCTCACATCTGTCATGGAATACACTCACCCAATCCATGTCTACTGGCATAGCATGGCATAATAAGCAAACATAGAAGTAACTCCCAAGGGTTTGAAAATAAACAGGTAATAGGTACTACCTCAACTACTTTCCATAACCCACAGTTTAATTAGATCCTAATCATGCAATGTTTGAGGATAGATCTAATGCATAAAAACTGGGTAGTAGAAAAGGTATGATCAAAGTGTTACTTGCCTTGTCGATGATCCATGAAACCTAGAGACTCAAGTAACAAGTGGCGACTCCGGGTATTCTATCGCAGACAAACAAACAAGCATACAATAAGTACTCATCTAATGCACAGGTAAAACCCAAATAGATCTAACCAGATAGTTCAACTTAAGAACTCCGATTTGCAAAAATAAATGAATCAAACGAAGCAACGAAAGTCAAACGATGAAAGAAAACAGCTCCATTTTACTAATCTGGATCTAAGTCAAATTTTACAGAAGCAAAAACTTGTTTAAGTATGTTATTCGGAAAGATGGTTTCGAGATGAAACTCCAGGCGCTTGAATCGCCTGATTCTGATAAACGAGCGAAAAGTTATACTAAAACGAAAATCGGATCAGGAATCGCGATCGGAAAAATCGCGGATTAAATACGAAAAAAAGAAAAACGACGAACAGGTTAACGAACGGACGTTCGTTAACTAAACTAATCTGACGAACGCGTTCGTTAAAAACGAACGAATGAACGAACGTTCGCTATTTAACCGAACCAAAAAAAATCGATCTAAAAAAAATAAACCGACGAAAACCGTTCAGTTTTAAAATAAACCGAAGGCACGGAAGTCGAGGCGCGGCGAACCTCGGCGGCTGGGTCGGCGGCGGCGGCGGCGGGTCCGGCGGCGGCTCGCGACGGCGGCGGCGGCGAGGCGGGGCGGCGCGGCGGCGCGGGCGCTAGGGTTAGGTTAGAGTTTGGCGGCGGGGCGGCGGCGGGTGGGCTGGCGGGATGGCTAGGGCGGGTGCGTGGGCGGCGCTTATTTATAGTGCCTCGAGCGAGTCCTGCTCGGCACGGCCCAAGGTCGGTCGCGTTTTTTTAAATAATTCCGCACAGAAGAAAAATAAAAAGAAATACTAAACGACTCCAAAAATCCCGAAATAAATTTTCCCCGGCTTCTAAAATCAAGCCGGACTAGACAAACATTTATTTTGGGCCTAAATGCAATTTTGAAAAACGCGTATTTTTCCTAAATTCAAATAAAAAGGCGAAAAACTCCGAAATAAAATCTTATTTGATTTTATTATTAAATCTTCATTATTTCTTTATTTTGGGAAAGTCATTTTATTCCCTCTCTCATATTTTGATAGTAGAAATAATTGAAGATAAAATAATTAAAATCAAATGATCCTATTTTTAAAATTTGAGAAAACTCAAATATGAAAATAACGAAATCCCCAACTCTCTCCGTGGGTCCTTGAATTGTGTAGAATTTCTAGGATCGCCAAAAATGCAACAAAATATGATATGCAATGATGCTCTATGTATAACATTCCAAATTGAAAATTTGGGATGTTACAAACCTACCCCCTTAAGATGAATCTCGCCCTCGAGATTCGGGTTGGCTAGAAAATAGGTGAGGGTGGTCCTTAAGCAGATCTTCCTCTCGCTCCCAGGTGGCTTCTTCCTCGGTGTGGTGGCTCCACTAAACTTTGCAAAACTTGATAACCTTGCTGCGAGTAACTCGACTAGCAAAGTCGAGAATCTTAACTGGTTTCTCCTCGTAGGTTAAATCATCATTCAACTGAATCGCTTCCAGTGGCACTGTATCTCTCAGTGGTATATCGGCCATCTCTGCGTGACACTTCTTCAACTGAGATACATGGAACACATCATGAACTCCTGACAATCCCTCAGGTAATTCCAACTTGTAGGCAACTTCTCCCATACGTTCCAAAACACGATATGGTCCTACAAATCGGGGCGCTAACTTTCCCTTAACTCCAAAACGTTTAACTCCTCGAAGTGGCGATACACGAAGATAAACTCTGTCTCCGACTTCGTATTCTATCTCCTTGCTTGAATCCGCATAGCTTTTACGCTCGGGTGGGCTACCTTGAGCCTATCGCGAATTAACTTTACTTTCCATTCAGACTCCTTAATCAAATCCGGTCCAAACAACTGGCGGTCTCCAACTTCATCCCACAACAACGGGGTCCTGCACCTCCTTCCATACAAGGCTTGAAAGGGCCATCTTCAAACTAGATTGATAACTGTTGTTGTAAGAAAACTCCGATATGGCAAATTTTCGTCCCCACTGGATCCATAATCCAAGGCACAAGCTCTAAGCATATCCTCCAAAATCTGGTTGACTCTCTCGGTTTGTCCATCGTGCGTGGATGAAAAGTTGTGCTAAACTCAGCCTGGTTCCCAAAGTTTTGTGCAACTGCTTCGAACTTTGAGGTGAATTGAGTTCCTCTATCTGATACGATACTCCTCGGAACTCCATGCAAGCATACAATCCTGGTCATGTATGTCTTAGCCAATTTGGCACTGCTGTAGGTAGTCTTTACTAGAATGAAATGAGCTACCTTCGTCAAATGATCGACTACAACCCAAATCGAGTCATAGCCTGAACGAGTCCTGGGTAATCCCGTGATGAAATCCATAACTAGTTTATCCCACTTCCATTCGGGTACCGGCAATGGCTGTAACAATCCTGCTGGCTTCTGATGTTCTGCCTTCACCCTCTGATATACATCACAAACTGCTACATACTCTGCAATATCCTTCTTCATTCTGGTCCACCAGAAAGTATTCTTCAAATCCAAATACATCTTGGTATTTCCTGGGTGAATCGAATATGGTGAATCATGTGCCTCTTGTAGGATCAACTTCCTGATCTCCGAGTCATTGGGCACATAAACACGGTCTTCAAACCATAGGGTATCGTGCTCATCCTCACGAAATCCCTTAGCCTTCCCTTCGCTCATTTTCTCCTTTATAGAGGCAATGTCTTTGTCAGTCTTCTGAGCTTCCCTGATTCAATCCATCAAAGTTGATTGAATCTCCAATGCTGCTACATAGCCTCTCGGAACTATTTCCAAACATAGCTCTCGAAGATCCTCAGCTAACTCCTTTGGTATTTCTCCCGTCATTAGTGTGTTGACATGACTCTTACGGCTCAACGCGTCTACTACAACGTTAGCCTTTCCGGGGTGATAATGTAATATCATATCGTAATCTTTAATAAGCTCCAACCATCTCCTCTGCCTGAGATTTAACTCCTTCTGCGTGAAGATGTACTTTAAACTCTTATGATCCGTATACACCTCACAGTGGTTCCCAATAAGAAAATGTCTCCAAGTCTTCAAAGCATGCACTACGGCTGCTAACTCCAAATCATGAGTAGCATAATTTAGCTCATGAGGCTTAAGCTGTCATGAAGCATACGAAACAACACTTCCCTCCTGCATAAGCACTGCTCCAAGTCCTCTACGTGAAGCGTCGCAATACACCTCATAATCCTTGGTCTGATCTTGCAGGATTAACACTGGTGAGGTAACCAAACGTTTCTTCAACTCTTGGAAACTAGCCTCACACTCCTCAGTCCAAATAAACTTGGTATCCTTCTTCAATAATTCTGTCATGGGCTTTGCAATTCTCGAGAAATTCTCAATGAATCTCTTGTAGTATCCTGCAAGTCCAAGGAAACTCCTGATAAGGAATTTACATGTGCCCTTCTCGGCTCATGCCGTGATACATACTTGATTCTCCTTCCTTCTGGTGTCGTAAGCAAAATTGTCTTACTGGTGCAATCGATGTTTCCTCCATACATCGACAACCAATCCATACCAATAATTACATCCAAACCTTGGGATTCCAATATAATTAAATCCGTTGGGAAAACATGCCTCCCTATACTTAATGGCACTTGAAAACATCCTTGACTGGCCATATACTCCGCTCCCGGTGAGCTTACTAGCATGGGTGTCTTAAGAGTCCTAGTGGGCAGGCTAAACTTATCCACAAATCCCCTTGATATGTATGAATGCGATGCACCAGTATCAAAAAGAACAAGCTGCGAGAAATGACTTAAACAAAACTTACCTATTCTCAAGATCCGCTGAACTTCAACCTCCTCCACGGTAACGTGGTTCACTTGTCCTCTGTTGAAAGGATTCGGCTTCTTTCCTGAGCTTCCATTGCCATTTCCATTCTGGGCTTCTGGACATTCATTTGCATAATGCCCAGTCTTACGGCACTTAAAACAGGTGATATGGCTCAGGTCTACCTTGGATGGTGTTGACGGGGTGGTGCGGTTATGTCCATCGCTTCCTCCATTCCCGTTTCCATTCTTTGTGCCATTATGATTGTGCGAGCTACCTCCTCCATGAGTATGCTGAAATTGTCCTCCTAGCTTCGGGGTAAAGCGAAGCTTCTGCTGAGCTCCAGAGTTATACTTCCCCTGTCCATACTTTCTCTTGCGATTGTCAATCTGCTGCTGCTTCCCTTCAATCATAAGAGCACGATCTACTAACTCCTGGTAGTTATTGAAGGTGGCTACCATCAACTGCATGCTCAGCTCATCATTCAGTCCTTCTAGAAACTTCTCCTGCTTAGCTGCATCCGTAGCAACGTCATCTGGGGCATAACGTGCTAACTTACTGAAATCATCCACATACTGGCCAACTGTCCGTCCTCCTTGGCGCAAGTTGCGAAACTCACGCTTCTTCATGGCCATAGCTCCTGCTGAAACATGGGCAGTACGGAAGGCTTGCTGAAACTGATCCCATGTGACAGTGTCTACAGGGTAAGTGGCTATAAAATTCTCCCACCCTGCTGCTGCGGGTCCTTCGAGCTGATGTGCGGCAAACTTCAACCTTTCTCCATTTGTACATCCTGCAGTGGTCAACTCCGTCCCTATCTTACGGAGCCAATCATCTGCTACTATCGGCTCGGTGCTACTGGAAAACACCGGCGGATTCAGCCTCAAGAACCGAGTCAGATGGTCAATAGGTGGTGGTGGTGGTGGGGTTGTTGTTGTTGTTGTTGTTGTTGTTGTTGTTGTTGTTGTTGTTGTTGTTGTTGTTGTTATTGTTGTTGTTGTTGCCTTGGTTCTATACCAATGTTTGAATCAAGGCATTCTCGCTCTCTGAATCAACCGAGTGATCTCTGGCGGGAAAACAAATCCGGTCGCGTCTAGGAGGCATCGAGGGTTTATAGAAAAGGCGAGAGTTAAGAATAGAATGAGGTCTAGGGAGAAAACACTACCCATATGCACATGAGACAAATCACACAATATCACTCCAATCAATTCAAACAAGGGCATACAACGGTCTATCTATCGTTACAAAGTCTTTGGGACTAAAACTAATTTAAAATGGGGAAATCTACTATCGTTATGGTGGTCAACTAGAAAAACTGCTCCGATGAAGACTCCATGATATCTGCTCGGCTTCATCTTGAAATCATCATCACTAGGATCGGAATCGGTGTCGTCGATGATGATGTAGTTCTCTGGACAGGTGCAATCTTCATCTTCTCCTCTGGGTGCTGAATTTCCCACGAGTTCTTCAATCTTCTCCTTAAGATCGCTGTTTTGTCTCACTAGAGCTACAATCTCCTCCATGTAGTCCTTGCGAGTGGCCTTCAATTCTCCTTCTAGTTTGGTAATCTTGGCTTTTGCTGTCTTCAACTCCATCATGTCTACGCACATCTGGTTCTCCTGGCGTCGAATGTGCTGATTTAACTCCTGGATGAAAGCTGCAATTGATCGATCCTTCTTAGTGCCAACTATCTCCCATTGTTCATCTCGGCGCCCGCAAATCTGGTATATAGTATCCTTGAGGTCTTCTTTGTAAACTTCTCCAATGCGTCCCATGGTTATGTGAGTTGCCATGCTCTTTCCCAGACTCCAGGTTGGTGCATTGAAAACACACTCTATGGGCTCCGTGATTGGCGAACGTCCTTCCGGGAACTTGAGCTTGAATATTCCAGCGCTCTTCTTCGGGTAAAGTGGAATTGTAGGTCCCGGTGAAGCTTGGTATTCCGATGTTCAGGTACTTAGTGACTTCCTTCAAGTGATATCCAAAAGGTGAGTCTTCATCCGGCTGGGTGAACATGATCCTCGCTTCCGTCATCCTAAAAGAGTAGAAAAGATGAGGAGTTAGAAATGAGAAGAGAGAGTAGTGATCTAGGGCTTTAGCTTAGTGGTCGTGTCCTACAGTCAGCGTGTGCTCTGATACCATCTTTGTAGCGACCAAACCTCAAACAGTCTAATCTCTGTGCTCAGTGTCATCCTGGATCGAATGTCTTGACACCACACAATTACTCGGAGGATTTATAACAGAGTAGCAATCACACACTTATTACAATCGAATGTCTCAAGAGAGAACTTAATAAAATAAATATGGCTTAAGGCCATCTAATAACGATAACAGCGGAAGTCTTGTAAGAATAAGCGAGTCCATCAACTCCAACGGCATCACTGAGTATAGAACCACGACCTAAGCACCTTACTCGTTGTCTGAAAAGTCTGCAACATGAAATGTTGCAGCCCGAAAACGGGTCAGCACATGGAATATGCTGGCAAAGTAACACATAGAGAATAATGAAAGAGTAAGCCTATACTACATGCATATTTGGCTGGTGGAAAGCTCTATGGTTACAGTTTTTGCGTAAAGCCAATTTTCCCTACTGCAAAGGAATAAATTTATTTAACTATCATGGTGGTTGTTGAACATTGAGAATGGTTGACAGCATTCTCAATCCCAATTAAAAGTACCCATTAAAAACCCAACAATATTAATTAGAAGTAACATGATGAGATTCACATGATATCCAAGTACTAGATACTCAAGATGTCCATAACCGGGGACACGGCTAACCATGATTAGTTTATACACTCTGCAGAGGTTTGCGCACTTTTCCCCATAAGACTCGATCGCCTCCATTGGATTTCTCGCACTACATGATGTTTGAGAAACGGATGACCGAGACATAGTCTTTCGGAAGCGCTAGCACCTTACATAGGGTAGACCGGTACACCTACTTTCCCCTACATCTGCTAGTCTACCCGTAAGAGTTCGCACAACTTAATCAACTATGCCAGAGCCCATAATGGCTTGTGGCTGCACACGTAAGTTTCTAGTTTGAATAATCTCATGATCCCTTTGAGCCCGGGTGGCGGTCCAAGAAATACAGCAACTCTCGATGGAAACCAGGTGCCTCAATCCACCCAGATGTGTGTTTAAGTTGCCACCTTGAATAAACCATTAATTTAACAATCTCACATCTGTCATGGAATACACTCACCCAATCCACGTCTACTGGCATAGCATGGCATAATAAGAAAACGTAGAAGTAACTCCCAAGGGTTTGAAAATAAACAGGTAATAGGTACTACCTCAACTACTTTCCATAACCCACAGTTTAATTAGATCCTAATCATGCAATGTTTGAGGATAGATCTAATGCATAAAAACTGGGTAGTAGAGAAGGTATGATCAAAGTGTTACTTGCCTTGCTGATGATCCGCGAAACCTAGAGACTCGAAGTAATAGGCGGCGCACTCCGGGTATTCTATCGCAAACAAACAAACAAGCATACAATAAGTACTCATCTAATGCACAGGTAAAACCCAAATAGATCTAACCAGATAGTTCAACTTAAGACCTCTGGTTTGCAAATAGAAACGAATCAAACGAAGCAACGAAAGTCAAACGACGAAAGAAAACAGCTCCATTTTACTAATCTGGATCTAAGTCAAATTTTACAGAAGCAAAAACTTGTTTAAGTAGGTTATTCGGAAAGAGGGTTTCGAGACGAAACTCCAGGCGCTTGAATCGCCTGATTCCGATAAACGAGCGAAAAGTTATACCAAAACGAAAATCGGATAAGGAATCGCGATCGGAAAAATCGCGGATTAAATCCGAGAAAAAGAGAAACGACGAACAGGTTAACGAACGGACGTTCGTTAACTAAACTAATCTGACGAACGCGTTCGTTAAAAACGAACGAACGAACGTTCGCTATACCTGTTTTACATACCATCCCGCAGCTTACCCCTGGAGGGGGACATGTTAAATAGTCCCATCCCTTGCTTATCGCACTATTTGTATCGTTCTGCTTTCATTGCAGTCCCTTTTTTGAATAAACAATACATAGCTTTTGCCTATTTTTGCACTCCTTTCTTTATCTATATATATGTTCATTCATGACATGTTGCACCCGTACACTTTGGTACGGCCAATACACCAGGGGCTTAAGTACCCCAAAAATATGGTGTGATAAGTCCGAACACTTTCACAAGTGCGACACCCCGAACTTATAGCATTATATGCATCGGCTCCGAATCATGTCTTGGGTCAATAGTTGGGTTTGCCCGGCTCCCATGTTTTGGTACCTTACGTTCCGTTATATCTACTAAGGTAGCGCAGGGAGAACCACTGCGATTGTGCCCCGGTTGAGCTGGGTTGAGCACCTCAGTGGAGAAAGCTAAAACTGACCGTCATGATGGGGCGAGAGCCGGTCGCTGTTCGAGAGGTTTTTTCGGGTCCCTAAAGACTTATGCCGCTTAGAGCGAGGAGTCGGCATTGTCCGGCCAAGGCGTGGATAGCGCCCCGAACTCGATCTTCCGAATACTAGGGGCTTCACGAAATTTAAAATTATAGAATTCTATGGCTAAGTGAGAGTGTTCAAGCACTATAGTCCGGTTGCCTTGTTCGTTGCGTTGAGCGCCTCCCTCGAAGGACCCAAGAATGGGAACAAGAGCGCTCAAGTTTATCCCGAACACCCCAGCACTCGTGGCATGGGGGCTGAAGCCAACGACTTGCCATCTCTCAAATTTGATAAACGGCCGCACAGAAGGTAATATTTTAAATTCTGGCGTTGCTTAGCGCATATGAACAAGTTTTCAGCGTACAGGATAACAAATGCGAGTCTATTCAAAAATTACATCTTTGGAGCATTCACCCGCTATAAGGCGGGCACCCTTCAGGACGCCCTCATAGTACATTTCGGGCTTGCGATGCTCCTTGCCCTTCGGTGGCCCGTCCGTCACAAGCTTCTCAGCATCCAGCTTTCCCCAGTGCACTTTAGCACGGGCAAGGGCCCGACGGGCACCTTCAATGCATACGGAGCACTTGATGACTTCAATCCATGGAAAGGCGTCCACCAGCCGCCGCACTAGCCCAAAGTAGCTCCCAGGCATGGCTTCCAATGGCCAGAGCCGAATTATGAGGCCCTTCATGGCCTGTTCGGCGACCTTGTGGAGCTCGACCAGCTGCTTCACTGGTCGCTCAGGCACGGATGTCCGCCTCAAAGATCTTGAGACCAGAACACCTTTTCCGTCGAGCTCCCCTCCTTGGCGCGGTAGAACGCGGCAGCATCAGACACACTACAGGGCAGATCTGCGAATGCTCCTGGAGAGCTCCGGATTCGGGTAATTAATAGATAATCCACTTTCACATGCTTGCTTTGCATAAAGAATGCCTTACACGCCGCTATCTTCTTTAATGATTCAATTTCCTGGAGGGCTTTTTGGGCTTCGGCCTTAGCGGCTTTGGCACTCTCCAGAGCCGAGGTGAGCTCGGACTCTTGAGTCTTCGAGTCACGCTCCAAACTCTCGTGTTTTTCCACGAGAGCCTGGAGCTCTTGCCGCACTTCCGCCACCCGCACCTCCTGCTTCTCTCGCTCGATGCGCTCCGTGGCCGCTTTGCTTTCGGCCGTGGACATCGCTTCCTTCAGGGTCGCCACCTCGTTCGTGGCCCCTACAATACCCACGTTAGTCCTGTCATTTTTGCAACCAAATCCTTTCTATAAGGAATTACTTTAATAAGGTATTACTTACTTTCCTTGTCCTCGAGCTGCTTCTTGGCAAGGCCGAGCTCGTTCTCGGACCGCTCGAGGCTCTGCTTCAATGCATTGACCTCCACAATCAGTGCGGCAGAGGTCAGCAGCGCAGCCTACATTCCCATATTGACATACTTATGTTAGACTCCTGCGTATATCTTTTTAGATCCTTAGTCCGGCTTTTCTTTCCGAACACCGAACTAAGCATCGAGGCTCTTGTCTATGCGGTAATATTTTTACATATTTTAAACTTACCTCAAAGCTCGTTAGAAGGCTGGCATGTGCTTCAGTCAGCCTGCTCTTGGTGGATGAACTTTCGGATCACCACACTCATAACAAGGCGGTGCTCCTCGTCGATGGGGCGCCGTTAAGCGCCCCAGCAAGCTATCCGGTGTCTCCGGATGGACGGAGGTCACCGGCGTCAGAGTCTTGCCCTTCTTACGAAGGGCGCTTGCGGACTTCGAACCACTGAAGGTTCGATGACGGAGTCCGACACAGGCCGCGTTTAGAGCCCTCTGGGGTTTCGCCCCCTTTGCGCCCGTAGTCCGGGAGGTCGCCTGGCGGCGCCTCCAGGACCACCTCCTCCTGGCTGGGCCCTTTTCGGGACTCCACCGCGGTGTCGTCTGCATCACGAGGAGAGGAGGTGGTCGGAAGTGAAGTGCTATTCACATCCGACGAATCCAGGGAGCCGCTCGACGAAGCGGCAAGCTCATCCTTGGGCGGGCTACATGGTTATATTCGGCGTTAGAAGACACTATGCGACAAATAAAAAGTCATGAGCTATTCCGGAGTCCGGACACTTACGATCTCGCCAGGGGCTTGGCCCTTGGTGGCCACTCCTCCTCGTCATTGTCGGCGTTGGTGGAGAAGTCCGGAGGAAGGGTCCTTCCTTTCTTGGACCCTCCGGCCTCCCCAGTCGGGGCGGCCTTCCTTTTCTTCTCTCCCCCCGCTGGGGGAGAGGCTTATTTTTCCTCCTCCCCGTCCTTAGGGGAGGATTCCGCCTCAGAGTCGTCGGACGATGAGTCCGACAACACCTGGCGTCGGGCGCTCCTTCGAGTCCCCGTGGCCTTCTTCTTGGCCTTCTTCTCCGGCACCACGTGAGGTGCCGGAGCCAGCAGCCCCGTCAAGCGGGCGTCCACTAGGTCTTCTGGCAAGGGAGCCGGACAGTTAACCTGCCCGGACGTGTTACCCAGTCCTGTCAAAGGTAAGGGAGTTTAGATCCCACATAGAGTCAAACTATGAAAAATAAGAGTCCCGTAAAGGGCAAAATAGCTTACCTCGGTAGCTTGGCGCTGCGAGCTGAATCCGTGATCTTCGGTAGCGGATGTGGGAGCCTCGGCGCCCTTGAACAGCACCTTCCAGGCATCTCCGTACATAGTGTCGAAGAGCCTTTTCAGAGTTTGGTGTTGTGCCGGATCGAACTCCCACAATGTGAAGGCCCGTGGTTGGCATGGGAGGATCCGGTGGATGAGCATAACCTGGACTACGTTGACAAGCCTGAGATTCTTGTCCACTAGGGTTCGGACGCAGGTTTGGAGTCCGGACAGCTCTTCTGAGTCACCCCACGTCAGGCCCGTCTCTTTCCATGATGTGAGCCGTGTGGGGAAGCCGGACCAGAATTCGGGGGCCGCCGCCCATTGAGAGTCGCGCGGCTCGGTGATGTAGAACCACCCCGATTGCCACCCCTTTATGGTCTCCACAAAGGAGCCCTCGAGCCATAGGACTTTGGCTATCTTGCCAACCATGGCACCTCTGCACTCCGCTTGGTGGCCGCCCACTACCTTCGGCTTGACATTGAAGGTCTTCAGCCAAAAGCCGAAGTGGGGCTGGATGCAGAGAAAGGCCTCGCACACGACGATAAATGCCGAGATGTTGAGGATGAAGTTCGGGGCCAGATCATGGAAATCCATGCCGTAGTAGAACATGAGCCCCCGGACAAATGGGTGAAGTGGAAAACCTAGTCCGCGGAGGAAGTGGGTGAGGAACACCACCCTTTCATGGGGCCTAGGGGTGGGAATAAGCTGCCCCTCGTCGGGGAGCCGGTGCGCGATGTCGCTAGACAAGTATCCGACCTTCCGCAGCTTTTTGACTTGTCCCTCCGTGACGGAGGAGACCATCCACTTGCCTCCCGCTCCGGACATGGCTGGAGAAGGTTGAGGAGGGATGTGCGGACTTGGGCGCTGGAGCTCGAGTGCGCGGAAATGGATGAGCAAAGGAGGAAGAAGGCGTAGGTTAAAAGGTGGATCCTTATCCCTTATATGGGCGCACGGCTATGCATCCCCGCCACTGGTAAAACTCGCTTATCTCCCAAGAGCCATAATCAATGGCGCGGTTGGGTTACCACGTCTGTATTGATGGGAATCCCGGAATAAGGGGCACGATCTCCTCTTTGATAAGACGTGCCAAGGAAACCGCCCGCTAAACGCTAAGCGAGGTGGAACGGTAAAACGATTCAGTATAAAGGCACGGCCGTGGTGTGATGTCACGCGAAATCGTCGGCAGATCTGTGCAAAGGTTATTCTCTCTACGGTGGTATGTGGAACTTGTTTTGCGAGCGGACACAATCCTTGTGTTCAAAATCTTCTATGAAGTATTCAGAGGAGGAACCCGCTTTGCAATGCCGAAGACAATATCGCGCCCGGACTCGTCGTCATTGAAGCCTGGTTCAGGGCTCTTGAGGAGTCTGGATTAGGGGTGTCCGAATAGCGAACTATCACCGTTGGCGGACTCTGGACTATGAAGATACAAGATTGAAGACTTCGTCCCGTGTCCGGATGGGACTTTCCTTGGCGTGGAAGGCAAGCTTGGCGATACGGATATGTAGATCTCCTAGCATTGTAACCGACTATGTGTAACCCTAACCCTATCTGGTGTCTATATAAACCGGAGGGTTTTAGTCCGTAGGACGAACAACAATCATACCATAGGCTAGCTTCTAGGGTTTAGCCTCTCTGATCACGTGGTAGATCCACTATTGTACTACCCATATCATCAATATTAATCAAGCAGGAGTAGGGTTTTACCTCCATCGAGAGGGCCCGAACCTGGGTAAAAACATCGTGTCCCTTGTCTCCTGTTACCATCCGCCTAGACGCACAGTTCGGGACCACCTACCCGAGATCCGCCGGTTTTGACACCGACACTATCCGTGATGGACTCTCTTGAACGCCATCATTATTTATCTCTGCGCGTTTGAGCTTTTCATTTGTAGATGGGCCTGGGAGTTGAGCTAGTAGGGCAGTGGCCTGGGTCCAAAGTAGTAGAAGTAGCACAAAAACATTTTTTGGGTGTAGGCTTTTCCCTGCTCAAGCCCGCCTACTAGAATCACCTGTGCTTGAAAGGAAAAGTGAAGGAAAAACATAGGAATTGGAAAGTTTCCTATGGTACTACTATTCATGCATTTGGTTCAAAGGAATGGAGCAAAGGAAAACTGTAGGATTTGTTCCTTTACTGTCTCCTTGAAAGATAAACCGTAGGAATTTTAATATCCACTTGTCCTACTTTTGAAATTCCTATTCATGAAGCACAAGACTAAGAGATAGTAGCATAATAGCATTATAACAGTACATTTTCTCGTGGTTTTACTTAATCTCACCATGCTTCTTTACATCCTGTGATCTTCCAATTCTTGTGAACCAAACACCCAGATTGGCAGAAATCTTGTGTTTCTTAATTCTCTATTTTGCACGTGCATTCTTATCCTATTCCTATGTATTTCCTATCCCTGCATTGTTAGAATCCTCAAATTCAAACAAGCCCTTACACAATTACTTCTGTTATAGATATGTGTCAAAGAAAACCTTGCGTGGTTTGTCCCGCTCCTGCTATGTTGTGTTTCACCCCAGCTCAGCTGCTCCAACAACGGAAGGGTTCACCACAGCAGGGATCCACTCTCCAGACTGTCTTTCGCCGCCTCAGATCTTCTTCCCCGCCACCGGCAGCCACGACAACTGCATTACAATCATAAACTGAGCAGATGACCTAGAGGACTACACGGGTCCGCAAGAGAGGTCGCACTCTTCTGTGTCTGCTTACGTTATGCATCGCTTAAGATGATGACATGCTACTTTATTGTCCTGTTCACCTATTAGACTCTGAGTCAGGTCCAAACTAATGCTTAAACTTGAGTTTTTAAATGGTTGTGGGGTACATATTGGGGTAGCAATCAATACTATATGTCTACTATCTGGTTAATCTCGGGTGTCTACTATGAGTTTCATGTTTGGTGGAAACAAACATTAAAGGAGCCATTATCTGTATTTGTTAACTAAAGCTATAATATGCATGCTATCATTGGTTTTGGGTCTATCCACAGTTTTGCACCATCACTCTGAATTTGTGCATGCACTCGTTACATAATCTCACTATGTTTTATTCCTATGCATGTCAGTTATTGTACACAATGGATCTGAACATGTAGAGCAAAAGAGACGAGCCTTGCGTGGCAATAAAATTTCATGCAGATGTCGCTCGATGCTGGGCGCAAAGGCAGCCCCCTCCACCCATTTTGGATCGTAATCAAGAGGAAGATAACTGTTCTGAGGGGGATTCAGAAGGACAAGACCACTCCAATTTACCCCCTGAGGTCTTCGCTCTAAGTTGGCATGCTGATGTTGGTAATATAATGCATATGGTGCCTTGCATTGCTTACTTTATACATCAAATATGCCATCTGCTTAGTTTATACATGCTTTGTGTGAATGCCATATGTTTAGTTTCTTTATCGTATATGTGAATCATGAAATGCCATCTTGTTTAGCGAGGCATCATATATCTGAATTTTGTAATGCCACCCTGATTAGCCAGTCATCTTATATGTGAATTATACCATGCCATCATTTTTTATTATGTATTAAATTTGTCAAAAAAATCGGTACATTCAATTACTCTTCCTGTGCATCAGCCATTCGACACGGTCATGGAAAAATCTGGAGTGGAAACAAGGTCTTCAGAGCAGACAATGCTATCTGATGAAGTGCGTGTCTTGCTGGTTACGGATAGCTCCTCAGAGGAGGATTCAGAGATAGATGACCTTTCCTATTTCCCCCCGAGGTGCATGCTCTAACTTGGCAGGGTTATATTGCTCATATCGTGCATATGGTGTCTTGCATTGGCATGTCATTTGCTTAGTTTAGACATGCTTTGTGTGAATGCCACCTGTTAAGTGTCTAATTACCATTTATGTGAATTTTGCAATGCCATCTTCTTGCAAGACATTATATATGTGAATTATGCAATGCTATCTTGTTGCAAGGCATTATGTATGTAAATTATGCAATGTCATGCTGTTTAGCCAAGCGTCATATATGTGAATTATATCATGTCGTCCTTTTTTGTATTTCTCATTGCATTTGTCAATAATGTTTGTATATTCAACTGATCTTCCTGTGCATCAGCCATTTGAATTTGTGATGGAGAAATCTTGAGTGAAAACAAGGTCTTCAGAGCAGACAATGCTACCGCTGAAGCAGATATTTTGCTGGTTACAGATAGCTCCTCAGAGGAGGATTCAGAGGTAGATGACCAGTCCTATTATCCCCCTAAGGTGTATGCTCAAACTTGGCAGGGTTATATTACTCATATCATGCATATGTTGTATTGCAATGCTTAGTTTTTACATCATATACACAATATTGAATGCCATCTCCTTAGTTGACATCATATATGTGATTCCCCTCTGCTCACTTGCTTAGTATATAAATCATATATTTGAATTATATCATGCCATGATGTTTACATAGATAGCATGTATCTGAATTATGGCATGCCAACCCATTTTCTAAATACACCAGCAAGATGCCCATGTGCTGCACGGAACATCGAGATGCATTTGTATGAGTAGTTTATCTTGTGGGAGAAAAGGATGAACGAGGGAAGGCCTTATTTGCAAATGTGGAGATGGGTGTGGGTATCTTTTTGGAAAATTGCCACAGTGTCCTTCCTATCCGCTGGATATAAATCGGACGGCCTATATTGCAGGATGGCAGGCACACCATCATCACCAACTCTATTTTTTATAAGAGTAGAGATAATATAGTTATATCATCTCATCCTGTTTACATAGTCATCATATTTTGAATTATGTCATTCTATCCGTGAATTATATCATGCCATCATGTTTCCATCGACGACATGTTTCTGAAGTATGGCATGCCAACCACTTTAATAGACACATTGTATAGTTATATCATGTCATCCTGTTTACATAGTCATCATATTTTGAAGTATGTCATTCTATCATGTTTACTTATCCATCATACATGTGAAATTGTGTCATGATATCATGTTTAATTAGACATCATATATGCGAAATTATGTCATGCTATTCTGTTTGGTTAGACAACATAAATGTGAATTATTCCATGCCCTGTTTTCTTCCCTACTATCCATTGCACCTGTCTATCTTACAATGTTTGTACATTTAGTTACTTTTCTTATTTATCAGCCATTTGAATTGAAGGCGGTGATGGCAGTATTTGTGGGAGTAAAGACACGATCTTCAGAAAAGATCATGCTACCTGTTGATGCAGATAGAACCACGGTTGTACTTGCCCAAGAATCAGCCCCACCACACATAACCCAGACTAATGCAGATTGTACCCCTACCCAGTTGGACAGAGAACCAGCGACACCCCTTCTAACCCCAACCCTAGCCGATAGTAACCCAGTTCCAGTTGACACATCACCGCCTCCACCACAGAGCACAAAAACACAAGCAGTTAGTAAGGCAACTGCAGTGCCCAAAGCACAAGGACCACCACTCCGAACCCCAAGTCAACGCTTAAAGCAGAAGAAGAATTGTTCTCAGGTCAGGTTTTTTAGCTATGGTTCATACTCCTTAGCTCTTGCATCACTGTATTTACTCATACCAACTAATTTCAAATTTGAAGGATGCAATTGAAACTCCAATGATGCAACATGTATGTTTTAAAACTGTTTCTTTAATGTGTTTGTTGTTGTAACTTGCTCTATGTTGATTTCAGTTTCAATTGAATAAACAGGTATGTTCTCATGCCATGCACATTATAAGTGTTGTTATTGCTATGTAGTTTCCCACACTTATATTCTTTCTATGCTGCTTTGTCTTAAATAGATATGATTTAAACTATATCTATCTTGATTTGGCAACATAAACTAGAATGATATAGATCATACAGTGACCATACTACATAGATATATGTTTTTTTCATGTTGTTATCATGTCCACCTTACTACTGAACTGGTTTACCAAAATGAGTTTCATATACAACATGGTAAACCTACGATGTGTCTATTGGTTTCTCTTTTAGAATGCGGATAAAATATTGGAGAAGTGTACCCCGTTATGCAATGGTAAAGGAAGTAATGTTGATAAGGTTGAAGATGGTGAGACAACCCCAAAGTCCTGTCTTGATGTAGTGTTCGAGTTACTGGCTACTACTGCTGGCACCAGCTCTTCGAACTCTCTGCCTGAATCAATTCGACTTCTTGAGTCTCAACTTCAAGTTGAAAGACATCGATCAGATGTTCTGCGACAGGAAGCCGAAGGACTGAGGAAGTCCCTGCATAATTCAGATGCATACTTTCTGGTGCAACAGAAAGCGCTGGAGGATTTAAGCGCCAAATAAGAGAAAGTTAATAAGCTTGCTAAGCATCTTTCCAGCATTACGGGTACCCAAGATATTGTTTCTTTAGCTCTTCTGAAGTGGTTTTAGTTCGGGACTTGTTTTGCTGTGGCGTTTATTTGCAATGGTCGCCAACATTGACAACCAGTGTATGTGATATGCTGCTTTGTTCCCTATGTTTGCACTGGTGGCAAACTTTGATGCCTAGTGGATGTAATATGTGTAATAGCCGTGATAGCTTAGCGTAAGTTGCTTGCTTATATATTTCCTTGATGTCTTGTTTATTTGTTTGCTTGTAGTCAGTGCAGTTCTTTTCTGCGGTTTGCTAGTGGCCGCAATAACCTATTTTTTAAAACTAGGCCACAATAACCTTGGGCCACATATTTACTATAATGACCCAGGGCCTCGTACGGGCCGTAGAAACAATGGGCCTTCTACGGGCCATAGAAACAATGGGCCTTCTACGCGGCATAGAAACAATGGCCTTCTATGGGCCGTAGAAACAATGGGCCTTCTAGGAGGCGTAGAATCAATGGGCCTTCTACGGGCCGTATGATCGATTGGCCAAACATGGGCCAATAACGGACCACATTATGGGCCGTAAATGGGCTAGAGTTGGAATTGTCCGTTCATGGGCCGACCATAACGGGTCGTCGTTAATCGTCCATATTTGATGACGCTATGAAAATGGCCCAACGGATTAACGGGCCACAAACGGGCCGACTGTAACTGCGGGTTGAATTTGGCCCACAAGCAGGAAAGGCCAGTAACGGGCCGTAAATAACCAAATGCTGGAAATGAGCCCAAGAATAAATGGGCCCTGAGAAGGCCGAAAGATAGCATGGGCTGGAAACGGCCCAATGGAATAATGGGCTGTTAATGGGTATAAAGTGATACACTGTTCATTACGGACCAGTTTCACCACGGGCCGCTAATGGGCCAAGAGTTATAAAGGGCATCATATGGGCCGAAAGCCATCATTGGCCATACATGGGCCAGAAGTTACAATAGGCTGGAATCATATTGGACGGCCCAGATGACGCTACTGGGCCTAATTCGGATAAGCCGTAATGGGCCTTGGGTTAGTGGACTGTAAATGGGCTATATGCGAACAGGTCGTTAACAGGCTTTCCATGGGCCGGCCTGCTACCTTTTGACCAAGTCAAACGGGCCGGCCTTTTCATGGGTATGGGCCTCTATTGGGCCGTGCCACATGTCGACGTATCATAGGCGCCTTCGGTCCAATGAGTGGATGACATTTGTCACAATGTTGAGCCGACACGTGTTTCCTCCAGCCAATGATGATTTTACACGTGGAAAATCCCCATTGGTCCGGGTTGTTAACTGGTTATCGGATCCAAATCGGAACCCGATAGCTTAACAGCGACCCATTGCGGTGGATGTCATGTGTCGGTCACCCTTGACGAAAGCACTTCCATGACGCGCGATTTATCGTCATGGAAGTGGACACTTCCGTGATGATAATTTTGGTATTGTCATGGAACACTTCTACAACAGCAAAGGTATGACTATCTTGATTCTATCATAAAATCGTCATGGATGTACATGCATGACAGAAAACGTGACCTACTATGACAAACACGTATCATCACGGAAGTGTATTGTTTTTGTAGTGCAAGTGTTCTCAAATCCATAAAAGTATTCAATCCGATAAAATGAAATCTCAAAGGGAAAACTCAATTCACAACAAGATAGAGAGGGGAAAACACCATATGATCCGACTATATTAAGAAAGCCCGCGATACATCAAGATCGTGACATCTCAAGAACACGAGAGAGAGAGAGAGAGAGAGAGAGAGAGAGAGAGATTAAACACATAGCTACTGGTACCAACCCTTAGCCCGGAGGGTGGACTACTCCCTCCTCATCGTGGTGGCCATGGGGATGATGAAGATGGCCACCGGTGATGGTTTCCCCCTCCGGAGGAGTGCTGGAACGGGCTCTAGATTGGTTTTTGGTGGCTACAAAGCCTTGCGGCGGCGGAACTTCTGATCTAGGTTAACCCCGAGAGTTTTTGGAATATTTGGGAATTTATAGGGTAAAGAGGGGGTGCGGGAGGCCACCGAGGTGGGCACAACCCCACAGGCGTGCTGCCCCCCAGGCATGCCACAGTGGGTTGTGCCCCCTCGGGCACCCCCAGGCTCTTCTCTGGCCCACTGTATGTCTTCTGGTCCATAGAAATCCACAAAAAGTTTCGCGGTGTTTGGACTCGGTTTGATATTGATTTCCTGCGATGTAAAAAACAAGCAAAAAAGCAATTAGCACTGGGCACTGGGTCAATAGGTTAGTCCCAAAAAATGATATAAAGTTGCTATAAAATGATTGTAAAACATCCAAGAATGATAATATAACAGCATGAATAATTCATAAATTATAGATAAGTTGGAGACGTATCAGCATCCCCAAGATTAATTCCTACTCGTCCTTGAGTAGGTAAATGATAAAAGAAATAATTTATGAAGTGTGAATGCTAGCAAAGTGCACAAGTTTGATCATTGACAATTTCAATCACTTTTCCGAGTATCATAACAGTAATTGTTTCTCATAAAATTTCTCATGTTAAAGTAGAAACCAATTCACATGTTAAGGTTCAAACAATGAATTCTCTTGAAACTCAACAACATATATTCTTAGTCACCAAACAATTGCAATTCAACTTATTCAACAGACTCTAAGTAAGAGCTCCACATGCTTAACCATCATATAGTCTTCTATGATTACTAACACTCACCGCATACACATGAGAAAAACGTTTCAACCGGGCACATAGAAAGATAGGGGCTTATAATTTCGCCTCCCAATGTATTCACCTCAAGGGTGATGTCAACAACAATAACTCATGCTACCCATATCCAACTGGATATATGTGCCTAGATCTTTCCCCTCCACATGATGCTTGCCAAAAGAGAAAAATAAAAATGGAAAAGAGAGAAAATCTTTGACTCTTGCATGAAAGTAAATACATAAAAGTAAAAGATAGGCCCTTCGCAGAGGAAAGCAGAGGTTGCGCGTATTTGTTTGTATGCTCAATCCCTTAGTGCAAAAGAACGTCACGTTATATTGCCCCTTATGATAGCAACCTTCATTATGCAGTCTATCGCTTTTATTCTTTGCCATCACAAGTTCGTACAACGCTCAATTTTCTCTTACGCTAAATGATCTAACACTTTTAGAAGCAGTTTTATTGCCTTATTGCAGCGATGACAACTTATTGAAGGATTTTGCTCAATCCTTAGGTGGGTATGGTGGACTCTTGAAGATAATATTTGGGTTTAATGGTTTTTGGATGCACAAGTAGTATCTCTACATGGTGCGGAATTTTTGGCTAGCAAAGATGGGGGGCAAGCACCACATGTTGAAGGATCTATGACAATATAACTTTATGTGAATATGAACAAACATAAACCATTACGTTGTCTTCCTTGTCCAACGTCAACAATTTTGGCATATAATATTTTGATGGGGGCTGACAATCACAAAAGATTTCCAAGATAGTGCATTTGCATGTGAAGGTTCTCTTCCTTCTACTAATCATTTATGAATTGCTTGTATGACCAATATTGTGATTGTCAAGCTTCAAAAGATTTCACTTTCTAAAACCAATGTGAAACTACCACTAGACATGATATGAACATATAATTTCAGCTTCATTATATTCAATTTATCCAACAATTTACTCATAGGATAAAAGTGAAGCACAAGAGTAAACGACAAGCTACTCCAAAAAGATATTAGTGAAGATCAAATGAGTAGTTAAGTAAATGGGTAGCTAATTGAGGACTCTCTTTTATTTAACTTGTTTTTAAGATCTAAGAATTTTATTAAAACAACAAGCAAAACAAAACAAAATGACATTCCAAGAATAGCACACATCATGTGAAGAAGCAAAAACTTAGGCTCAACCGATAGTAACCGAAAATTGTTGAAGAAGAAAGGTGGGATGCCTACCGGGGCATCCCCAAGCTTAGATGCTTGAGACTTCTTGAAATATTATCTTGGGATGCCTTGGGCATCCCCAAGCTTGAGCTTTTGTGTCTCCTTAATTCCTTTCATATCACGGTTTCCCTAAATCTTAAAAACTTCATCCACACAAAACTCAACAAGAACTCGTGAGATAAGTTAGTATAAACCAATGCAAAAACCTTATCATTCTCTACTGTAGATAATCACTATTCAACATTGCATACTAAATGCCTCTACATATTTGATACTCCTATCCTCAAATAAAATCATTAAACAAGCAAACATATGCAAACAATGCAAACATAACAGCAATCTGCCAAAACAGTACAGTATGTAAAGAATGCAAGAGTATCAATACTTATTCAACTAAAAAATTCTGAAAATTTAACACACTGTAGAAAATTTATCAGATCCTATTGTGCAAAAAATGTCAACATTTTATCACATTTTGACTTTTCTAGAGAATTTTTGCAACAGCGATAAACTTTCTGTTATCAAACAGCAACATGTGGACTTGCAAAATAAGCATAGTAAAGGCTATCATTGCCACTTTTATTGAAATAAAGGATGCAAAACATTATTCTGAATAACAGCAAGCAAATCCTAACAAAATAAATTGACGTTCCAAGCAAAAACATATGTCATGTGACGAATGAAAACATAGCTCCAAGTGAGGTTACCGATAATGTTGGAGACGAAAGAGGGGATGCCTTCCGGGGCATCCCCAAGCTTAGTTGCTTGGATCGTCCTTGAATATTACCTTGGGATGTCTTGGGCAACCCCAAGCTTAGGGTCTTGTCACTCCTTATTCTCCTCATATCGACATCTCACCCAAAACTTGAAAACTTCAATCACACAAAACTTAACAGAACTTCGTGAGATAGGTTAGTTTGATAAAGAGCAAACCATTTCACTTTGGCAATGTCAAAGACAAGATTCATAATTGTTTCCACACAATGCCTACTGTAGCATATCATTTCCACAATTTATATTGAGCAATATAAGCCACAGAAACTAGAAAACAAGCAAACTATGCATTGAAAACAGAATCTGTCAAAAACAGAATAGTCTGTAGTAATCTGTACTCCAACCATATTTCTAATACTCCAAAAATTCTGAAAAATTAGGACAACGTAGAGAATTTGTATATCTACCTGTAAAAATTTCAGAATTTTTCCACGTTCTAGTAAAATATAAGAATTTCTGCACTGGACGCAAAAGTTTCTGTTTTTGCACAGATTCAATTCAACTATCGTCCACACTATCCCAAAGGCTTTACTTGGCACTTTATTGTAACAAAAGCTATAAAACATGATTAATACAGTAGCTTAATAATGTGAACACATAAAAGAGTAGGTAAAATTGTTGGGTTGTCTCCCAACAAGCGCTTTTCTTTAATGCCTTGGGGACGACGACCATAGGGGCTCTGGCTGCGGCGTAGCATGGCAACAGAAAGTAGGGGAGGCGGCGACCAATCTTGGGGACAGCGACCATAGGGGCTCTGGCGACTCGTGGAGAGGTGGGGGAGATGAGCCAGGGTTTGGATGATCTATTGGTGGTGGTACAAGGAAGAGAAGGGCTCAGGGCTGCCCGAATTTAGGTGGTAGCCACCGGCGACCGAGGCAGCCATTGGAGGGCTCAGGAGCTCTTGAAGCTCAGGGAAGAGGTCGGGAGGGCGTGGGGGAGTGCAGTGAGGTTGCTGGTGAAGAGAACCGCGGTCAAGGAGGACTTATATAGGCATGGGCGGGAGGTGCCGCGCGGGCGTCACTGCGGATGTGTGTGCATGCACCCGAGCTCACTGGTAGACAACGAGGGAGGAGTGGTGGAGGGTCTCACGGGGCATAGGAGGCCATGGGAGCACGGTGAGGAAGAAACGAATGCCATTAATGCC
This sequence comes from Aegilops longissima, assembly GCA_021605205.1. Classification (NCBI taxonomy): domain Eukaryota; kingdom Viridiplantae; phylum Streptophyta; class Magnoliopsida; order Poales; family Poaceae; genus Aegilops; species Aegilops longissima. Next base: position 222,855,208 of record CM038680.1, read on the forward strand.
ATTTCGCCACTGTTTGCCCGTGGGCGTGCGTCGACGAGCACCGACGAGGAGGTTTCTGGAGGGGGAGAGGGGTCCAGGGGGACGGCGATGACGAGATCCCGATGCTGGACATGGCTAGGGGACGAGGGATCGAGTGAATGAGCAGAGAGGAAGAGGCCAAGGCGCTAGAGCATACTTGCTGCAGCCAGAGCACGTGGTCACCACAAGACAATGCACATGGAGGTCACAAGAGGATTGCAAACTATGTCTGGGGTGATGTTCTTCCAAACTTGAGACCGTGGGAAGTGAAAACATGAAAGGAGAGGCTTTGTGTCTGAGTTAGGCATCGATTAAAGTTTGTTGCATCAAACTTGGTTGGGCACTGCTGATCAACAGGAAATAGATTGAAGCCAAAGGAGTTGTCTGGGAGGTTTAGGTTAAGAAGGACTACCATCCTGGGGAGTTTGAGGAGAAATGGACCAAGGATTAATATAGTTGCTTTGCAACTGACCAAAATGGTCTAGAAAAGAGATCAAAATGATGCACTCAACTGAAGCATCCACTTGAGCTGAAATTTGGCAATTCTTGATGATTAGGACAGATAAAGGTGCTGTAAAAAATTTCATACCAATTGGATTCACCAAAATGGTACTTCCTTCACAGTTATTCTCTCTGTACAGAAACTTGAAAAAATTCTAGAGGAATGTTTGCTTGATTAAATGATCCCGGATTTGGGGGAGAGAGCTTTTATGGTCATGAGAATGCCCTGGTAAATTTTCAGTCGAAATGAAGCAATATAAAATATACTTGCTTCACTAACTGAAAATTTGGGCAGAAACAAAGATTTGATCCTGTGCTCACATAGATCAAGGGATGGATCAGAAATTTGGAGGAGTGGGTTAATATGAGCACATGAAGAAGTGTGCAAGATTTCAAATCATTTGGATACACCTAGCTAGTACTTCCTTCACAATGTGTTCTGTCTGACAAAAAGTTTGAAAAATTGCTGAGGAAGATTGGCTAGGCAAATAAAGTTGAATTTTTGCATGGGTCAATGATATGGATGTAAAAGCATGCCCAAAAAGTTTGGGAGCCAACAAGCAAATATAGGTGGCACTTCCTTCATAGAAAGCCACACTAGACAGAAATGAAGAATAAGTATTGGGGAATTATTTTTGGGCTAGGACAGGAAAGTTTGGGAATATTTGATCAACATATGACCCAAAGAAATTTTGAGAATTTTTTGGGAATTTTGGGGGTGACAGAAGTATAGGTTGCTTCACAACCTAGGGCAAACATGGTTTTTCCTTTAATAGAAAAAAGGAATATTCCCTATAAAAGAACTTTAGGGTTGGGCTAGAATGGAAATGACATGATCTTGGGAAAGTTTTGAGAATGATGAACCACTTGGGAGAGGAAATGATGATGATATCCCAGGTTGCAAGGCCATAGAACCACTCCAAAAATAAAAACAAAGCAAAAACCAAATAAATCAAAAGAAAAAGAAAAGGGCCAAAAACCAGGCTGTTACAAACCTTCCCCCCTTAAAGAAATCTCATCCTCGAGATTTGGTTGCTCTGGGAACAAGTATGACTTGAGGACACCGTTTCCAACTCGGGTATCCATTTCCTTTATTTATTGTTCCCCCGACAATTTCATATGATGAACTTACCTTGCTCTGGGGTGCTTCACCTTTTCCCAAATTTTGTCTGATTTTTTGCTCATATACCAAATCCTTTTGCTGACGTTGATCCTCTCATATCTGCGGTGATATGCAATGGATCTGATCATAAATTTTTCTTTGGTCATGAAACCTTTTTACTTCTGCAATGGGGTTGCTCAACAAATGCATGTCCTCTGGTTTCAATAAATGCTGAGAATCATGGCCATTCTCCTGACGGGACATGGCTGCTCATTGGTGGTACTGATTTATCTTGGTTTGTTTCTTGGGCTCGAGCATGAGAGATGTACCAAAGATTCGACTGCCTTATGTCGTGAGCAATATGCAAGGGTATGGACTTATAGCTGTAGCATACCTCAAATATTAACATCTTGAGACTGTCCTAACATGTATGCTAGTGGGAAGATACTTTTCATGACAGGTTGTCCGGGTACTTGGTTCCACGAGTGGATATACCTGGTCTGAGCTGATTGTTCGATTTTTTATTTACCCATGTTGTTGGTATACCCAGATGAGGTAATAGGTCGTGAGATGCTTTAATACTGCCACTGAAGTCAAACTGCTAAGGTTGTACCTAAATCTTGTATCTGACAGAACAGACTTGGATATTCCGCACTAACCATTTTTGAGCGGGTCAGCGGGATATGAAGTCCCTGTAGAACAGATTAATCCTCTAAGGGTATGCCTTTGTGGCTCCATATGTAATTATGGCTTTCAACTGACTTGGGTATCCGGACCCTGATGGTCGCGCAAAAATCATCATCATACCTGTGTTGTCAGTCTCATCCTTTGACGGTCATGATTTTCTTTGTCAGGATAACTTACTGAAATAACTTGGCCACGCATGTCCTTGATTTCCGTATGATCATGGATGTGGGTAGTGCAATATGTTTGGCATAATTCCTTCTGCTTGTTTTCTAACCTGGGTCCGCACATATATGTCATATGATCGGGGCTTGTACTTGTACATAGCTCATTTTTTGCGGCCAATCATGCAAGAGGATGACAAGGTTTTATGGTACCTCCTTGTCAGTTGCGGGAATAATGACCTTGATGACCATTGTCAAGAATGTTGATTCTGGGTTGTCATCCCCAGAACTTGTCGATCCTCTCATTACATGAGATGTATTTCTGCTTATCTTTATTTGCATGGATCATGGGGTTGTTGGATCCTTAACTTTCTTGGGTACATCTGCTTTATCACTGTCGCATCTCGTATGAACCACTTGTATGATCGTGGATACACTACTAGGGAAAACCTTATACACAAAAATTTAGCAACAGCGCGGGTCAAAAAAGGGCGCTAGTGCTAGATAGCGAGCGATTGAGAAAAACCGTACTGAGATACAACTTTAGCGATGGCGTGTGTAGTGGCAAAAGCGCTACTACTAATATTTCCATTGCTAGAATGATAGGCTACGATATCGAGAGCGGGCTTGTAGGAAACGCGCCATCGCTAGGGAATAAGTAGCGCTGCGTTTCTTGGAAGAGCGCTACTACTAACGGAAATAAAATAAGATGAAAAAAATAGAAAAGTAAATGAAAATGAAAGAAATAGAAAAGGAGAAAGGAAAAATAAAATGTAAAGCAAAATAAATGAAAAGCAAAAAAACGGAGGAAGGCATAGCAACAACGTGTGTTTGTAAGAGGCGCTATAGCTAACGAGAGCAAAGACGTGTCCTAGACCCCGCTATAGAAGCAGTAAAAGGAAATTAAAAATGGAAGAAAATTACATAGCTATAGCAGCAGTTTTACCAAACACGCTACCGCTTAAGTTTGACTTAACCAAAAACCGTCTCCCCGCCACCACTTCTCCCCAAATCCTCAACCCACCCAGCATTGCCGTCTCCCGATTCGCCGTCGCCCACCCCACTTCGCCGTCTCCTACCGACGGCGACGCCACCAGAGCCGCGGCGCTGCCGACGCCTCGGCCGCTTCTAACGCCACGGAGTCCGCGCTGCCTCGCTAACGCCACCAAGCCTTGCCGACGCCACCGGATCCTTCCTCGCCACAATCGCCTCCTCGTTGTCACCGGAGACGCCCCGCCTCCTCGCCGTCACCGAGACGCCCTGCCTCCTCGCCACCACTTGCCTCCGCCGCCACCACCGAGCCATCTTCAGAAGCCCTCACCCTCCTCTCTCTCTCTCATGCATAGGTTAGCTAGTTTAATTAGGTTAATTATCTAGGTTAGGGCAAAAATTTAGTTAGGGCTTTGACAGAGAAGTAGTTAGGTTAACTAGTTTAATTAGGTTAATTATCTAGGTTAGTGCAAAAATTTAGTTAGGGCTTTGACAGAGAACTAGTCAGGTTAACTAATTTAATTAGGTTAATTATCTATGTTAATTAGTGCAAAAATTTATTTTGGGCTTTGACAGAGAACTAGCTGCATTAACTTGTTTAATTAGGGTTAATTATCTAGGTAAACTAGATTAACTAACTAGGTTAAATAGGTAGGTTAATTAGGTTCGTTGGATTAACAAGCTAGGTTAAGTAGGTTGGCTAGGTTAGAGGAAAATTTTATTTTAGAGCATTAGGTCGAAGGGTTAGAGAAATTGAGTTCCTTTGCAATTTAATTGGGTTACATCCTAGGCGAGAGAAGGGTAAGAGATAATAATGTGTGTTTGTGTGAGAGAGAGGAATAGCTAGATCAACATAATTTGGGTTCTGTCCTAGGCGTAGAAGTGTTTAGTGAGGTCATTTTGAAAGGTTTTTATTTTGAAAAGACCACTATTTTTCAAGGAAAAGAATTTAGGCAAATTTTATTTTTCATTGAAGTGGTCATGTTATATCTTTTCATTGAAGTTGTTCGATTGTGCCCAAGTGGCTTTGTTGTTTCCAGGGAATGATGTTGAGTGGCCTATGTTTTGCCGGAATGTTGATTCATTTCATTAAAGCAAATTTCAGGTTCTCGATTTGTCCACTTTTTAGCAAAGGTCATGCCGAAATTTTCCGTGAATTTCGCATGACTTGTGCTACAAACTAGGACATATCGAGTGCCCGGATTTGCCGCACTGTGAAGGAGTCAACATTCCTGCAAAACAATAGTCCTTTTTATGTCATTATTCATTTTATTAGGTCTAGAATTAATTGACTATATTTAATCATAGGAAACATGGCTAGCAACGATGAAGGACGGGGTTCGGTGATTATGACGACGTCTACTGGCGGTAGACGAATATTTTAGCCGCATCGACGATCAACCGATGTTGTTCTTTGGGCCCACCGGTGGCATCGGGATCGAGACCGACACGCAGACCGGTCTTGAGAGACCGAGACCGGCGCTGAGATTCAGACCGCATCGAGACCGGGCCGAGACCGATCCTGCCTCGGGAGCGGAGCGGTGTAGAACCGAAAGCAAAGAGGCAACGGGTTCCTAACAAACTCGGGACTACTAGGCGGTGGTCACGGAGGTGGACGACGGCAATTTTGAGCCAAAGGCGCCGAGGAAGCAGCAGCGTGCTACGGCAATCAAATTGGCTGCATCGACGGACAACCGCCACCATCAATGATGAGAAACTACGAAGATAGAAAATATGAGGAGCTCCCTCCCAAAGAAGTTTCACCAGATATTCTTGTTCCCGGCCGGAATGAGAAGGATTATGAAGATCCGCACGAGGACCCGCAATGAAGAAGATAAACAAACACGCCATGACCAAGTTTAGCGACGCGTTGGCGCTGGAAAAATCGAGTGAAAGCAAAGATCAACGACGGGAACCCTACTCCCAGATTGTAAAGGATAATCCGACAATCACGGAAGAGCAGTTTCAAATATTCAAGGAGGCTTGCAGGCGAAGCTGCCAAAAAAGTCTAAGTACATGAAGGGGCTTCAAAGAGGAACATTGGGAGCCACCACCTCGGAAGTCGTGGTTACGGCGAAAGAGGTCCAAATGGGCCAAGGAGGACGCGAAGAAGCATGAGTCCGGGCATCCTGCACTTTGGCGGATTTCACCGCCCGCAGGAGCGTGACGCCCCGAGGGCCCGCACCGCTGGGACCCATCAAGAAGGTTTGAGACAACACCGGTCATTACGGAGTTCATGAGACTGCTGGTAATTTTAGTTTCGATCAATTCGACCGCACACGTTAGTCATATTTGTAAACGATCCTTGTGCCTTTTGCGAGAGAGCAGCACCGGATTGCGGCGAAGGCGACTTCGCCGTCGAGGCATTGGCGAGGCCAAGTGGGACACTCCATTCAACCGGCGTTGAACACATTGAAACGACAACCGGTGGATACTGACCGTCAGATGGACGCTGCACGGTGTCGGAGACGGTGCCACGTGGAAGAAGTACTACCGTGAGACCACGGAGGAGAGAAAGGAAAGACGGAGGTTAATCAAGAAAACATCGACAAGAAGGTTGAGATTGCGGTTGAGAAGAAATCATCTTAGGCGATGCATAGCAGCGGTAGCTGCCGCAAAACAGGTGGTTGCAGATTTGTCTACTTCCTTGGTGACGGGCGTTATCACTTGGACAAGGAAAAATCCAGAAAAAATGCAGAGGACTTTCCCTTGTTGACTTCTTGGGAGCACTGCTCCCCGCACTGCTCCCTTTTGCTCCCTCAAGACTGCCATCAGACCGGCTCCCGCGACCGGACGTGCTCGGCGGTGCTTCGTCTTTGGCTGAGCTCGACGCCCTCACGGTATCTGTCACACCGGCCCCCTTCAATATAAATGTATAATCTCCCGCGTTGCCTTTTCGATGTCTCACGTCACAGACTTTTCTTTGCAGGCCGACGAAACCACAGGCACCATATTGTACACCATCGGCGACTGAAGGTGGCCATGGGGAAGGTGACGATAATGAAGCCAAGGAACCATTGTTCCACACCGCCGATCCCGAATGTCTTCAAGGTTTCCATGGCGATGTCGAACCGGGCCACGAGAATTTGCCTCCTCCAACACTACTTGGTGGATGACGAGGAGACACCGCGGCTTGGTGATTGTTGCAATGGGTGGGTCTGTTGTGGCTAAAGAGTCCGCTTCGCCCGGAGGCGGCCGAGAGCACACCCACGAGCACGCAGCCTCAAAGAAGGTATGAACATCAACACCCCACCTACCCAATTAGCGTCGGGTGTCGGGTTGGGTGATAGCGAACGGGTAAGGAGGAGGCTCCATTAGTCGCCGATGACGCCGCCATGGATGAGGATGAGGATGACGATGGCGCTGAACAAAGATGTCTATACTAGTGCCTCCTCGGGGTTTGAGCGCCATGAGTCGGTGCTCTGAATTACCGCCTCAACGATATTGATGACCTTCCGGTAGTAAAGAAGTCTAGGAAGAGAGCGAGGAAAGGCAAAAAGCTGATTCTATGATCCGGCCGCCTCAAAGAGCCTCGCTTCAGATCGTATAGATATCCCCGATGCGGATAAATGGCATATCCCGGTCAACCAATCCTACCCGCAACAGCGCTACGGGCCAGATTCGGCGATCTAAGGAGACTTCATGACGATGTCTGCGGGTAGAGAAATGCCTCATCGCCCGAAGATCCGGGATACCCATCATGACGTGGTTAACGCTCATGCAAATGTCGACATCGAAAGCTTCCCGGCGGATAAGTTCTTCCTCCGATTCGATTACATATTCGACATGTTTCACGTGAAGAAGCTGGATTTTACGCTTGTCCGCCTTTATGCCTTGCACATGAACTACATCATTGGGGTTGAGCAGATACGTCATATCGTGTCGCTGACCCGCACTACATGCACGAGAGCTTCTTGGGAGTCATGCAGAGCAGCGTGAATACGCGAGGGATTACATCGTCGGTTTCATGCTCGCCAATAAGGACAAGGAGGCGATTCTCGTGCCTTATCATCCCGTAAGTCATCCGTCTGCTATCCTTCCTTCGATTTCAATAATTCATTTGCACGGTGGAGGCTAATTAATTTGAGGTGTACTTATTTTATGCTAAGGGCGCTACCGTCCTCATCATCCTCTACCCCGATTCTCCCACGCCTTTACTTGGACTCGTCAAGAACATTCACAAAAGGATTACACCCACATCAAAGATGTTCTCGGCAGTGCTATGTTTTACTACCAAGCAAGGGGTGGAGAGGTTAGGGACAAGAAGAGAAGGGGGCAAGACCACCTTCGCCATAAGACCGACTTCGCTGCATCTAGCAACCGAACGATTCTCTTAATGATGGATTCTATGTCCTACACCACATCTTTGGAGTACGACGGGATGACCGTAACCTTCAAATGTCACCTACATCCGGCGATGCCCATATTCTCGCAATGGGCAAAGGACATAGGAGATATCGAGGATCATCGACTTGAGCTGTGTTCTATAACATCCAAAGGCGAACTTGCCCAAATCATCATGAAAGAGGTCGTCGGAAAAACAGGGATGTTCTACGGAGAAGGACAAATGTCGCGGAAGACGTCCAACATGGATAGCCTCTCGGCGTCTCGACATGAAGCCTTTCACTAAGCTCGGGACTATCTCCCGACCACGATGGATGGCACGGCATGTTGGAGTGATTGTCGATATATGACAATGTGTCTGCTTAGTCCATACTTTCCGTATGACAAAACTTTGAGTTATGCGCAATGAAACTTTATTTGTGATGTAATTAAACCGTCCTCCTCCTCGACTAGCTTAAGATCACTCTAGTTAGGGCATTTTGGGTAACGATGAACTTTGTTATTTATGCTTATGATATGTTGTTTCTATTTTTGTCAAGTCTGTCTCTTTTCTCGTTGCTCAACTATATATGTTGCATATCATCGACTCATGTGACGATGCAGTGCATAGATCATCGATGGCGTAAGAAGTGCTACGCCAGAGTATATATACGATGAGTGGCCGGAGTGTCGTGCCAGTGTTGCCGGTTTCGGTTTCGAGCGACAGCGAAGAGTTAGTTTAGGTTCACGCTAATGCGAGACAGGATACGAACTCATGTACTCAAAGTGATAGCTCTTCTCGCAGATACCATTGTTTAGATGGATGACAATGTATTTGCAAGTAATCAAGGACTTGTATCGCTATTTTCGAGATGATGACGAGAGACCACTTTGTGTTGGATGATGATTATGATGAGACTATTTGTATGTATATGCTATGATTATATTCGTGGTCTCGTAGGCATTTGTATGTGTATCATGATGACATTTCTATGTGCTAAAGATTCTTCTATAAAGCCTATTCAAATACAAAACAAATATGCCCAAAAACAAAAACACGTTAAATTAGCGAGAGCGAGTGTATAGAAGTTAGCAGAGCGCGCTATAGCGAAGAGCGCGTTGTCGCAAAGGGCGCTAGAGCTACTAGTAGTAGCGTGCTCAAAGAACGCGCTGCTGCTACACTTGTGTAGCAGTAGCGCCGGCGACCACGCGCTACTGCTATATGTTAGCTGTAGCACCTTATTAGTAGCGCCCCACCCCGCGCTACTGATACACCTAAAACCCGCACTACTACTAGCCTTTTCCCTAGTAGTGATACATGCTCACCATGTATAAGAATAATATGCCACCGACCACTCGATCCTTGCGGTAGGCATATGTCTTAACATAATTGTACTTCTGACAAAACTATTGCAAATCTGATCCTTGAACTGCACTGTCATATACTGCCAACTCACCGCATAATCTCTGAGGACGGTGCAATAGTGTGGTACTGACACGGACTGAGTCTCTTATGAGAGAAGCCATCCAGGTAGCTTGCTGAGGAAGACTAGTTAGCTTCTGCTCGAAGCTTTTGGTTGGGTAGCGTGCAAAAGAAGTCTCGATAGCTTACACACGAAGCTTGACCTGAGAATTGTGCTAGAGAAGCCTGGGTTCCGTACTTGACAAGCTTCTCCTTCGTTTTCTTGTTGAGAAAGATTCATTTTCCGTCTGTCAGAAGCTTTTACCGAGGTACCTTGCTAAGAAAGACTGGGTATCTTGGACCGGAATCTGTCCATATATTGTACGGACGAAAATTGGGGAGCCTTGCATCATAAGCTTCTTTCAATATTATGTGGAGGAAGACTGAGTTTCTCATATACAAAGCTTCACACTTGGGATATGCAGACTAAACACCATACTCATACCCATAATATTCTGCGGCCGATTAATTGCATGAGAAAATTTGTTTGACTGTCTTCCTTGATCATAGCACATTCTAGATTTCTTTCGGATGATAACATATTTCAAGCATCATTTATTGTTGTGCCAGACCTTGTATATGAGCCATACCTTTGACTGAAAATATTCCATTGGTCTTGCAACTGACTTGTCTTTCTGCTGGCTTGATCATTACTGTTGTGATGATTTTGTACTGATGTAGACTCGATGCTGATAATCAATCCAAGACACCATTGTTATTCTGAGAAGATATTAATGCGGTTGACTGGGCAGACCATAATGTTCAGCTGAGCTTCTTCCAAATTTGTAAAATCCTTATTTCTTCTTCGAGTCCGGTGTCGATTGATGGTAAACTTCCATAAGGGGAAATAAGGTAACACTGAGGGCCCAAAAAGAAAGAAGCAAAAGAATACAACTCAACTAAACAAGAGCACACAAAACAATCAATTCACACACACAAACAATTTCACATATTACTGCTAGTCACACAATATGCAGGCCTACTTAACCACACAAATCTCGCGTGATCTCCAGTACTACGATCTAACATGCTGTGATGGCGTGCACGAGGACGAATAAATATGTGGAAGAATTGGTGCAAACATCACTCCACCAAGTGCTGGCTTAGACGGGTAGCAACCTGGACTAGCTCGGAGGCGAGGACGTAATTGGTAACCATGTAATGGGACACGAATGTCGCGACCACATTATTATCAAGCGGACGAAAAAAGATCCGTACTTGTCCAAGAAATAGGATAGTGGGAAAAACTGAATCGGCTGACATTGCCCTTTTTATGATGACTAAGACCATTAAGGGTTGCCAACATGACAAGATAAAACGGACGATCCGGGATGGAAGCATGTCCATGACCGAAACAATAGGTGAGGCTGAAAGGAGGATATCGGTGCGATACCTGAGCACCATTTTCTGCAAATAGTGTCAGGATCACTTGGCATCACTCTGCTAGGATAGAAATGACGCCAAACACCGAAGAAGGATCAAGAAAATAAACTGGAAGAAATGCAGTGGCGGAGCTGTATTGGATCCGAACCGATGCTAGCTACACTCACCAGATAAACCGTTAGCAACAAATAATAAGGCTGTATGCATGCTATGCACCAAACAAATGCAGCAACCGAATGCAACAAACAAGACATACTCTATACTACCTATTTCTACCACTCGCGCTGAATAGGGCGCCCTACAGCCAGACCTACTCTAATACCAAGCCAGTGGCACCCCAGCTCAGAAACCGGAACGCCCCGTATTCCAGCCTAGAGATTGAGGAGAAGTCTCTGGAATACGACACTGCTTGACATATAACAAATCAGCTCTTATTACAAGGATAATAATACAAGGGTCTGATGTTACAAAAGGTCACTTTAGCATGGTGACACTACGCCTGCGATACTACACTTGCTCTATGCTAGCAGCGGAACAACTCGCAGCAGCGGAATACTTCTAGCAGCGGAACAATGACGAAGGTGGTGAACTCCACTCCGCAGGGACTCTGGCTGGGACACGATCTAGCTCACACGAACGGAAACCACGACAAACAATCAATCACGGCATCACCTGCAATCTGGCATGACACGCCAAGTCATTACATTGAATGTACTTGCAAGCTCACAATAACCAAAAGCATCAAGGCAAAACAACAACACAACATTAAACAGGTTAATTAATAACTACTATGATATGAAAGCAACTACTAAGCATGATATGAAACTACTACAATACTGATAAACCAACATCTTAGTATCAATGAACCATCTCACTCTTGGCCAACCGGCCAAGCAATATACCATCTCGATCACCTCGTGATCCACCTGATCAAATCGTGATCAACATCCACATGATCACCTCGTGACCACATCACAAACTGAATGATCATCCTCAAGATCATCCCAACATCATCATCAACTTCCTGCCAAACTGTTACTGCTCACAATATCAACATATAAATCACCTATAAGTGTCATGTGAGTGTTGATCGAACGGTGTGACCTAGTACGAACTTATGCCCATGACCGAGGACGCGGCTATCGATAGATTAAACACACACACTCTGCAGAGGTAGCGCACTTTACCCACACCATGGAACCCATGGCCTCACACTCCCATACGTGTGGACCAACGGCATTCCGACAAAACCGATCTATCGCCATGACACTCTCCCGGCCACTCCGACCAACTCCCTTCTGTGATAAGTCATGGGTCGCCCCGGCCTACCAAAGGCGTCAACGGCCACCGTCGTGGCAAAATAAAAACGGTCCCAAACGGGGACAAAAAGGTGCCTAACAACAACTACGGGCACATAAGGTTATGTCTGCTTACCTGATCAGGGTAACGCATGCCCATAACCTTCCCTCGTTGGAGGCACCAGCGAGAGACATGACAATAGACTGCATTAGGGCCTTCCCATAAAAAGCAAATGTGGTTGCACTGGTAAAGCCCGGTTCGGTGGCACCTGACCAACTTAATGAAGGAATTTATTCCCAAAAATATATCATATGAGAACTGATACTCCGATATCCTATCAACTTGTAATCCGAGTCATAGCAATATCCAACAAATAATCTAGAGCATACTATCATCATAACCTAAAACTCCGAGGGTAGCATATCAACTAAGATCATGATGAATCCAAGAACCAAGAACCTACTAAACCAATAGCAAGAGCAAACGATCTAGCTAAGATCCACATGCAAGCATTATCTCCGAAACCATACTCCAAAACTTAATATCAACTATCATCATGATGAAAATAATGCTAGCCCCTAATAATCCAAAGGCAACATGACATCCAAAGTAAAACTCCAAAGCATAATACCATCATGAAAATAATCATAATAGCCAATAAGAATCCAAAGGCAACATGCCATCCACATAAGATGCAAAATATTAGTCCTATAACTCCAAGCAATATCATGGCAATAGCAAGATCAACATAACACTCCGAGAAATGCCATGAACAAGTCACAAGTAGCTAAAACAATATTTTGAATAAGTTCAAATAAGTTAAACCATGCCACTGCATTGCAATCATGCAAATGGAGGGTGTGGCTTGCCTGGGGTGAAGGGATTCATCGGGAAGAAGTGCGAGAAGCTCACGGAAAGAATCGCCAGAAAACAGAAAACGTTCTCTCTCAAGGGGGCTGATTTAGTGCAAGGGCAAAATGGTCATTTTCAGAATCTTAACACATGGTGAAAATGGTGCCAACAGAACGGGCTCAATGAGACGAAGAAGTGGGCTTTGGAATAACCTCATTTGGAGTTGTGGGCAAAAAGTTATAAAGGTTTGACTGCCAGGGACCTATCTATAAAAGTATGTCCACAAACAGGCCCTTGAGTGGAAAAACAGAAAACGCATCTGGCAGAATACGCTTTCCTGAAAGGAAAGTGCATTCCTGGCCTAAGCCGCACCAAAATACGTCTTCCAAATGGGAAAACGCATCCGCGTGAATGCGCTTCCACTTATCCAGCTAGGAAGTGGTGGGACCGGGCTTTTGGGACACTGACTGGTGGGGCCCATGCCTTTTCTCTCTCTCTCCTCCTCGTTCCTTCTTCTTCCTCCCATCGGTGAACAGAGGCAGAGGCGAGGCAGGGCGCTCCGGCGATGGCCCGGGCGACTCCGACCATCTCCGGCCGAGGCGATGGCACCGGCGGCCTCAGCGCGGAGCACCGCATCCATCCCGACCATATGTGGACGCCGGGGAAGGCCAGGGCTGCGGCGTCGCGCGGCAACAGAAAGTAGGGGAGGCGGCGGCTGATCTTGGGGACAGCAACCACAGGGGCTCCGGCGACTCGTGGTGAGGTGGGGGGAGATGAGCTGGGGGTCTGGATGATCCGTTGGTGGTGGTAGAAGGAAGAGAAGGGCTCGGGGCTGCCCGAATTTAGGTGGTGGCAACCGGCGACCGAGGCAGCCATTGGAGGGCTCGGGAGCTCTTGGAGCTCTGGGAAGAGGTCGTGAAGGCATGGGGGAGTGCGGTGAGGTTGCTGGTGAAGAGAACTGTGGTCGAGTAGGACTTATATAGGCAGGGGCGGGAGGTGCCGCGCTGGCGTCGCCGCAGACGTGTGGCCGTCGTCGCGGACGCATGTGCACGCACCCGAGCTCGCTGGTAGACGACGGGGGAAGAGCAGTGGAGGGTCTCATGGGGCATAGGATGCCAAGGGAGCACGGGGAGGAAGAAACGAACGCTATTAATGCCATGTCGCCACTATTCGCCCATGGGCGTGCATTGGCGAGCGCCGACGAGGAGGTTTCTGAAGGGGGGAGGGGTCCAGGGGGACGGTGACGATGAGAGGAAGACGCTAGACATGGCTAGGGGATGAGGAATCGAGTGAACGAGCAGAGAGGAAGACGCCAAGGCGCCAAAGCATGCTTGCTGCAGCCAGAGCGCATGCACGGGCAAAAATCCACGCGGTCACCATGAGACAATACACACGGAGGTCACGAGAGGATTGCAAACTATATCTGGGGTGATGTTCTTCCAAACTTGAGACTGTGGAAGGTGAAAACATGAAAGAAGAGGCTCTGTGTCTGAGTTAGGCATCGATTAAAGTTTGCTCATCAAACTTGGCTGGGCACTGCTGATCGACAGGAAATAGATTGAAGCCAAAGGAGTTGTCTGGGAGGTTTAGGTTAAGAAGGACTACCATCCTGGGGAGTTTGAGGAGAAATGGACCAAGGATTAATATAGTTGCTTTGCAACTGACCAAAATGGTCCAGAAAAGAGATCAAGATGATGCACTCAAATGAAGCATCCACTTGAGCTGAAATTTGGCAAGTCTTGATGATTTGGACAGATAAAGGTGCTGTAAAAATTTCATACTAATTGGATTCACCAAAATGGTACTTTCTTCACAGCTATTCTCTCTGTCCAAAAACTAGCAAAATTTATAGAGGAATATTTTCTTGATTAAATGATCCCAAATTTGGGGGAGAGAGATTTTATGGTCATGAGAATGCCCTAGTTAATTTTCAGCCGAAATGAAGCGATATAAAATATATTTGCTTCACTAACTGAAAATTTGGACAGAAACAAATTTTTGATTCTTTACTCACATAGATCAAGGGATGGATCTGAAATTTGGAGGAGTGGGTAATATGAGCACGTGAAGAAGTGTGCAAAATTTTAAATCATTTGGATACTCCTAGCTAGTACTTCCTTCACAATGCCTTATGTCTGACAGATAGTTTGAAAACTTGCTGAGGAAGATTGGCTAGGCAAATAAAGTTGAATTTTTGCATGGGTCAATGATTTGGATGTAAAAGCATGCCCAAAAGGTTTGGGATCCAACAAGAAAATATAGGTGGCACTTCCTTCACAGAAAGCCACACTGGACAGAAATGAAGAATAATTATTGGGGAATTATTCTTGGGCTAGGACTGGAAAGTTTGGGAATAGATCATCATATGAGCCAAACAAATTTTGAGAATTATTTGGGAATTTTGGGGGTGACAGAAATATAGGTTGCTTCACAACCTAGGGCAAACAGGGTTATTCCTTTAATAGAAAAAATGAATATTCCCTAGAAAAGAACTATAGAGTTGGGCTAGAATGGAAATGACATGATCTTGGGAAAGTTTTGAGAATGATGAACCACTTGGGAGAGGAAATGATGATGATCTCCCAGGTTGCAAGGCCACAGAACCACTCCAAAAAGAAAAACAGAGCAAAAACCAAATAAATCAAAAGAAACAGAAAAAGGGCAAAAAACCAGGCTGTTACAAACTGCACAGTTCATACTTGCACATATAGAACATCAAGTTGTGAATAACTGGAATAAACAAGGCATAATACGAACAACCAAAGATAGCATTTGAAACTGGACATATGCTAACTACAAACAACCAAACAATCAAAAAAAAATTGAAAAGATGCATATGCTATCTATAACAGGCTTAACAACAAGCAAATATATGCATTCCTATTGGTATGTTTAAGACTAGATTGATGAAATGTACTGCAAAGTAAATAATTGAACAACTAAAATAAACAAGGCATACTGCGAACAACCAGATATAGCAATTAAAACAGGACATATTCTCACTACACTACAAAAGGGACTCGACAAAACAAATCATGGGTTTCCCCCTGTGAAGAGGCATGACAAAACAAATTATGGGTTTCCATACTTGTCACAGATGGGCTCATTCCCGTGGGAAGAGCACGGACCCTAGATGCGCTCCATGTTGTCGGAGATAGGCTCCTTCCCCTTGGTAGAGCACGACTGTAGGGTGCCCTCCCTGATGTCGCAGACAAGCGCTTTCCCCTTGGAAGAGCAAATGGGTTCTTTCCCCTTGTAAGAGCCAGAGAGGGTGCCCTCCTCGTGGTCGCCGTCGATGAGGTCTGACTTGGAAGCTGTGGATCCCAAGCCAGCGTCGCAGAACGTGTCCTTCAGAAATGACAAAAGGGGCTCGATGGCGATGTAGGATGGCAAATTGTTGACAGCGAGCCAGAGGAGATCAATGGCGGGGCCATGGATGAGAGACGGTGGTTGAACCAGAGGGGTTGGGGTGGGCCACTTAACCTGTGACATAGCCCGCCTCAGGCCGCCGCTATCGATGACCTCGATGTCGTAGCCGGCGGCCAAGACATGCATGCATACTCTAGCCCGTTGCTTGAGTGCCTGCTACCAGTAATGGTCGTCAGCTTCCTCGGCGACGTCAGGCGAAGAGATCACGATACATCTCTTTTGGGCCAGTCACTCCTCGAGCTCCACGAGAAGCGTAGCCGGGCATAGGCTGCGACGCTCTGGAGTGGGGGATGGGGATGGGGATCTGTGATGCAGGGTAGAACCCTAGTGGCCCGATCTTTCACGATTAGAGCGGATTCCCTAGAAGAACATGAAGAAAATGGTGAAGAACGGAGAGAAATCATAGGGGAAACACTCAAGAACAAGTCCAATCACACATCTAGTAGACAATCAGACACACAAGATCCACAAGGTACATGAAAAACAAAGGGAAAGATACAAGGTAGAGTTCATCTCCATGAGGAGGTCTTGATGATATCCTAGACGGATCTTCCCTCAAGGGGGTCTTGAATCCAAGGTGGATCTTCTCCATAGAGGCCGCAGTCTCTCTCGATGGAGTAGATCCGCATGGATGAGCAAAGCTCTATCTCAAATGAGCTAATCCTTTGCTAACCCTAGATAGGAGGTGGAGGTGGTCTATTTATAGTCTAAGCCACGAAGGGGTAAGTGGGAGAGGGATACAAGGCCAAAGGCCCGCAGCTGCGCACAGGCAAGTACTGGACGTCCGGTCATTGTCGGACGTCCGATAGCTTGTGGGGGATCGGACGTCCGGCGGGCGTCGGAAGTCCGTCATTTTGCTTCGGGATAGGTGGCATCAGATTTCTGGTAGGCGTCAGATGTCCGGTGGCTGGAGGTTGACGGACATCTGGAGGTCGTCGTTTGTCCGGCCACTGTAGCACGAGTCGGCTGGGGTACTTCTGGCTGGCCTGGGCGTGGGCGTGTCAGACGTCCGGTGGACGACGGCGTTCCGGGCGGTGTAGAGGGTCGGATGTCTGGTGGCTTCCGGTCATCCGGACGCTCTAGACTCCGCATCTCCTTCTTCTTCCGTATTCGCTTCGACGCTTCCTCGTGGATGGTGTAGGCATTCCTTGGTGCTTGCACTCCTCCTCGTCGTCTGTAGCGTTCCGACAATACCTATGCATGCACACGAGTGGAGTGTCAAGTAGTATACCATCCTCGAAGGGGTCAAGTGAACTCGTGTAAAGGAGATGATTCACCTTTATGTAGGTGAAGTAGATGTCCCACGTGTCACTTGCCAAACATACTCTTGACATGGTGATCTCCGTAGGATGCTCCGCATCATCTCCCCCCTTGGGAAAGATCCGACCTCGGATCAAAAACTAAATCACCATGGGAAATAGATGGCTTCGCCATGTAGAAGTGGACGTTCACTAAGTAATCATCATCTTGAAGCTTGAAATAGGCATTCTCCAATGTCGCACCGTCTAGTGCTTCCTTCAAAAGGAGCAAGTACAACAAACACTTGGAAAAACAAATGTGGTTAGTGTTAGTGCAAAACCAAGCATTCAAGAGGTGAGTCACCCAACAAGTGTCGTCATCATGCAAAGCATATGGTGTGACAAAGGATTGTGACATGGCATGTAAGCATATGAATTGAGCACAATCAAGGTCATCATGGAAACAAGCATCTAAATGTGAGGTAGTGATGCAAATATGTTGGACAAGTGAATAAACATCTACCTCAATGTCATAGCAAACATGGGCAAAGCACTCAATGAAAGGTCTATGGTAGGCATAGGAATCATTCACAGCACCAAATAAAATTAAGTGTATAAACACATGGGGCAAGTGCAATACAATCGAAGCATAACGTGCATAGGGTGTAGTGAAGATAGTGTGGCACTCAACACAATAGAAAGAGCAATTGTTCATCATGTGTGAGGCAATCAAGTCAATCATGTGACAAGCAATGGGACATGGCATATGTGAAGAAGTGACATTGTTGCAACCAAAAATATGGTCGGAGCAAGTAATCCAAGAATTGAATGCAACACACAAGGCATATATATCACGATGTATGGAAATGTCTAAATGGCAAGTCGAAGCAAGATCTCTAACATGTGCACTATCAAGGGGTCCAAGATGACAAATAAGTCTCATGGTGCAAGCAACACAAGTAGTATGATCCACAATATTCATGGTCATGGTTTTGGGTTTCTCGAAACAGAAGGATATCACCTTGAAAGCATGTCCTTGTGCGTCCTTCATAATGCCGAAGCGCAAGTGCTACCTCTTGAGCACTGCGTTGGTTTTCCCTTGAAGAGGAAAGGGTGATGCAGTAAAGCAGCGTAAGTATTTCCCTCGGTTTTTGAAAACCAAGGTATCAATCCAGTAGGAGGCCACACACGAGTCCCTCGCACCTACACAAACAAATAAAATCCTCGCAACCAACGGAATAAAGGGGTTGTCAATCCCTTCACGGTCACTTACGAAAGTGAGATATGATAAGATAATATTTTTGGTATTTTTATGATAAAGATGCAAAGTAAAATAAAAGGCAATAAAAATAGCTAAGTGTTGGAAGATTAATATGATGGAAAATAGACCCGGGGGCCATAGGTTTCACTAGTGGCTTCTCTCGAGAGCATAAGTATTACGGTGGGTAAACAAATTACTGTTGAGCAATTGACAGAATTGAGCATAGTTATGAGAATATCTAGGTATGATCATGTATATAGGAATCACGTCCGAGACAAGTAGACCGACTCCTGCCTGCATCTACTACTATTACTCCACACATCGACCACTATCCAGCATGCATCTTGAGTATTAAGTTCAAAAGAACAGAGTAACGCTTTAAGTAAGATGACATGATGTAGAGGGATAAACTCATGCAATATGATATAAACCCCATCTTGTTATCCTCGATGGCAACAATACAATACGTGCCTTGCTGCCCCTCATCACTTTGGGAAAGGACACCGCAAGATTGAACCCAAAGCTAAGCACTTCTCCCATTGCAAGAAAGATTAATCTAGTAGGCCAAACCAAACTGATATTTCGAAGAGACTTGCAAAGATAACCAATCATACATAAAAGAATTCAGAGAAGATTCAAATATTGTTCATAGATAAACTTGATCATAAACCCACAATTCATCGGTCTCAAAAAACACACCGCAAAAGAAGATTACATCGAATAGATCTCCACAAGAGAGGGGGAGAACATTGTATTGAGATCCAAAGAGAGAAAAGAAGCCATCTAGCTAATATCTATGGACCCGAAGGTCTGAGGTAAACTACTCACACATCATCGGAGAGGCTATGGTGTTGATGTAGAAGCCCTCCGTGATCGATGCCCCTCCCGTGAGCTCCGAAAAGGCCCTGTGATGGGATCTCACAGCATGTAAGGTTGCGGCGGTGGAATTAGGTTTTGGCCCGTGATCCGTAGTTTGGGGTACGAGGTATATATAGGAGGAAGAAGTACGTCGGTGGAGCAACATGGGCCCCACGAGGGTGGAGGGCGCGCTGGGGGTAGGCGCGCTTCTCATCAGAGCGACCCGACCCAATGGGTCAAGTCTCTGGCTTCGTGTCATCCTCGGATCGGTATCTTCGACACACACAAGATCAAGGATTTATAACAGAGGTAAATCACATGTATAAAGTAGCGTAAATACTATTACCTCAATACAAATATAGCGGAAGCAACAAGGTTGTGGATTCCCATCAACACCAACGCAAAGTTGAGTATAGGAAATCGAACCCTAACGTATCACTTACTGTCGTTCGAAAAGTCTCGCAACATGAAAAGTTGCAGCCCGAAAAACGGGTCAAGACATGGAATATGCCGCAAAGTAACACATAGAGAGTAATGAAAGAATAAGCTATACTACATGCATATATGGCTGGTGGAAAGCTCTATGGTTACAGCTTTTTCAAAAGCCAATTTTACCTATCGCAAAGGAATAAATTTGTTTAACTATCATGGTGGTTGTTAAACATTGAGAATGGTTGACAAGATCCTCAATCCCAATTAAAAGTAATCCTTAACAAACCCAACAATATTAAATTAGAGTAACATGTTGAGATTCATATGATATTCAAGTACTAGATACTCAAGATGTCCATAACCGGGACACGGCTAATCATGATTAGTTTATACACTCTGCAGAGGTTTATGACTTTTCCCCACAAGACTCGATCGCCTCCGCTTGGTTTCTCGCACTACATGGTGTTTGAGAGACGGATGACCGAGACATAGTCTTTCAGAAGCATTTGCACCTTACGATGGGTAGACCGTACCACCTACAACCCCTACATCAGCTAGTCTACCACTGTAATGTTGGAGATATGCCTAGAGGCAATCATGTATGATTATCCTATGTGTTTATGAATAAAGATAGTCCTTGGACATTATCAATGATGTGTATCAGCAAGTACGTGACTTGTTTGTGGGACTATGCATTATATGATGACTGTCCTAAAAGGTCCCTAGTCGAAAGGGCTGTGTGTGGACGCGCTGCCGACTAGACTAGCATATGACACGGTCGATGGCTCGGTCTCACTAGCCATGGAGCATAGGATGCTAACCGGATAATATGGACTTGGAAAGGTCTGGTTGGATTCGACATAGTCAGATCCGAGTCGAGATAAGGTCCGAGTCGGACAGACCCAACTATGAGACGCAGCGATATGTCATCTGTGAGTCTCTAGTACAACATACGCTCCATGTCCTAAGACCCGAGCCGACGATGTACTCGAGATGGTGATAGACTTGCTTTGGGCCGACCAAACGCTACTCCGTGGATCGGGTAGTTACAAAGGTAGGTTTCGGTTTGTCCAATCCCATCTTTGCGAGACATGGTCGAGCAAGATGGGATTTGCCCTCCAATCGAGAGATATACTGGGCCCCTCGTGTGATCCGACCAGAACAGCATGGCTATGCGACAAGGATTATGAGATAATCCGGATAGTGGTCGGTATCACCGAACGAAAGAGGTCGGGTTAGCACAAGGATGACAGCTCGCTTTGAGCCCGACTAACTTATATCGGCGGTAAAGGGAATGAAGTGTGACACGCCAGGCTGTGTTCGCTTAACCAGCTTCATCGTCGCTGGTGGTCGGCACGCCTTGCTAGAGGCAGCTACCAACCGCATGTGTCGGAGGTGATCCGAATCGTGACCAAGCCGACTTGAACCTAAGGGGTCACGCGCTTAAGGGAAGGAACCTACGAGGTCGGGCTTAGGACACCGGTCGGATGTGATCCGAATCGACTAGGAACGTGACCGAATAGACTTTTGGCTTTAGGGTCCATGCGAGGCCCAAGTGTTGAGCCCGCGACGACGCCTATATAAAGTGGAGGTGCGGCACACTCAGCGGTTGATCGCTTCGGCGCCGCGACTAGGGTTTGCATGTGTTGCGAATAGCCATCTCCACTCGCCGCCGATCGTGTGATCGGACCTAGCAGTCCGCCGCACGGTGTTCCTCCCGCACGCGCGGATACCGTTAGAAGCAAGTGCACTTGCGCCGCTCCGCGAATTCATGACATGGATCGGACGACCAGCCGCCGAGGGAGATCGAACGAGGAGGAGACGATCCACGCGACGCCGCTGCCCCAACTCTTCTTCGCTGCACGGCATCAAGGCGTCTAGTGGTAACGAATCGTGATCCATCTCCGTAGCATGTTCTCGGATGTTCGCGATAGGAATTTTTAATTTGCAATCGACGCACCTACCGTGAGAACCCAACAAAGGTGGTATCGAGCCTCTCGTTATAGGATTTGGATTCAGATCGTATGCATATTAGATATGTGGAGACGGCAGATGAGATCTGTTGTCCTTGAGGAGATCGGCTATGTGCACGGTTGATGTGATCAACTACACATGGGGATCGTTGAGGCTATGTTTTTCAGAATCGATCGATGAGGTCGTGACACGATCTACCCCTACCGGTCGGTCATCCGCCATCGGGGTTAACAGTGAAACATAAATCCGAATCGGATTCGCTATGATCGATAAATCAGTCAAATCAGAGAATTCGGCGTGATCGGAGTTCAGATGTGATCTGGGATTTCCGAAAACGTCGAGCGCTGCCCGCACCCGCGAGGGGCGCTGCCCCTTTGAACCGCGCCCGCTAACCGGCTAGCGGGACCGCCGTGTGCGTAGCGCCGTGTATTTCGTACCCGACACACAAACCGGTAGAATGCGATTCTATGCATAACTTTGTTTTGCAGGTTTGATGTGAATAGTATGGCTCATGTATATGTGATGCATGTGTAATTTATACGTGGCTGCGTGTCATGTTTGTCACCGGCAGAGCCAAAGTGCTGTCATTATAATGTATAACGACTGCGTGTCGACTTGTGACTCTATGTAAATTCATTACTAGTTGTAGTAGTTGGATAATAGAGATCAGGTTGGTGGCTTGGCGCCCCGGCGTGACAAACAAGATGGAGTTCGAGATGGTCATCGAGTCGGAGCCGACCTAGAACAACGCCCATGAAGGAGCCATACTATTTCACAATATGTTATTTTGTGATTGTTATGCTTCTTTGTTTCTATGCATGTTAAAATGATAGAATGATCCTCATGAATATCAAGCTTAATTGCCATCCCCGATGTTGCACCTTCGCACGCCAAGTACGCCTAGTAGTGGGCTCATAAAATTGGTGCTGCTGGGTGTCCTTGAATCAAGGGTTCGTGTCGGACACGGACATGCACCGCATCAAAGTTAACTTGACAAGGCTATCAAACGGTTTTGGGCCTTGTGGCAAAGAAGGTTGGGGCCGGGTATGAGATACCTTCCCGATCAACAGGAGTCGTATAGAGATACGATTAGCAAGGAGTTGCTTACCGTATAGGTATGTTGGCTAGCAGTGATGCTAAAGCTCACTAGTCGCATGCGCTAGTCAGATCCTGAATCACTGAGAGTTTGCGGAGGGATGCCAACTTCAGTGGGAGTATTTCTGTTTAGGCTAGAATTACTCTACATAAACACATTGCTTAGTGATTGCATATTTTCTATTGTAGATCAATGGCACCACCTGCTCAACCCAACTTTGCATTGAAATCAATTCTGGAAAAGGATAAACTGAATGGAACAAACTTTACCACCTGGTATAGAAATCTGAGAATTGTTCTCAAGCACGATAAAAGGAACATGTTCTAGAGGATCCACTTCAGAGGAACCTGCTGATAATGCTAGTGCCACACTAAAAATGCCTACTGTAAACTCGTTGATGAATCAACGGAGATCACCGTCGATGCTGGCTTGTATGGAGCCCGATTTGCAACAAGATTTCAAAACATTGAGGCTTACGATATGATCGAGAGTCTCAAGAGCATGTTTCGTATATAGGCTAGGACCGAAAGGTTCAACGTCTGGCGATCCTTGATGGATTGCAAGCTGAAGGAAGGTGATCCATCGAGCCCACATGTGATCAAGATGATCGGATATGTGCAAGCTTTGGATCGTTTGGGCTTCCCGCTCTTGGATGAGCTGCCATCGATGCTGTTCGGGTTCTCTTCCGCCCAGCTATGGGACGCTCATCTCGAACTATCATATGCATGGCATGGATAAGAAGCTCACCGAATTGCATGGGATGCTCAAAGTGGCGATCAGATATTAAGAAAGGCACACATCAAGTGTTAATGGTGCGAAATCGCTAAGTTCAAGAAGAGTTGGTCCAAGAAAAGGCTAAGGCAAAGGGCACGGAGACGGTAACCTCGGCCGCTGCTGCCAAGTCTGGACCGGACTCAAGACCATTTGCTTTCACCGCAAGGAGACCGGTCTTTGGAAGAGAAATCAGAGCAAGTGGTTTTGCGAGCATGGCAAGAAGGCCGGAAATGCTTCTTCAGCAAAGGTACACTTGTTGCATATGTTATAGACATTTACCTTGCCGACATACCTAGTAGCTCTTGGGTATTTGATACCGGATCGGTTGTTCATATTTGCAACTCGATGCAGGGCTGGTAAGAACTAGGCGTGTGGCACAAGGGGAGATTGACATCGTGGTCGGCAACAAAGCAAGAGTTGCTGCGTTGGAGGTCGGCACGATGCAGCTCCAACTTCCTTCCGGATTCATAATGGAATTGAATAATTGTTATTACATTCCTGCACTTAGTCGAACATTATTTCGCCTCATGTTTGATGAGTCAGGTTTATGAATTCAATTTAAAGGACAATGGTTGTTCGATATTTTGAATGGTATGTTCCACGGCTATGCACCCATTGTTGATGGGCTATTTATATTGAATCTAGAACAGAACCGGTCTATAACGTGAATGTCAAGAGGCATAAGCCAAATGAGATAAATCCGACATACTTCTGGCATTGCCGGCTTGGACACATTAGTCTAAACGCATGAAGAAGCTCCATGATGATGGGCTCCTAACTTCGTCCGACTTGGTCGTTCGAGACATGTGAATCATGCTTGCTCGGCAAGATGACTAAGTCTCCTTTCGCAAAGAGTTGCGAGAGGCGCCCGAGCTATTGGAACTTATACATAGTGATGTGTGTGGTCCAATGAGCACAACCGCCAGAGGTGGCTATCAAGATTTCGTGACTTTTACCGACGACTTGAGTAGATATGGATATATCTATTTGATGAGGCACAAGTCGGAGACTTTTGAAAAGTTCAAAGAGTTTCAGAACGAGGTTGAGAATCAGCTCGGCAAGACTATAAAGCTTCGCGATCTGATCGTGGAGGTGAGTACATGAGCCAGAGTTCGATGATCATCTGAAAAGTCGAGGTATAGTACTCAGCTCACACCTCCTGCACGCCATGAGAAATGGCGGTCGAACGGAGGAATAGGACCTTGTTGGACATGGTCCGGTCTATGATGAGCAAATCAGATTTACCCTTGTCATTCGGGGATACGCCTAGAAACCGCAGCTTTCACACTTAATAGGGTACCATCAAAATCCGTAGACAAGACACCGTGATGAGATGTGGACCGAAGAGTCCCAGCTTGTCTTTTCTAAAGATTTGGGGTTGTGAAGCATTTGTCAAGCGACTTATGTCGCACAAGCTTACACCCAAGTTGGATAAATGCATATTCGTGGATACCCGAGGGAAACCTTGGGATATAGCTTCTACAACCGGAAGAGAACAAAGTGTTTGTTGCTCGAACGGGTTTTCCTTGAGAAAGAGTTTCTCGGTCGGGAGGCTGGAGGACGGTTCGACTCGAAGAAATTCGAGGACCACTCGGGACGGCTCGGGTGGTGATGAAATCATACCGAGTCGGGGAACCCAGAGTGGAAGCGGCACCGAACCACGGAGGTCGGAAAGATTGCGCAGAGTGCGTGATGTATTGTTGCTAGAAAGCGACGAGCCGCCACGTATGCGGAAGCGATGGTGAGCCCAGATTCGAGGCATGGCTAGAGGCCATGAGATCCGAAAGTTAAAGTCCATGGATGAGAATCAAGTCTAGGACTTGGTTGATCCGCCACCGGCGAATCGCCATTGGTTGCAAATGGGTCTTTAAGAAGAAAACCGATGTGGATGGAAATGTTCAGATCCACAAAGCTCGGCTTGTCGCTAAAGGTTATGGACAAGTTCAAGGAATTGACTACGACGAGACTTACTCGCCGTAGCGATGCTGAAATCGGTGAGGATCATACTAGCTATAGCTGCATATTTCGATTACGAGATATGGCGATGGATGTCAAGACGGCTTTCCTTCACGGAAATTTAACCGAGGACGGTATATGATACAGCCCGAGGGTTTTGTCGATCCAACTAGCACTAGTAAGGTATGCAAGCTCAAAAGATCCATTTATGGGTTGAAGCAAGCATCTCGGAGTTGGAACATTCGCTTTGATGAGGTCGCCATGGTCTCGGTTTCATCAAAGCTTAAGAGGACTCTTGTTTATACAAGAAGTTAAGTGGGAGCTCGATAGTGTTTTTGATCTTGTATGTGGACGACATACTACTGATCGGAAATAATGTTTCGATGTTAAACTCGATCAAGGGATCATTGAATGGCAAGTTTTCGATGAAGGACCTTGGTGAGGCGATCTATATTTTAGGCATTAAGATCTATAGAGATAGATCGAGGAGGCTGCTCGGCTTAAGCCGAGCACGACATAGATAAAGTGTTGAATCGGTTCAACATGAGTGAGGCGAAGAAAGGGTTCTTGCCGCCTCACATGGTATAAGGCTAAGCGAGACTCGAGTCCTTCGACATCCGATGAGCGAAGCAGATGAGTAGGATTCCGTATGCCTCAAAGAATCGGATCCATCATGTATGCCATGATATGTACAAGGCCCGATGTTGCTTTTGCAATAAGCCTAACAAGTAGATACCAGCCAACCCGGGTGAGAGTCACCGGGCAGCGGTAAAGACTTTTTGAAGTACCGAAAAGGACTAAAGAGATGTTCCTAGTTTATGGAGGTGAGGAAGAGCTCGTCGTAAGGGGTTACGTTGATGCTAGTTTCCAAACCGACAGAGATGATTGTCGATCACAATCAATTGTACGCCCTGAACAGAGGAGCAAAGGTAATCGATGAGTTCCAAGCAGGATACGGTGGTCGATTCTACCACGAAGTTTAATACATTGCGGCTTGTGAAGCGCAAAGGAAGGTGTTTGATCCGCATTTTCTGGATGATCTTGGTATTTTCCCAACCTCGTGAAACCATTGGACCTTTATTGTGATAATTCGTGCCATCGCACAAGCCAAGGAGCCGAGGAATCACCACAAGGTCGGACACATAGACCGGAAATATCACCGATACGAAAGATCGTAAAGAATGGTGATGTAGAGTTATGCAAGATTCACACGGATGCAAATGTTGCAGATCCGCTGACTAAGCCGCTTCCACAACCCAAGCATGAGGGGCACGTTAGAGCTATGGGCATTCAATGTCTATTTGATTGACTCTAGTGCAAGTGGGAGATGTTGGAGATATGCCCTAGAGGCAATCATGTATGATGATATTTCCTATGTGTTTATGAATAAAGATAGTCCTTGGACATTATCAATGATGTGTATCGCAAGCACGTGACTTGTTTGTGGGACTATGCATTGTATGATGACTGTCCTAAAAGGTCCCTAGTCGAAAGGGCTGTGTGGACGCCATGAGCCGACTAGACTAGCATATGACACGGTCGATGGCTCGGTCACACTAGCCATGGAGCATAGGATGCTAACCGGATAATATGGACTTGGAAAGGTTTGGTCGGATTCGACATAGTCGGATCCGAGTCGAGATAAGGTCCGAGTCGGACAGACCCAACTATGAGACGCAGCGATATGTCATCTGTGAGTCTCTAGTACAACATACGCTCTATGTCCTAAGACCTGAGGTGACGCATGTACTCGAGATGGTGATAGACTTGCTTTGGGCCGACCAAACGCTACTCCGCGGATCGGGTAGTTACAAAGGTAGGTTTCGGTTTGTCCAATCCCATGCTGCGAGACATGGTCGAGCAAGATGGGATTTGCCTCCAATCGGAGAGATATACTGGGCCCCTCGTGTGATCCGACCAGAACAGCATGGCTATGCGACAAGGATTATGAGATAATCCGGATAGTGGTCGGTATCACCGAACGAGAAAGAGGTCGGGTTAGCACAAGGATGACAGTCTCGCCTTGAGCCCGACAACATATATCGTGCGGCAAAGGGAAAGTGTGACACGTTATGCTGTGTTCGCTTAACCAGCTTCATCGTCGCTTGGTGGTCGGCACGCCATGCTAGAGGCCGCTACCAACCGTGCAGGTCGGAGGTGATCCGAATCGTGACCAAGCCGACTTGAACCTAAGGGGTCACGCGCTTAAGGGAAGGAACCTACGAGGTCGGTTCAGGACACCGGTCGGATGTGATCCGAATCGACTAGGAACGTGACCGAATAGACTTTGCTTTAGGGTCCGCGGCGAGGCCCAAGTGTTGAGCCCGCGACGGACGCCTATATAAAGTGGAGGTGCGGCACACTCAGCGGTTGATCGCTTCGCGCCGCGACTAGGGTTTGCATGTGTTGCGAATAGCCATCTCCACTCGCCGCCGATCGGTGATCGGACCTAGCAGTCCGCCGCACGGTGTTCCTCCCGCACAGCGGATATCGTTAGAGGCGGTGCACTTGCACCGCTCCGCGAATCGTCGTGGGATCGGACGACCAGCCGCCGAGGGAGATCGAACGAGGAGGAGACGATCCACGCGACGCGCTGCCCCAACTCTTCTTCACTGCACGCACGCATGCAAGGCGTCTAGTGGTAACGAATCGTGATCCATCTCCGTAGCATGTTCCTGGATGTTCTGCAGAGGAATTTTTAATTTGCAATCGACGCACCCTACCAGAGAACCCAACATGTAAGAGTTCACACGACTTAATCAACTATGCCGAGCCCATAATGGCTTGTGGCTGCACACGGAAGTTACTAGCATGAATGATCTTATGATCCCTTTGAGCCTGGGTGGCGGTCCAAGAAAACAGCAAGTCCTCGATAGAAACCAGTGCCTCAATCCACCCAGATGTGTGTTTAAGTTGCCACCTTAGATAAACCATTAATAACAATCTCACATCTGTCATGGAATTCACTCACCCAATCCACGTCTACTAGCATAGCATAGCATAATAAGCAAATGTAGAAGTAACTCCCAAGGTTTCATAAGTAAAACAGGTAATAGGTACTACCTCAATCTACTTCCCATCCCACAATTTATTTTAGATCCTAATCATGCAAGTGTTCGAGGATTGATCTAATGCTTAAAAACTGGGTATGAGAAAGTATGATCAAAGTGTTACTTGCCTGCAATGTTGACGAAGATGATTCGCACTCAAAACTCTTGATAGTTCTACTCATCACACTCCGGTCAATTTATCGTAAGCAAGATATAGTAACCACACATAAGCAATCACTCAAAAGATCGGAAAGAACGAAGAAAACGATTCGGAAAACATCAAAACCAAGCAAATAACTCTTGCAACATAAAACAATTTCTAACAGTACCAAAATTATGTGAATTTGGCCTTATCAGAAAGTTTAGGTCAAGAGCTTTAATTTGCAAAAAGAATCAACTAAATCGGAGTTACGAAACTCAAGTTATGATCAAACGAAGTTTGAATTCAAATATGATCTAATTCAAATTTTAAACTTTCAGAAAATATGTTTGAGTTGTTTTACTGGATAGAGGAGATCATAATGAAGACGTGGGCGTTGGTTTCGTTGGATTCCGACTTACGAGTAAAAAGTTATAGCCGTTTGAAGAATAGGGACTAATCTGTGAAGAAAATTATCACGAATAGGTCCCCGCCGGAAAAAATAAAAAATAAAGGTTATTTAACGGACGCTCGCTAACTAACGCTAACTAACGAAAAACCGCTCGGTGCAAACCCTAACTAATGAACGCTTGCTACTTAACCTAAAACGATTTGAGAGAAAAAATGAATGATCTCGACCGCCGATCCAGATCGAACGACGAGGGGAGAGGCGAGGCGTACTGCGGCTACTATGGGTGCCGGCGGCGAGGGAGACGGCGGCGGCGGCTCGGACGTCATGGCGGCGTCTCCGTGGTCGAGGAGGGCAACGGAGAGGTCGGGAGGGCGGCGCGGGAGGAGGAGATTGGCGGCGCGGCGGTGGCTCCTGCCATTTAAACGGAGCGGGTGGCGGCGGTTGGATCTCGCGGCGGGCGCGAGATGCGGCTGTGGGCGGCGGCGAAGAGAGAGAAGAGAGAGGGGTCCGGGCGGCGGATTTATAGGGGGGAAACGGCCTCGGTGGCGTCGGCGGGCAAGGCAAGGCGCGGGAGGCCGACTGCCACGACGGTGGCAGCGAGTCGTCGGGTGGGCGGACTCCCGCCGGGAGCTTCGGGCGGCAGCGCTGGCGCTACTGGGCTGGGTCATGGCCTGGCTGAGCTGGGCCGCCCGGTTCAAGGAGGGAGTTTTTTTAAAACTGAGACAAAATAATAATAAAACCAAAGAAAAGAAATTTTAATAGGCATATAATATATCAAAATTTTCAGAAAAAGGTTTCTACATGATGAACATTATTCTAGCATTAAATAAAATACACACAAATTCAAATAAAGCAAACAGTGTTTCGACCTAATAAAATCCAATGAAAATCATTTTAAAAATACCAAAATTAATTCAAATTTATTTCTCTCCATTTTTCCGATGTAGGGAATCATGTTACCCTATTTTCCATATATTTTATTTTTGGAGAAAAATAATTTGAATAAAACTCAAATAACTCCAATTGGAAATAAATTCAAAAGAACTTTGAATTTAATTTTTAAAACTCCCAACTCATATTTCATTTAATTTGAAGAAGTCATTTTATCTTTTCTCGTGAAAATCATTGAGTTGCATAAAGTTTCGAATTGGAAATATTCTCAAATGAAATTCAAATATTTTCAACACCCTTGTCATTTAAATAAATGGAAGAAGTCATGTCATCTTCTCTCGAGGGTTTCATGATGAAAAGATTTTGAATTCTTGAGAGCATAAAAGCAAAATGAAAGTTTGGGAAAGTCCTTTATTCCCTCTCATTTAACTTTCAAAAAGTTTCGAATTCACTCACTTTCAGTAAATCAATCAAACAAACAATCAAATCTATCTATTTGTTATAACATTCCAAAATTTAGAATTTTGGGATGTTACAAACTACCACCCTTAAAATGAATCTCGTCCTCGAGATTCGGAGAGGCTAGAAAGAATTAGGTTAGGGCTTGGGGTCTTCTCAGAAATCCATCGATCATCTTCGGTGTCTCGGGTGCTACCACTCTTAGAAGCATTGTTACGGTTCCATCAAAACTCATATACTCCATCCTTATTACTGACAGTGTCGGTCCTCTCAGATCGTAAGGATAATTCCTTCTCTGGGCTCTTCCTGTAGCGGCATAACCTTTTCCTCAATACTTTTGTCCTTTTTCCTTTTGGTAAGGTTATTCCGAGATTGGGTCTTCATAGCTGACGGGTCTGGCGCCAATACTAATCAACTATCGATATCTCATGGTGGTCATCAATTTATGGTTTGTCCTGCAGAAAACGGGTCTGGGTTGAACCTCACCGTATATACTACGATTGGCAACAGCTGCCGTGTACAAGGGAAAATACTTATACCATTCTAAGGTTCAACAAGGTTTTGATCGTCGTCTCACTACTATAGGTAAGTCACTCAGATTTACCATCCCATATAGCAAAGCGAATAATAAGAGTAAGTCGGTATGGTGATCAATCCATCCCGCACCCAAATCATTACCTTGTACATGGTTTAGCGAATTTCGCATTCTAACACTCGGTCATCCTCACAAGCATTGCAGAATTTCTCTTGTCGATTTAACCAAGTTCGAAATCCATTGATTCTGCAAGCCAAACAAAACATCTATCGTTCCTTAACAACTCTCGTGTTTTATGTAAACTCCTATAAGATCGTCTGCATTGATAAAATCGCAACTTCGCCAGGTTTTTCCTTCAGAAGAGTGTGCTTGCTTCTTGGCAGGTCCTGGGCCCGTGGGTTATGGCCCATATCATCACTTGTAATCCTTGAACACCTCATCGTAAGCAACCGATCCTTATTCCAACTTCCAACTTCCTAGTATTCTTAAATCCATCCAATTGTACTGTCTTCCTTCCTTATATTGGCACCAAACTAGGACATGATTACTCGACTCATCATGGAATTTCCATTGATCCATATTTCCAACATCATACCTACTTTATGTCCAATAGTAATTTATCTCTTCATCCTCGTGGGATGTCCCACATACCGAGATAAAACTTATACTTAAGAATTCCATACTCCACTTCGTGGAACATCATTATCCTTTCTGTGGTCAAGCATCCTTACAGGGAATATTGGCCATCTCGCATGACATTTCTTCAACGGGAAACGTGAAACACATTATGAACTCCCGACAGTCCTTTGGGTGACTCCAACTTGTTGGCTACTTCTCCCATACGCCCAAAACTCGGTATGGTCCTACAATTCTCGGGATAACTTTCCTTAACTCCAAATCGCTTAACTCCTCGCAGAGAGGGACACACGAAGACATGCTCTGTCTCCAATTTCATAGACTACCTCCTTGCGTTTTTGAGTCTGCATAACTCTTCTGCCAGGACTGAGCTACCTTCAGTTTATCTTGAATCAACTTATCATTCTCTTCCGTATCCTTGATCACATTTGGTCCAAACAACTGACGGTCTCCAACGTCATCCCACACTCTCTTGGGGTATCAAACATATCGAGATAAAACTCATAGTCATTTTGTCCAAATCCATTCAAGGTGTCCTTATCTTTCCAGGGTCAACGGTTCTTACAGGTACTACCACCCTTAAAATGTTCCAATATTCCATAGACCATATTTCTCATATCCTCGAAATTGGTCAACATCTTTCCTCATAGGGTAACTCATAAAATCCAAAGCAGTACCAACACTGCTAACTTTATTGATTCTTAAATTATTATCATCATCTCGCTTTTCCATTACATGTCTCAACTTAACACCTCAATATAAAAGAAAAAGCTCTCACTTCTACTACTCCACTTATTCTGTTACAAATTCAACTGTATATCATCAGTCTCCTTCTCCTTCGGACAATCTCTGGCAAAGTGCCCTGCTACATTACAACGGAAACATATTACTTCTGACGGGTTTCGAGGTTTCCTCATGATCACATAGCCTCTTTGGGTCCTTATCTTCCCTCTTGGGCAATCATTTAAGTAGTGCCCTGAATTTTTTGCACCTGAAACATGTGATATGACTCAGGTCTTTCTTTGTAGAAATTGGGTTGTTCCTGGAATCCAACCTACTTCTCTTCCCGGACCTTTCGCTCCAATCGTGGCTTCTATTTCCGTGGGTCATACTCTACTTCCTCCGTCGGGAATTCTACTAGATCTCCATTCGCACAATCTTGGGAGATGTGTCCTTCTTCTCCGCATGAATAGCATGACTTGGTGCGGGCTTTAATTGGTTCTTCTTTGGGTGTGTCCTCCACCTCTTCCTTCATCATAGTTTCTTTTAAAATTTCCATTAGGGCTCCTTTCATTGCTTCTTTCTTCTGCTGGATGGTTCTTTGTACCATGGGGTAAATGTGGCACCGAGCAGCAGAGTGGGTAGTGCCTTCACACAAGAAACAAGTGATCTGCCTAGTTGGGCATTCTTCACTGGATGACTTCCTTCACAATTTGGGCATTCATCCTTGTGTTCGTTATGGGTGTGTCCTATTTCTCCACAGAGCTTTCATGCACAAGGTTTCTTCATAATATGTTCACAAGGCTCCAATTTCTGGGACACAAACCGAGACTTTGGCAAAGTCAACTTAAATTCCTTCCAAGTGGTTACTTCTTGCCATCCATTCATGGTTTGGTACATCCTCCACCAAGTAGCGGCACCTCTTTCAAAGCATTGTAGAGCATGCTGGGCCATATCCTTTCTGGGTATAGGGTTATTTTCCATGTGATCCTCCATGTTCTGAATCCATCGGTCTGTCTTCAATTGACTCATCGGTCCCGAAAATATAAGCTCATCTCCATTCATCTTCTAACGAGTCCATGGGTTTGGGGTGGGATAAGAGAGATCGAGAGGGATGCACACAATACAAACAAAAGTTTTTGAAAAACAGATTTTATTGTGGCTGTCGGAAAAACATCAAACAAATGACAGCTCACAATCGTCGCATCTAACATAGGTATGTAACAGGGGTTTGGTCTTCTAAAGGTCAATAGATCTCAAAGTCATCACACTCTTCAAGTCTTGGTCATGTCTCTGATGGCTTCTTCTGATCATGCTTGTCCTGCTCAAGTTCTTTTGCCAGATCATCTCTGTTGTCGCGAAGTCTCTCGCGACATCCTTTAATATTTCTGGAGTGGCATTCCAAACTTCTGACTTCAACTTCCTTGACATGAACCAGGATCCTACTGTCTTTCATTCTTGACGAATCTCCGGTATCTCGAGGTTTTGTTCATCCGGGTTAGTTACTTCAGCTTTCGGTTCCTGAGTTCTTTCACCAATTGCCTTCTTGTCTAATATTGCTTCTTGTAGGTCCATCTTAACTTCCTGATGTAATACTCCAGATCCTGGTGATACACCAGCTAAGATTTAAAACTGCATCTTTTGCTGACGGATGCTCCCATCAGCCTTCTCCCTCCCTTCCTCCCTTGTACTGCATACTTAACTCCGCACGGTGACAATAGCATAGGCGAATGATAACATCATGGATGGCCATCTTTCTGCTCTTGTCATTTCCATGAGCTATCTCTCCATAGTTGATATCTCCTGCCTTAGGGTTTTCCTTGACAGAACTTTGAGTTATGATGCTCCATGTTCCGGTCTTTCTCCGATACACCTTGATCTCAGGTATTGATAACTTCCATAGTCTGCCAAGTTCCATAAGCGTAACCTTCCTAGGTCATACAAATCCGGGAATTCTTCAGAGCCTTCAAAATCTCATAGTCTTCGGAGTCTTCAACAGTTGTAGTTTCCATTTACACGGTAGAATCCTCTTCATTTCAAATGGTCTTAGTTGTCCAATATCTTGTCTCCTTGGAGTGGTCTCATCATCAGACGAATCTTCGTGGTCAAAAGGGGGAAAAGGAGTATGGTCTCACTAAAAGGGAATATTTGAATAAGCTCAGAAGAGGAGAGAGGTAAAAGATCTTTTGAAAATGAAGTAGTAGAGAAAATTCTTTCCTATGGGCTTGTCGGTTTTTAGGTCACGTCCCACAACCAACATGTGCTCGATACTATCTTGTAGCGACCCGACCGAATGGGTCAAGTCTCTGTGCTTTCGTGTCATCCTCGGATCGGTATGTCGACACACACAAGATCAAGGATTTATAACAGAGGTAAATCACATGTATAAAGTAGCGTAAATACTATTACCTCAATCCAAATATAGCGGAAGTAACAAGGTTGTGGATTCCCATCAACACCAACGGCAAAGTTGAGTATAGGAAATCGTAACCCTAATGTATCACTTACTGTCGTTCTAAAAGTCTCGCAACATGAAAAGTTGCAGCCCGAAAACGGGTCAAGACATGGAATATGCCGCAAAGTAACACATAGAGAGTAATGAAAGAATGAGCTATACTACATGCATATATGGCTGGTGGAAAGCTCTATGGTTACAGTTTTTGCGAAAAGCCAATTTTTACCTACTGCAAAGGAATAAATTTGTTTAACTATCATGGTGGTTGTTAAACATTGAGAATGGTTGACAGCATCCTCAATCCCAACTAAAAGTAATCCTTAACAAACCCAACAATATTAAATTAGAGTAACATGTTGAGATTCATATGATATTCAACTACTAGATACTCAAGATGTCCATAACCGGGGACACGGCTAATCATGATTAGTTTATACACTCTACAGAGGTTTGCGCACTTTTCCCCACAAGAATCGATCGCCTCCGTTTGGTTTCTCGCACTACATGGTGTTTGAGAGACGGATGACCGAGACATAGTCTTTCAGAAGCATTTGCACCTTACGATGGGTAGACCGTACCACCTACAACCCCTACATCAGCTAGTCTACCACCGTAAGAGTTCACACGACTTAATCAACTATGCCGAGCCCATAATGGCTTGTGGCTGCACACGGAAGTTACTAGCATGAATGATCTTATGATCCATTTGAGCCTGGGTGGCGGTCCCAAGAAAAACAGTAAGTCTCGATAGAAACCAGTGCCTCAATCCACCCGGATGTGTGTTTAAGTTGCCACCTTAGATAAACCATTAATAACAATCTCACATCCGTCATGGAATTCACTCACCCAATCCACGATACTAGCATAGCATAGCATAATAAGGAAACGAGAAGTAACTCCCAAGGTTTCATAAGTAAAACAGGTAATAGGTACTACTCAATCTACTTCCCATCCCACAATTTATTTTAGATCCTAATCATGCAAGTGTTCGAGGATTGATCTAATGCATAAAAACTGGGTATGAGAAAGTATGATCAAAGTGTTACTTGCCTGCAATGTTGACGAAGATGATTCGCACTCAAAACTCTTGATAGTTCTACTCGTCACACTCCGGTCAATCTATCGTAAGCAAGCAATAGTAACCACACATAAGCAATCACTCAAAAGATCGGAAAGAACGAAGAAAACGATTCGGAAAACATCAAAACCAAGCAAATAACTCTTGCAACATAAAACAATTTCTAACAGTACCAAAATTATGTGAATTTGGCCTTATCAGAAAGTTTAGGTCAAGAGCTTTAATTTGCAAAAAGAATCAACTAAATCGGAGTTACGAAACTCAAGTTATGATCAAACGAAGTTTGAATGCAAATCTGATCTAATTCAAATTTTAAACTTTCAAAAAATATGTTTGAGTTGTTTTACTGGATAGAGGAGATCATAATGAAGATGTGGGCGTTGGTTTCGTTGGATTCCGACTTACGAGTAAAAAGTTATAGCCGTTTGAAGAATAGGGACTAATCTGTGAAGAAAATTATCACGAATAGGTCCCTAGCCGGAAAAAAATAAAAAAAATAAAGGCTATTTAACGGACGTTCGCTAACGAACGCTAACGAACGAAAAACCGTTCGGTGCAAACCCTAACTAATGAACGTTTGCTACTTAACCTAAAACGATTTGAGAGAAAAAAAAAACAGAATGATCTGGACCGTCAGATCCAGATCGGACGACGAGGGGAGAGGCGAGGCGTACCGCGGCTAGGGAGACGGCGGCGGCGGCTCGGACGTCGCGGGGCGGCGTCTCCGGTGGTCGAGGAGGGCAACGGAGAGGTCGGGAGGCGGCGGCGAGGGAGGAGATTGGCGGCGTCGGCGGTGGCTCCGGCGATTTAAACGGAGCGGGCGGCGGCGGTTGGATCTCGCGCCGGCGGCGAGATGCGGCGCGGGCGGCGAAGAAGAGAGAAGAGAGAGGGTCCGGCGGCGGATTTATAGGGGGAAACGGCCTCGGTGGCGTCTGGCAGGGCAAGGCAGGCGGCGGGAGGCCGACTCGGCCACTGGCGGTGGTCATGAAGTCGTCGGGCGGCGGGACTCCCGCCGGGAGTTCGGGCGGCAGCAGTGGCTGGCCTGGGCTGGGGCTGCCTAGCTGAGTCGGGCCGCCCATTCATGGAGGGAGTTTTTTAAACAGAGACAAAATAATAATAAAACCAAAGAAAATAAATTAAATAGGGATATAATATATCAAAATTTTCAGAAAAAGGTTTCCTACATGATGAACATTATTCTAGCATTAAATAAAATACACACAAATTCAAATAAAGCAAAGAGTGTTTCTGACCTAATAAAATCCACCGAAAATCATTTTAAAATACCAAAATTAATTCAAATTTATTTCTCTCCATTTTGTGATGTAGGAATCATGTTACCCTATTTTCCATATATTTTATTTTTGGAGAAAATAATTTGAATAAAACTCAAATAACTCCAATTGGAAATAAATTCAAAAGAACTTTGAATTTAATTCTTTTAAAACTCCCAACTCATATTTCATTAAATTTGAAGAAGTCATTTTATCTTTTCTCGTGAAAGTCATTGAGTTGCATAAAGTTTCAGAATTGGAAATATTCTCAAATGAAATTCAAATATTTTCAACACCCCTTGTCATTTAAATAAATGGAAGAAGTCATGTCATCTTCTCTCGAGGGTTTCGTGATGAAAACATTTTGAATTCCCGGAGAGCATAAAAGCAAAATGAAAGTTTGGGAAAGTCCTTTTATTCCCTCTCATTTAACTTTCAAAAAGTTTTGAATTCACTCACTTTCAGTCAATCAATCAAACAAACAATCAAATCTATCTATTTGTTATAACATTCCAAAATTTAGAATTTTGGGATGTTATACCTACCTCGTGCCTTCCTGGTTGCTTTCTTGACGTAGGGTCCAAGTCCTCTGGATCACGTTCATTCCAAAATCACGTTCCCGAAGGTTTCATTCCGTTTGGACTCCGTTTGATATTCTTTTTCTGCGAAACTCTGAAATAGGCAAAAAAAACAACAATTCCGGTTAATAGGTTAATCCCAAAATTAATATAAAAGTGTATAATAAAGCCCAATAATGTCCAAAACAGAATATAATATAGCATGGAACAATAAAAAATTATAGATACGTTGGAGACGTAACAAGCATCCCCAAGCTTAATTCCTGCTCGTCCTCGAGTAGGTAAATGATAAAAACAGAATTTTTGATGTGGAATGCTACTTAGCATAATTTCAATGTAATTCTTCTTATTGTGGCACGAATGTTCAGATTTAATATGATTCAAGATAAAAGTTTAATGTTGACATAAAAGCAATAATACTTCAAGCATGCTAACCAAGGAATTATGTCTTATCAAAATAACATAGCCAAAGCAAGTTATCCCTACAAAATCATATAGTCTGGCTATGCTCCATCTTCCCCACACAAAATATTCATATCATGTACAACTTCGGTTTTAGCCAAGCAATTGGTTCATACATTTTAGCGCGCTTCAGCCTTTTCAACTCTTACGCGATACATGAGCGCAAGCCATGGATATAACACTATGGGTGGAGTAAAGTATAATGATGGGGGTTATGAGAGAAGACAAAAAGGTAGAAAGTCTCACATCGACGCGGCTAATCAATAGGCTATGGAGATGCCCATCAATTGATGTCAATGCAAGGAATAGGGATTTCCACGCAACGGATGCACTAGAGCTATAAGTGTATGAAAGCTCAAACAAAAGAAACTAAGTGGGTGTGCATCCAACTTGCTTGCTCACGAACACCTCGGGCATTTGAGAAAGCCCATCATTGGAATATACAAGCGACAAAATGAGAGACTCTCTACATTGAAGATCATGGTGCTACTTTGAAGAACAAGTGTGGTAAAAGGATAGTAACATTGTCCCTTCTCTATTTTTCTCTCATTTTTTTATTTGGGACTTCTCCGTTTTTTATGGCCTCTTCTCTTCTTTTTATTTAGTCCGGAGTCTCATCCCGACTTGTGGGGGTATCATAGTCTCCGTCATCCTTTCCTCACTTGGGACAATGCTCAAATAATGATGATCATCACACTTTTATTTACTTACAACTCATGAATTACAACTCAATACTTAGAACAAAATATGAATCTATGTGAATGCCTCCGGCGGTGTACCGGGACATGCAATGAATCAAGAGCGACATGTATGAAAGAATTATGAATGGTGGCTTTGCCACAAATACAATGTCAACTACATGATCATGCAAGGCAATATGACAATTGTAACGCCCCGGATTCAATGCGCCAGGTGTCCGTCAGTTATTCGCTGTCATTGCCATGTCATTTGCTTGTGTGTTGCACTTTGCCATGTCATCATATGCATTTCTTATCATGTCATCATGTGCATTTCATTTTGCATACGTGTTCGTCTCATGCATCCGAGCATTTTCCCCGTTGTCCGTTTTGCAATCCGACACTCCTATGTCTCCCGGTGCCCCCTTTTTGCCTCTTTTCATGTGCGGGTGTTAAACGGTCTCGGAATGGACCGAGTCTTGCCAAGCGGCCTTGGTATAGCACCGGTGGACCGCCTGTCAAGTTTCGGATCATTTGGAGGTCGTTTGGTACTCCAACGGTTAACCGGGTAACCGCAAAAGCCTCTTTTGTTGCAGCCCAACTCCCCTTTCTAAGTGGCCCAAAACCCACCTAACTCCCCTCCATGTTCTCGGTCGTTCGATCACGATCGCGTGGCCGAAAACCGCACCCCATTTGGACTCTCCTAGCTCCCTCTACCTATAAATATGTGTCTTCTTCCGAAATTTCGGGTCCAACCCTAGTCTTCTTCATCCTCGCGCCGCCGGACACGTCCGCGCCGCCACCGGACATGTCCAGCCGCCGCGCCGGACGAATCCGACGCCGCCACCTGTCCCTCAGACCGCCTCCCAGCCGCCGCTGGCCCGCCTGAGCCAGCCTGGGCCCGCTGAAGCCCATCGGGGCCGGGTCGGCCTGAAGGCTGCCGCCGCCGCCCGCCGTCGTCTCGCTGCAGCCCGCCGGCGGCGGCGCGCGCGCCCTCCGCCGCCGCCGCGCCCGCCGACGTTCGCCGCCGCTTTACCCGGCCGGTTGTCGCCCTCCGCCTCCGCGCCGCCGCTTGCCCGGGCCGGACGGAGCTTCGCCGCCGCCGCCTTAGCCTCCGCGCCCGGCCGAAGCTCGCCCGAGCTCCCGCCGGAGATCGCCTCGCCCGCCGCTTTGCGCGCCCCGCACCGCTTCGCTGGAGCCGCGCCGCTCGTCGCTCGGTCGCCACCCCTCGCCGGCGCCTCCGTCGCCTCGCCTCCAACTCCGGCCGAGCCTCGCCGAGTTCTCGCCGAGCCGCCGGACCCGTCGCCGGATCGGGATGAGATCCACAGGATCTCATCCAAACGCCCACGCCCGCGTCCCGGATCTGCCCATCCCGCACGACTCGATCCCGTTGACTTTTCGAGAGGGTATAATTTCATCTAAGTCTTTAATCTGCAGTAATTTTGTTGCATTTTCGTTGCATCATATCTCTGTCATTGTTGCTTCGTTTTGCGCGTGTAATATGTCAAAATGTTCGTCTCGAAGAGTAGATCATTTCATCTCATTGCATCATATTCATTTGAGCTTATCTTTATGCCCGAAATGCTGTTGGAAGAGTGCTATGTGATGTTAGTTTCTGATTTTTATCAGAACTTGCACTTTTGTCATTTTTGCCATGATTGTTGTGTGCATCCTATGGACTTGAGTCCTACATGTGTTTTGTAATATGCCATGTCTTCTTTCCAGTGGTGCTTGCTATGTATTTTTGTGATCTATGTGGTGACTAGCACAAGCATGCAAACTAGGTGTCTTGTTGTTGCTGATTTTAGCCCTGTTTAGCTGTTATTTTGATGCCATGTTAACTTGATGCTACAGAGAGTTCCATGCATATTTTGAGATACTTCAGTAAGGATGTTTTGTAAAGCATGTCATGCTCTATCCATCCATGCCCTTGTTTGCAATTATGGAGTGCCATAGCTTGAGTCAATCGAGCTCTACTTTTGCTATCAAATGTTTCCTGGCAGATTGTTTACATGTTATTCAATTTTGCCAAGCTTGTTGTGGTAGATCCGTATATGCTATGTTCTTGTTCTTTCCATGTATGTCTTCTATGCCATGTCTTATTGATGTATGTATGCTTAGTTTATCATATAAGGCTCTGTGGTGAGTGCATTGAGCA
This sequence comes from Aegilops longissima, assembly GCA_021605205.1. Lineage (NCBI taxonomy): Eukaryota > Viridiplantae > Streptophyta > Magnoliopsida > Poales > Poaceae > Aegilops > Aegilops longissima. Next base: position 222,896,528 of record CM038680.1, read on the forward strand.
TGTAAACATGCCTTCTTGTTATCAGTTTTTGACATGCCATGTTGCTGAATCTGTTAACGAAACTTTCAATATTGACATGGGTGTTACTATATTTTCTGGTCCTTTTTGGCTTATGGTCACTAAAGGACTTTTGTTATATGCTTTGAGTAGATTCATGCCATGCCTTTGTTTGCCATGATAAGTTCCTGTAACATGTTGTTTGATAGCTCTAAACATTGCAACCTGTTGTTATTTCTGCTATGCCTGAAACTGTTATTAGTTGCAATCTTGCCATGTCATTTTGAGCATGTTCTAGTTGTTTCTGGAGGTAGCTCAGTTCTCATGTTTTGTAATGCTTTACCTGTACATCATGCCCATGCCTTTTGTTTTCATATTGTGGTGCTGTAGCATGTTGTTTTGGTGCTTGCAATATGCCTAGTTGCTGTTTTGGACAGCTTGTCCTTTAAACTTGTATAGGGTGTATGTGTTGAACCGTTGCTCCGTGTTGATTGTGCTCTATATGAAACTTGCTTGATTTTGCATGTAGTTGCATATTATCATGTTGCATCCATGTTTTGAGGTGGTTTGCTTGATGTTTGTATGCATTTTGCATCAATGCCATGTTTATCTTGTTTTGCTCATATCTTCCAGGCCGTAGCTCCGAATCTATTGAACTTTATATGTAACTTGACTAGAATTTCGTGTAGATCATCGTGGTGCATCTTAACTTGCTGTTTAACAACTTGAACCTAAGGTTTATTCAGATCTGGACCAATTTCGAAATTTACATATGAGGACTTACCGGAATTGTTCTATGTTGTTCCCAGCCTCATTTAAACTTGCTTTGATGTGTTGGTCTTGTATGCATCATCTCTTGCCATGAGTAGCTTCATCTAGATTTGTCATGCATCATGTTTGTTTGTGAATCATGCCTTGTTCATGTGTGGTGCGTTTACTATGTTGTGTGCTTCTTCTTGTTAGTTCCTGTTTCGTTGCGATCGTGAGGATTCGTTCGTCTACGCTTGGTTCGGCTTCATCCGTTCATATTCTCCATGGATCCGTTCATCTTCTTCATGGACTCGTTCTTCTTCCTTGCGGGATTTCAGGCAAGATGACCGCTACCCGGATCTCACTACTATCATTGCTATGCTAGTTGCTTCGCTTCTTTCGCTATGCTGCGCTACCTATTACCTGCTTATCAAGCCATCCCAAAATTGCCATGAACCTCTAACTCGTTGTCACCCTTCCTAGCAAACCATTGTTTGGCTATGTTACCGCTTTGCTCAGCCCTCTTATAGCGTTGTTAGTTGCAGGTGAAGATGAAGTTTGTTCCTTGTTGAACATGGAGATGTTGTTCCTTGTTGGAACATGTTTACTTGTTGGGATATCACAATATATCTTATTTAATTAATGCATCTATATACTTGGTAAAGGGTGGAAGGCTCGGCCTTATGCCTGGTGTTTTGTTCCACTCTTGCCGCCCTAGTTTCCGCCATATCGGTATTATGTTCCCGGATTTTGCGTCCCTAACGCGGTCGGGTGATTTATGGGACCCCTTGACAGTTCGCTTTGAATAAGACTTTTCCAAAGAAGGCCCAACATTGGTTTTACCATTTGCCTCACCACCACCTATATTTCCCTTGGGAGTAATTAACCCAAGGGTCATCTTTATTTAGCCCCCGGACCAGTGCTTCTCTAAGTGCTGGCCCGAACCGAGTAGATCAGGGGCCCCTCGTGGCAACTCGAGGTTTGGTTTTACTCGTAGGATGTCTCATCCGTGTTGCCCTAAGAACGAGATATGTGCAGCTCCTATCGGGATTGTTGGCGATCGGGCGGCTTTGCTGGTCTTGTTTTATTGCTGTGAATGTCTTGTAGCCGGATTCCGAGACTGATCGGGCTTCCCGGGAGAAGGTCTATTCTTCGTTGATCGCGAGAGCTTATCATGGGTTGTTGGGACACCCCGCAGGGTTTGAACTTTCAAAGCCGTGCCCGCATGTTATGTGGCGATGGGAATTTGTTAATGTCCGGTTGTAGAAAACCCGGTTGATCTCAATTAAAATACACCAACCGTGTGTGTAACCGTGAGTGTCTCTTTTCGGGTTGATCGAGAGGAGAACACGGTTTCGGGTTATGTTTGACGTAAGTAGGAGTTCAGGATCACTTCTTGATCATGACTAGTTGACGACCGCCTTTGTTTCTCTTCTCGCCTCATTTGCGTTGGGTAGCCACCATATATGCTTAGTCGCTGCTGCAACCTCACCACTTTATCCCTTCCTTTCCCATTTAAGCTTTGCTAGTCTTGATACCCATGGTAATGGGATTGCTGAGTCCTCGTGGCTCACTGATTACTACACCACCAGTTGCAGTGTACAGGTTTGCGATGATCATGACGCGAGAGCGATGTTTGCTTGTGTTGGAGTTCTTCTTCCGCTTCTTCTTCGATCGGGGATAGGTTCCGTGTCGGCAGCCTGGCTAGCGGTGGGGATGTCGCTTGAGCTTTTGTTTATGTTTCATCCGTAGTCGATGTTGATCTTGTATATGATGTTGTTGTATTCTTGTGGCTTTTGTGCCTTATGCATGTATCCCTATGTATTATGTAATGTTGATGTAATGATATCCACCTTGCAAAGCGTTTCAATATGCGGGTCTATCCTTGGTGGGACCGTCGAGTTCCTTTGGATAGGGTCGATATTGGGCGTGATAAGTTGGTATCGAGCCTCGACCGACCCTAGGAGCCCCTTGATTGATCGTGTAGTTTGGCGCAGTTGAGTCTAGAATAAAACTGTTTTGAGTCTAGTTTTATCGAGAGTAGGAATTCTTTTTACTTCTCGGTCCTTCGTCGCTCTCGTAAGGAATCTTGACGTAGGTGTTTTGAATTATTCCTCTTCCGCTCAAAAATTTCTTTAGGATCACGCAGTTGGTTTTCCGTCGCTGGCCTCAACTCTTTTCATCCGTGCATTTTCGTCAAGTCGACTCGACCTCTTCATCGTTGAGTTCAATCCTCGTTCTTCCTCCGACGCCGTTGTTTTTCCTTGTCCGGTTGTCCTTGTTTTTCCCACCCGCCTCCCCTTTTCATCTCGGAACCGAGTCCGTAATCGAGTATCCATCCTACTCGTGTGAAGTCTGTGCTTTCTTTCCTCAATGATTTCAACCGGTGTTGTCTCTTCAAGTTATTCGTTGTTTCCCCTTCCAAGTTGTCTGTGTTTTCCCGGCCTCCCACCCTATTCTTCCCGGAGTTCGATTTCTTCCGACCATCAATTTCATCTGTGCGGAGTATCTTCAGTCTTCCCTCAATTATTTCAACTGGTGAATTCTCGTCTTGTTCGTCATTCTTCATCTCTTTTCTTTTTCCGGCGGATTCAATTCAAGTTTTTTTCGGGTTAATCATATTCTTTTCCTTTGAAGTGTTCTCTTTGCTCGTTCGCCTCTAGCCAGTTTATCATTCCGGAGTTCCGAAGACATCTCAGGAGATTCGTCTGTGTTCCAATTAATTCGAGGTTGTCACCTCAGTCAAATATTTCAACTGTTCCGGTGCATCATCTATCTGTTAAACATCCCTTTCCAACGGTGTTATCTCTTTAGTGGGCCCTAACCCACAGGTCTTTTCCCAGGATCTTACCTGACTCTTCTGATTTCCCCGGAGTTATTCTCAATTCTTTTCGAAATTTGACGTAAGTATGAAATTTCATCAGTCAGATGCCTTTTCCAAGATCGATTTCGAATCAATTCATTGCTGGCTCAACCTCTTCGCTTTTCATTCTCCCGGAGTATCCCAGTAATTTTGTGGTGTTTCCCGTCGATATTTGAAGACCGAAGTAGAGTTTCTCTTAAATCTTGCCCGTTCCCCCGGAGACTCATGGTGATAGCTCAATGTTATCCTATCTAATTGTTCCGAGCCATGCAAATTCTTTTCATCCATCCGGAGTATTTCAGGAGTTACTTTCCGTCTCAATCGTCCGGAGGGCATCTTTTCGGAAGATTTTTTTTTCATTCTAAGTTTTCAAAGTCATTCTCCAATTATTCTATATCCGTGCCCCTTTGTTCGTCTCAATATTCTTCCGGTGCTGCGATCAAGCATTCGTTAATCAGTGTGCGATCTCTCCGATCTCTTTTCTCTATTTTCCCTCAAGTATCTCCGTGCTTTTATAATTCTTCCCGGCGATTCATTCTCTTTCGTCAGTCATTTCCGAATTCTTACGGTGGTTCGTTCAAGATTCTTTTTCTTTGTTTATCATTTTAATACATCGTTCTTTTCAATCCTACCGGTGGTTCATGAAGACCTTCTCAAGGTGGCGCTAAGTCACTTCTTAATCCTTTTCAAGAAGAATAAGTAGTATGCAAAACCCATTGCTTGTCATCAATTTAATTTGATGAAGATTAAGCATACAATAAATCTTATTCTTATTTCATCCAAGTGATTAACCCCTTCCTTCGGAGTTTGTTCGTAATGAATAAATTCTAGTTCCAAGTGTTTTCATCTTTTCTTTTCCGGAGTTCAATTTTTTTCGGCCATCTCGTCAGAACCTCCGTCTAAATCATCGCAGGCTTTAGTCTTATTCTTTCGTCCTTCATTCTATCTCATCATCCTTTTGTTACCGGAGTTCTTCATGGTGGTTCTTCATGATTTAAGTCATTCTTCAAGAGCCCATCAAGATTTTGTTCGTGGAGTTCAAGTATCTTTTCTTCTTGCATCTCGAAGTGCAATTAATTCTCCGTATTTCTTTTGAAGTGGAGTTTTGCATTTCTTCGTTTTCTCAGCTATTAAATCATTTCGTTTGTGGCCGGTTATCATCTTATGATCTTGAGAGGTTACCTATAAGTCCACAACAAACATATTCTTTCGTTGTTGATCTTCTCAACAACTCCGTTCAATCCTTCCTTCTAAATTCTTTTCATTCCATTCTTCAATTCTTCCGGAGGTTTTGTGTCATCTCTTCATCAAGTGTCATTCCATCCTCTTAAGTTCATGTTCTATTCTTTCCTTGTTCAACCGGTGTGCTGCCTAAATCATTTCAGTCTTATTCGTTTCTTTTCTCATTCTAACCACTCCGGTTAGAACGAGTGCTTTCATAGACTATCTGATTCCGTGAGCTTTTGATTCTCATCATTCTCGTTGTTCCTCTCTTCTTCTCGAGTGCTCTCGATTCTTTGCTTCTTCTATTGAGTTCTTGTTTCACCTCATCCCTTTTCCCTTCTGTCTCGGTCCTAAGATCTCGGGACGAGATCTCTTGTTAGTGGAGGAGTGTTGTAACGCCCCGGATTCAATGCGCCTGTGTCCGTCGCTTATTCGCTGTCATTGCCATGTCATTTGTTTATGTGTTGCACTTTGCCATGTCATCATATGCATTTCTTATCATGTCATCATGTGCATTTCATTTTGCATACGTGTTCGCCTCATGCATCCGAGCATTTTCCCGTTGTCCGCTTTTGCAATCCGCACTCCTATGTCTCCGGCGCCCCTTTTGCCTCTTTTCATGTTCGGGTGTTAAACGGTCTCGAATGGACCGAGTCTTGCCAAGCGGCCTTGGTATAGCACCTGAGACCGCCTGTCAAGTTTCGGATCATTTGGAGGTCGTTTTATACTCCAACAGTTAACCGGTAACCGCAAAGCCTCTTTGTTGCAGCCCAACTCCCCTTTCTAAGTGGCCCAAAACCCACCTAACTCCCTCCATGTTCTCGGTCGTTCGATCACGATCGCGTGGCAAAACCGCACCCCATTTGGACTCTCCTAGCTCCTCTACCTATAAATATGTGTCTTCTTCCAAATTTCGGTCCAACCCTAGTCTTCTTCATCTCGCCACGGACACGTCCGCGCCGCCACGGACATGTCCAGCCGCTGCCGACGAATCCGCGCCGCCACCTGTCCCGCGCCGCCTCCCAGCCGCCAAGGCCCGCCTGAGCTCAAGACGGGGCCCGCTGGTTTATCGGGGCCGGTCGGCCTGAAGGCCGCCGCCGCCCGTCGTCTGCTCGCTGCCGCCGCCGCCCGGCGCGCGCGCCCGCCGCCGCCCGCGCCCGCCGGCGTTCGCCGCCGCTTTACCTGCCCGGTTGTCGCCCCGCTCGCCTCCCGCGCCGCTTGCCGGCCGGACGGAGTCGCGCCGCCGCCGCCTTTTCCTCCGCGCCGCCGGCCGAGCTCGGCCCGAGCTCCCGCCGAGATCGCCTCGCCCGCCGCCTTGCGCGCTTCGCACCGCTTCGCCGGAGCCGCGCCCTCGTCGCTCCGGTCGCCACCTCTCCCGCGCCGCCTCCGTCGCTTCGCCTCCAACTCCGCCGAGCCCTCGCCGAGTTTCGCCGACCTGTCGCCCGGATCGGGATGAGATCCACCGATCTCATCCAACGCCACGCCAAGGCGTCCGGATCTGCCCATCCCGCACGACTCGATCCCGCTGACTTTTCGAGAGGGTATAATTTCATCTAAGTCTTTAATCTGCAGTAATTTTGTTGCATTTTCGTTGCATCATATCTCTGTCATCGTTGCTCCGTTTTGCGCGTGTAATATGTCAAAATGTTCGCCTCGAAGAGTATATCATTTCATCTCATTGCATCATTTTCATTTGAGCTTATCTTTATGCCCGAAATGCTGTTGGAAGAGTGCTATGTGATGTTAGTTTCTGATTTTTATCAGAACTTGCACTTTTGTCATTTTTGCCATGATTGTTGTGTGCATCCTATGGACTTGAGTCCTACATGTGTTTTGTAATATGCCATGTCTTCTTTTCAGTGGTGCTTGCTATGTATTTTTGTGATCTATGTGGTGACTAGCACAAGCATGCAAACTAGGTGTCTTGTTGTTGCTGATTTCAGCCCTGTTTAGCTGTTATTTTGATGCCATGTTAACTTGATGCTACAGAGAGTTCCATGCATATTTTGAGATACTTCAGTAAGGATGTTTTGTAAAGCATGTCATGCTCTATCCATCCATGCCCTTGTTTGCAATTATGGAGTGCCATAGCTTGAGTCAATCGAGCTCTACTTTTGCTATCAAATGTTTCCTGGCAGATTGTTTACATGTTATTCAATTTTGCCAAGCTTGTTGTGGTAGATCCGTATATGCTATGTTCTTGTTCTTTCCATGTATGTCTTCTATGCCATGTCTTCTTGATGTATGTATGCTTAGTTTATCATATAAGGCTCTGTGGTGAGTGCATTGAGCTTGTAAACATGCCTTCTTGTTATCAGTTTTTGACATGCCATGTTGCTGAATCTGTTAACGAAACTTTCAATATTGACATGGGTGTTACTATACTTTCTGGTCCTTTTTGGCTTATGGTCACTAAAGGACTTTTGTTATATGATTTGAGTAGATTCATGTCATGCCTTTGTTTGCCATGATAAGTTCCTGTAACATGTTGTTTGATAGCTCTAAACATTGCAACCTGTTGTTATTTCTGCTATGCCTGAAACTGTTATTAGTTGCAATCTTGCCATGTCATTTTGAGCATGTTCTAGTTGTTTCTGGAGGTAGCTCAGTTCTCATGTTTTGTAATGCTTTACCTGTACATCATTCCCATGCCTTTTGTTTTCATATTGTGGTGCTGTAGCATGTTGTTTTGGTGCTTGCAATATGCCTAGTTGCTGTTTTGGACAGCTTGTCCTTTAAACTTGTATAGGGTGTATGTGTTGAACCGTTGCTCCGTTTTGATTGTGCTCTATATGAAACTTGCTTGATTTTGCATGTAGTTGCATATTATCATGTTGAATCCATGTTTTGAGGTGGTTTGCTTGATGTTTGTATGCATTTTGCATCAATGCCATGTTTATCTTGTTTTGCTCATATCTTCTAGGCCGTAGCTCCGAATCTATTGAACTTTATATGTAACTTGACTAGAATTTCGTGTAGATCATCGTGGTGCATCTTAACTTGCTGTTTAACAACTTGAACCTAAGGTTTATTCAGATCTGGACCAATTTCGAAATTTGCATATGAGGACTTACCGGAATTGTTCTATGTTGTTCCCGGCCTCATTTAAACTTGCTTTGATGTGTTGGTCTTGTATGCATCATCTCTTGCCATGAGTAGCTTCATCTAGATTTGTCATGCATCATGTTTGTTTGTGCATCATGCCTTGTTCATGTGTGGTGCGTTTACTATGTTGTGTGCTTCTTCTTGTTAGTTCCTGTTTCGTTGCGATCGTGAGGATTCGTTCGTCTACGCTTGGTTCGGCTTCATCCGGTCATCTTCTCCATGGATCCGTTCATCTTCTTCATGGACTCGTTCTTCTTCCTTGCGGGATTTCAGGCAAGATGACCGCTACCCTGGATCTCACTACTATCATTGCTATGCTAGTTGCTTCGCTCTTTCGCTATGCTGCGTTACCTATTACCTGTTTATCAAGCCATCCCAAAATTGCCATGAACCTCTAACTCGTTGTCACCCTTCCTAGCAAACCATTGTTTGGCTATGTTACCGCTTTGCTCAGCCCCTCTTATAGCGTTGTTAGTTGCAGGTGAAGATGAAGTTTGTTCCTTGTTGGAACATGGAGATGTTGTTCCTTGTTGGAACATGTTTACTTGTTGGGATATCACAATATATCTTATTTAATTAATGCATCTATATACTTGGTAAAGGGTGGAAGGCTCGGCCTTATGCCTGGTGTTTTGTTCCACTCTTGCCGCCCTAGTTTCCGTCATATCGGTATTATGTTCCCGGATTTTGCGTCCCTAACGCGGTCGGGTGATTTATGGGACCCTTGACAGTTCGCTTTGAATAAGACTTTTCCAAAGAAGGCCCAACATTGGTTTTACCATTTGCCTCACCACCACCTATATTTCCTTGGGAGTAATTAACCCAAGGGTCATCTTTATTTAGCCCCCCCACCCCGGACCGGTGCTTCTCTAAGTGCTGGCCCGAACCGAGTAGATCTGCGGGGCCCCTCGTGGCAACTCGAGGTTTGGTTTACTCGTAGGATGTCTCATCCGTGTTGCCTCGAGAACGAGATATGTGCAGCTCCTATCGGGATTGTCGGCGATCGGGCGGCTTTGCTGGTCTTGTTTTATTGCTGTGAAATGTCTTGTAGCCGGATTCCGAGACTGATCGGGCTTCCCGGGAGAAGGTCTATTCTTCGTTGATCGCGAGAGCTTATCATGGGCTGTTGGGACACCCTGCAGGGTTTGAACTTTCAAAGCCGTGCCGCGGTTATGTGGCGATGGGAATTTGTTAATGTCCGGTTGTAGAAAACCCGGTTGATCTCAATTAAAATACACCAACCGTGTGTGTAACCGTGAGTGTCTCTTTTCGGGTTGATCGAGAGGAGAACACGGTTTCGGGTTATGTTTGACGTAAGTAGGAGTTCAGGATCACTTCTTGATCATGACTAGTTGACGACTGCCTTTGTTTCTCTTCTCGCCTCATTTGCGTTGGGTAGCCACCATATATGCTTAGTCGCTGCTGCAACCTCACCACTTTATCCCTTCCTTTCCCATTTAAGCTTTGCTAGTCTTGATACCCATGGTAATGGGATGGCTGAGTCCTCGTGGCTCACAGATTACTACACCACCAGTTGTGTGTACAGGTTTGCGATGATCATGACGCGAGAGCGATGTTTGCTTGTGTTGGAGTTCTTCTTCCGCTTCTTCTTCGATCGGGGATAGGTTCCGGTCGGCAGCCTGGCTAGCGGGGGATGTCGTTTGAGCTTTTGTTTATGTTTCATCCGTAGTCGGATGTTGATCTTGTATATGATGTTGTTGTATTCTTGTGGCTTTTGTGCCTTATGCATGTATCCCTATGTATTATGTAATGTTGATGTAATGATATCCACCTTGCAAAGCGTTTCAATATGCGGGTCTATCCTTGGTGGGACCGTCGAGTTCCTTTTGGATAGGGTCGCATATTGGGCGTGACAACAATGATGGAGCGTGTCATGATAAACGAAACGATGGAAAGTTGCATGTCAATATATCTCGGAATGGCTATGGAAATGCTATAATAGGTAGGTATGGTGGCTGTTTTGAGGAAGATATAAGGAGTTTTATGTGTGATAGAGCGTATCATATCACGGGGTTTGATGCACCAAATAAGTTTGCACCAACTCTCAAGGTGAGAAAGAGCAATGCAGTGCATCAAGAGGCTAGAAAATTGCGGAAAGGTAAGTGTGCGATAATCCATGGACTCACATTAGTCATAAAGAACTCATATACTTATTGCAAACATTTATTAGCCCTCAAGCAAAGTACTACTACGCATGCTCCTAGGGAAGGGTTGGTAGGAGTTTACCATCGCGATCCCGACCACCACACAAAGGATGACAATCAATAAATACCTCATGCTCCGACTTCGTTACATAACGGTTCACCATACGTGCATGCTACGGGAATCACAAACTCCAACACAAGTATTTTTTCAATTCCACAATTACTCAACTAGCACAACTATGATATTACCACCTTTATATCTCAAAACAATTATCAAGCATCAAATTTCTCATGATATTATAATTAAAGCAAATTGCCATGCTATTTTAAGACTCTCAAAATAATATAAGTGAAGCATGAAAGATCAATAGTTTCTATAAAACAAATCCACCATCGTGCTCTAAAAGATATAAGTGAAGCACTAGAGCACAACTATATAGCTCAAAAGATGTAAGTGAAGCACATAGAGTATTCTAACAATTTCTGAATCCTGTGTATCTCTCTCAAAAGGTGTGTACAGCAAGGATGATTGTGGTAAACTAGAAAAACAAAGACTCAAATAATACAAGATGCTCCAAGCAAAACACATATTATGTGGTGAATAAAAATATAGCTCCAAGTAAAGTTACCAATGGAAGTAGACGAAAGAGGGGATGCCTTCCGGGGCATCCCCAAGCTTTGGATTTTAGGTGTACTTAGATTATCTTGGGGTGACATGGCCATCCCCAAGCTTAGGCTATTGCCACTCCTTGTTCCATAATCCATCAAATCTTTCACCGAAAACTTGAAAACTTCACAACACAAAACTTAACAGAAAATCTCGTGAGCTCCGTTAGCGAAAGAAAACAAAAAACCACTTCAAGGTACTGTAATGAACTCATTCTTTATTTATATTGGTGTTAAAACTACTGTATTCCAACTTCTCTATGGTTTATAAACTATTTTATTAGCCATAGATTCATCAAAATAAGCAAACAACACATGAAAAACAGAATCTGCCAAAAACAGAACAATCTGTAGTAATCTGTAACTAACGAGAACATCTGGAACTCCAAAAATTCATCCAAAATAGGAAGATATATAAAATTTGTTTATTGATCAGCAGAAATTGGAATCAATATCACGTTCTGGTGATTTTTAACAATTATTTTCGTGAACTGAAAGTTTCTGGAATTTTCAGCAAGATCAAATAACTATCATCCAAGAAGATCCTATAGGTTAAACTTGGCACAAACACTAATTAAAACATAAAAACAAATCTAACCAGAGGCTAGATCAAATATTTATTCCTAAATAGAAGCAAAAATCAAAAAAATAAAAAATAAAATTGGGTTGCCTCCCAACAAGACCTATCGTTTAGCGCCCCTAACTAGGCATAATAGCAAGGATAGATCTAGGTATTGCCATCTTTGGTAGACAATCCATAAGTGGCTCTCATAATAGATTCATAAGGTAATTTTATTTTATTTCTAGGGAAGTGTTCCATGCCTTTTCTTAACGGAAATTGGAATCTAATATTCCCTTTTTCATATCAATAATTGCACCAATCGTTCTAGAATATTGATAGAATTGAGCATCAATAATTTTCTAGCCTACCTCGTGCACTTACCTTTCCGCAATTTTCTAGCCTCTACTACTATTAATTGCACCAATAATTGCGGAATAATTGCACCAATAATTGCACCAACCGACTCCTGGCTGCATCTACTACTATTACTCCACACATCGACGGCTATCCAGCATGCATCTAGAGTATTAAGTTCAAAAGAACAGAGTAACACTTTAAGTAAGATGACATGATGTAGAGGGATAAACTCATGCAATATGATATAAAGCCCATCTTTTTATCCTCGATGGCAACAATACAATACGTGCCTTGCTGCCCCTACTGTCATTGGGAAAGGACACCGCAAGATTGAACCCAAAGCTAAGCACTTCTCCCATTGCAAGAAAGATCAATCTAGTAGGCCAAACCAAACTGTTAATTCGAAGAGACTTGCAAAGATAACCAATCATACATAAAAGAATTCAGAGAAGATTCAAATATTGTTCATAGATAAACTTGATCATAAACCCACAATTCATCGATCTCAACAAACACACCGCAAAAGAAGATTACATCGAATAGATCTCCACAAGAGAGGGGGAGAACATTGTATTGAGATCCAAAGAGAGAAAAGAAGCCATCTAGCTAATATTTATGGACCAGAAGGTCTGAGGTAAACTACTCACACATCATCAGAGAGGCTATGGTGTTGATGTAGAAGCCCTCCGTGATCAATGCTCCCTCCGATGGAGCTCCGGAAAAGGCCCCATGGGATCTCACGGGTACAGAAGGTTGCGGCAGTGGAATTAGGTTTTTGGCTCTGTATCTGGTAGTTTGGGGGTACGTAGGTATATATAGGAGGAAGAAGTACGTCGGTGGAGCAACGTGGGCCCCACGAGGGTGGAGGGCGCGCGGGGGTAGGCGCGCCACTACCTTGTGCCTTCTGGTTGCTTTCTTGACGAGGGTCCAAGTCCTCTGGATCACGCTCATTGCAAAAATCACGCTCCCAAAGGTTTCATTCCGCTTGGACTCCGCTTGATATTCTTTTTCTGCGAAACTCTGGAATAGGCAAAAAACAGCAATTCTGGGCTGGGCCTCCGGTTATTCGGTTAGTCCCAAAAATAATATAAAAGTGTATAATAAAGCCCAATAATGTCCAGAACAGAATATAATATAGCATGAAACAATAAAAAATTATAGATACATTGGAGACGTATCAGCAAGCAAATGTAGTGTAGAAGCGAGTCGTGGTAGAATGGATGAGGCTCGCTCTCAAGAGCTAGAATGGTCAACTCACGTGAAGTGGAAGTCGACACGAAGTCCAAGTATCCTACACATGCACACAAAAAAACAAAGAACGTATGCGCATGGTAGATAAACACATCATCCATCATGATGGTTCTCTTCTTTTGCACAAAACCATTAGAAGCACAAGTGCATGAATAATATGATGCAACAATGGCGATATTCACGGCACTAGGTATATGTTGCAAAGAAGAAAGACAAGCATGCTTCACAAGGAATATGTCTAAATCTCCAAGTAAATGCGAGAATGCTATGGGGGCAATCTCATTAGCAAGACTAAAAGCATTGTTGCACTCAATACATGTCAAATCATTTAGCATGAGAGAGGCAACACATGGAAATATATGACAATAAGCAATAATAATCATTTGCAAAGCATGGTAATGGTTGTCATCAACCACAAGAAATGAGCAAGTATGAGTCACTCGTAATGCAACATAAGCAAGCATAGTAATCAAGTCATGCAAACTAGTGGAGCAAAGATGCAACACACTAGAGAAAATCATGGAAATCATGTCATGTGAGCAAATAATAGGCATAGTCAATGCACATGACATATCGCAAGCATGAACACAAAGCAAGATCGAAGTATCATCATAGGGATGGGTCACAAATGGAACATGGAAATAACAAGTATTATCTCGACCAAGCTTGCAAATACACATACAACTAGTAGAATCAATCATCATGTGTAATGCAAAGCATGGGTCACAAATGCATGGAAAAGGCATAGTAATGAGCATATCATGCAAAGTGAACATGGCAAGATGGGAATAGAATGTGTAATGCACAATAACCCATAGCCAAGTGAGGGCCATGTATAAGAAATGTGCAAAGTATTTGCGCGAAGAGAGCGGCGGGAAAGACAATCCATGGGATCCCAAGTCATCATTTCTCTCTAGAGCTCGTTTTGTCAACTCATGGGATTGTGTGGTTGACAAGTAACCATGGGTACCTAAACAAAAGAGACACAAACCAAAGAAATTGTGTGCGTGGTAAATGTACACATCATCCATCATGATGTGTATGTGCATGTGTGAGTTAGCACAAGATATGCATCGCTCAAAGAAATTTGATGCATGGTATAAGAACATGCCATCCATCATGAAATAATAGTTATTGTGTATAACATGACGGAGACACAAATTGAGAATGCAAGTATATGGTACATCAATAGCATGTTTATTCATGGGAAACATATGGTGCACTGTAGCGACCAGACCTCAAACAGTCTGATCTCTGTGCTCAGGTGTCATCCCTGGATCAGTAATGCTGACACCACACAGTACTAGAAGGATTTATAATAGAGTAGCAATCACACACTTATTACATCGAATGTCTTAGGAGAGAACTAATTAGAATAAAAATGGCTTAAGGCCATCTAAAAATGGTAACAGCGGAAGGCTTGGAAGATAAGCGAGTCCATCAACTCCAACGACATCACTGAGTATAGAACCACGACCTAAAGGCACCTTACTCGTCATCTGAAAAGTCTGCAACATGAAACATTGCAGCCCGAAAACGGGTCAGCACATGGAATATGCTGGCAATGTAACACATAGAGAGTAATGAAATGATAAGCTATACTACATGCATATATGGCTGGTGGAAAGCTCTATGGTTACAGTTTTGCGTAAAGCCAATTTTTCCCTACTGCAAAGGAATAAATTTTATTTAACTATCATGGTGGTTGTTAAACATTGAGAATGGTTGACAGCATCCTCAATCCCAATTAAGCATCATCATTAAAACCCAACAAAATTAATTAAAGTAACATGATGAGATTCACATGATAATCCAAGTACTAGATACTCAAAACGTCCATAACCGGGGACACGGCTAACCATGATTAGTTTGTACACTCTGCAGAGGTTTGCGCACTTTTCCCCACAAGACTCGATCTCCTCCGTTGGATTTCTCGCACTACATGGTGTTTGAGAAATGGATGACCGAGACATAGTCTTTCAGAAGCGCTAGCACCTTACGATCGGGTAGACCATACCAACCTACATCCCCTACATCAACTAGTCTACCACTGTAAGAGTTCGCACGACTTAGTCAACTATGCTAGAGCTCATAGTAGCTTGTGGCTGCACACGGAAGTTTCTAGTATGAATAATCTCATGATCCCTTTGAGCCTGGGTGGCGGTCCAAAAGAAACAGGCAATCCTAGAATACCCAGGTACCTCAATCCACCCAGATGTGTGTTTAAGTTGCCACCTTAGATAAACCATTTATTGACAATCTCACATCTGTCATGGATATCACTCACCCAATCCACGTCTACTAGCATAGCATGGCATAAGAAGCAAACGTAGAAGTAACTCCCAAAGGTTTAATAGTAAAACGGGTAATAGGTACTACCTCATCTACTTCCCATCCCACAATTTAATTAGATCCTAATCATGCAATGTTTGAGGGTTGATCTAATGCAATAAAAATTGGGCGAAGAGAAAGGTATGATCAAAGTGTTACTTGCCTTGTCGATGATCCATGAAACCTAGAGATTCAAGTAACAAAGCGCACGACCGGTACTCTATCGCAAACAAACAAACAAGCATACAATAAGTACTCATCTAATGCACAGGTAAAACTCAAATAAGAGATCTAACCAGAAAGTTCAACTTAAGAACTCCGGTTTACAAAAAGAATCAAATCAAACGAAGCAACGAAAGTCAAACGGCGAAAGAAAACAACTTCGTTTTACTAATCTGGACATAAGTCAAATTTTACAGAAGCAAAAACTTGTTTAAGTTGGTTAAACAGAAAGAGGGTTTCGCTTGATTCCGATAAACGAGCGAAAAGTTATACTAAATTGAAAATCGGATCAGAAATCGCGATAAGAAATAATCGCAGAAAATCCGAGAAAAAGAAAAACGGCGAACAGATTAACGAACAAACGTTCGTTATCTGGATCTAAACGATGAACGCGTTCGTTAAAACGAACGAACGAGCGAACGCTCACTAAATAAATAAACCGGAAAAAACCGATCTATAAAAAAACGAAACTAAAAAAATAAACCGTGGTTAAATAAAAAAACCGGGCGGTTTTCGAGGAAAACGCAATGACGGCGGCTACCTCGGCGGCGGGTCCGGCGAGGCGGCGGGCGGTTCCATGAGCGGACGGGCGGCGGCGGCAAGGGCGGCGAGGCGGCGGGCAAGCGAGGCGGAAGGCGGCGGCGGCGGACGCGGCGGCGCATGCATGAACGAGGCGGCGGCGGCTGCGGGCTGGTGGGCTGGCTCGGGCCCGAGCGGCGGCTTATAAAGCCCGGCCAAGTGAGTCTGGCCGTTACTACCAAGGTCGGTTCGACTTTAAAAAAATATTAATTCCGCGCAGAAAAACTAACGAAAGAAATACTAAACGGACTCCAAAAATCCCGAAATAAAATTTCCCCGACTTCTAAAATCAAGGCGGACAAAGTGAACATTTATTTGGGGCCTAAGTGCAATTTTGAAAAACGCATATTTTTCCTAAATTCAAATAGAATAGCGTAAAACTCCGAAATAAAATCTTATTTGATTTTATTATTAAATCCTCAATATTTCTTTATTTTTGGAAAGTCATTTTATTCCCTCTCTCATATTTTTTTGTAATAGAAATAATTGAAGATAAAATAATTAAAATCAAATGATCCTATTCTCAAAATTTGAGAAAACTCAAATATGAAAATAACGAAATCCCCAACTCTCTCCGTGGGTCCTTGAGTTGCGTAGAATTTCTAGGATCAAAACCAAAAGCAAACAAAATATGATATGCAATGATGATCTGGTGTATAACATTCGGGATGTTACAAACCTACCCCCCTTAAGATGAATCTTGCCCTCGAGATTCGGGTTGGCTAGAAAATAGGTGACGGTGGTCTTTCAGCAAATCTTCCTCTCGCTCCCAGGTGGCTTCATCCTCTGTGTGGTGGCTCCACTGAACTTTGCAAAACTTGAAAACCTTGCTGCGGGTGACTCGGCTGGCAAACTCAAGAATCTTAACTGGTTTCTCCTCATAGGTCAAATCGTTATCCAACTGAATTGCCTCCAACGGCACGCTATCCCTCAGCGGTATATCAGCCATCTCCGTGTGGCACTTCTTCAGCTGAGAAACATGGAACACATCATGAACTCCTGACAACCCTTTGGGCAATTCCAACTTGTAGGCCACTTCTCCCATACGTTCCACAACTCGGTATGGTCCTACAAAATGTGGCGCTAACTTTCCTTAACACCAAAACGCTTAATTTCAAGTGGAGATATCAAGATAAACTCGGTCTCTGACTTCGTAAACTGTCTCCTTGCGTTTAGAATCTGCGTAGCTCTTCTGCCTGGACTGGGCTACCTTGAGCCTATCGTGAATCAACTTCACCTTCCGTTCAGACTCCTTAATCAAATCTGGTCCAAAAAACTGGCGGTCTCCAACTTCGTCCCATGACAACGGTGTCCTGCACCTCCTTCCATACAAGGCTTCGAAAGAGGCCATCTTCAAACTGGATTGATAGCTATTGTTGTAAGAGAACTCTGCATATGGCAAGTTGTCATCCCAATTTGATCCATAATCTAGCACACAGGCTCTTAGCATATCCTCCAAAATCTGACTGACTCTCTCGGTCTGTCCATCTGTCTATGGATGAAAAGTTGTGCTGAACTCTAGCCTGGTACCCAAAGTTTCGTGCAACTGATTCCAGAACTTAAACTGGGTTCCTCTATCTTATACGATGCTCCTCGGAACTCCATGCAAGCATACGATTCTGGTCATGTATATCTTCGCCAACTTAGCACTGGTGTAAGTGGTCTTTACCGGGATGAAATGAGCTACCTTTGTCAATTGATCAACTACAATCCAAATTGAGTCATGGCTCGAACGAGTCCCGGTAATCCCGTGATAAAATCCATGCCTAACTTATCCCACTTCCATTCGGTATCGGCAATGGTCAGTAATAATCCTGGCGGCTTCGATGCTCGCCTTTACTCTCCGCATACATCACAAACTGCTACATACTCCGCAATATCTTTCTTCATTCCGGTCCACCAGAAAGTATCCTTCAAATCCAAATACATATTGGTACTTCCTGGGTGAATCGAATATGGTGAATCATGGGCCTCTTGCAGAATTAACTTCTTGATCTCTGGGTCATTTGGCACATAAACTCGGTCCTCAAACCATAGGGTATCGTGTTCATCCTCACGAAATCCCTTAGCCTTTCCTTTGCTCATTTTCTCCTTTATAGAGGCAATCTCCTTGTCGGTCTTACGAGCTTCTCGATTTTATCCATCAAAGTCGATCAATCTCCAATGCTTCTACATAGCCTCTCGAACTATCTCCAAACATAGCTCACGAAGATCCTCGGCTAACTCCTTTGGCAACTCTCCGTCATTATCAGATTGACATGGCTCTTACGGCTCAATGCGTCGCCTACTACATTAGCCTTTCCGGATGATAATGCAATCTCATATCATAATCCTTGATGAGTTCCAACCATCTCCTTTGTCTCGAGGTTTAACTCCTTCGAGTGAAAATGTACTTCAAACTCTTGTGATCCGTGTACACCTCACAATGGTTTCCAATGAGGAAATGTCTCCATGTTTTCAATGCATGCACTACGGCTGCTAACTCCAAATCATGCATGGCATAATTCAATTCGTGAGGTTTCAGTTGTCATGAAGCATACGAAACAACTCTTCCCTCTTGCATAAGCACGGCTCCAAGTCCTCGACGTGAAGCGTCGCAATACACCACATAATCCTTGTTCTGATCTGGCAGAATCAACACTGGTGAGGTAACCAAACGTTTCTTCAACTCCTGGAAACTAGCCTCACACTCCTCAGTCCATATGAACTTGGTATCCTTCTTCAACAACTCCATCATAGGCTTTGCAATCCTTGAGAAGTTCTCAATAAATCTTCTGTAGTATCCTGCGAGTCCAAGGAAACTCCGGATCTCTCCAACTATTGTTGGCGCTTCCCAATTTGTTACAGTGATAACCTTTGTGGGATCAACTGCTATTTCTTCTCTGGATATAACATGTCCGAGGAATCCCACTTCCTTCAACCAAAACTCACATTTGCTAAACTTGGCATACAACTGATGTTCTCTGAGCTTCTCAAGTACCAATCGCAAATGTTCTTGATGCTCCTCTTCATTCTTCGAGTAAACCAGAATATCATCAATGAACACTACTGATTTAACTAATCCAAAAATCCATAAACACTTTGTTCATCATGTTCATAAATAGGCAAAAGCGTTAGTCGCACCAAATGACATAACGGTATACTCATACAGCCCATACCGTGGTAAAAGCCGCCTTAGGTATGTCCCGCTCTCGAATCTTCAATTGATGGTACCCTGATCGCAAATCGATCTTGGAAAACACTTTAACCCCTTGCAATCGATCAAACAGATCATTGATCATCGGTAGTGGGTATTTGTTCTTGATTGTTACTTCGTTCAATCCACGATAATCAACAACCATCCTTAATGTTCCATCCTTCTTCTCCACTAGAAGTACTGGCGATCCCCAAGGCGAAGAACTTGGAAGAATATACCCTTTATCCAATAACTCCTTAATCTACTTCTTAATCTCCTCCAAATCTTTTGCGGGCATCCTGTATGGTCTCTTAGATATTGGTCCTGTGCCTGGCAAAAGCTCAATCAAAAACTCGATGTCTCTATCCAGTGGCATGCCTGGCAACTCTTCTGGAAATACATCCGAAAAATCCTTTACTACTGGTACTTCCTCCTGCACAACTCCTGATAAGGAATTTATTTGAGTCCTTTTCGCACATGCCGTGATACATACTTGATCCTTCTTCCTTCCGCGCAGAAGCAAGATTGTCTTACTAGCACATTCAATGTTCCTTCATACTTTGATAACCAATCCATGCCTAATATCACATCCAATCCTTGAGATTCCAATACTATTAGGTCCGAGGGAAACACATAGTTACCAATCCTTAATGGTAATCGATCACACCATCGACTAGCCATACACTCTGCTCCAGGCGAGGTTACTAACATGGGTGACCTAAGGGCTTGGGTTGGTAGGTTATACTTATCCACAAATCCCCTTGAGATGTATGAATGCAGTATCAAAAAGAACGAGTGCAGTAAATGACTTAACCAAAAACATACCTATTACTGCATCAGGTTGTGCTTCAACCTCCTCCATGTTAACGTGGTTCACATGTCCCCTGTTGAAAGGGTTCGGCTTCTTCCCAGAGCTTTCATTGCCATTCTGGCCTTCAGGACATTCATTGGCATAATGCCCGGTCTTCTGACACTTAAAACAGATGACTTGGCTTAGGTCTCCCTTGGCTGGGGTTGATGAGGTGGTACGGTTCTGGCCGTTGCTTCCTCCATTCCCATTACCATTCTTGGGGCCATTATGGTTATGCGAGCTACCTCCTCCATGGGTATGCTGAAAATGAACTCCCGGTTTAGGGGTAAGACGGGGTTTCTGCTGAGCTCCAGAATTGTACTTCCCCTGTGCATACTTCCTCTTGCGATTTTCAAATTGGCTGTTGCTTCCCTTCAATCATAAGAGCACGATCTACCAACTCCTGGTAGTTGTTGAAGCTTGCTACCATCAATCGCATGCTCAGCTCGTCATTCAGTCCTTCCAAACTTCTCACGCTTAGCATGCATCCGTAGTAACGCTATCCGGGGCATAACGCATTAGCTTACTAAATTCATCCACATCCGCCAACTATCCGTCCTCCTTGGCGCAAGTTGCGAAACTCACGCTTCTTCATGGCCATAGCTCCTGCTGAAACATGGGCAAGACGGAAAGCTTGTTGGCCGATCCCATGTGACAAGATCCACAGGTAAGTGGTCTGTGAAATTCTCCCACCATGCGGCTGCGGGTCCTTCAAGCCGATGAGCGGCAAATTTCACCTTTTCCCCATCTGACATTCTCGCAGTGGTCAACTCCTCCCCGCCTTACGGAGCCAATCATCTCGCCACTATCGGCTCGGTGCTCTCGGAGAACACCGCGGATTCAGCCTAAGAAAACGGGTTAAGGATCAGCGGTGTGGTGGCGGTGGTGGGTTGTTGTTGTTGTTGTTCCCGGTTCAGTTCGGACTAGCAATTGCATCAAAGCATTCTGCTGCTGGATCAATTGAGTGAGCTCGGTGGGAAAGCAAATCCATTGTCACGCCTCGGAGGCATCCGAGGGTTTAGAAAAGATGAGAATTAAGAACAGAATGAGGTCTAAAGAGAAAACACTACCCAAATGCACATGAGGCAAATGCACACAAAATCACTTCATTCAATCAAACAAGGCATACAATCGGTCTAGAACTATCGTAAAAGTGCTTGGACTATGCTATGTACATGGTGGAACACTACTACTGTTATGGTGGTCTACTGGAAAAACTGCTCCGATGAAGACTCCATGATATCTGCTCCGGGTGCTGAATTCCCCATGAGTTCTTCAATCTTCTCCTTAAGGTCGCCGTTTTGTCTCACTAGAGCGACGTTCTCCTCCATGTAATCCTTGCGAGTGGCCTTCAGTTCTCCTTCTAGCTCGATAATTCTAGCCTTTGCTTTCTTCAACTCCATCAAGTTTGCGCACATCTGGTTCTCTTGGTGTCGAATGTGCTGGTTTAACTCCTGGATGAAGGCTACAATGGATCTATCCTTCTTGGTGCTAACTATCTCCCATTGTTCATCTTGGCGCCCACAAATCTGGTAGATAGTATCCTTGAGGTCATCTTGGTAGACTTCTCCAATGCGTCCCATGGTTATGTGAGCTACCATGCTCTTTCCTGCACTCTGTGTTGGTGCATTAAAAGTACATTCTATGGGCTCCGTGGATCGGCGCGAACGTTCTTCCCGAACTTGAGCTTGAATCTTCCAACGCTCCTCTTCGGGTAAAGTGGCGTTGTAGGTCCAGGTGAAGCTTGGTATTCCAATGTTCAGGTACTTAGTGACTTCCTTCAGGTGTCGTCCAAGGGGTGTATCTTCATCCGGCTGCGTGAACTTGATCCTCGCTTCTGTCATCCTAAAAGAGTAGAAAAGATGAGGAGTCGGAAATGAGAAGAGAGTAGTGATCTAGGGCTTTAGCTTAGTGGTCGTGTCCTACAGTCAGCATGTGCTCTGATACCATCTTGTGCTCAGGTGTCATCCCTGGATCAGTAATGCTGACACCACACAGTACTAGAATGATTTATAACAGAGTAGCAATCACACACTTATTACATCGAATGTCTCAGGAGAGAAATTATTACAATAAAAATGGCTTAAGGCCATCTAAAAATGATAACAATGAAGGCTTGGAAGATAAGCGAGTCCATCACCTCCAACGGCATCACCGAGTATAGAACCACGACCTAAAGGCACCTTACTGTCGTTCGAAAAGTCTCGCAACATGAAATGTTGCAGCCCGAAACGGGTCAACACATGGAATATGCCGCAATGTAACACATAGAGAGTAATGAAAGAATAAGCTATACTACATGCATATATGGCTGGTAGAAAGCTCTATGGTTATAGTTTTATGTAAAGCCAATTTTTCCCTACCGCAAAGGAATAAATTTTATTTAACTATCATGGTGGTTGTTAAACATTGAGAATGGTTGACAAGATCCTCAATCCCAATTAAGCATCATCATTAAAACCCAACAAAATTAATTAAAGTAACATGATGAGATTCACATGATAATCCAAGTACTAGATACTAAAACGTCCATAACCGGGGACACGACTAACCATGATTAGTTTGTACACTCTGCAGAGGTTTGCGCACTTTTCCCCACAAGACTCGATCTCCTCCGTTGGATTTCTCGCACTACATGGTGTTTGAGAAACGGATGACCGAGACATAGTCTTCGTAAGCGCTTAGCACCTTACGATCGGGTAGACCATACCAACCTACATCCCCTACATCAGCTAGTCTACCACTGTAAGAGTTCGCACGACTTAGTCAACTATGCTAGAGCCCATAGTAGCTTGTGGCTGCACACGGAAGTTTCTAGTATGAATAGTCTCATGATCCCTTTGAGCCTGGGTGGCGGTCCAAAAGAAACAGGCAATCCTGGAATACCCACGTACCTCAATCCACCCAGATGTGTGTTTAAGTTGCCATCTTAGATAAACAATTTATTAACAATCTCACATCTGTCATGGATATCACTCACCCAATCCACGTCTACTAGCATAGCATGGCATAAGAAGCAAACGTAGAAGTAACTCCCAAAGGTTTAATAGTAAAACGGGTAATAGGTACTACCTCATCTACTTCCCATCCCACAATTTAATTAGATCCTTATCATGCAATGTTTGAGGATTGATCTAATGCAATAAAAACTGGGCAGTAGAATGGTATGATCGAAGTGTTACTTGCCTTGCTGATGATCCGCGAAACCTAGAGATTCGAAGTAACATGCGGCGCACTCCGGGTACTCTATCGCAAACAAACAAACAAGCGTAGAATAATTACTCATCTAATGCACAGGTAAAACTCAAATAAGAGATCTAACCAGAAAGTTCAACTTAAGAACTCCTATTTTCAAAAAAGAATCAAATCAAACGAAGAAATGAAAGTCAAACGGCGAAAGAAAACAACTTCGTTTTACTAATCTGGACTTAAGTCCAATTTTACAGAAGCAAAAACTTGTTTAAGTTGGTTAAACGAAAAGAGGGTTTCGAGACGAAACTCCAGGCGCTTGAATCGCCTGATTCCGATAAACGAGCGAAAAGTTATACTAAAACGAAAATCGGATCGTAAATCGCGATCGAAATAATCGCGAAAATCCGAGAAAAGAAAACGACGAATGTAATAACGAAGCTAACGCTCGTTATCCGGATCTAACGATGAACGCGTTCGTTAAAATGAACGAACGAGTGAACGCTCACAAAATAAATAAACCGAAAAAAACCGATCTATAAAAAAACGAAACCAAAAAAAATAAATCGCGGTTAAATAAAAAACCGGCGGTTTTTATGAAAAACCGCGACGACGCGGACTACCTCGGCGGCTGGTCCAATGAGGTGGCGGGGGCGGCGGCGGCGTGCATGGGGCGGCGGCGCGCTGAACGAGGCGGCGGCTGCGGGCTGGTGGGCTGGCTCGGCCCCCGGCGGCTTATAAAGCCCGGCCAAAGTGAGTCTGGCGATTACTGCCAAGGTCGGTTCAGACTTTTTAAAAAAAAAATTAATTCCGCGCAGAAAAACTAACGAAAGAAATACTAAACGGACTCCAAAAATTCCAAAATAAATTTTCCCCGACTTCTAAAATCAAGCCGGACAAATTGAACATTTATTTGGGGCCAAAATGCAATTTTGAAAAATGCATATTTTTCCTAAATTCAAATAAAATAGCGAAAAACTCTGAAATAAAATCTTATTTGATTTTATTATTAAATCCTCAATATTTCTTTAGTTTGGGATAGTCATTTTATTCCCTCTCTCATATTTTTTGTAATAGAAATAATTGAAGATAAAATAATTAAAATCAAATGATGCTATTCTCAAAATTTGAGAAAACTCAAATATGAAAATAACGAAATCCCCAACTCTCTCCGTGGGTCCTTGAGTTGCGTAGAATTTCTAGGATCAAAACCAAAAGCAAATAAGATATGATATGCAATGATGATCTAGTGTACAACATTCCAAATTGAAAATTTGGGATGTTACATACACACAAGTATTGGGATCATGCAATGAATGGGATGAATCAAAATCTCCTAAAATGTATGAGGAAACTATGGGGGTCTCCTCATGAGAAATATTGGAAACATCATATGGATAAAATGGACAACATCCAAAACAATGCATATCCGAAGCTAGGTGGTCATGGCATGCCATATGGGATAAATGATGCAAAGGGATCATATCAATATCATCACAAGAAAAACAAATGCCAATAACCGTGGGCTTGTCATCTATGCCATATGTGCAAATTGGGTTTATTTTAATGGCATATGCATAGTCACTACCATGAGATTGCAAATTTGACATATGATTAATCTCATGCATAGCATATGACAAGTCAAGCGGATTGTCAAACATGATGTGACCTAAAGAATTGTCACAACAAATCCTATGTAACATGGCATCCCAACTAATAGACTCGACATGAGAATCATCATACTCATCATAAATGGGCAATAAATCATCACATAGGGAAGTTGCACTAGCATGAAGCATGGTAATAGGTTGATCAACATCATGCAAGAAATCAATGTCAAGAATGTCCACTAGTGGGACTAGAGCATCACCTTCACCTATGTTACCTTGTTCATTCCACTCAAGTGGTGTAGGTGAGGTGGGAAAGACCAAATGGCGGTATCCACTAGTGGGACTAGAGCATCACCTTCACCTATGTTACCTTGTTCATTCCACTCAAGTGGTGTAGGTGAGGTGGGAAAGACCAAATGGCGGTCATCTTCATCTCGATGGAACCATGTGGGGCGTGCATCATATTCCACCATGGCCATCGTCTTGTCCAAAGGGAGGACATAGTCGTCGCGAATCGGCGCGTCATCATATATGGGACCAAGCACCAAATGAGAATACACAATAGAGGTAGAGGTCAAGTTGTTAGAAATGCAAATGGCCTCATGAGACCTATCAACTATCACACTCTCTCTATGTGGCGGTTCACTCACTCCCTTAAGGTAGTTGCACTCAATCTCACGTATGGTGTAGTCACTCATCTCACTCAAGTGGTGGGGGTTGTGGCTCTCCTCACATGGGAATTGGGGCAACACATCAGATATGGGGCTAGTGGTGAAGTCACTCTCACTCTCAATATGGTGGCTAAAACCACTCAAGTCATCATACATCACCGTTGTCAAAGGGAAAATCCCATGCTCAACCATCTCGTCGTCGTCACCGTGGATGAAGGACGAAGAGGCACATCATCGCTCTCCTCCATGACCGAAGGGAAAATCCCATGCTTGATCATCTCGTCACCGTCGCCGTGGATGAAGGCCGAATATGGCACATCATCACTCTTGCCTCCAAAGATGGAAGCATCATCCTTGCTCGCCACCTTGTCGCTCGCCTCCAAAGCATGTTTCTCGAGAGGCTCCGTAGTCATAGTCGTCGCCACACCATCTTGAAAAAGAGTCGAGGTAGACTCGGCACCATCAATGCCACAAAGAGGTAAGGCGGTGGAGTCAAACTTGGGAGCATCGTCTTGGAGCTCGTTGGGCTTGGACATCTTGGTGGTACTATCCTCATGCTCGTTCTCATGGAGCTTGGTCATCGTGAAGTGAGCTTGGGGTGGAGAAGCCTTGGCCTTCACGAATTCTTGTTCCGCCTTGAGAGCACCAATGTAGTAGTCTTCGAGGGACTTGTAGTTCTCGAGGAAGATAGTCTTGGAGACGTGGTTGTGCAATCCCATCATGAAGTGGAACTTCATCGAAATGGGGTCATCCACGCCGGATCGTCGCAAGGCAATCTTCATCTCCTTGAAGTATGTGTCGATCGACTTGGATCCTTAGTTGGTGTTCTCCAATTGGCGTAGATGTTGTTCCGTGTAGGTTGGAGGCACGAACTCTCGCCGCATATCTTTCTTCGTATTGGGCCAACTCATGTCATAGCTCTCCGAAGGTGTGTGAAGCCACCATGTGGACGCGTAGTCATGGAAGTTCCTTGTGGCGCACTTCACTTGATCTTCAGGACGAACTTGATGTAGCTTGAGGTAGTCGTCCATTAAGCGCTCCCACTCGAGATACTCCTCGGGTTCTTGAGTCACATAGAAAGGAATATCGTGGTCGATGTCGAGGTCGTAGTAGCTCATGGAAGTCGTGGACTTGAGATTGGAGAGCTTCTCTTGAGTGTAGCCTTGAGTTTCTTGTTGTCGAAGATGCCGTAAGTCCGTAGGCGAAGATGCCTTGAAGTCGCTTGGTGTAGATGCCAAGGGAGTTGGTGAATTCGTTGAGCAGTTGTTGGTGTTGAGCTCTTGACCTTCACGTTCTTGTTGGTGATGGTGTCGATGCTGATGTGATGTTGCCGGAGATGGTAGCTTGGAAGCATGTGCTCTTGAGCGTCTTCTCGAAGATGAGGAAGATCTCTTGTAGGACTTGATGAGAGCTTTGATCTCCTCCATTTGAGCATGCATCTTGTCATCGGTGGAGTTTTTCGTGGCATCGAACTCGTCGTTGTTGTTGTAGACTGAGGGTGAAATGCCTTGCCTATCCATCACAAGACTCGAGTAGACGTGAGTAGGAAATGAGATAAACAATACCAAGTTACCTTTTCCCAAAGTTGAGGATGTATCCCGTTTCACTCGATGTGAGATGAAAGAATAGTGGAATTGGTACCGGACTTGTTCACTCACACCTATCAAGTAAAGCTTATGGAGTAGCTCGGTGAGGATAGTGGCACAAAAATTTAATGCAAAATGTTAGAAAGAGTCAATAATGTCGAAAGAGATTCACAAATTCGCAAGTCAAACAAGTAGACCAATAGTAATATGGCACACGGAAACACACATACGGATAGATAAACGGGGTCGTGCAACCAAGGAATGAGCACAAAATGTGGAATCCATGGAAAACGCTCGTGTTGCTCAACTCAAGAGAGATGCTAGCACGATTGCTCGATTGGCGGAGAGACACTTGTGCACAACCTATAAGATGCAAAATGGATAAACTTTCTATCCCAAGTATGCTATATATGTATGGTTCCCGGTGTTTCTCACACGATGATCCAAGGTGATCAAGTATGATACCGTATAATATTGTAATGCACTATGATACGATGCCATGGCTCCTGCTTACAAGCTCTTTGTTCACTCTTTTTCTTTGCTTAAAAGCTTGTTCTTTTTTTTGTATGGCCACTTTACAAAATGCACAAACCAAGATAGCAATTGTGTATATGCGGGAACCATCTTGAGGCACAAGAGATGATATGTGATACGTCTCCAACGTATCTATAATTTATGAAGTATACATGATGTTATATTATCATTCTTGGATGTTTTACAATCATTTTATAGCAACTTTATATCATTTTTTGGGACTAACCTATTACCCAGTGGCCAGTGCTAGTTGCTGTTTTTTGCTTGTTTTTACATCGCAAGAAATCAATATCAAACGGAGTCCAAACACCACGAAACTTTTTGTGGATTTTTTATGGACTAGAAGACATCCATTGGGCCAGCAGCACACAGGGGTGCCTCGAGGGGCACAACCCACTGTGGCGCTTACTGGGGCCCAGCGCGCCAGTGGGTTGTGCGCACCTCGGTGCCTCTCGCACCCCCTCTTTACCCTATAAATTCACAAATATTCCAAAACCCTCAGGGTTAACCTAGATCAGAAGTTCTGCTGCCGCAAGGCTCTGTATCCATTGAAAACCAATCTAGACCCTTTCCGGCACCCTGCCGGAGGGGGGAATCATCTCCGGTGGCCATCTTCATTATCCCGACGGCCACCACGATGAGAAGGGAGTAGTCCACCCTCGAGGCTAAGGGTTTGTACCAATAGTTATTTGTTTAATATCTCTCTCTCTCTCTCGTATTCTTGAGATGTCACGATCTTGATGTATCGCGGGCTTTGTTAATATAGTCGGATCATATGGTGTTTTCCCCTCTCTATCTTGTTGTGATGAATTTAGTTTTTCTCTTTGAGATTTCGTTGTTATCGGATTGAATACTTCTATGGATTTGAGCACACTTGATATATGTCTTGCAATGGAATACTCGTGGTGACAATGGGGTATCGTATTGATTCACTTGATATATGTTTTGGCACTCAACTCGTTGATTCCCGAGGTGACATTGGGGTAATGTATGCATAGGGGTTGATGCTGAAGGATATATGCCCTAGAGGCAATAATAAATGTTATTATTTATTTCCTTATATCATGATAAATGTTTATTATTCATGCTAGAATTGTATTAACCGGAAACATAATACATGTGTGAATACATAAACCTACAGAGTGTCACTAGTATGCCTCTACTTGACTAGCTCATTAATCAAAGATGGTTATGTTTCCTAACCATGAACAAGGAGTTGTTATTTGATTAATGGGATCACATCATTGGTTGAATGATCGATTGACATGACCCATTCCATTAGCATAGCACCTGATCGTGTAGTTTGTTGCTAGTGCTTTTCTTCATGACTTATACATGTTCCTATGACTATGAGATTATGCAACTCCGTTTGCCCGAGGAACACTTTGGGTGCTACCAAACGTCACAACGAATCGGGTGATTATAAAGGTACATTACAGGTGTCTCCGAAGGTACATGTTGGGTTGGCATATTTCGAGATTAGGATTTGTCACTCCGATTGTCGGAGAGGTATCTCCGGCCCTCTCGGTAATGCACATCACATAAGCCTTGCAAGCATTGCAACTAAATGTGTTAGTTGTGAGATGATGTATTACGGAACGAGAAAAGAGACTTGCCAAGAACGAGATTGAACTAGGTATTGGATACCGACGATCGAATCTCGGGCAAGTAACATACCGATGACAAAGGGAACAACGATGTTGTTATGCGGTCGACCGATAAAAGATCTTCGAGAATATGTAGGAGCCAATATGGGCATCCAGGTCCCGCTATTGGTTATTGACCGAGAGGTGTCTCGATCATGTCTACATAGTTCTCGAACCCGTAGGGTCCGCACGCTTAACGCTTCGATGGCGGTCATAATGAGTTTATAAGTATTGATGCACCAAGGTTGTTCGAGTCCCGGATGTAATCACGGATATGACGAGGAGTCTCAAATGGTCGAGACATAAAGATTGATATATTGAAGCCTACATTTGGACATCGGAAAGGTTCCGAGTGAAATCGAATTTATCGGAGTACCGGAGGTTACCGGAACCCCGGGAACTACATGGGCCCATAGTGGGCCTTGGAGGAAAGGAGAAGGGCCAGCCCTAGGTGGTCGCGCCCCTTCTTCCCTAGTCCTATTAGGACTAGGAAAGGTGGGCCGCCCCTCTCTCTCTCCCTCCGGGAATCCTATTCCAACTAGGATTGGGGGAGTCCTACTCCGGAGGAGTAGGACTCCTTGTGCGCCTCCTCCTCTTGGCCGCCACCTCCCCTTGGCTCCTTTATATACGGGGCAGGGAGCACCCCAAGACACACAAGTTGATTTCCTTAGCGTGTGCGGTGCCCCTTCCACCATATTCCACTTCGGTCATATCGTCATGAGCTTAGGCGAAGCCCTGCGCTGGAGAAGTCATATCGTCATGAGCTTAGGCGAAGCCCTGCGTCGGTGGAGCATCATCATCGTCACCACGCCGTCGTCTCGACGGAACTCATCCCGACACTTTGCTGGATCGGAGTCCGGGATCGCCATCGGGCTGAACGTGCGTAACTCGGAGGTGCCGTGACGCTCGGTGCTTGGATCGGTCGGGTCGTGAAGACGTCGACTACATCAACCGCGTTGTTATAACGCTTCGCTTTCGGTCTCACGAGGGTACGTGGACGGACACTCTTCCCTCGTTGCTATGCTATCACCATGGTCTTGCGTGATCGTAGGAAAATTTTTGAAATTACTACGTTCCCCAACAGTGGTATCGAGCCAGGTTTTATGCGTTGATGTCATATGCACGAGTAGAACACAAGTGAGTTGTGGGCGATACAAGTCATACCGCCTACCAGCATGTCATACTTTGGTTCAGCGGTATTGTGAGATGAAGCGGCCCGGACCGACATTACGCCAGACGCTTACGCGAGACTGGTTTCACCGCTGTGAGCACTCGCTGCTTAAAGGTGATGGCGGGTGTCTGCTCTCTCACTTTAGTTGAATCGAGTGTGGCTACGCCCGGTCCTTGAGAAGGTTAAACGGAGTCTATTTGACGAAGTATCGCTGTGGTTTTGATGCGTAGGTAAGAACGGTTCTTGCTCAGCCCGTAGCAGCCACGTAAAACTTGCAACAACAAAGTAGAGGACGCCTAACTTGTTTTTGCAGGCATGTTGTGATGTGATATGGTCAAGACGTGATGCTATATCTTATTGTATGAGATGATCATGTTTTGTAACCGAAGTTATCGGCAATCGGCAGGAGCCATATGGTTGTCGCTTATTGTATGAAATGCAACGCCATGTAATTGCTTTACTTTATCACTAAGCAGAGCGATAGTCGAGAAGCAATAGTTGGCTAAACGACAACGATGCTACGATGGAGATCAAGGTGTCGCTACCGGTGACGATGGTGATCATGACGGTGCTTCGAGATGGAGATCACAAGCACAAGATGATGATGGCCATATCATATCACTTATATTGATTGCATGTGATGTTAATCCTTTATGCATCTTATTTTGCTTTGATTGACGGTAGCATTATAAGATGATCCCTTACTAAATTATCAAGAAGTGTTCTCCCGAGTATGCACCGCTGCGAAAGTTCTTCGTTGAGACACCACGTGATGATCGGTGTGATAGGTTCTACGCTCAAATACAACGGTGCAAAACAGTTGCACACGCGAATACTCAGGTTATACTTGACGAGCTATGCATATAAGATATGACCTCGAACACGGAGACCGAAGGTCGAGCGTGAATCATATAGTAGATATGATCAACATATTGATGTTCACCATTGAAACTACTCCATCACACGTGATGATCGGTCATGGTGTAGTTGATATGGATCACGCAATCACTTAGAGAATTGGAGGATATTTTTCTAAGTGGGAGTTCTTAAGTAATATGATTAATTGAACTTAAATTTATCATGAACTTAGTACCGATAGTATCTTGCTTGTCTATGATGTGTAGATAGATGGCTCGTCTTTGTTGTTCCGTTGAATTTTAATGCGTTCCTTGAGAAAGCAAAGTTGAAAGATGATGGCAGCAATTACACGGACTGGGTCCGAATTTGAGGATTATCCTTATTGCTGCACGGAAGAATTACGCCCGAAGCACCGTTAGGTGCCGGCCTGGTGTAAGGGCTGCGCCGAAGTTGTGAACGTCCGCAAAGCAAAGTGATGACTACTCTATAGTTCGGTGTGCCATGCTTTACGGCTTAGAACCGGGACTTCAACGTCGTTTTGAACACCATGGAGCATATGAGATGTTCCAGAGTTGAAGTTAATATTCCAAGCGAATGCCCGGATTGAGAGATATGAAGTCTCCAATAAGTTCTATAGCTGTAAGATGGAGGAGAATGGTTCGTCGGTGAGCATATACTCGTAATGTCCGGATATAACAATCACTTGATTCAACCGGGAGTTAATCTTCCGGATGATTGCGCCATTGATGTAATTCTCCAATCATCGCCACCAAGCTACAAGAGCTTCGTGATGAACTATAATATGCAAGGGATGACCAAAACTATGCCCGAGCTCTTCGCGATTTGAAAGTCATGGAGGTAGAAATCAAAAGGAGCATCAAGTGTTGATGGTTAACAAAACCACTAGTTTCAAGAAAAGGGCAAAGGAAAGAAAAGGAAACTTCAAAAGAGCGGCAAGCAAGTTGCTGATCAAGAGAAGAAACCCAAGTCTGGTCCTAAGCCCTAAACCGAGTGCTTCTATTGCAAGCAGGCTGGTCTTCGAAGCGGAACTGCCCCAAGTATTTGGCGGATAAGAAGGATGGCAAGGTTAACAAAGGTATATGTGATATACTTGTTATTGATGTGTACCTTACTAATACTCGCAGAGCACTGGTATTTGATCTGGTTTCTGCTAATATTTGCAACTCAAACAGGGCTACGGATTGCGAAGATTGGCTAAGGACGAGGTGACGATCGCGCGTGGGAAATGGTTCCAAAGTCGATGTGATCGCGGTCGGCACGCTACCTCTACATCTACCTTGGGATTAGTATTAGACCTAAATAATTGTTATTTAGTACCATCGTTGAGCATGAACATTATATCTGGATCTTGTTTGATGCGTAGACGGTTATTCATTTAAATCGAGAGAATAATGGTTGTTCTATTTATATGAATAATATCTTTTATGGTCATGCACCATTGAAGAATGGTTTGTTTTACTTAATCTTGATAGTAGTGATACACATATTCATAATGTTGAAACCAAAAGATGCAGAGTTGATAATGATGGTGCAACTTATTTGTGGCACTTGCCGCTTAGGTCATATCGAGTAAAGCGCATGAAGAAACTCCATCTTGATGGACTTTTGGAGTCACTTGATTATGAATCACTTGGCACTTGCGAACCGTGCCTTATGGGCAAGATGACTAAAACACCGTTCTCCGAACTATGGAGAGAGCAACAGATTTATTGGAAATCATACATACCGATGTATGTGGTCCAATGAATGTTGAGGCTCGTGGCGGATATCGTTATTTTCTCACCTTCACAGATGATTTGAGCAGATATGGGTATATCTACTTAATGAAACACAAGTCTGAAACATTTGAAAAGTTCAAAGAATTTCAGAGTGAAGTGGAAAATCATCGTAACAAGAAAATAAAGTTTCTACGATCTGATCGTGGAGGAGAATATTTGAGTTACTGAGTTTGGCCTACATTTGAAACAATGTGGAATAGTTCGCAACTTACGCCACGGAACACCACAACGTAATGGTGTGTCCGAACGTCAGAATCGTACTTTATTAGATATGGTGCGATCTATGATGTCTCTTACTGATTTACCGCTATCGCTTTGGGGTTATGCTTTAGAGACGGCTGCATTCACTTTAAATAGGGCACCATCTAAATCCGCTGAGACGACGCCTTATGAACTGTGGTTTGGCAAGAAACCAAAGTTGTCGCTTTTGAAAGTTTGGGGCTGCGATGCTTATGTGAAAAAGCTTCAACCTGATAAGCTCGAACCCAAATCGGAGAAATGTGTCTTCATAGGATACCCAAAGGAGACAGTTGGGTACACCTTCTATCACAGATCCGAAGGCAAGATTTTTGTTGCTAAATTGGAAACTTTTGGAGAAAGAGTTTCTCACAAAAGAAGTGAGTGGGAGGAAAGTAGAACTTGATGAGATAATCGTATCTACTCCCTCATTGAGAAGTAGTACATCACGAAAACAGTTTCGTGACACCTACACCAAATAGGAGGAAGCTAATGATGATGATCATGAAACTTCAGATCAAGTTTCTCAGAACTCAGAGATCAACAGAGCAAGGTCCGCACTGTGAGTGGTACGGTAATCCTATTTTGGAAGTCATGTTCTTTGGAACATGATGAACCTACGAACTATGAAGAAGCGATGGTGAGCCCAGATTCCACAAAATGGCTTGAGGCCATGAAATCTGAGATGGGATCCATGTATGAGAACAAAGTGTGGACTTTGGTTGACTTGCCCGATGATCGGCAAGCAATTGAGAATAAATGGATCTTCAAGAAGAAGACCGACGCTGATGGTAATGTTATCGTCTATAAAGCTCGACTTGTTGCAAAAGGTTTTCGACAAGTTCAAGGGATTGACTACGATGAGACCTTCTCACCAGAAGCGATGCTTAAGTAAGTCCGAATCATGTTAGCAATTGCCGCATTTTATGATTATGAAATTTGGCAAATGGATGTTAAAACTGCATTCTGAATGGATTTACGGAAGAAGAGTTGTATATGATGCAACCGAAGGTTTTGTCGATCCAAAGGAGCTAACAAAGTGTGCAAGCTCCAATGATCCATCTATGGACTGGTGCAAGCCTCTCGGAGTTGGAATAAACGCTTTGATAGTGTGATCAAAGCATTTGGTTTTATATGAGACTTTTGGAGAAGCCTGTATTTACAAGAAAGTGAGTGGGAGCTCAGAGCATTTCGATATTATATGTGGATGACATATTATTGATCGGAAATGATATAGAATTCTGGATAGCATAAAGGGATACTTGAATAAGAGTTTTTCGATGAAAGACCTCGTGAAGCTGCTTACATATTGGGCATTAAGATCTATAGAGATAGATCAAGACGCTTAATAGGACTTTCACAAAGCACATACCTTGATAAAGTTTTGAAAAGGTTCAAATGGATCGAGCAAAGAAAGGGTTCTTGCCGGTATTACAAGGTGTGAAGTTGAGTAAGACTCAATGCCCGACCACCGCAGAAGATAGAGAGAAAATGAAAGATGTTCCTATGCTTCAGCCATAGGCTCTATCATGTATGCAATGCTGTGTACCAGACCTGATGTGTGCCTTGTCTGTAAGTTTAGCAGCGGTACCAAAGTAATCCAGAGTGGATCATGGACAGCGGTCAAGAACATCCTTAAGTACTTGAGAAGAACTAAGGATATGTTTCTCATTTATGGCGGTGACAAAGAGCTCGTCGTAAATGGTT
This sequence comes from Aegilops longissima, assembly GCA_021605205.1. NCBI lineage: Eukaryota > Viridiplantae > Streptophyta > Magnoliopsida > Poales > Poaceae > Aegilops > Aegilops longissima. Next base: position 222,931,633 of record CM038680.1, read on the forward strand.
ACGTCGATGCAAGCTTTGACACTGATCCGGACGATTCTAAATCGCAAACCGGATACGTATTCACATTAAACGGTGGAGCTGTCAGTTGGTGCAGTTCCAAACAAAGCGTCGTTGCGGGATCTACATGTGAAGCTGAGTACATAGCTGCTTCGGAAGCAGCTAATGAAGGAGTCTGGATGAAGGAGTTCATATCCGATCTAGGTGTTGTACCTAGTGTATCGGGTCCAATGAAAATCTTTTGTGACAATACTGGTGCAATTGCCTTGGCAAAGGAATCCAGATTTCACAAGAGAACCAAGCACATCAAAAGACGCCTCAACTCCATCCGGATTTGGTCCGGTGGGAGACATAGAGATATGCAAGATACATACGGATCTGAATGTTGCAGACCGCTGACTAAGCCTCTTCCACGAGCAAAACATGATCAGCACCAAGACTCCATGGGTGTTAGAATCATTTCGTGTAATCTAGATTATTGACTCTAGTGCAAGTGGGAGATCAAGGATATATGCCCTAGAGGCAATAATAAATGTTATTATTTATTTCCTTATATCATGATAAATGTTTATTATTCATGCTAGAATTGTATTAACCGGAAACATAATACATGTGTGAATACATAAACCTACAGAGTGTCACTAGTATGCCTCTACTTGACTAGCTCATTAATCAAAGATGGTTATGTTTCCTAACCATGAACAAGGAGTTGTTATTTGATTAATGGGATCACATCATTGGTTGAATGATCTGATTGACATGACCCATTCCATTAGCATAGCACCTGATCGTGTAGTTTGTTGCTAGTGCTTTTCTTCATGACTTATACATGTTCCTATGACTATGAGATTATGCAACTCCCGCTTGCCCGAGGAACACTTTTGGTGCTACCAAACGTCACAACGAATCGGGTGATTATAAAGGTACATTACAGGTGTCTCCGAAGGTACATGTTGGGTTGGCATATTTCGAGATTAGGATTTGTCACTCCGATTGTCGGAGAGGTATCTCCGGCCCTCTCGGTAATGCACATCACATAAGCCTTGCAAGCATTGCAACTAAATGTGTTAGTTGTGAGATGATGTATTACGGAACGAGAAAAGAGACTTGCCAAGAACGAGATTGAACTAGGTATTGGATACCGACGATCGAATCTCGGGCAAGTAACATACCGATGACAAAGGGAACAACGATGTTGTTATGCGGTCGACCGATAAAAGATCTTCGAGAATATGTAGGAGCCAATATGGGCATCCAGGTCCCGCTATTGGTTATTGACCGAGAGGTGTCTCGATCATGTCTACATAGTTCTCGAACCCGTAGGGTCCGCACGCTTAACGCTTCGATGGCGGTCATAATGAGTTTATAAGTATTGATGCATCAAGGTTGTTCGAGTCCGGATGTAATCACGGATATGACGAGGAGTCTCAAATGGTCGAGACATAAAGATTGATATATTGAAGCCTACATTTGGACATCGGAAAGGTTCCGAGTGAAATCGAATTTACTGAGTACCGGAGGTTACCGAACCCCGGAACTACATGGGCCCATAGTGGGCCTTGGAGGAAAGGAGAAGGGCCAGCCCTAGGTGGCGCGCGCCCCCTTCCCTAGTCCTATTAGGACTAGGAAAGGTGGGCCGCCCCCTCTCTCTCTCTCCTCCGGGAATCCTATTCCAACTAGGATTGGGGGAGTCCTACTCCGGAGGAGTAGGACTCCTTGTGCGCCTCCTCCTCTTGGCCGCCACCTCCCCTTGGCTCCTTTATATACGGGGCAGGGAGCACCCCAAGACACACAAGTTGATTTCCTTAGCTGTGTGCGGTGCCCCTTCCACCATATTCCACTTCGGTCATATCGTCATGAGCTTAGGCGAAGCCTGCGCTGGAGAAGTCATATCGTCATGAGCTTAGGCGAAGCCCTGCGTCGGTGGAGCATCATCATCGCCACCACGCCGTCGGTTGTGGAACTCATCCCGACACTTTGCTGGATCGAGTCCGGGATCGCCATCGGGCTGAACGTGTGCAGAACTCGGAGGTGCCGTGACGCTCGGTGCTTGGATCGGTCGGGTCGTGAAGACGCGACTACATCATCAAGCGTTGTTATAACGCTTCCGCTTTCGGTCTACGAGGGTACGTGGACGGACACTCTTCCCGCTCGTTGCTATGCTATCACCATGGTCTTGCGTGATCGTAGGAAAATTTTTGAAATTACTACGTTCCCCAACAGATGCACGTTCTTGTCTTTGTTTCTCCGGTAGAAATCTTGCCGCGCTCTTTGAAGTTCTTTGTGTTGGATTGGGTATTATGAATATGAATTTGCTTTGGTGTTATTTTAGTACGAACTTTAGGATAGATCGAATGGAAAGAATAGATTTGTGCTATTTTAGTACGGACTCTTGAAGAGGTCGAACGAAAAGAATAGCTTTGAGGTGGTTTCGTACCCTACAAATAATTTATCCTTATGTTCTCCGCTATATAGGAACTTTGGAGTGATTCTTCGTTGCACATTGAGGGATGGTTATATGATCCAATTATATTAGTAGTGTTGAGAGATTGCACTAGCGAAAGTACGGACCCTAGGCCTCATTTTCAAGCATTGCAATACCGTTTTTGTGCCCGTTAACTATTTGCTACCTTGCTGCTTTTATTTATTCAGATTACAAAAACATATTTCTACCATCCATATTACAGTTGTATCATCATCTCTTCGTCGAACTAGTGCACCTATAGAATTTGTCATTGTATTGGGTGTGTTGGGGACACACGAGATTTCTTGTATTTGGTTGCAGGGTCGTTTGAGAGAGACCATCTTCATTCTACACCTCTCATGGATTGATAAACCTTAGGTCATCCACTTGAGGGAAAATTGCTACTATCCTACAAAACTCTGCGCTTGGAGGCCCAACACGTGTCTACAAGAATAAAGTTGCATAGTAGACATCAAGCTCTTTTCTGGTGCCGTTGCCGGGGAGGTGAGTGCATGAAGGTATATCTTTAGATCTTGCAATTGAATCTTTTAGTTACTTGTTTTATCACTAGTTTGGTTTATAAAACAAAACTACAAAAAAATAGAATTTAGGTTGCATCATATTATTGATCATCTTTATAATATCTTTCTTGAAAATGATGGATCAGAAAATTGTGCTCAATTGTTAGAAGAAGAAGTCAATAAAATGTTTGGCACAAAATATTTGAATGATGAGCATTATTGCAATGTTGTTAGTATGAATTCTTTGAATATCCATGATGCTAATAATATGCAAAGCCATAAGCTTGGTGATGCTATATTTGATGAATATGATATTTTTAGTCCCCCATATTTTGATGAGAAAATTTACTATGATGATTGCATCCTCCTATTTATGATGATTATATTGATGAAACTGGATTTGGAGAGGTCATGACTTTATTTAATGATGAATCCACTATTTTGGAGGAGGTTGCAATTGATTATGACAACAAAGTTCCTATATATGATGATTATGGTGATGACATCCATGCTATATTGAATAATTACAAACATGAAACTTGTCATCATGATTTTAATTTCCAATCACAAGAGAGTTATTTTGTTGAGTTTGCTCCCACAATTATTGATGAGAATAAATTTGCTTATGTGGAGAGTAATAAAATTTATATGCTTTTGAATCATGAAAAGAATGCTTTATGTCATAGTTATATACTTGAATTCATTCATGATGCTACTGAAAATTATTCTGAGAGAGGAACAAATGCTTTTACATATTGCAATAATATCAGGTTTCCTCTCTATGTGTTGAAAATCTTGAAGTTATGCTTGTTTTGCCTTCCTATGCTAGTTGATTCTTGTTCCCATAAGTTGTTTTATCACAAAATCCCTATACATAGGAAGTGGGTTAGGCTCAAATGTGCTAGTCATATGCTTCATGATTCTCTCTTTATGTTTCAATTCTTTACTTTTATAGGAGCATCATTGCAATCATCATGCCTAGCTAAAAAGGCATTAAAGAAAAGCGCTTGTTGGGAGACAACCCAACACTTTTACCTATTGTTTTTGTGTGTTCACATGATTATTCTACTGTAGTAATTATGTTTTATTGCTTTTGTTTCAATAAAGTGCCAAGTAAAGCCTTTGGGATCATGTTGGGTGATAGTTGATTTGATCTTGCTGAAAAACAGAAACTTTTGCGCTTACGAAAATAATTCTTATTTTTAACAGAAGAGTGATTTTGAGTTGATTCTTTCCGAAGAAGATTAATATAAAAATTTCTCACGTGTTCCTAATTTTTTAATAATTTTTTGAGTAGCAGAAGTATGGTAGTTATCCAGCTCATTACATACTGTTCTGTTTTTGACAGATTCTGTTTTCAATGTGTAGTTTGCTTGTTTTCTAGTTTCTATGGCTTATATTGATCAATATAAATTGTGGAAATGATATGGTACAGTAGGCATTGTGTGAGAACAATTATGAATCTTGTCTTTGGCAGTACCAAAAGTGGGTGGTTTTGCTCTTTATCATACTAACATATCTCAGGAAGTTCCGTTATGTTTTGTGTGATTGAAGTTTTCAAGTTTTCAGTGAGATATCAATATGAGGAGAATAAGGAGTGACAAGACCCTAAGCTTGGGGATGCCCAAGGCACCCCAAGTTAATATTCAAGGAAGATCCAAGCAACTAAGCTTGGGGATGCCCCGAAAGGCATCCCCTCTTTCGTCTCCAACATTGTCGGTAACCTCACTTGGACCTATGTTTTCATTCATAACATGATATGTGTTTTGCTTGGAGCGTCAATTTATTTTGTTAGAATTTTCTGCAATTATTTAGAATAATGTTTTGCATCTTTTAATTCAATAAAAGTGGCATTGATCGCCTTTACTATGCTTATTTTACAAGTCTACATATTGCTGTTTGAAAACAGAAAGTTTACCGCTGTTGCAAAAATTCCCTAGAAATGTCAGAATGTGATAAAATGTTGAAACTTTTTGCAAAATGAGCTCTGATAAATTATCTACAGTGTGGTAAATTTTTCATAATATTTGGAGTTTAATAAGTATTGGTACTCTTTCATTCTTTACAGACTGTACTGTTTTGGCAGATTGCTGTTATGTTTGCATTGTTTGCATATGTTTGCTTGTTTAATGATTCTATTTGAGGATAGGTGTATTAAATAAGCAGAGGCATTTAGTATTTAATGTTGAATAATAATTTAGTGATTTGCTACAGTATAAAATGATAAGGTTTTTGCATTGGTTTATACTAACTTCTCTCACGAGTTCTTGTTGAGTTTTGTGTGGATGAAGCTTTTTGAGATTTAGGAAAACCGTGATATGAGAAGAATTAAGGAGACATAAAAGCTCAAGCTTGGGGATGCTGGACGCATCCCAAGATAATATTTCAAGAAGTCTCAAGCATCTAAGCTTGGGGATGCCCCGGTAGGCATCCCACCTTTCTTCTTCAACAATTATCGGTTAGTATCGATTGAGCCTAAGTTTTTGCTTCTTCACGTGATGTGTGATATTCTTAGAATTGCATTTGTATTGTTTTTGCTTGATGTTTTAATAAAATATTTAGATATGAAAGTTTTTAAATAAAATAGAGTCCTCAAATAGTTGCCAGGGAGGCTAGGTAAATGGTATTCACATCCCGTCAACGAAGCTCTTTTCTATGGAATTGCTCTAGTGCTTCACTTATATCTTTTTGAGCACGGTGTGCTCTAGTATTTTTTTGAAGAAATTCTCTCTTGCTTTACTTAAATTAATTTGATAGAAAGAAATATTATGCTCATGATCTTCATTTATATCTTTTTGGAGTAGCTTGTCCTTTACTCTTGTGCTTCACTTATATCCTATGAGTAAATTGTTGAATAAATTGTATGTCATGAAGTTGAAATCATATCATGCCTAGTGGTAGCTTCACATTGGGTTTAGAAAGTGAAATCCTTTGAGGCTTGACAATCACAATATTGGTCACACAAGCAATTCACGAATAACTAGTATAAGGAAGAGAACTTTCTCATGCAAATACACTATCTTGGAAATCTTTTGTGATTGTGAGCCCCCATCAAAATATTCTATGCCAAAATTGTTGACGTTGGACAAGTAAGACAACATAATGGTTTATGTTTGTTCATATTCACATAGAATTTATATTGTCATAGATCCTTCAACATGTGGTGCTTGCCCCCCATCTTTGCTAGCCAAAAATTCCGCACCAAGTAGAGATACTACTTGTGCATCCAAAAACCCATAAACCCAAATCTTATTTTCAAGAGTCCACGATAACTACCTAGGGATTGTATAAGATACTTCAAGTAAATTTTCATTGGTGCAATAAGGCAATAAAAATTGCTTCTAAAGTGTTAGATCATTTAGTGTAAGAGAAAATTGAGCGTTGTACGAAATTGTGATGGCAAAGAATAAAAGCGACAGACTACATAATAAAGGTTGCTATCATAAGGGGAAATATAATGTGATGTTATTTTGCACTAAGGGGTTGAGCATACAAACAAATAAGCGCATGGCAACCTCTTCTTCCCTCTGCGAAGGGCCTATCTTTTACTTTTCAGTATTTACTTTTATGCAAAGAGTCAAAGTTTTTCTCTCTATTCCTTTTTATTTTTCTCTTTTGGCAAGCATCATGTGGCGAGGAAAGATCTAGGCACATATGTCCAGTTGAATATGGGTAGCATAATTTATTATTGTTGACATCACCTTTGAGGTGAATACGTTGGGAGGCAAAACAATAAACCCATATCTTTCTATGTGTCCGGTTGAAACGTTTTGCTCATGTGTACGCGATGAGTGTTAGCAATCATAGAAGACTATATGATGTTTGAGTATGTGGAGATCTTACTTAAACTCTTTTGAATAAGTTGAATTACAATTGCTTGGTGACTGAGAACATAGGTTGTTGAGTTTCAAGAGAATTCATTGTTTGAACCTTAACATGTGAATTGGTTGCTACTTTAACATGAGAAAATTTATGACAAATAATTGCTATTATGATGCTAGGGAAAGTGATTGAAATTGTCATTGATCAAACTTGTGCACTTTGCTAGAACTCACACTTCATAAATTATTTCTTTTATCATTTACCTACTCGAGGACAAGTAGGAATTAAGCTTGGGGATGCTGATATGTCTCCAACGTATCTATAATTTATGAAGTATTCATGCTGTTATATTATCATTCTTGGATGTTTTACAATCATTTTATAGCAATTTTATATCATTTTTCGGACTAACCTATTGACCCAGTGCCCAGTGCCAGTTGCTGTTTCTTTCTTGTTTTTTACATCACAGGAAATCAATATCAATCGGAGTCCAAACACCGTGAAACTTTTTGTGGATTCTTTATGGACCAGAAGACATCCATTGGGCCAGAGCAGCACCTGGGGATGCCCCGAGGGGGGCACAACCCACCAAGGCGAGTGCATTCTGCGCACCTCGATGGCCTCCCGCACCCCCTCTTTACCCAATAAATTCACTAATATTCCAAAACCCTCGGGGTTAACCTAGATCAGAAGTTCCACCACCGCAAGGCTCTGTAGCCATCGAAAACCAATCTAGACACTTTCCAGCACCCTGCCGGAGGGGGGAATCATCTCCGATGGCCATCTTCATCATCCCGGCGGCCACCATGATGAGAAGGGAGTAGTCCACCCTCGGGGCTGAGGGTTTGTACCAATAGCTATGTGTTTAATCTCTCTCTCTCTCTCTCTCGTATTCTTGAGATGTCATGATCTTGATGTATCGCGGGCTTTGTTAATATAGTTGGATCATATGGTGTTTTCCCCTCTCTGTCTTGTTGTGATGAATTGAGTTTTTCCCTTTGAGATTTCGTTGTTATCGGATTGAATACTTTTATGGATTTGAGAACACTTGATATCTGTCTTGCAATTGAATACTTGTGGTGACAATGGGATATCATATTGATTCACTTGATATATATTTTGGCACTCAACTCACGGATTCCCGAGGTGACATTGGGGTAATCTATGCATAGGGGTTGATGCACGTTCTTGTCTTTGTTTCTCCGGTAGAAACCTTGGGGCGCTCTTTGAAGTTCTTTGTGTTGGATTGAGTATTATGAATATGAATTCGCTCTGGTGTTATTTTAGTACGAACTCTAGGATAGATCGAACGGAAAGAATAGCATTGTGTTATTTTAGTACGGACTCTTGAATAGATCGAACAGAAAGAATAGCTTTGAGGTTGTTTCGTACCCTACAAAGAATTTATTCTTATGTTCTCCGCTAGATAAGAACTTTGGAGTGATTCTTCGTTGACGTTGAGGGATGGTTATATGATCCAATTTTATTAGCACTGTTGAGAGATTGTACCAGCGAAAGTACGGACCCTAGGCCTCATTTTCAAGCATTGCAGTACCATTTTTGTGCCCGTTTACTATTTGCTACCTTGCTGTTTTTATATATTCAGATTATAAAAATATATTTCTACCATCCATATTACACTTGTATCATAATCTCTTCGCCGAACTAGTGCACCTATACAATTTGCCATTGTATTGGATGTGTTGGGACACAAGAGATTTCTTGTATTTGGTTGCACGGTCATTTGAGAGAGACCATCTTCAGCCTACACCTCACGGATTGATAAACCTTAGGTCATCCACTTGAGGGAAAATTGCTACTGTCCTACAAAACTCTGCGCTTGAAGCCCAACACGTGTCTACAAGAATAAAGTTGCGTCGTAGACATCTATATGATACCAAGATGATACCAATATGATATGGTATGTATGCAATGGAAGGGCGGATCGATGATCCCTAATGTGCATAAGTAGCGTGGCCCGGCAATACTCAAATGGCTAGTCTCGATGGGCAAGTAACGTAAAATGGGCTAGGGGTTATCAATGCAATTGCAAGGGGAATATACAATGGTGTCGTCGAGGTTACCGTTGAGGGTTTCTCGTTTGTATGCAATGGAGGATGATGGTGAAGTAGTAAAAGTCGATGACGACCTCGTGCCGATGATGAGTGGTCGTGTTATCGATGTCGAACCGTTCCTAATTAGCTGAAACACCTTAGGAAACAGAAAAACCGCGAACTCAAAATCTCAAATGTCAAATGGTGGTAGAGGAAAGTGGTGGTCATGTAATGATGGATTATGCGAGTAGGCAATGCGGAAGTGGAGGGTTAAGTTGATGTGGCGGAAGTGTATGGTGGGCAAGCCTATGCGGAAGTGGTGGTGGTTGGTGAAGAAGCAACTGTCCCTAAGTAGCCGAAACACCTTAGGAAACTCAAGTCACATCTCAAGCAACCAGTAGTGCTACTGTGAACAAAATGGGTTAGGTCGCGGAAGGCTACGGTGGTTATGCGAATGATGTGCTGGAAACCCTCGGCAAAGATGCCAAAGTTCTAAAAAATTGATGGAGTCAAATGATGTTGGTGGTATTTTTGTGGGATGGGGATGTCAATAGCTTCTAAACGAGCTAAAGAACATCAAAATCGGAGTTCGGATGAATGAGTTATGGCCGAAACAAAAATCAGCCGAAGTGATATCTACAGGTGTTGGACATCCGGAAATGGACGGATGTTCGGTCGTCGCACATTCAATGGAGCTCGGAAATCCACTTTTTCAGCTCGGGATCGGGGTGTTGGATGTCCGGTAAGTACCGGACGTCCAGTGGTTCCTAGGGCTCCGGACGTCCAGTAAAGTGGCGGTCGTCCGGTGGGTCTGGGTCAACGCGAGATACGAGTTTTGGCACACGATTTTGTGAGGAAATTGGGAATTTTGGGGTCAAAATTGAGGAGATTTCGTGGATGAAAGATGGGGAAACTTGGAGAAATGCTAGAGCCACTTGAAACCAAGCAAATCCATGGATCAAAATCAACAAAACATCATCAAACCAACAAATCACAAAAAATATTGGGCTATTTTTGGTGGGGATTTTTGAAATTTAGGACGAAATCAAGCAAAAGAAGGCTAGAAAAATGGGGGTAGGGGTCCAAATTCGTGATCAACGTGGCTCATGATACCAAGATGATGTAGGGTAGAACCCTAGTGGCCCGATCTTTCATGATTGGAGCGGAATCCCTCGAAGAACATGAAGAACACGGGGAAGAACGGAGAGACATCACAAGGGGAAACACTCAAGAACAAGTCCAATCACACATCCACTACACAATCAAACACACAAGATCCACAAGGTACATGAACAGCAAAGGGAAAGATACAAGGTAGAGTTCATCTCCTGAGGAGGTCATGATGATATCCTAGACGGATCTTCCCTCAAGGGAGTCTTGCATCCAAGGTGGATCTTCTCCGTAGAGGCCACGGTCTCTCTCGATGGAGTAGATCCGTATGGATGAGCAAAGCTATATCTCAAATGAGCTAATCCTTTGCTAACCATAGAAAGGAGGTGGAGCTGGTCTATTTATAATCTAAGCCACGAAGGGGTAAGTGGGAGAGGGATACAAGGCCAAAGGCCCACGGCTGCGCACAGGCAGGTACCAGACGTTCGGTCGTTGTCGGACGTGCGACGGCTCATTGGGGACCGGACGTCCGGCGTGCGTCGGAAGTACGTCGTTTTGCTTCTGGAAAGGTGGCACCAGATTTCCGGTAGGCGTCAGACGTCCGGTGGCTGGAGGTCGACGGACGTCCAGAGGTCGTCGGTCGTCCGGCCGCTGTAGCATGAGTCGGCCAGGATACTTCTGGCTGGCCTGGGCATGGGCATGTCGGACGTCCGGTGGACGCTGGTCGTCCGGGCGATGTAGAGGGTCGGACCTCCTGTGGCTTCTGGTCGTTCGGTCGATGTAGACTCCGCAGCTCCTTCTTCTTCCGTCTTTGCTTCCACGCTTCCCTCGCGGATGGTGTAGGCGTTCCTTGGAGCTTGCACTCCTCCTCGTCGTCCGTAGCGTTCCGACAATACCTATGCATGCACACGAGTGGAGTGTCAAGTAGTATACCATCCTCGAAGGGGTCAAGTGAACACGTGTAAAGGAGATGATTCACCTTTATGTATGTGAAGTAGATGTCCCACGTGTCACTTGTCAAACAGAATCTTGACATATGGTGATGTCCGTAGGATGCTCCGCATCAATCTGTGGGAAAGGGGGCGTTTGGCAGGCGTCATCTAAGAAACTCAGGGCGACCTGCGTTTGGAGATCGATGGGTAAGCTACACGGGCAAACCGGCATATGTTGACAATGGAGGCCTGGCGGCGGGGGGGACCTTGCTAGGGTTTCGAGCAAGGGAGGGGGGTGTGTGTGCGCGCGCCGATGCCCGAGGAGGTTTTGGTGTGTGTGTGTGTGTGTGTGTGTGTGTGTGTGTGGAGGGGGGCGGGGGTGTGTTTCAGGAAATGACCCAGGTACTGAAAATTTTACTACGCGGGAGTCAAATGCGGGAGTGAAATGCCGGGGCTATTTAAAGTTTTGATGATGGTGCATCGCACACGGTCCGGAGATAACAACCGTGTCTTATGAAACAGAAAAACCCTCGAGGCGGGCAGATATTTTCGAGGGATGCAGGCAGGATTGGGAACAAGAAACATCACACACGGTCGAAATACAATAACCATTATCAAACAGAAAAAAGTTGTAGGCGGGTATATATTTTTGAGAGGGGAAGCCGCGTGGAGCCCAATGCACACGGTTAGTTTGAGTGAACCGTGTCTGTTGCATCATCCGACTTGTCTGATGTTCATAAATTTGGCAAAAAATGACACGAGAGAGGGTCAGAACACGAACACACTTGCATGTGGACCAAATTTATGTATGAAAATGGTGGTTTGATTTTCAAATACCAAATGCAACTTCGATGTGGCACATATCTCGCAAAGCGCACGGTATTGCTTGCCCCCACCCCCGTCGTGTCGGCTCGAAGGGAATCCTAAGGTATGAATGCATGCCCCCTCCCCCCAAACCGAGGTTCACCTAGCAAAGTGCGAAGTAGCTAGCAGCTCCCCTCCCTCGTGTCGGCACGAAGGGAATCCTAAGCTATGAATGCCTGCCCCCCCAACCGAGGTTCACCTAGCAAAGTGCGAAGTAGCTAGCAGCACCCCTCGTGTCGGCATGAAGGGAATCCTAAGCTATGAATGCATGCCCTCCATCCAACCGAGGTTCACCTAGCAAAGTGCGAAGTAGCAACCCCCCCCCCCCCACACACACACTTTTAGTCGGCAGGCCAGAGAGGCATATCTCACCAAGATGGATCATAAAATGGACCAAGAATAATCCACCTTGGTCGTACAACCTCTCTCTTGGTATTGGTCAAAGTGATGGCCGTCCATGCGACCCTGGAGATGGGCTAGCTTGCCAATAATCACGCAAGTAGCTAGTCCCTGAAGACAACCACTACATGCGTGTGGCCCAAATATATGTATGGAGATTTGTGTTTTTTAGTACACAATGGAACAACTTTGATGTGGCACCGTGATTTCGAACTAGAAATCCCCGCACTGAGTGAGGGTTTCGTTGACGATGCATATGTATGTTACACCACACTTCAAGCCAACGACGGGGATTCATGCATGCATGCGTGCATAGTATATGCGCTCAAACTTAATTAGGTCTGAATCTCACCATGACCTGTACTATGATAACACGAACCAAATGAAGAATCCGCCATGGTAACCTATCATGTTGTCGGTCAAGGTGATCATGGATGTCCACGCGGGCCCACAAATATATAGGATTGTCGCCGATAACCACGCGAGGGAGTGTACCGTTCGAAGGCAACCAGTACATGCATATGTATGGAGGTTATGCGTGCATGCATGTTTGAATACCATTTCACAACATTGATGTGGCGCGTGCGTAAAAAATCGTACACTCTCCACACAGAGCGAGATCGGTTCATGACGTGTCGTCGTACTAGCCACTTCGACTCGATTGGAGGGATTCACGTACACATGCATGTGTGTGTGCTCAAACTGTATCATGCATGTCATCCCAGAGCATGACATATATATATACCGTATTACAAGCAAAAAAATAATCCTCTCCTAAGTCAAATTAACCTCTCTTGTTGTCAGGCAAAAAGTAGTGATGGACCAAGTGGGCCCACAGATGGAAAGCACCGATATCGCTGATAGCCGCTTAAGTGGGTGCGAGAGGACAACTGATACGTCTCCAATGTATCTATAATTTTTGATTGCTCCATGCTATATTATCTATTGTTTTGGACTATATTGGGCTTTATTTTCCACTTATATATTACTTTTGGGACTAACCTATTAACCGAAGGCCCAGCCCAGAGTTGCTATTTTTTTTGCCTATTTCAGTGTTTCGAAGAAACGGAATATCAAACGGAGTCCAAACGGAATGAAATCTCCGGGAACGTGATTTTCTCATCAGATAAGACCAGGAGACTTGGACCCTCCGTCAAGAAAGCCACGAGGCGGCCACGAGGGTGGAGGGCGCGCCCCCCCTAGGGCGTGCCCCCCTGCCTCGAGGGCCCCTCGAAGCTCCACCGACGTACTCCTTCCTCCTATATATACCACGCACCCCAACATATCAGATACGGAGCCAAAAACCTAATTCCACCACTGCAACTTTCTGTATCAACGAGATCCCATCTTGGGGCCTGTTCCGGAGCTTCGCTGGAAGGGGATTCCACCAAGGAGGGCTTTTACATCAACATCATAGCCTCTCCGATGAAGTGTGAGTAGTTTACCACAGACCTTCGGGTCCATAGTTAGTAGCTAGATGGCTTCTTCTCTCTTTTTGGATCTCAATACAATGTTCTCCCCCTCTCTCGTGGAGATCTATTCGATGTAATCTTCTTCTTGCGGTGTGTTTGTTGAGACTGATGAATTGTGGGTTTATGATCAAGATTATCTATGAGCAATACTTGAATCTTCTCGGAATTCTTTTATGTATGATTGAGTTATCTTTGCAAGTCTCTTCGAATTATCCGTTTGGTTTGGCCAACTAGATTGGTAGTTCTTGCAATGGGAGAAGTGCTTAGCTCTGGGTTCAATCTTGCGGTATCCTTACCCAGTGACAGAAAGGGTTGCAAGGCACGTATTGTATTGTTGAATTTATCATATTGCATGAATTTATTCCTCTACATCATGTCATCTTGCTTAAGGCGTTACTCTATTTTCATTAACTTAATACTCTAGATGCATGCTGGATAGCGGTCGATGAGTGGAGTAATAGTAGTAGATGCAGGCGGGAGTCGGTCTACTTGTCTCGGATGTGATGCCTATATACATGATCATACCTAGATATTCTCATAACTATGCTCAATTCTGTCAATTGCTCAACAGTAATTCGTTCACCCACCGTAAAATACTTATGCTCTTGAGAGAAGTCACTAGTGAAATCTATGGCCCTCGGGTCTATTTTCATCATATTAATCTTCCTATGCTTTATTATTCTTTGCTTTTTTACTTTGCCTTTTTATTTTACTTTGCATCTTTATACCAAAAATACCAAAAATATTATCTATCATCAGATCTCACTCTCGTAAGTGACCGTGAAGGGATTGACAACCCCTATTCGCGTTGGTTGCGAGGAGCTATTTGTTTTGTGTAGGTACGAGGGACTTGCGCATGGCCTCCTACTGGATTGATACCTTGGTTCTCAAAAACTGAGGGAAATACTTACGCTACTCTGATGCATCATCCTCTCCTCTTCGGGGAAAACCAATGCAAGCTCAAGACGTAGCAAGAAGGATTTCTAGCGCCGTTGTCGGGGAGTCTACACAAAAGTCAACATACCAAGTACCCATCACAATCCCTTATCTCTCGCATTACATTATTTGTCGTTTGCCTCTCGTTTTCCTCTCCCCCACTTCACCCTTGCCGTTTTATTCGCCCTCTCTTTCCCAATCTCCTCCTCTCTTTCCGTTTGCCTTTTTCCTGTTTGCTTGTGTGTTGGATTACTTGTTGCCATGGCGCAAGATAATACCAAATTGTGTGACTTTACCAATACCAACAATAATGATTTCCTTAGCACTCCGATTGCTCCTCTTGCCAATACTAAATCTTGTGAAATCAATACTGCTCTGTTGAATCTCGTTATGAAAGATCAATTCGCCGGCCTTCCTAGTGAAGATGCCACTACTCATTTAAATAGCTTCGTGGATTTGTGTGATATGCAAAAAAAAAAGATGTTGTTAAATTGAAGCTATTTCCTTTTTCGCTTAGAGATAGTGCTACTTGGTTTTCGTCTTTGCCTAAAAATAGTATTGATTCTTGGAACAAGTGAAAAGATGCTTTTATCTCTAAGTATTTTCCTCCCGCTAAGATCATCTCGCTTAGGAACGATATTGTGAATTTTAAGAAACTTGATCATGAACATGTTGCACAAGCTTGGGAGAGAATGAAATTAATGATACGTAATTGCCCTACTCATGGTTTAAACTTGTGGATGATTATACAAAAAATTTATGCCGGATTGAATTTTGCTTCTAGAAACCTTTTAGATTCGGCCGCGGGAGGCACTTTTATGGAAATCACTTTAGGAGATGCTACTAAACTCCTAGATAATATTATGGTTAATTATTCTCAATGGCACTTCGAAGATCTACTAATAAAAAAGTGCATGCGATAGAAGAAATCAATGTTTTGAGTGGAAAGATGGATGAACTTATGAAATTATTTTCTACTAAGAGTGTTTCTTCTGATCCTAATGATATGCCTTTGTCTACTTTGGTTGAGAATAATAATGAATCTATGGATGTGAATTTTGTTGGTAGGAATAATTTTGGTAACAACGCTTATAGAGGGAATTTTAATCCTAGGCCCTATCCTAGTAATCCTTCTAATAATTATGGAAATTCCTACAACAACTCTTATGGAAATTTTAATAAGATGCCCTCTGAATTTGAGTATAGTGTTAAAGATCTTATGAATTCACAAAAGAATTTTAATGCTTTGCTTGAAGAGAAATTACTTAAAGTTGATGAATTGGCTAGGAATGTTGATAGAATTTCTCTTGATGTTGATTCTTTAAAGCTTAGATCTATTCCTCCTAAGCATGATATCAATGAGTCTCTCAAAGCCATGAGAATTTCCATTGATGAGTGCAAGGAAAGAACCGCTAGGATGCGTGCTATGAAAGATGCCTTTATTAAAGCGTGTTCTTCCAATTTCCATGAAAATCAAGATGAAGATCTAGAAGTTATTGATGTGTCCCCTATCAAATCCTTGTTTTGTAATATGAATCTTGATAATGATGAGATTGAATATGAGTCACCTCTACCTAGAAGGCGTTCTAAAAGTTCGGAGCTTTTAGATTATGATGCTAAAATTGATAAAAGTGGGATTGAAGAAAGTAAAACCTTAGATGTTGCTAAACCCACTATTTTGGATTTCAAAGAATTTAATTATGGAAGTTGCTCTTTAATTGATTGTATTTCCTTGTTGCAATCCGTGCTAAATTCTCCGCATGCTTATAGTCAAAATAAAGCGTTTACTAAACATATCGTTGATGCCTTAATGCAATCTTATGAGGAAAAACTTGAGTTGGAAGTATCTATCCCTAGAAAACTTTATGATGAGTGGGAACCAACTATTAAAATTAAGATTAAGGATCATGAATTTTATGCTTTATGTGATTTGGGTGCTAGTGTTTCCACTATTCCCAAAACTTTGTGTGATTTGCTAGATTTCCGTGATTTTGATGAATGCTCTCTAAACTTGCACCTTGCGGATTCCACTATTAAGAAACCTATGGGAAGAATTAATGATGTTCTTATTGTTGCAAATAGGAATTATGTGCCCGTAGACTTTATCGTTCTTGATATAGATTGCAATCCTTCATGTCCTATTATTCTTGGTAGACCTTTCCTTAGAACGATTGGTGCAATTATTGATGTGAAGGAAGGGAATATTAGATTCCAATTCCCATTAAATAAAGGAATGGAACACTTCCCTAGGAAGAATATAAAATTACCATATGAATCTATTATGAGAGCCACCTATGGATTGCCCACCAAAGATGGCAACAGCTAGATCTATCCTTCCTTTTATGCCTAGCTAGGAGCGTTAAACGATAGCGCTTGTTGGGAGGCAACCCAATTTTATTTTTAATTTTTTTGTTTTTGTTTATGTTTAGTAATAAATAATCCATCTACCTTCTGGTTAGATTTGGTTTTATGTTTTAATTAGTGTTTGTGCCAAGTTAAACCTATAGGATCTTCTTGGATAATAGTTATTTGATCTTGCTGTAATTTCCAGAAACTTTCGGTTCACGAAAACAATTGTTAAAAATCACCAGAACGTTATAAAATAGTGATTCCAATTTCTTCTGATCAATATACAAATTTCCTAGGTCTTCCTATTTTGGTTTAATTTTTGGAGTTCCAGAAGTTTGCGTTAGTTACAGATTACTACAGACTGTTCTGTTTTTGACAGATTCTGTTTTTCGTGTGTTGTTTGCTTATTTTGATGAATCTATGGCTAGTAAAATAGTTTATGATCCATAGAGAAGTTGTAATACAGTAGGTTTAACACCAATATAAATAAATAATGAGTTCATTACAGTACCTTGAAGTGGTCTTCTGTTTTCTTTCGCTAACGGAGCTCACGAGATTTCTGTTGAGTTTTGTGTTGTGAAGTTTTCAAGTTTTGGGTGAATTTTTTTGATGGATTATGGAACAAGGACTGGCAAGAGCCTAATCTTGGGTATGCACATGGCACCCCCAAGATAATCCAAGGACACCAAAAAGTCAAAGCTTGGGGATGCCCCGGAAGGCATCCCCTCTTTCGTCCACTTTCATCGGTAACTTTACTTGGAGCTATATTTTTATTCACCACATGATATGTGTTTTGCTTGGAGCGTCTTGTATTATTTTTGTCTTTGCTTGTTAGTTTACCACAATCATACTTGCTGTACACACCTTTTTAGATAGCCATACATGAATTGGAATTTGTTAGAATACTCTATGTGCTTCACTTATATCTATTGAGCTTGATAGTTTTGCTCTATGTGCTTCACTTATATCTTTTGAGCTTGATAGTTTTGCTCTAGTACTTCACTTATATCTTTTAGAGCATGGTGGTGGATTTGTTTTAAAGAAACTATTGATCTCTCATGCTTCACTTATATTATTTTGAGAGTCCTAAATAGCATGGTAATTTGCTTAATAATAATATGCTTGGTATTCAAGATTTGTAAAACTTTCTTTTGAGTGCGTTGAATACTAAGAAAAGTTTGATGCTTGATAATTGTTTTGAGATATGGAGGTGATAATATCAAAGTCATGCTAGTTGAGTAGTTTCGAATTTGAGAAATGCTTGTGTTGAAGTTTGCAAGTCCCGTAGCATGCACGTATGGTAAACGTTATGTAACAAATTTGAAACATGAGGTGTTATTTGATTGTCCTCCTTATGAGTGGCGGTCGGGGACGAGCGATGGTCTTTTCCTACCAATCTATCCCCCTAGGAGCATGCGCGTAGTGCTTTGGTTTTTGATGGCTTGTAGATTTTTGCAATAAGTATGTGAGTTCTTTATGACTAATGTTGAGTCCATGGATTATCGCACTCTCACCCTTCCATCATTGCTAGCCTCTTGATGCACTGCATTGCCCTTTCTCACATTGAGAGTTGGTGCAAACTTCGCGGTGCATCCAAACCCCGTGATATGATACGCTCTTCCACACATAAATCTCCTTATATCTTCCTCAAAACAGCCACCATACCTACCTATTATGGCATTTCCATAGCCATTCCGAGATATATTGCCATGCAACTTTCCACCATCCTGTTTATTATGACACATTCATCATTGTCATATTGCTTAGCATGATCATGTAGTTGGCATAGTATTTTTGGCAAAGCCACCGTTCATAATTCTTTCATACATGTCACTCTTGATTCTTTGCATATCCCGGTACACCGCCGGAGGCATTCATATAGAGTCATACTTTGTTCTAATATTGAGTTGTAATCATTGAGTTGTAAATAAATAGAAGTGTGATGATCATCATTAATTAGAACATTGTACCATGAGAGGTTAAATAAAAAAAGATGCCAAAGAGCCCACCAAATAAAAAAGAGGCCAAAGAGCCCACCAAAAAAATGAGAGAAAAAGAGAGAAGGGACAATGTTACTATCCTTTTCCACACTTGTGCTTCAAAGTAGCACCATGTTTTTCATATAGAGAGTTTCATATGTTGTCACTTTCATATACTAGTGGGGATTTTTCATTATAGAACTTGGCTTGTATATTCCAACGATGGGCTTCCTCAAATGCCCTAGGTCTTCGTGAGCAAGCAAGTTGGATGCACACCCACTTAGTTTCTCTTGTTGAGCTTTCATACATTTATAGCTCTAGTGCATCCGTTGCATGGCAATCCCTACTCCTTGCATCAACATCAATTGATGGGCATCTCCATGGCCCGTTGATTAGCCTCGTTGATGTAAGACTTTCTCCTTTTTTGTCTTCTCCACATAACCCCCATCACTATATTCTATTCCACCCATAGTGCTATGTCCATGGCTCGCGCTCATATATTGCGTGAAAGTTTATAGGTTTGATATTACTAAAGTATGAAACAATTGCTTGGCTTGTCATCGGGGTTGTGCATGATGAGAGCATTCTTGTGTGACGAAAATGGAGCATGACTAAACTATATGATTTTGTAGGGATGAACTTTCTTTGGCCATGTTATTTTGAGAAGACATAATTGCTTAGTTAGTATGCTTGAAGTATTATTATTTTTATGCCAATATGAACTTTTGTCTTGAATCTTTCGGATCTGAATATTCATACCACAATTAAGAAGAGTTACATTGAAATTATGCCAAGTAGCACTCCGCGTCAAAAATCTCTTTTTATCATTTACCTACTCGAGGACGAGCAGGAATTAAGCTTGGGGATGCTTGATACGTCTCCAACGTATCTATAATTTTGGATTGCTCCATGCTATATTATCTATTGTTTTTGGACTATATTCGGCTTTATTTTCCACTTTTATATTACTTTTGGGACTAACCTATTAACCGGAGGCTCAGCCCAGAATTGTTGTTTTTTTTTGCCTATTTCAGTGTTTCGAAGAAACAGAATATCAAACGGAGTCCAAACGGAATGAAATCTTCGGGAACGTGATTTTCTCATCAGATAAAACCCAGGAGACTTGGAACCTCCGTCAAGAAGGCCACGAGGCGGCCACGAGGGTGGAGGGCGTGCCCCCTGCCTCGTGGGCCCCTCGAAGCTCCACTGACATACTCCTTCCTCCTATATATACCTATGTACCCCCAACAGATCAGATACGGAGCCAAAAACCTAATTCCACCGCCGCAACTTTCTGTATCCACGAGATCCCATCTTGGGGCCTGTTCCGGAGCTCCGCCGGAAGGGGATTCCACCACGGAGGGCTTCTACATCAACATCATAGCCTCTCCGATGAAGTGTGAGTAGTTTACCTCAGACCTTCAGGTCCATAGTTAGTAGCTAGATGGCTTCTTCTCTCTTTTTGGATCTCAATACAATGTTCTCCCCCTCTCTCGTGGAGTTCTATTCGATGTAATCTTCTTTTTGCGGTGTGTTTGTTGAGACCGATGAGTTGTGGGTTTATGATCAAGATTATCTATGAGCAATATTTGAATCTTCTTTGAATTCTTTTATGTATGATTGAGTTATCTTTGCAAGTCTCTTCGAATTATCCGTTTGGTTTGGCCAACTAGATTGGTAGTTCTTGAAATGGGAGAAGTGCTTAGCTTTGGGTTCAATCTTGCGGTGTCCTTACCAAAGTGATGTAAAGGGTTGCAAGGCACGTATTGTATTGTTGCCATCGAGGATAACAAGATGGGGTATTTATCATATTGCATGAATTTATTCCTCTACATCATGTCATCTTGCTTAAGGCGTTACTCTGTTTTCATTAACTTAATACTCTAGATGCATGCTGGATAGCGGTCGATGAGTGGAGTAATAGTAGTAGATGCAGGCAGGAGTCGGTCTACTTGTCTCGGACGTGATGCCTATATACATGATCATACCTAGATATTCTCGTAACTATGCTCAATTCTGTCAATTGCTCAACAGTAATTCGTTCACCCACCGTAAAATACTTATGCTCTTGAGAGAAGCCACTAGTGAAATCTATGGCCCCCGAGTATATTTTCATCATATTAATCTTCCTATGCTTCAATATTGCTTTGCTTTTTTACTTTGACTTTTTATTTTACTTTGTATCTTTATACCAAAAATACCAAAAATATTATCTATCATCAGATCTCACTCTTGTAAGTGACCGTGAAGGGATTGATAACCCCTATTCGCGTTGGTTGCGAGGAGCTATTTGTTTTGTGTAGGTACGAGGGACTTGCGCGTGGCCTCCTACTGGATTGATACCTTGGTTCTCAAAAACTGAGGGAAATACTTACGCTACTCTGCTGCATCATCCTCTCCTCTTCGGGGAAAACCAACGCAAGCTCAAGACGTAGCAACAACCACCATCGCTTTGCATGTAGGCCAAACATATATATGTTGAATACCTAAAATGCACAACTTTGATGTGCCACATGCCTCAAAAACCGTAAACCATGCACCCACACAGAGCGAGGTTCATGAAGCGTACTACATATGATGGTCCCCTTCCCCCCTCTTCGATGCATACTATATGCTCCTACCATAGTATGTACAACCCAAAAGAATCCTCATCAATGGTGAAATTAATTAACCTCCCCCGATGTAGGTCAAAGTGATCCATGCATGCATTGACGATGGCCTCGTGGGCTCACAGATGGAAGCGTCACACGTGAGTGTCCTAGCTAGGATAACCACCGTGTGCATGCATTGGCCCAAAGAGGTGTTGTGTGATGTTTGAATAGCCAATTTCACAATTTTGATGTGGCACATGCCTCAGAAACCGAAAAGTCCCGACACTGAGTGAGGTGTACTTGTTCACGGACGCGTACGTATAGTATATATGCTAGTCCCCTCCCACCTCTTCGACGCGTACTATATACCACCATAACACAAACAAGAAAGATTCTACCTTGCTGGTCAAATTAACCTCACTGTAGGCTGTTCGTCAAAGTGACGACGACCTCGTTGGCCCACAGAAAGTGTCACACGCGAGTATCGAGTGTCTAACCATCGACTGCATGTGGCCAAAACATGTATGTACGAAAGGGTTGTGTAATGTTTTAAATAATGAATTCACGACTCTGATGTGGCATCGGCCTGCTAACAAAACGGCCAACCCACACGGTGGCTCACAACTCATAGTATAATGCGAGCCACCCGCCACCCCCAGGCCCACACACCCACACACACCATGAATCCACCGCAACTACGATGCATGTTAAGTTAATTATCCCGCGGTGAACATATGTTACCAAATGAGGGATGTTTTAATTTTCAAAAAAATCAGAGATCATTAAGACATTTTAGTACATTAACCGTTGTAAAATAAGAGCACCTGGCTTTGCCCATTCACAAGGACTCAATTCTATGTCCAAATTGATTTTTTACGGGTATAATGTGCAAAAATCAAATTTGAGCTACATGCACACATGACAGTGCACGTAAATGGATTCCAAAAACACATGTGTCTCACTGGGTGCATGTTTACTCCCCGTGCAACAAATTTCAAATATTGAGAATCTTGATTTTTAAATTCTGGTACATCCAAAACTTATTTGAAGTTCATGGAACTTATCGTGTTGTCATATGGACACCAATACAAAGTGGCATTGTACTTTTTTTGTCAAATTTGAGACCGGTTTTGATGTAATCTTTATCTAACTACAAATTGTAGATTATTAATAATTGGGAACCAATATCTCAAACGGATTATTTATTCAAACCGTGAGCGTTAGACCAACAATGGATACGTGCCATGTTTTAGTTAAGCAATAAAGCGGCAACATTAATCATCCAAATAGAAAAACAATATATGTGGCGTCGCGTGACCCGTGTGCCGTGCGAGCAGGCGTGAGTTGACGGGACGCATGTGAGCAGTCCGCCGCACAGGCAGACCGGGAGGCGTGCGTGCCGGTGTGTGAATTGACGGAGGCGTGCTCGCTGCACAGTGTCATCGGGAGGCATGCGAGTAGCTGTGTGAAACTTTGGTAGGCATGCCAGCAGTGCGGAGCGCAGGCTCACCGGGAGGCGAGCCATCGGTTTGACTGCCGCCCGCCTCTCATCCACAACTCCGACTACTCAATATTAATGGTGCGCCCGAGCGGCCGCAACCCCCATCCTCGCCACACACACAATCCTATCTCTCCGCTTGCATCCTCGACGCTGCTCTCAGTCCTCAAAGACGTCAGTGTATGAGGATGCCGCCGAAGTGCCCCATCGGAGGGAGTGGCGACGCCGGGGCTGCTACAGCACCGGAGCACGACATGGAGATGGAGACAGAGGTTGCCATCACCGCCGGTGAGTTCTCGCTACACCCTGACGTCGTCGACGGCGTCGAGCTTCCACAGCCGGAGGCGGAGTTCCACACCGACTCTGGTGACGACCCCGGCGACGACTCCGACGACCACTCCGGCGATGACGGACAGCTGGTTAGTCATCTATACCCATTTATGTGTCAAATAGATCATAGGGTTTCTCTGGTTACTCCTGCCCCCCCCCCTTTTGGAATAGAAATCCTATGGTTATGTTCTCCCAATCCATGAAATCTTAGTAAGTTTTGTTAGATCGTGTAGTGTATTGATTGTTTGGATGGTAGAAGTGATAAGTGATTAGTTGTTTCATCTGTGCAAATGATTTCTGCTAGTAATCCAACTAGGTTAGTGTTCGTGCTAATAATTCCTAGCCAGGACTTGATAATTGATTTTGAATGACCTACATATGTTTGTGCCATTATTTTCTTCAAGATTGGTCTGTACATAGACGACTGTGCTTAAAAAATCAAACCACAATCTTTGGATATGTATAAATAAATAGCCATAAATTCCTAATCCTACTTCACGGCATGTAATCATTGATTTCATGCCAAATTTGTTTTACTATTTGTATAGGGGTTGTCTGACGATGTGGACAACGAGGATGAAGATGGCCAGAGGAGGTACAAGAGGCAAATCCTGTGGGAGATTTTATGCGGGAATGCATAAAAGGCATATTAGGACCTGGAACGGCGGCTATCGATGCCCATTTTGCAACCACAAGCTTCATGACGCGTATTTAAGTGTTCTGGCGCATGCAAGAGGACGGGTCGTTGGCTCCTTCAAGTAGAAGTATTCTCGCAGGGTGGCACACGACGAGTACACAGAGTACCTGGAGAAGCTTCAGGATCGTGCCGGCATGTGAGATAAGATGTGGGATCAAACTATGTACGCTTGAGTATGCTTAATGACGGTTGAACTATGTACATATGGTTGAGCTATGTTTGTGTACGTGTACGCTTATTATCTTTGTATGTGTATGTTTAATCTATGTTTACTTATGTCTAACCGTGGGATATGGATGCAATCAGTTCGGTTGATGGAATCTACCTCCATCTTGGTTTATTGGTCCCCTTTGTAATTTGTGTTAAATTTTGACCAATGTTTAACTGACAAAATGTTAGTGCAGGCCAGCAAAAATTATATCGTTGGATGGGTATTTGAGCATAGTGTTCAATGATATAATTTTTGGTGACATGCATAAACATTTCTTAGTTAAATATTTGGTCAAAATTTGGTAAACATTACAAAGGGGACCAATAAACCAAGACGGAGGTAGTACGTCAACCACACGCGGTTCCCAAAATTGGAACCGTGTGCAATGGCTTTCATTTTGCCTGTTGCGTCAATCACACACGGTTGGCTCTAGCAAACCATCGCCTCCAAAATTCTTTGTGGGACAGAAAACCCTCACTGGCCAATTCAAAAAAGAAAGAAAGAAAACCCTCACCATCCCCACGTCACAAAAACCCTCACCCCGCCCGCCACCCCCTCCGGTCCCCATTCACACCTGCACAAGCTCCTCCGCGTCTATGCATGGCACCGCCTATCATGGCGGTAACCACTTAGCTCGTCGCCTGCCGCCGCCGCCAGGCTCCCGGCAAAGCCCACCACATTTCGCCACTTCTGCTTGCCGCCGCCTATCACCATCGACTTTCTCGACGCTGCTCGCGGTCTACCCAGCTCCGCTCAGTTGGGGAATCTGTCGTACTGAGGGTTCTTTCTCTTGGACAACAAGGTAACTAATTTAATGAGATATTATCTCATCTCTTATCCTCGTTCATCTGCCTCCTTTAATCACCCAGCCTAAATCACCGTGAATTCATTTTTATTTGAGTTGATTTGAGGGTTTTCTTCCGTTCATAGAGTGTACAGTGCGCGGACACATCAGGACCTTGCGGCCTCCACTAGACATTCCATCTCACCGTACCAGATGACTTGAGGATGCGTGCGGTATGTTCAATCTCACCCTAAATCGGCTGGCATGGCCTACTTTCCTGAACATATTCTAAATATTACTATATTTGGATAAAAGGAGCCACATGCACCATATACGTCAAAGGGGATTTTCCCCCTCTTCTTTCTATATTAGGCAAATTAATGATGTATTGCTCTTTTGATTACTCTCATATTTCCATGACATCATGTTTACCCTATCTGTTTAATTATAGATTTTTGCCCTTCGATTTCGACTCTTGTACAGTTCTTTCAATTTGGGCCCATATTTGCATGTTACCATATTTTTTTAACAATCCTACCATTTTCTGCAGCGCGTCCCTTGCTATGCAACAGAATTTGTAGTGCACAATCTTTCCCTTTACATAAATCAAGACTACAGGGATGTCATACTGCACACAAACCATTGATTTACAATCGTTGCTATGTGGCGACTCCTATTTTGGCACAGGCTTTTGGAAAGAAATTTCTAAGTTTTATGAACTGAAAGCTGGCACTAGAATTGCACTGCACATAAATGGGCCTGGTCATGAGATATATGGTAACTTCCCCGATGATATCATTCGTCTAGACTTTGTTCGAAGTAAGTTTTTTTTTCAACTATCTGGATGTTGACTTACCCAGCAATATCAAATGAATTGTGTAGTATTTAAGCAACCAACTGTTATTCCCTTTTCTTACTATATTCCTACCTAATAACTTCTAGTTACCAATACACTTTTCTATTGCCCTGTTTTAGCTAAATATTCCATGTACTCCCATATCTATCAGAAAGAGACGCTGACAAGGAGACTCCGGAGGTGGAGAACGGGGCTGCCAGCAAGAGGAGGTGGGGCGAGCTAGAACCGCAAGCGACTCCAGCAGTCCTAGACTTCATCAGCAGCGTCCCTGATGATATGTTGAGAATCATCATCTCCCTCCTCCCAATCAAATATGGGGCGCGGACAACCGTCCTTTCCCGGTGGTGGTTCCCCCTATGGAACTCCAGCCCTATCGACCTCATCGACACCCACGAGCTCTGCCATGGCTATCGCAAAAGCTTGGATGCATTTTCCAAGATCCTCGGCAGTCACCTTGGCCCAACCAGAGGCCTTAGAATGGGCAAATTCCGTTCCAATGGCAAGGACCGAGCCAAGCTTGACGACTGGTTCCGATCCCCCGCCCTAGATCAGCTCGAGGAGCTCACTTTTGATGATGGGCATATGCGGTCGCCGCTGACGTCAGACTCCGCCGCGCATACGCTGCTGCGTCACCAAGTTTAGGAACCGCCATTCCCCCCCCCCCCCTTAATGACGCGCCCGCTCTTATTCTACCGCGACGGAAGCACCTCGAGCTCGTCGTCGTCTGCCTCTCAAACGGTGACATGGAGCGCCTGCTCCGTGGCTGTACTGCACTCGAGTACCTTCGTCTTTAGGCGATCAATGGTTTGAGTACCTTCCACATCACCTCCATGACTCTCCGGACTATTTATGTGTGTTGCTGGTGCGGCAGGAAGACATCAGAAGATGTGTACCATGGTATGGTCACTGAGGACACACCTGCACTTGAGAGATTACTTGTAGTTGATCAAGAAGGTCCAACAAGAATCAATGTCATTTTTGCGCCGAAATTGACACTGGTGGGCTACTCGTCTGGCAAATAATCCGAACTTGTTATTGGATCCACACCCGCTCAGGTACAACAGCCGCCTTCTACCTCTCCATCTACAAACTAACATTATTTCTAATTTTGAATATGTGTGTCCGTCTGTCATTCAGAAAATGATTCCGATAAGCTTGAGCCCGAAATTGCGCACAGTGAAGGTCTTGGCACTAGATCTATCGGCACCGACCTGGAACAAGTTGTTAGTTTCCTGAGATGCTTTCCGTGCATGGAGAAGCTATATATCGAGGTGATGTTCCTTTCCTGTTAAATGTTGACCATAAGGGGGTTCAGTTTGTGACACCTTTTTCCAAGTTTACAATGACAATGTACTACGATTTCTGAAGGATTCTTTTGGGGCATTTCAGTACATACATGTTTCCCCTCCCCCATATTGGTTGCTTGATCCATATGGTTACAATCAATAAGGATTTCTCCTTTGGATTCATCTGTACTAGTTTTCTTAGGGAACTTTTCATCCACTCCAACCTCTTGTGAAGAAGGCTACATTTTTCTAGAATGTAATCAAATGCCCATGTTAATCATGTCAGATTGAAGATGGCATGTTAGTGCATTTTACAAATCCTGCAAACCAAATAGGCCGTACTAATGTTCAAAACTGCATGTAGGCACTAACACGTTCTCTTTTTTTGCACATAAGATTAGGCCCAGTGGTGGATAATGTGATACAATATAACAATCACGTCGAATGCCTAGATATGCATCTCTTAGAAATTACTTTGAACTCCTACTGAGGGACCTTACAGGAGATTATATTCGCTAGGTTCTTTGTTCTCAGAGCAAGGGAGCTGAAGGAAATGAGGTTTGCCCTACATTTATTTCACAAAAATGAAGGGTTTGTTGATCAGCGTCGGCGCCTGCGACAGAATGGAATAGGCTCCAGAAATGCTGAATTTCGTTTTGGAACTTCAGATGACAGAGTAATTGGAAGTCATCGTGTCAACCCCATACATGACTTCTCAGTGGCTGACCCCTTTGCAAAAATTGTGAGGTTTCGGAAACAGACTTAGAAGTGGTAATATTAGTTTGAACCTCTCTGATATCCATGTTCAGTGGATCAGCGCGAGCGTTTGCAGCTGATGAGCTGAATTCATTTCTAATATAAGTTTGAGCCTTGTAATCTTCGAATTTGAGCCATATAACTCTGGAATTTGAACCTTGTAATATTTCAAGTTTTTCTGGTACAATCGTTGAAATGGCATCGTATGAGACTCGTATATTGGTAGCACTATTTTGAACTTAATATGCAATGGTCTTAGATTTTATTAACCATTCTCGAATCTGTTTACCTTATCTATGTCACAGCACACGATCTGTATAGCTAACTCGACTGCGATCTTCGACATTATTGCACACAGTTGGTTTCTTCCATCATGTGCCTTGTAGACCGCAAAATTAATTATCGCACTCGAGTGTCCATAATGACCCTTCTGTGTAACTTTGTCCTCATCACCCACGGGTAAACTTATGACCGAAGTCATTACACACACTTCATTTTTACAAAGCTTTTTGCCAATAAACGCCCATGATTTGTCCCTCTTCTAGCCGACGCGTGGCCAAACTAGCCGGGCGGGAAGCTTGCGCGGTAAACTGTGCAGTAGCGTGGGAGCAGGCTCACCGATGATACATTTGGCGCCTCTTCGAGCCCACGCGTGCGGTGTGGTGTTGTCAAGCGTGCATTGGAATCCTCCGCTATGAACACCGTGACAAGATGTGACGATTACAGGTCGGTCGGCCCCCATTTATTATACAGGCCATTTAACCCTTGTGTCTCTTCAACCTTTCGATCACGCCCACCATTCCAACAAGCACACTCACCACAAGAAATTCTTAGAGGGTATCCTACACGGCTCCAATGGCACTCCGAGCGGCTGCCGACGATGAGCAGCAGTTCACCATGCGTGCCATGGTGGACACCCACAGAAGGTTCATGGACCTCTCGGTGGTGTACACCAATGACCCGGTTTGGGTGGTGCACTCCATCCACATCATGGAGGTGTTGCTTGCCAAGGAGAAGTACAAGGTGGTCGGGTTAGACCTTGAGTACACCCATGCTCGTGTCGGGTCTCGTCCCAAGGTCGCGCATCGCCCGGATGTGCGTGCACCACCATGTCCTCGTCTACCACTACTGCCTGGCCACAAGGCCTTGCGAGCGTTTCGCCAGGTTTGTCAGCAGCCCCCACTACATGTTCGCTACAGTGGACATCACCAACGATGTAAAGGCGCTCGAGAATTTGGGCATCGCCTGCCAGAATCTTGGCGACATCCAGGGCCAATACACGATCTGGGCAGCAAGGAGCATGAGAAGGACTCACTGGTTCACCTCGCCGAGGCCATCATCGACCCCTACTACAGAGACATGAAGGATTCGTGCAATAAGGACAAGCGTGCCTGGCACTCGACCTGGATGGAGAAACTCGACAAAGCTAATGTCGTGTACGCGGCCAAGGAGGCGTTCACGAGCTACGACATGTACACGCGGATCGTTGACATGAGGAAGTGCCTCCTTCCCCAAAACAGCTAGGGATCCAGCCGGAAGCAGAGCAATGGCAAGCGTCATCGCAACAATAAGTAGATGATTAGATCCTCATTTCTCCTAGTTTAGTATGCATGTAATTGCTTACTTTGGTGTGTGGAAATGTTATGTGTGTAGTCACTTGTGTAATTGTATGCTTAATTTGGTTATGCAATGCTGTCTTTTTAAGTTTATATGTTGATGCTCTATAAATAGAGCGTAGATGTTGTGCGGACAAATAAAATCGCATCACACACGGACTAAACAATGGAACCCTGTGGTGATGTTTTCATCAATCACTCACAATTGTATACCAACAATCGTTTTCTCACAACACACACGGCTTGTTAGCAGCAATCGCCTGTGTTGTTATCGATGTTCGCACACGTTTCTGATGACATACCTATTTGCCGCGTATCACACACATCTTGTTAAGTTGAACCGTATATGTTCTCTTGTCTCAACGCAACCAATTCATCCAAGTGAGCCACATGCCGTGTATCGCACACACCTTGATCTGGTGACCGTTTCTTTTGTGTTGCCTAATCACAAACAGTTCATCCGAGTGAACCGTATGATGTATATCGCACACACCTTCATCTGGCTGCCCGTTTCTTTTGTTCCTCCTGATCGCAAACAGTTAATTGAACCGAATCGCATGCCCTGCATCGCACACGCAACTAAAATCTGAAGCATGTTTGATGCATCCGTCATCGGAAACGTTTTGCACATTCTTTGACGGTTTTTTACACCACAGTTTGCGATTATTGCATCACAAACAGTTTCGTCGAAGGGTCTTTGATCGTAGTGTCGCGTTAGCAGCATCCTGTAGTAGTGTATTTTTCATCCAATGAGCTCACAGTTTCATTAATTACTTCTTCCATAGTCTCCTGCAGAATATTAGTCTCTTCTTGGACAGTGGAGACTTTCTCAATAAATGCATCAATATCGGAATTGTATTTATAATTATCATAGCAATATTTAAGGATAGCAAAATTTTCAGGTCTATAAACTGAATCATCAAAATCTTTAAACTTTTCAAACAAAGATTCAGTTTCATAAGCACCCTTAAAAGCAACAAATTCTTCTATTCGTTCCACATCATAATAATCATATCTAGCATTAGCATAAGAAACCAATGTTTCATTATCACTAAATTTGCATGAAAAGGGAAGGTGTGGAGCGTTCATCCTAGAGTAACAAGTATAATCATATCTCTGGCGTAAATTCCAAGCATACCAATGCAACATATCAATTTGATCCCATAATACTTTCCCTTTTTGTGTCAAGCATAATCCCTAAAGTATTCACGTTGATCCAACGTTACTCCCATTATCAAGTTGAATGGGTTTTCTCAGGATTATCAAAGTAGTGTTTAATATTTTTCACATAACGAGCATCGAAAGTTTTAGGAGGTTCCCCATCTCCATGAGTAGCAAGTCCAACTAATTTTTTTTGGTGTTTCATGTTCCATATCCATAGCTAAAGATAGAAAACAACTTAGAACGGAGAATCAAAACTACTTAGTGATAAAGAAAACAAGCACACACGAGAATATTCACCCCATGCTATTGGTCCCCGGCAACGCCGCCAGAAAAAGGTCTTGATAACCCACAAGTATAGGGGATCGTTTGTAGCCTTCTTCGATTAATAAGAGTGTCGAACCCAACGAGGAGCTAAAGGTAGAACAAATATTCCCTCAAGTTCTATCGACCACTGATACAACTCTACGTACACTTGATGTTTGCTTCACGTAAAACAAGTTTGAAACTATTTTACAAGAATAAAACTACGAGTACTTTGTGTGAATAAAACTACAAATAAATTGCAAGGTAATAAAAGTGGATAGCTTTTGTCAACAAGAAAGTCATTTGTCCCTAGGCAATCGATAACAAGTACTGGTAATCATTCTTGTAATTTTATATGAGGGAGAGGCATGAGCTAACATACTTTCTCTACTTGGATCATATGCACTTATGATTGGACCCCTAGCAAGCATCTGCAACTACAAAGGATCATTAAGTTCGTGAAACCCAACCATATCATTAAGTATCAAGTCCTCTTTACTCCCATACGCCATAACCCACTTATCTGCGTTTAGGCCGCTGTCACCACCGCAACACCGACAATAAGAATACCATGAACATATTGCAACACCCTACAGTGGGGGGCTCTCTGTTTGCACGACACAGAGGGCATCGTGGGACAACATCATAAATAAAATATACAATCATACAAACCAAGATCACGATTAACCCACAGGACAAAACGGATCTACTCAAACATCATAGAATAACCATAGATCATTGGGAAATAATATATGGAGTTGAGCACCATGTTTAAATATAGATTACAGTGGGGAGAAGGGGTGTCACACCGCCGCATAGAGGGGAGAGAGTTGGTGTTGACAGTAGCAAGATTGTTGATGTAGATCGCCCGGGGGCACTCCGGCGCCAACGGGAGAGAGGGGGAGAGAGCCCCCCTCCTTCTTCTTCTTCCTTGGCCTCCCCCTAGATGGGAGAAGAGTTCCCCCTCTGGTCCATGGTCTCCATGGCGGCGGAGGGGCGGGAGCCCCTCCGAGATTGGATCTGTCTCTCTGTTCCCTTATGTTTCGCGTTCCTGTTTTCTGGCCCTTCACCGTATCTGAAATTCCCGGAGATCCGTAAATCCGATTGCGATGAAATTTTTACATGATTTTTTCCCATAAATTATCTTTCTTGCACCCGAAGATGGGCCCGAACCAACTTACGAGGAGGGCATAAGACACCTGGGCACGCCCTGGTGGGTTGTGGTCACTGTGCGCCCTCGTTTGCGTTGATTCCAAGTCCCAAAAATCACATATATTCCAAATTAATTTTCCGTACATTTTTATCGCGTTTGGACTTTGTTTGATATGGATTTTCTTCGAAACAAAAAACATGCAAAAAACAGGAACTGGTACTGGATCAATATGTTAGTCCAAATAAATCATACAAAATCTTGCCAAAAGTGTATTAAAGTTGTATAATATTGGCATGAAACAATAAAAAATTATAGATACGACGAAGATGTATCATGCTGCTACAGCCGCGCGGCAAGACATGTCGGCTACTTTTGCGGTGAGGCGGGACATCTCTTGTGCTTCCGCTTCCATGCTCGCCTCTCCCTAGTAGCAATATCTCGACCCAGAACTCACGCTGGCCATGTTGTACGCAAGGGAATGACAATGAATGACTTGTTTGTTTTTGTGGATGAGGAGTTGAGGAGGAATGTGCAGTCATCTTGGAGTAGTAGTATTTATAACCGAGTACTAATACGCTCCTAAGTGGGAAACCGTTTAGGTTTTGATCGGTGTGAATAGTTTTGCAGTTAAATATAGCGTGGTAGTAATTTGGAATGTAACGGGACGCACGCCCAAAATTATTGACGGTTCTATAATTTCCAAGTGCGGCACTATTCCTGGAAGGCGTAACGTGGGCATCCTTTCTCGACCACGTACGTGGCGTTTGCACCATAGGGTGCACTTCAATAGGCGATGTCAGCACACATCTTGTTCCAACAACCGTGCGCGCTCGTTATTACCATCGCGAACACTTCTTTTAATTAGAATATTTGCCCGTCTAGCTCACACATGTTGATCAGTCTAACCATTTCCGTTTGTTGTGGCTAATCACAAATAGTTCATCTGTGTGAAGTGTATGACGTCAATCGCAGACACGTTGATCTGGATGACCATTTTTGTTGTGTTGCCTAATCGCAAACAGTTCGGCCGTCTGAAGTGTATGCCCTGAATCGCACACACCTTCATCTGGCTGCCTGTTTCTGTTGTTCCGCCTCATCACAAACTATTAATCCGACTGAACTGTATGTCATATATCACACACGCCTTCATTTGGCTGCTCGTTTCAGTTCTTCTTCCGTATCGCAAACAGTTCATTGAACTGAACCGTATGCCACGCATCACAAACGCAACTAAAATCTGAACCGTGTTTGATGAATCCGCCATCGCAAACATTTTGCATCTTTTGACTATTTTTTACATCACCGTTTGCGATTAATGCATCGCACACTGTTTCGTTGAAGGGTCTCTGATTGTAGTGTCGCGTTAGCAGCATCCTGCAGTAGTGAGTTTTGTTAGGGCTTGATCCCTAGTATCCACTATGTTCTGAGATTGATGTTGATATGACTTATCCATGCTTAATGCTTGTCACTTGGGCCTGGGTGCCATGATTTCAAATCTGAACCATTTATGTTATCACCATTATATCTATGTTCTAGATCCGATCTTGCAAGTTATATTCACCCATTACGTGTTATGATCCGTAAACCCCGGAGTGACAGTAGTCGGGGTACTTTCTGGTGATGACCGTAGTTTGAGGAGTTCATGTATTCACTATGTGCTAATGCTTTGTTCCGGTTCTCTATTAAAAGTAGGCCTTAATTTCCCTTAGTTTCCATATGGACCCCATTGCCGCCGGAGGGTAGGACAAAAGATGTCATGCAAGTTCTTTCCATAAGCACGTCTGACTATTTACAAAATGCATGCCTACATTATATTTATGAACTGGAGCTAGTTTTGTATCGCCCTAGGTTATGACTGTTATGTGATGAATATCATCCAATGAATTCATTGATCCAATGCCTACTAATTTCTCTTATATTGTTCTTGTTAAGTTACTACTGCTATTGTTACTATTACACTTGCTACAAAATCATTGTTATCACTGTTACTGTTACTATTACTGTTGCTACTACTATCAAAACCATCATATTACTTTGCTACTAATCACTTTGCCGCAGATAATTAATCTCCAGGTGTGGTTGAATTGACAACTCAGCTGCTAATACTTGCAAATATTATTTGGCTCCCTTTGTGTCAAATCAATAAATTTAGGTTCAATACTCTACCCTTGAAAACTATTTTGATCCCCTATACTTGTGGGTTATCAAGACCTTTTTCTGGCACCGTAGCCGGGGAGCATAGCTATATTTGTTGAGTCACTTGGGATTATTATCAATTTATCACTATGAAGAATCTGAAGGGCACCAAGACTAAGATATTTCCCTCTAAGACGAGGGGAGGTAAGGAATTGCCATCTAGCTCTGTACTTGATTCACCTTCTATTTTGAATAAACTTGCAACACCACCACATGCTATTAATTTTGATATATTGCAATATTGATGATGCTACTTATGCTATGGATAATTCTTATGATGATGCTAGTACCTTGCTTGATGATAATGTGCCACTAGGTGAATTTCTTGATGAACAAATTGCTAGAGCTAAAGATATTGAATAGGCTGAAACTGGTGAAATTATTGAATCTGAAAATCTTGAGACACCTATTAGACCTAGTCCTCTTAGATATGAATTGCCTAAGATACCAGAATGTTATGTTATGGACAAGGAGACAACTAGAGACTTTATTGCTTGCAATTATAGGGATGATCTTAAGAAATTACTATGCAAACTGAAAGAAAAATCTTTGAATGCTAGAATGAAATGTTATCCTAAGTTTGCTACTTGGCCTATCTTCATTGATGATAAGGATTATGAATTCTCTGTCGACCCAGAGTTAATTACTTTGGTTGAATTTGATCCTTTCCATGGTTATGAAACTGAAACTGTGGTGGCACATCTTACTAAGCGGAATGATATAGCCACCCCTCATGATGAGAAAATTCTCTATTATTATATTATCAAATTATTTCCGTTCTCATTAAAGGGTGATGCTAAGACTTGGTATAATACTCTTGCTCCTAGTTGTGTGCGTAGTCCCCAGGATATGATTTACTACTTCTCCGAAAAATATCTTCCTCCTCATAAGAAACAAGCTACCTTACAGGAAATATTTAACTTTGTACAAATTGAAGAAGAGAGTCTCCCACAAGCTTGGGGGAGGCTTCTCCAATTGCTGAATACTTTGCCTGATGATCCTCTTAAGAAAAATGAAATAATTGATATCTTCTACTATGGACTAACCAATGCTTCTAGGGACTTCCTAGATAGTTGTGTTGGTTGTGTTTTCAGGGAACAAACTGTTGAACAAGCTGAAGAATTATTAAATAACATATTGAAAAAGTATGATGATTGGACTCCTCCTGAACCACTTCCTAAACCCACTCCGAAGAAGAGGGGTATCTTATATCTCAGTCCTGAAGATGTACAAGAGGCAAAGAAATGTATGAAGGAAAAAGGTATTAAATATGAGGATGTCAAAAGTTTACCTCCTATTGAAGAAATACATGGGCTTGATACACCACCATCCAAGGTGGTAGTGGTAAACTCTTTTATGAAATTTAATGATAAGGACAATTCTTATAATATGCATCTAGTTAGTGCCTACATTAGAAAACAAGATCACTTCAATGCAAATGTTATGAAACAATTGAAATACAACTCTGATATGATTGCTCACTTGAGTGACTCGTTATTCAGAATTACCAATGATGTTAGAGGTGTAGGAAAACATGCCTCTATGGTTCATTCCCAGTTAGAACAAGTTGCTAAATCTCAAAAAGAATTGCTTGATGAAATGAACAATAATATAAGTGACTTTGTTGTTAGAGTAGCATCTAGAGGAGGTAAAATGACTCAGGAACCACTTTATCCTGAGGGATAGCCTAAAAGAATTGAAGAAGACTCTCAAATAATTAACACTAACGCACCTAGTCATTCTAAAAAGAAGAAGAAAAAGAAAAATGATAGGACTTTGCATACCTCTAGTGAACTTGAGATAGAAAAACCTCCTTAAGCTAATAATGATATTTTTATTTTTTTATGCTGAAACTCAATTTGGCAATGAACATTCACCTAGTGATAATGAAAAATAATAATGATGTTCATGAAGACACTCAACCAAACATTGATAAAGAACGAGATAATGATGTTGAAATAGAACCAGCTGTTGATCTTGATAACCCACAACCTAAAAATAAAAGATATGATAAAATAGATTTTGTTGCTAGGAAACATGGAAGAGAAAGAGAACCATGGGTTAAAAAAACCCATGCCCTTTCCACCTAAATCAACTAAGAAGAAAGATGATGAAGAATTTGAACGCTTTGCTGAAATGATTAGGCCAGTCTTTTTCTGTACTCCCTTGACTGATATTTTAAAGATGGCCCCTTATGCAAAATATATATAAGACATCATCAATAATAAAAGGAAAATACCTGAAGCTGAAATCTCCACCATACTTGCTAATTATTCTTTTAAGGACGGAGTACCTAAAAAACTTGGAGATCTGGGAATACCATCTATACCTTGCCCCATCAAAAGAAACCATGTGAAAACTGCTCTATGTGATTTAGGAGCTGGTGTCAGTGTTATGCCTTTCTCCTTATATAAAAGACTTGACTTGAATAAACTCACACCAACTGAAATATCTTGGCAAATGGCTGACAAATCAACTACTATACCTATCAGTATTTGTGAAGATGTGCCCGTTGTTGTTGCAAATGTTACCATCTTAGCTGACTTTGCTATACCTGAGATGCCTGAGGACGACAATATGTCGGTTATCCTTGGTAGACACTTTTTGGATACTGCAGGGGCTGTTATTGATTGCAATAAAAGCAAGGTCACTTCTCATATCAATGGTAATGAGCACACGGTGCACTTTCCGAAGAAACAATTCCAAGTGAATGGTATAAATGTTATTGAAAAATCTTCGACACTCACTATTGGAACTTTTCAACTACCTCTACCTACTGCTAAAAACAAATATGATATACTTATTGTTGGGGACATGGATATCCCCGTTGAGGTAACTTAGTGTTTTACGGAAGTTCTTCAGTTTCATGCTAATCGAAGGTGGTTGTTAAGAAGACTTGATCAACCTTATTAATGGATCACATTAGAGAGGTATGAAGTTGGTGAATTTAGTAGGCACGACCTTTTGTCCTTGCCTTTTGTTTTCTGTTTTTCTTAGTTAAATAAAATAAAATGATATGTTTATCCTGTTTTCTAGATTTCCCGTGCAATAAAAATGACCCAAAAATGAAAGTTCGCATAATGTCCTGAAAATTTAATACGATTTTTTCTGAATATTTCTGAATTTTTAGTGCAAATAATATCAGAGGGGGGTGCACCAGGTGGGCACAACCCACCTGGGCGCGTCAGCAGCCCCAGGCGCGCCCTGGTGGGTAGTGGTCCCCGCGTGGGCCCCCTCACTTATCTCTTTAGCCTATGTCATCACCTACATCCAGAAAAAATTCACCATTGCTCTCTCTCCCGTGTTCTTGCTCTCAAACCCATGGATTTCGATCTCTTTGCCCGAAGCTTCGTTTCCAAAACTGTTTTGGGGGAGTGCTACTTGGTATGTGTCTCCTCCATTGGTCCAATTAATTTTTGCTTTAGTGATTTATATTCTGAATTATTCCCTACTCTTGGTGCTGCTGTATATGAGCTTGCATGTTGAATTCTTAGAGTTCTAAGTAGTTTGAGTGCTCAATATAGCCTCTATGCATGCTTATGAGTAGTTGCTATCAATCTTGTAAAGTTTTGTTGACAAAAAAAATTTGTGTACTAATTTTTTTTCAGAATTTATTCATAGGAATAAGATGAGTTTCTTTAGGAGTTCTTTGAGGAGGAGGTCTTCGGAGGCATCATCTAGTAGTGGCTCAGTGCGTCGGTCTTATGTTGAACCAAGCGCAAGTTCAATACTGGAAGCAGCTACCAAATCCTGCCTATGGCCATTGTCGGTGTACAGAAGTAGGGGCCTTCTGTTCCCCTTTACTTGCGCACGGGCAGTTGTATCCACACCTGCGCCCATGCTTGGCGGGGCAGAGTAAGCAAAGAACAAGACTACCCAGGACAGCACTCAAGCCAGAGGCGTGAAGAGCAAAGGGGCAAGGTGGGCTTCCACCGGCAAGAGCCTTGCTGGGGCGGCCTACGTGGCCCTGGCAAGAGCCTTGCCGGGGCGGCCTACGTGGCCCCGGCAAGGGCCTTGCCGGGGCAACTTACCCGACACCAGCAAGACCGCCACCCTTGAGCCTGAGAGTTTCGACACCATCGACAACATAAGGAACCAAGGCTCGGGAGGCGCCTGCATGGTGGCATGCAGATCTTTGTGAAGACCGAAGGCCTGCAAGACTAGATGAGAACCAGAAGACGAAGGCCCCAGGCAAGATCCTTGCCGGGGACGCCCATGAGACCCCCGGCAAGATCCTTGCCGGGGACGCCCACAAGAACCCGGCAAGACCGTCACCAGGGACATCTGCAGGGCCGCGGCTAAGCCCACACCTACCAAGGTTTCGCGACCTCGCACCCGTTCCGACGTGTCGGCCGGCCCACCAACTAGGCAAGCGCCTGCGTGGCAGCATGCAGCTTCTAGGCCAACTAGCCAAGCACCTGCGTGGTGGCATGTAGATCTTCATGAAGACCCTGCCACCGCACTAGCTCAGCAGCCAGCGAGCTAGCGTGGCACTGCATGCCTCGTCAGCTTGGACGTGCGTCGGAGCGAGGCGAGGCGGCGACGGACAGGACGAGCTTCTTTGCCGTCCCCGATAAAGCAACAGGGCACGTTGGCAGCGCATTAAATGCAATTTTCCTACGGTGCCAGGCAATAGACTTGTACACTGTACATACTTTCCACCTCCTGTATGCCACTGTGGCGACCCCTTTGACATATAAAAGGAGGCCCGAGGCGTACTGAGGAAGGATTCAAACTTTTTGGGCTAGGATGCACCGCAGCTAGTTCAAGAGCTCAAGAACACCAAATATACACCAAAGCAGGACTAGGGTACGCATCATTTGCGGCCCAAACCTGGGTAAAAGTTCCCCTGCATTGATCTTCTAAACCAGCTCTTTGCACAGCCCAGCGCCCCGCCAACCGTAGTAGGGATTCCCTGTGATCCCATAGGTGTCGTTTCCCCGACGTCTTTGACGCGCCAGGTAGGGGGCTGCAAGCTGTGAAAAATCTGGTTTAGAAGTTAGCTCATCGATTTCTTCGTTGCGATGGCTCGAGAGAAGAAGGTGACGTCGATCAGCCACGCTCTGGTGCCATCAGCTAGGTGAGGCGGTGTTGTCCACAGCCGCAACAAGCCTCTGCATGACGACAGAAAAGCTAAGTCTCGCAAAACCTTGAGCAATTTCTTCTTTTTATAAGGTTATCCTCCTCGAAAAATCTTGCCCCTTGTATGGGAAACCTGTACACAATGGAACCCTTCCGCTATTGGCAATGCCCTTGTTCTGTTTCGAGTCCGCTCAACAGTTCAAGCGGCCGCGCTGAGAAAGGCAAGGTGGCTTTTCGTCTGTAAGCCCCCCGGCAGGCTGCTAAGGATCCGTTCCTCAAAGCGCCATAGCATGGGTTTACGCGCCGGCAAACCTATCCAACTAGGCGTGGGGTGTGTACATACAAGGAAAGATCAAACAGGAAGATAGCATGCTTCATTTCAAAGTACTGCAGAGTTATATTACATCAATAGTTGTTGCGGTTCTAACTTAAGATAAAATTGTCTTGGTCATGAACTCGCAGCGGCAATGAGAAATGGGGTGCCTAGTCCCGGTGTTGGCCCTACACCCTCTTGACTCCGTCGACGCAGCTAATGAAGGGCTTGATACGCTCTTCGAGCACCGTGAGTGTCACGCCCAAGATGCGGCCCTATCCTAAAGGAACTCGAAGGTCCCACCAAGGATAGAAGCGCATCTTGAAGACGCTTTTGCAAGGTGGATATCATTACATCAACATTACATAATAGTGGGGATACATACAAAAGGGCATACAATGCCACATGAATACAACATCACATCATATACAAGATCAACATCCGACTACGGATGAAACATAAACAGAAACTCAAACAATATCCACCCTGCTAGCCCAGGCTGCCGACCTGGAACCTATCCCCTGATCGAAGAAGAAGCAGAAGAAGAACTCCAACACAAACAAGCTTCGCTCTCGCGTCATGATCATCGCATAACCTGTACCTGCAACTGGTGGTGTAGTAATCTGTGAGCCACGAGGACTCAGCAATCCCATTACCATGGGTATCAAGACTAGCAAAGCTTAAATGGGAAAGGAAGGGGTAAGGTGGTGAGGTTGCAGCAGCGGCTAAGCATATATGGTGGCTAACATACGCAAATGAGAGCGAGAAGAGAAACAAAGGAACGGTCGTCAACTAGTAATGATCAAGAAGTGATCATGAACTCCTACTTACGCCGACATAACCCGAAACCGTGTTCTCCTCTCGATCAACCCGAAAAGAGACACTCACGGTTACACACGGTTGGTGTATTTTAATTAAGATCAACTTCGGTTTTCTACAACCGGACATTAACAAATTCCCATCTGCCACATAACCGCGGGCACGGCTTTCGAAAGTTCAAACCCTGCAGGGTGTCCCAACTTAGCCCATGATAAGCTCTCGCGGTCAACGGCGAATAGACCTTCTCCCGGAAGCCGGATCAGTCTCGGAATCCGGCTACAGGACATTTCGACAAACAATAAAACAAGTCCAAGAAGACCTCCCGGCGTGCCGACATCCCGATAGTAGTAGCGCGTATCTCGTCTCGAGCCACAACCGGATAAGCTAAGCGTCACAGTACCGACGTAACCCAAGTTGCCAAGGGATGGTCCCATACGGTGCTCTAGTTTGGACCAACGCTTAGACAAGCAATCGCCCGGGGGGTGAATAAAGATGACCCTTGAGAGCGCGACTCCCAAGGGAAAAAGGCTAGGTGAGGCAAATGTAGAACCAATGTTGGGCCTTCTTTGGAAAAGTCTTATTCAAAGCGAACTGTCAAGGGGTCCCATAAATCACCCGACCGCGTTAGGGACGCAAAATCCGGGAACATAATACCGATATGACGGAAACTAGGCGGCAAGAGTGGAACAAAACACCGGGCATAAGGCCGAGCCTTCCACCCTTTACCAAGTATATAGATGCATTAATAATATAAGATATATTGTGATATCCCAACAAGTAAACATGTTCCAACAAGGAACAACATCTCCATGTTCCAACAAGGAACAAACTTCATCTTCACCTGCAACTAGCAACGCTATAAGAGGGGCTGAGCAAAGCGGTAACATCGCCAAACAACGGTTTGCTAGGAAGGGTGCAAAAGGTTAGAGGCTGACATGGCAATTGGGATGGCTTGAGCAACAGGTAAATAGGTAGCGCAGCATAGCGATAGAACGAAGCAACTAGCATAGCAATGATAGTAGTGAGATCCAGGATAGCGGTCATCTTGCCTGAAATCCCGCT
This sequence comes from Aegilops longissima, assembly GCA_021605205.1. Classification (NCBI taxonomy): domain Eukaryota; kingdom Viridiplantae; phylum Streptophyta; class Magnoliopsida; order Poales; family Poaceae; genus Aegilops; species Aegilops longissima. Next base: position 222,973,249 of record CM038680.1, read on the forward strand.
AGGAAGAAGAACGAGTCCATGAAGAAGACGAACGGAAGTAGTCGAACGAATCCTCACAATCGCAACATTACCGGAACCGAGAAGCAACACCGGAAAGAAACAAACAACATGATAAATGCACAAGCATAAACATGGCATGATGCACAATCAAGTATGATTCATGTCCGGTTTAATGAGGCATGGCATGGCAATTTGCAACAAACAATACTACAAATTAAGTGGAGCTCAATATGCAACGGGTTGCATATTGACAAAACACCACATTGACATATTTAGTTTGATCTCGGTTAGGTACTCAACAATATTAAATGTTGATTATCATGGCCAGGGGTGAAGCACAACAAAACTACCTAACTAGGCAAGTTTAAATGAGGCCAGAAACAACGAACAACAAGTCCGGAAAATCCCCATGAGCAATATTTTAGATTCGGTACTGTTCTGCCCTAAAACATATTTTAGAGTTGTTAAACAGCAAAATAAAGTGGACCATGTTAAACTAGGCATTTTTCCACCCCATTTACATATAAAGAACATTTAATTCCGAGTTACGGTTATTTAGTTATGAATTAAATCATTTTAACATGGCATATTAGCAAATTTAAATAAACAGCAAGTTAAACATTTTAACATGGGATGAAAATGACATATTATTAATCTACACAATTTTCTGAGCATTTTACATATATAAATCATTTTAAACCGATGCACAGTTTGAGAGATATTAAATGCATGAAGTTTAGGGACTTTTCTGCAAAATCTGAAATGCACTGGATAAAGTTAAATCGCAGATCTGGAAAAAAATATGCACGGGCCGAATCTGGTGCACTGCTGGGCTGGGAGAGCGGCTCACATTGGGCTCGGCCCAGCTCGGTGGGGAGGAGGCCAGCAGGGGCGTGCTGGGCTGGCTGGCTTTACTGGGCTCAGCTCAAGAAGTGGCCCAAGCGGCCGGCTCGGGCGCACGACCCACCTGGCGACGAGGCAAGTCAAGCAGGCGCTCTCCTGGCTCGCTCGATCTGGAGCAGGGGAAGCAGAGGCTGGCTTGGAGCGGCCCGATGCAGGAGCAAAGCAGCAGCGAAGGTGAGGGCGACCGGAAGGTCGACGCGGCGGCACCGGCGGGAACCTTGGCGGCGCAAGGAACGGAGGGGCGCGGACCCAGGCGCGGGGAGGACTTGGCGAGGCTCGACGGCATGGAACGGTGGCCGGGGACTTGGAGCTCCACGCGGCAAGCGAGGCGGAGGGCGCCGGGAACGGAGCAGGTTTGGCGAGGAGAGGCGGAGCAGAGGAGGTCCGGCAGGGGCGCGGGTCTCCAGGCCGACGGATCTGGCCGGGAATGGGCTTGAATGGCGCCGGATGAGGAGGACGACGCGGGGACGGACTTGGTGCGGCAGAGCTCAAGGCCATGGCGAGCGGGCAAGGTGGAGGGAGAAGGGCGGCTCAGGTCGCAGGGAGGCGTGCTGAAGACGGGCACCGGCGGCGGAGAAGCTCCAGGCGGCGGCGGCATGGCTTGACCCGAGCTCCATCAGGCGACCATGGCGTTTTCCTGTCCGGAGAAGAGAGGAAGAGCGGGGTCGAGAGAGAGATGGAGAGCGCAGGGAAGGAGAAGCGGAGGGATGAGGGAGAGGCCTGAGCGGAGGCGCTGCTTGCGTGGCGTCTTGGAGAGGAGCTCCCATGAGGTGGTGCAGGGGATCGGGAGGAGGCGGCAGCGGCGCCGGGTTTGGGTGGAGGAGGAAAACGAGGAGAAGGGGATCGGGGATCCCGATGTGTGATCTGAGTGTGTGGCGGCAAGGAGGAAGGATGGGACATCTCACCTAGTTTTAGGGTTGCCCCATTATATACGCAGTGGATTAGGTTAGGGCTAACAGATCCCTCCGATCGTAGTCGGACGATCGAGAATAAAAGGTTAGAGGAGTCCAAATAAGAAAACGGAGATATTTTGTAGACGTTTGGGGATGATCCGGACACAACGGTAACGACTGCCCGGGTCGGGTTCGGGGGAGTTTCAGACACGCGCGCGACGGGTTTGGCAAAACGCCATGGAGACAAAAGGTTTTGATGAGCTCAGAAAAGAGAGAGAAGAGAGCGGTCCGGTTGACCTAAGAGGGGTCAACAGGGACAAGCGGTCTGACAACAGGCCACGAAGCCAAGGGGAGAAACGACAACTACTAATGGCTACGAGTTTTAAGAAAATATGCAAATGCAATGCACATGATGCGATGAGATGAAATGCATAACAAGAACAAAAAGCAAAACAACAGACAAAAACCCAACCACGGAGGAAATAATAAATCACATCTCCGGAAAAGGCAAGATTCGGAGTTACGAATATGGAAAGTTGTATCCGGGGTGTTACAGTGAGGTCCGCGTCCTCCATCAAGCTCTCCAGCGCGTCGGCGAAGTCGACGCTGGGGTTCCAGAACGCCACCTTGGTGAGCACTTTGGTCAGGGCGCCCCGGCAAAGCCTCCGGGACCCGTTGGCCAGATAAGCTGCTCGATTGGAGCGAAGCTGCTCTAGGGCTTCGAGGATGCCCTCGAAGAACAAGGTCATCCTGGCGTTGGGGCTTATGTTCGCCTCCGTGGAGTACCTGAAGCTCGGCATGCCCATGGCGGCCAGCTGCATGGTGAGCCTCTCTGCAACGTCGATGAGGCGGCTGATCCAGAGGTTTACGCTCTTCACGTAATCCTTGTGGGTGGCAGCGTCATCACTCCTCAGCCGCTTCTCGTCCTCCAGGGCCTTGTTCAGGGTCTCCTCCCGAGTCCCGGCCTCCGAAAGCGTCCCCTCCAAGCCGTCCAGTTTCAGATTCAAATTGTTGATGGAGTCGTTGGCCTCAGAGAGTAGCTTAGCCTTGTCGAAGATGGCGACCTGCGAATCCTCCAGAGCGCGGTTGGCCGTGTCTCTCTCCTCTGTCAGCGTCAAGATCTCCTTATTCAGCTGCCCCAGCTCCAGCTTCTCCACCTTGCCAGCGTGGTGGGCTAGAGCATCAAGTGTGTCCTTATGCTTTTGCTCCAGCTCCTGGGTCCGCTGCGCGACGATCTTCCCAATTTCCTCGTCCTTGCCGTGGAGCGTGGCGGCGAGCGCATGCTCGCGAGCAACGAGGTCCTTCTCCTGGCTGTTCAGCAGAGCCTGCTGCTGCTGTCGAGCAGCCTCATCCTTGGCGGCCTGATCCTTCGCCGCCTCCTGGGCCTTCTCTATATCGGCCTGCTTCAGGATGAGCTCTCGCTTGCGCTCATCCAGCTCACCCTGGGCAGCCCTTAGTTCATCCCGGGCCGCGCCAAACCACACATGCGTCTGAGCGACCAGACCTGCGTCTGAGCGACCAGACCTGCGTCTGAGCGACGCGCTCCTCAAAATCCGCCTCCGCGGTCCACCGCCGCCATCCTGGATTTCACTTTGTCTTGGAGGGCACGATGGAACGCTTGGAGCTTCTGGAAGTTGGCGCTCATGGCTCGGAGGAGCTGCTCTTCTTGGGGGCCGCCGCTCCTGGTGCTCGGTTCATCGACGACCTGGAGCCCAGCAGTGGCGAGCGCCTCGTCATCGAAGACCTCCCCCTCGGCAGGCGCTCTGGTCATTGCCGTCCCTGGGAGGCGGACGAACAGATCGACGCCCACCTTCAGGTACTTGCCAGGCGCGGGGGCTGCAGGGGAGGAAGGTTGGTCATTGGCCACCTCCTCCTCGGCAGGCCCCTTGGCAGCCTCCCCGGCAGCGGCCTTGGCAGCCTCCTCGGCAGCGGCCATGTCGTCCTCCTCGGCGGCAGCCTTGCCGGCCTCCCCGGCAGGCCCCTTGCCGGCCTCCTTGGCGGCGGACTTGGCGGCTTCCCCAGCCGCGATCCTGACGGCCTCGACTTCGGCGTCTTTGGTGACCTCCTCAATGATGGTGTCGATATCCTCCTGGTCCGTCGGGGGAGGATCTGGAAACCAGAAAGGAGAATGAAGTGAGGCCAAAATCAAGGTTCAAAGTGAATAAAAGAGAGAACATCGCAAAGCAAAGATAACCGGAGACAGAAGGTAGGCGACTTACCCGCGCCGTATTGCGGAGAAGTGCTTCCCTCCCCGCCCACATCCGTTGACGGGACGGAACCACCGGCGCCCGTGCTTGTCCCCTGCTCCTCCTCCATGCGCGTGGGGTCGGCAGTGCTCGCCCTTGCCGGGGACGCCCCTCCGGGCGGCATGGTCGATGGGGGCGCATGTCGGGGGCGGCCTCCTGCTGCCGCTCTCCTGCTGCAAACCCGGCAAGGTCAGCACCACAAATTCACGCCCCAACGCCCGTCAATGGGGAGTGGGTAATGAACTTACGTTGGGGACTGAAGCGGGGGCTGCATTGAGGGCTGGTATCCGGGCTGATCTCCACCACCACCGGCGTGCGCAGAGTGCTCGCCGGGGGCTTGGCGCCCGTCGAAGCCTTGGCCCTCTTCGCCGCCCTCTGGGCCAGCGTCTTCGTGTCCTACAATGATGAGATCATGTCAGGGGAGATAGCACAGGCTAAGGGTCAGAAGTGATGAAGGGCGAGGTGCTTACTCCTCCTCCTCCTCTGGCCTCCTCCTCCTCTTCGGGCTAAAGGAACCGAGGTGCCGTCCGAAAGGGGAGGAGAAAGGGACCGGGTCCTGCGCCCCTTGGACGAGGAAGAAGCAGCGGCCGCTGCCTTCTTCTTCACTGCTGCGGCCCTCGTCTAGTGCACGGACTGCGCCTAGGCCTGTTGCTGCTGCGTGGTCTTGCCGGCCGGACCGGCTCACCAGAGCTAGCCCTCCGCAGGACGCGTTTCCTCCCCGGGGCCGAGGAGTCATCTGCCTCGGTATCCTCTTCGGCTGACTCCTCGGCCACGTCTTCGACAAGGGGGGCCTCGGCGCTGGCATCGCTGGCTTCCCCGGCAGACCCCACCGATTCGGCGAGCTCTTTCTCTTCTGCAGCCGTGTCGGCCTCGTCCTCCATGGTGCCGACGCTGCCAGCCTCCTTGGTGAGTGCCGCCTCCTCCGCCCTGGCGGCAATGTAGGCCAGCTCTTCACGAGTGGGGTCATGGACGAGCAGTGGCTCGTCACGAACGTACCTCTCCGACAGGTGGTTGAAGAAGGCCTGCACCCGCTCCGCTTCCGGCTCGGCCCAGCTTGGATCGAGGCCGTGCGCGTTGAAGTCCGGCATCATGGCAATAATGGCGGTCTGGCAAGAGTAGTTGCTCAACGGGACCACTCCCGCTCGCAACCCAAACAAAGACCCGTCGGCCCTGACGGCCTTGCCGGCCTTCTCGGCCTTGCCGATCCTGTCGACCCCACCGGCCTCTTCCACCTTGAACTTAAAGAGCCTCTGGCAAAGATGGGCATGTTGCAGCACCATGAAGTTGTGCTTCAAGCCAGGGCGGAGTCTCATGATGTCGGCCGCGTTCCTGAAGTCCCGGGTCGGCCGCCCCTTGTTGTGCAGTGCGGCAATCTGACGGCGGATAAAATCGGCCCCGATCATCTCAAGGGAGACCCCGGCCGAGGTTGGATCCTGGTGGTGGCGACCGTGAGATTCTTGTCGTTGGCATCGACATTGCCCCAGTCCTTGCTACGGACCTGCGGCTTTCGACGGACTCGGCAGAACTCCCGTGGATCCTCCTCCAATATCCAGCACCACCGGCCCCGCCACTCTTCCCACCTCTCCTTCTGGGCACCCTCCGGGTATGTGCCCCTGCCCTGGGTCCTCGGGATCTGCGACCTCTTGAGCACTACGTTGGTTTTTCCTTGAAGAGGAAAGGGTGATGCAACAAAGTAGCGTAAGTATTTCCCTCAATTTTTGAGAACCAAGGTATCAATCCAGTAGGAGGCTACGCGCAAGTCCCTCGCACCTACACAAAACAAATAAATCCTCGCAACCAACGAGATAAGGGTTGTCAATCCCTACACGGTCACTTACTTAGAGTGAGATCTGATAGATATGATAGGATAATATTTTTGGTATTTTTGTGATAAAGATGCAAAGTAAAATAAAAGCAAAGTAAAAAAGCAAAGGAAATAACTAAGTGCTGGAAGATTAATATGATGAAGATAGACCCGGGGGCCATAGGTTTCACTAGTGGCTTCTCTCGAGAGCATAAATATTTTATGGTGGGTGAACAAATTACTGTTGAGCAATTGACAGAATTGAGAATAGTTATGAGAATATCTAGGTATCATCATGTATATAGGCATCACGTCCGAGACAAGTAGACCGACTCCTGCCTGCATCTACTACTATTACTCCACTCATCGACCGCTATCCAGCATGCATCTAGAGTATTAAGTTCATAAAAACAGAGTAACGCCTTAAGCAAGATGACATGATGTAGAGAGATAAATTCATGCAATATGATAAAAACCCCATCTTGTTATCCTCGATGGCAACAATACTATACGTGCCTTGCTGCCCCTACTGTCACTAGGAAAGGACACCGCAAGATTGAACCCAAAGCTAAGCACTTCTCCCATTGCAAGAAAGATCAATCTAGTAGGACAAACCAAACTGATAATTCAAAGAGACTTGCAAAGATAACCAATCATACATAAAAGAATTCAGAAGATTCAAATATTGTTCATAGATAAACTTGATCATAAACCCACAATTCATCAGTCTCAACAAACAAACCGCAAAAGAAGATTACATCGAATAGATCTCCACGAGAGAGGGGGAGAACACTGTATTGAGATCCAAAAAGAGAGAAGAAGCCATCTAGCTAATAACTATGGACCCGAAGGTCTGAGGTAAACTACTCTCACTTCATCAGAGGGGCTATGGTGATGATGTAGAAGCCCTCCGTGATCGATGCCCCCTCCGTCGGAGCTCCGGAACAGGCCCCAAGATGGGATCTCATGGGTACAAAAGGTTGCGGCGGTGGAATTAGGTTTTTGGCTGTGTATCTGATCGTTTGGGGGTACGTAGGTATATATAGGAGGAAGGAGTACGTCAGTGGAGCAACAGGGGGCCCATGAGGGTGGAGGGCGCGCCGTGGGGGGGTAGGCGCGCCCCCTACCTCGTGGCATCCTCCTTTATTTCTTGACGTAGGGTCCAAGTCTCCTGGATCTTGTTCGTTCTGAAAATCACGTTCCCGAAGGTTTCATTCCGTTTGGACTCCGTTTGATATTCCTTTTCTACGAAACTCTGAAATAGGAAAAAAACAACAATTCTGGGCTGGGCCTCCGGTTAATAGGTTAGTCCCAAAAATAATATAAAAGTGAATAATAAAGCCCAATAATGTCCAAAACAGTAGATAATATAGCATGGAGCAGCCAAAAATTATAGATACGTTGGAGACGTATCAAGCATCCCCAAGCTTAATTCCTGCTCGTCCTCGAGTAGGTAAATGATAAAAACAGATTTTTTCATGCGGAGTGCTACTTGGCATAATTTCAATGTAATTCTTCTTAATTGTGGTATGAATATTCAGATATGAAGGATTCAAGATAAAAGTTTAATGTTGACACAAAAATATTAATACTTCAAGCATACTAACAAAGCAATTATGTCTTCTCAAAATAACATGGCCAAAGAAAGTTATCCCTACAAAATCATATAGTCTGGCTATGCTCTATCTTCACCACACAAAGTATTTAAATCATGCACAACCCCGATGACAAGCCAAGCAATTGTTTCATACTTTTGACATTCTCAAACTTTTTCAATCTTCACGCAGTACATGAGCGTGAGCCATGGACATAGCACTATATGTGGAATAGAATGGTGGTTGTGGAGAAGACAAAAAGGGAGAAGATAGTCTCACATCAACTAGGCGTATCAACGGGCTATGGAGATGCCCATCAATAGATATCAATGTGAGTGAGTAGGGATTGCCATGCAACGGATGCACTAGAGCTATAAGTATATGAAAGCTCAACAAAAGAAACTAAGTGGGTGTGCATCCAACTTGCTTGCTCACGAAGACCTAGGGCATTTTCAGGAAGCCCATCATTGGAATATACAAGCCAAGTTCTATAATGAAAAATTCCCACTAGTATATGAACGTGACAAAATGAGAGACTCTCTATCATGAAGATCATGGTGCTACTTTGAAGCACAAGTGTGGTAAAAGGATAGTAACATTGTCTCTTCTCTCTTTTTCTCTCATCAATTTTTTTATTTGGGCCTTTTTTTATGGCCTCTTTTTTTTCGTCCGGAGTCTCATACCGAATTGTGGGGGAATCATAGTCTCCATCATCCTTTTCCTCACTTGGGACAATGCTCTAAAAATGAAGATCATCACACTTTTATTTTCTTACAACTCAACAATTAGAACTCGATACTTAGAACAAAATATGACTCTATATGAATGCCTCTGGCGGTGTACCGGGATATGCAATGAATCAAGAGTGACATGTATGAAAGAATTATGAACGTTGGCTTTGCCTCAAATACGATGTAAACTACATGATCATGCAAAGCAATATGACAATGATGGAGCGTGTCATAATAAACGGAACGGTGGAAAGTTGCATGGCAATATATCTCAGAATGGCTATGGAAATGCCATGATAGGTAGGTATGGTGGCTGTTTTGAGGAAGGTATATGGTGGGTGAGTGATACCGACGAAAAGTGCGCGGTATTAGAGAGGCTAGCAATGGTGGGAGGAAGAAAAGTGTGTATAATCCATGGACTCAACATTAGTCATAAAGAACTCATATACTTATTGAAAAAATCTACAAGTTATCAAAGCAAAGTATTATGCACATGCTCCTAGGGGGATAGATTGGTAGGAAAAGACCATCGCTCGTCCCCGACCGCCACTCATAAGGAAGACAATCAATAAATAAATTATGCTCTGACTTCATCACATAACGGTTCACCATACGTGCATGCTACAGGAATCACAAACTTTATGAAAGTGCAACTATCCCTAGGTGGTTTTGGTAATTCATAACAACATATAGCTCATTGAGCTAATGCTATTCCAAGACTATTATTTCAGGAAAGCTCAGTGAATGGCATGGCATGGATGATGAAAGTGGATCCCTCAAAATACTAAGGACAAAGGATTGGCTCAAGCTCAAAAGCTCAAGACTCTTCATTTTACATTTTAGTGATCCAAGATCACATTGAGTCTATAGGAAAAGCCAATACTATCAAGAAGGGATGAGGTGTTGCTTAATGAGCCTTTTGCTTCATGTGCTTAGTGATATGCTCCAAAACCCTCAACTACTTTCCCACATCCACAAATGACCTAAACCTAAAGCCAAAATCGGTCACACCGATTCTTTCTATCCGGCGCCACCGATTCCAAAAGTCATAGCCACTGCCACAAACCCTAAGCAAATCGGTCTTCTTGATAGGGATCTCGGTCTCACCGAGATGGGGTTACAATCTCTCTGTTTCCCTTCGTAACGTTTGGTCCAACGAAGTGAGCGATCGGTCCCACCGAGATTGCAATGTAAACTCTCTGTTTACTTTTGTAACATTTCGGTCTCACCGAAAAGAGCAAATCGGTCCCACCAAGTTTACGACCAACTCTCTGGTTAGCTAATTACCAAAATCGGTCTCACCGAGTTTGTATGTCGGTCTCACCGGATTACGTTATGCCCTAACCCTAACCAGGTCGGTCTCACCGAGATGCATGTCACCCCACGAAAATCACTAACGGTCACTAGGTTTACTGAATCGGTCGACCGAGTTTAACTATTCGGTCCCACCGAGTTTGGTAAATTGTGTGTAACAGTTAGATTTTATGTGGAGGCTATATATACCCTCCACCTCCTCTTCATTCGTGGAGAGAGCCATCGACTGAACCTACACTTCCAACTTACCATTTTCGAAGAGAACCACCTACTCATGTGTTGAGGCCAAGATATTCCATTCCTACCATATGAATCTTGATCTCTAGCCTTCCCCAAGTTGCTTTCCACTCAAATCTTCTTTCCACCAGATCCAAAACCTATGAGAGAGAGTTGAGTGTTGGGGAGACTATCATTTGAAGCACAAGAGCAAGGAGTTCATCATCAACACACCATTTGTTACTTCTTGGAGAGTGGTGTCTCCTAGATTGGCTAGGTGTCACTTGGGAGCCTCCGACAAGATTGTGGAGTTGAACCAAGGAGTTTGTAAGGGCAAGGAGATCGCCTACTTCGTGAAGATCTACCGCTAGTGAGGCAAGTCCTTCGTGGGCGACGGCCATGGTGGGATAGACAAGGTTGCTACTTCGTGGACCCTTCGTGGGTGGAGCCCTCCGTGGACTCACGCAACCGTTACCCTTCGTGGGTTGAAGTCTCCACCAACGTGGAAGTACGATAGCACCACCTATCGGAACCACGAGAAAAACATCCGTGTCTCCAATTGCGTTTGAATCCTCTAAACCCTTCCCCTTACATTCTTGCAAGTTGCATGCTTTAATTTCCGCTGCCAATATACTCTTTGCATGCTTGCTTGAATTGTGTGATGATTGCTTGACTTGTCCTAAATTAGCTAAAATCTGCCAAACTATAAAATTGGGAAAAGGTTAAGTTTTATTGGTCAAGTAGTCTAATCACCCCCTCTAGACATACTTCAAGGTCCTACAAGTGGTATCGAGCTTTGGTCTCCATTTGCTTTGATTTCCATAGCTTTTGGTGGTCATAGCCTTGGTTTCACAACCTAGGAGAGTATGGCGTCTAGCGAGGAAATTATCACCGAGAGGTCCTTACTTTGATGGTACTAATTTTGCTAGTTGGAAGCATAAGATGAAAATGCATATTCTTGGACATAACCCCGCCGTTTGGGCAATTATTTGTATTGGCTTGCAAGGTGAATTTTTCGATGGGAGAGAACCGAACCGTGAAGCTAATGCGGAAGAATTGAAGATGCTACAATACAACGCTCAAGCATGTGACATCATCTTCAACGGATTGTGCCCCGAAGAATTCAACAAAATCAGCCGTCTTGAGAATGCAAAGGAAATTTGGGATACTTTGATTGATATGCACGAAGGTACCGAGTCCGTCAAGGAATCCAAGTTGGATGTGCTCCAAAGTCAGCTTGACAAGTTCAAAATGAAGGATGGTGATGGTGTCGCTGAAATGTACTCTAGGCTTGCTCTTATCACAAATGAGATTGTCGGCTTAGGGAATGAAGAGATGACCGACAAATTCATCATCAAGAAGATCCTAAGAGCATTGGATGGAAAGTATGATACCGTGTGCACATTGATCCAAATGATGCCAAACTACAAAGATCTCAAGCCAACGTAAGTCATTGGAAGGATTGTTGCTCATGAGATGTCACTCAAGGATAAGGAGGAACTTCACAACAAGTCAAGTGGTTCTTACAAAGCCTCAAGTGAAGCCCCCACATCATCAAGTGAGAAACCAACCTTCAATGAAGAATTGAGCTTAATGGTGAAGAACTTCAACAAGTTATACAAAAGTAGAAGCAAAGAAAGAAGCTCCAAGTCAAGGTCTTACAATGATAAAATATCTTCTAGTCGAGGCGCAATTGCTACAATTGTGGGAGACCGGACACTACTCAATGAGTGTACGGCACCCCACAAAAGAAGAGAAGATTCTCCAAAAGAAGAAACAAAAGAGAAGAATCACCACGAGAGAGAGGAGGAGTAGAGATGATCGTTATGAGCGAAGACCCTCACGGAGAAGCAAGGATTAGGAAAGGAAGGACAAGTCATCAAGGAGCTACACAAAGCGAAGAAATCAAGCTCATGTTGGTGAATGGGTATCCGGCTCCGACTCCGACCATCACTCCGAGAGAAGCTATCACTCCGACTCGAATATACTCAAGATGAAGGTGTTGCCGGTCTAGCACTTGTGTCAACCAACTCCTCGACATATTTGATTCACCAAATGAAGGAATTGGTAGATGCTTCATGGCCAAAGGTCCAAAGGTAACACATCCAGTATGTTGATTTCAGTAGTGATGAAGATGACTTGCTAGGTGATGATGATTTACTTGTTGACAACTCTAGTGATGAATACTATGATGAAACGTTAATTAATCATGCTAATCAAACGAATGACAATGATAAGGAGAAAATTGAGCTTCTAACTAAAGAACTAAACACTCTTAAGTTGGCTCATGAAACTATCTTCGAAGATCATCGAGAACTTTTAAGGGCTCATGAGAAGTTACGCTTTGAAAAGCTCAATCTTGAGCAAGAGCATGAGTTCTTAAAGGCAATCAGTGATGATCTCCACAAGAAAAGTTCTTCTTACATTGCCAAGCGTTTGTTCTTATCTACTTACATGCCTCAAGTCAAGTCTAGTAACATGTACAAGAAAGATACTTCCTCTAGTAGTAACAATAATAATGTCAAATCCAATGTTGTTGCTTCTAGTAGTTCTCTTGATTCCACTAATGATTCTCTTAGCCAAGTTACACTTGAGCAAGAAAATAGTTTATTGAAGGGAATTATAGAGAAAGGTGTTTACAAGAGCCTTGCCGGGAGTAAGCAATTCGAGGAAATTATGCATAAGCAAGGAAGGCACGGAAGAATCAAGGTGTTGGTTTTGAGCGAAAGTTCAACGCCAATGGAGTTGAGTGGGAAGAAGATCAATACCCCAAGACAAAGTTTGTTCCTCAACAAGAGAAGTATGATCCTACTTCCTTCAAGGGACACAAGCTCAAGATGATCTTCCACCACAAGACCACAAGAACAAAGGCAAGGACAAGCTTCAAGAAGAGATTGATGCATTTGAAGAAGCACCTAAAGCCTCGCTCGAGTGGGTCCCCAAGACTACGTCAAGTTCTACTTCATCAAGTACAACTACAACTCCAAGGATTCCCATCAAGATGATGTGGATCCCGAAGAAGAAGAACTAGAGAGTTCTTGAGGGTGACTCCGCCAACATTCTTCACTCATATCATTTTGGCAAGAACAAGTGCAATCAACTTTCACATCTTGCACTAGTTTAAGGAGTCACAAACCCTCATGTTGGTAAGGCAAGGGACAAGGTAACCAAATGTTTTCATGGACATCATCTTGTGTGTGCATCACTCTTTGTCTATGGATATTCTTGTTTGTTCCTTGTGGGACTAACCCATGTAGGCAAGTTGAAAGTGCAACTCACTCCAAAGGATTGCTCCAAATGATCTACATCAACATTGAGCATCTACATCTTCAACACCTACATGAAGTCATCATCGACAAAACCCAAGGTTAGTTCATCCCTCTAAGGGGGGATCTCACATATAGGGGGAGCTTAACTCTAAGAATTGAGTCAAAGCAACTCTAATGGTATGAACACATTAATGCATTATGTAAAAGTGGTAACCCCACTTGAGCTTAAACGATGAGAATGACCTATGATCAAATGTTCTCATTTGACTCCTAAGTCAATAGACTCATATATAGATGACCTAGTCATCGCCAATTGTTTGATAGATGCTAGAATTGGTTGTGCATGCTTTGCCATATATTTCAATTGCCATCTTATTGTGTGAGCATGTTGGTGCATATTTTACTCATTCAAGGACATCCACTCGTTGTTTTGTTTGTTTAGATTTTCCTCTTTTGGCCAAGTGGATGGACAAGAATGCCTAAGAACCTTCTTTAGCTATCTATGCTTTTCTCGTCTCAAACTCTATTCATGCTACATCACAAAATTTGATCAAGTCAGATTTGAACCACTCTGTGTGAGGAGCACTCGGAGTCCCCGATTCGTCATAGACTTAACTTCCAAAACCTCTTAATGATTCTCGGTCTGACCGATCCTACCATTTTGGTCCTACCGAGATCATCAAGTTGATCTGAGTTTTCAATCTCGGTGCAACCGATTTGAACTTTTCGGTCTCACCGAGTTGCTGAACACAGTTATGCATCTCGGTGCCACCGACTTGTTCCACTCGGTCACACCGACAGGGTCGGGCTATATATAGTCACGAGCAAAATTTTGGAAATTTCTCCGAAACCCTTCGCCCGCGCATCAGCTCGCTCTGCCATCGTGGTCTCCGGATCGTCTCCTCGTCGCCAACAGCCTCCTGTCGCTGGTCTTCGCCGCCGTCAACGGATTTCGTCCCCGCCGTTGCCGCCGTAGCAAGTCCACCGCCAAGTTAGGGTATGGACTTGATCTTTGTGCTATCCACGTCTGATTCCTAGCACATTGTATTCACATTGAATATTGCCACGATTGCAACTCATCTATCTAGCCAAAGTAGTTCATAGATTAGTTGTGATTCGAATTTTTAGGTTTAGGTTTCCGCCGAAACCATCTCGGACTCACCGAGTTTGAAAATCGGTGGATCCGAAATGCTTTCTGTGGAAAACTAAAACTGAACTTTTGAGTCATTCTTTTGTAAAAACCTCTGCATTTTGTGATGCTCATCTTTTCTATATCATCTATAAACTCTTCACAGGGTCAGCAGTCAGCTTTTGCAGTATGTCTGATCAAAGTGACAGCCATAACAGGTCAGAAGAGCAAATAGACTTGAGTGAGGGCACTAGTCCCTTAACTTCAGATGAAGGGAGCAGAAGTACTCCTAGCAACTTGCCTAAGGCTGCTACTAGGCAAAGGAGGAAAAGAACTTCAGATTCAGAGGATGAAGATTACAAAGCTAAGGAAGATGAGGCTATCTCCAAGAAAGTTGTGCTCAAGAAGGAAAGGGTCATGAAGATCAAAAGGCCTGCAGGAAGACAACCAATGTCTAAGGCCAGAACATCAACTCAACAACCTGAAAATCCTGATCCCAAAGAGCCGATTCTTTGAGAGCAAGAAGAGGAAGGAAAGGGTCAAGATGACCATGGCGGAGTAATTGGGAAGCCTTCCATGATGGAAGAGGAAGAGCCTGCTGCACCAGCACCAAAGGCACCAAAGCTAATGGGTGATGCAATCAGATCAGGGGCTGCCACATCTAAGCCCAAGGAAGCACCCAAAGCTGCCCCCAAGGCCAAGTCTGCACCAAAGAGGAATACTAGGAGTATTCCAGCTGCTGAGAAGAACAAGGCCCCAGTGCCTGAGGTTGATGAGGAAGATGAAGAAGGACAGGTTCTGAGGAAGCTCAAGCTCAAGATACCAGACCACAATGATGCTCATCCTGTGGCTGAGAACATGAGAATCAAGAAGGATTTAGGGCTGAGGAAATGGAGGATGGAAGATCCATATGCTTCAAGGAGAAGAACTGATGTTGACTACAGGTTCCATACAAAGGAACAACAGGACTTCTATGAGACAATCTTGTTGGACAAGAAGCCCATTGCCTGTGGCATGAGGTGGGTTGACTGGAACTTCATCAAGAAGAATGAAGAGCACTATCCTGGAGTGCAGGACAGCTTTGTGAGTTGTGGATTTGCAGATTTTGTTGGGCAAAAGCTCACAAATTGGAATGATGAGCTTATCATGCAGTTTTACTCCACAACACATTTCTACCCAGATGGGAGAATTGTTTGGATGTCTGAAGGTACAAGGTACCAGTCAACTGTTGAAGAGTGGGCAAAGCTGATAAATCCCCCAGAGGAGAATGAGGATGACCTAGACATCTATGCAAAGAAGAAAAAGGATCACAATTCAATGGCTCACATGTACAAGGAAATTCCAAACAATGCTTTAGCAACTCACAAGTTTGGATCAGTTCACTATCTG
This sequence comes from Aegilops longissima, assembly GCA_021605205.1. NCBI lineage: Eukaryota > Viridiplantae > Streptophyta > Magnoliopsida > Poales > Poaceae > Aegilops > Aegilops longissima. The sequence continues at coordinate 222,988,738 of CM038680.1, forward strand.
CTGTCAGGGTTGCCAACCATAAATTGGATTCTGAGGCACACCTTGTTGCCCAAGTCAGGTGACCACAACATGATCAGAGGGCATGCCATCAACATGTTGCATGTGTTTGATGTGCCATAGAAGTTTAAAGTCATGAGCCTGATCATTGAAACTATCAAGAGGACCGCAGCAGATCAGAAGAGGAGCTGTGGATATGCACCTCAGATTCAAGAATTGATAAACTCAAAGATGGGCACAGGAAAATATCAGTTGGATAAGGAACACTTTCCACTTTATCCAGACTTTGAGGACAATGAGGTTGTCATGAATGAAGATGATCCTCAATCAGTTCAAGCTCAGGAGAAGAAGGAGAATGCAAAGAGGGAGAAGGCTGCCAAGATGCCAACTCAAGAGGAGGCATCTGAATATTTCTTGAAGAATAAGCAGGAGCAGCTTGGTTACTTAATAGCATCAACCTTGAGGATTGAGAAGGGATTGGCCACCCTCACTCAAAATCAGGAGAGCTTGGAGAGAATCATAGAACAAAAGTTCTATAACTTAGATGTGAAAGTAACTGAGATTCAGACTGCAGTGGAGGAGCTACAAGAGGACATGCAGGAGAGGAAGGGCAAGACAACAACAAATGTGTTTGCCAGAGTGCCTAGAGCCCAGAGGTCATCAGTTGTGCCAGTTTCTGACACAAGAGCAACTTCATCTGCACCAGCTACAGCCTCAGTTCCACCATCTCCAGCACCTACATCAGCTCCAGCTCCATCTACATCAACTGAAGTCTTCGTCCAAGGAGCCATCTCTACACCACCACCTAAAGATCAAGCCTGAGAGTCGATCTAGCACTATGCATTTTCTGTGAACTTTTTGGTAACTTGTTGCCAAAGGGGGAGAAAAATGTATAGATCATAGGCTTCGAGAGAGAGAGTGTCGATTTTGATCTCTCTTGCTTTATTTGGTGGTTTTCAAACTTGTTTGCTTTTGGTTGAGATACTATGTTTGTGAGACATTGATGATCATGTGTTTGATCATAAGCTACACTTATGCATGTTTGATGATATTATCCTATCTATCTTATGTGATCACTCACTTTGCTTGGTGATGAGTGCATGTATTCATTGTTTATTATTTTGAGCGCTCCACCAAGATGTATGTGACATGGAAGAGTAACCCATGAGCCTAATTCATTGTGCATTTGCAGTCCAAAGCAAATCTAAAACTATGCACAAATTTAGGGGGAGCTCTTGCTTATCACATACTTCTCAAAGCGACGATGTTATTTAAATCTTATTATCATTTGTCGAAGCTTTGATCTATATGTTGTCATCAATTACCAAAAAGGGGGAGATTGAAAGTGCAACTATCCTAGGTGGTTTTGGTAATTCATAACAACATATAGCTCATTGAGCTAATGCTATTCCAAGACTATTATTTCAGGAAAGCTCAATGAATGGCATGGCATGGATGATGAAAGTGGATCCCTCAAAATACTAAGGACAAAGGATTGGCTCAAGCTCAAAAGCTCAAGACTCTTCATTTTACATTTTAGTGATCCAAGATCACATTGAGTCTATAGGAAAAGCCAATACTATCAAGAAGGGATGAGGTGTTGCTTAATGAGCCTTTTGCTTCATGTGCTTACTGATATGCTCCAAAACCCTCAACTACTTTCCCACATCCACAAATGACCTAAACCTAAAGCCAAAATCGGTCACACCGATTCTTTCTATCCGGCGCCACCGATTCCAAAAGTCATAGCCACTGCCACAAACCCTAAGCAAATCGGTCTTACCGATAGGGATCTCGGTCTCACGGAGATGGGGTTGCAATCTCTCTGTTTCCCTTCGTAACATTTCGGTCCAACCGAAGTGAGTGATCGGTCCCACCGAGATTGCAATGTAAACTCTCTGTTTCCTTTTTGTAACATTTCAGTCTCACGAAAAGAGCAAATCGGTCCCACCGAGTTTACGACCAACTCTCGGTTAGCTAATTACCAAAATCGGTCTCACCGAGTTTGTATGTCGGTCTCACCGAGATTACGTTATGCCCTAACCCTAACCAGGTCGGTCTCACCGAGATGCATGTCATCCACGAAAATCACTAACGGTCACTAGGTTTCTTGAATCGGTCCGAGTGAGTTTAACTATTCGGTCCCACGAGTTTGGTAAATTGTGTGTAACGGTTAGATTTTGTGTGGAGGCTATATATACCCCTCCACCTCCTCTTCATTCGTGGAGAGAGCCATCAGACTGAACCTACACTTCCAACTTACCATTTCTGAAGGAGAACCACCTACTCATGTGTTGGGGCCAAGATATTCCATTCCTACCATATGAATCTTGATCTCTAGCCTTCCCCAAGTTGCTTTCCACTCAAGTCTTCTTTCCACCAGATCCAAAACCTATGAGAGAGAGAGTTGAGTGTTGGGGAGACTATCATTTGAAGCACAAGAGCAAGGAGTTCATCATCAACACACCATTTGTTACTTCTTGGAGAGTGGTGTCTCCTAGATTGGCTAGGTGTCACTTGGGAGCCTCCGACAAGATTGTGGAGTTGAACCAAGGAGTTTGTAAGGGCAAGGAGATCGCCTACTTCGTGAAGATCTACCGCTAGTGAGGCAAGTCCTTCGTGGGCGATGGCCATGGTGGGATAGACAAGGTTTCTACTTCGTGGACCCTTCGTGGGTGGAGCCCTCCATGGACTCGCGCAACTGTTACCCTTCGTGGGTTGAAGTCTCCACCAATGTGGAAGTACGATAGCAGCACCTATCGGAACCACGAGAAAAACATCCGTGTCTCCAATTGCGTTTGAATCCTCAAAACCCTTCCCCTTACATTCTTGCAAGTTGCATGCTTTAATTTCCGCTGCCAATATACTCTTTGCATGCTTGCTTGAATTGTGTGATGATTGCTTGACTTGCCCTAAATTAGCTAAAATCTGCCAAACTATAAAATTGGGAAAAGGTTAAGTTTTTATTGGTCAAGTAGTCTAATCACCCCTCCTCTAGACATACTTCAAGGTCCTACACTTTAACACAAGTATCTCTCAAATTCACAACTACTCAACTAGCATGACTCTAATATCACCATCTTCATATTTCAAAACAATTATCAAGCATCAAACTTCTCATAGTATTCAACACACTCATAAGAATTTTTACTATTCTTGAATACCAAGAATATTAGGATTTATTTAAGTAAATTACCAAGCTATTTAAGACTCTCAAAATAATCTAAGTGAAGCATGAGAGATCAATAGTTTCTATAAAACAAATCCACCACCGTGCTCTAAAAGATATTAGTGAAGCACTAGAGCAAAACTATATAACTCAAAAGATATAAGCGAAGCACATAGAGTATTGTAACAAATTCCAAATCATGTATGGCTCTCTCAAAATGTGTGTACAACAAGGATAATTGTGGTAAACTAAAAAGCAAAGACTCAAATCATACAAGACGTTCCAAGCAAAACACATATCATGTGGTGAATAAAAATATAGCTCCAAGTAAAGTTACCGATGGAAGTAGACGAAAGAGGGGATGCCTTCCGGGGCATCCCCAAGCTTTGGCTTTTTGGTGTCATTAGATTATCTTGGGGATGCCATGGGCATCCCCAATCTTAGGCTCTTGCCACTCCTTGTTCTATAATCCATCTAATCTTTCACCCAAAACTTGAAAACTTCACAACACAAAACTTAACAGAAAATCTCGTGACCTCCGTTAGCGAAAGAAAACAAAAGACCACTTCAAGGTACTGTAATGAAATCATTCTTTATTTACGTTGGTGTTAAACCTACTGTATTCCAACTTCTCTATGGTTTATAAACTATTTTACTAGCCATAGATTCATGAAAATAAGCAAACAACACACGAAAAACAGAATCTGTCAAAAACAGAACAGTCTGTAGTAAACTGTAACTAACGTAAACTTCTGGAACACCAAAAAATCAGAAAAAATAGGAAGACCTAGAAAATTTGTTTATTGATCAGCAGCAATTGTAATCAATATTTAATCACGTTCTAGTGATTTTTAACAATTGTTTTCATGAGTAGAAAGTTTCTGGAAATTTCTGCAGGATAAAATAACTATCATCCAAGAAGATCCTATAGGTTTAAATTGGCACAAACACTAATCAAAAGATAAAAACACATCTAACCAGGGGATAGAACAAATATTTATTCCTAAACAGAAGCAAAAAGCAAAAAAAAACTGAAAATAAAATTTGGTTGCCTCCCAACAAGCGCTATCGTTTAACGCCCTTAGCTAGGCATAGATAATTTTAATGATGCTCGCGTGAGAGACAAGAATTGAAGCACAAAGAGAGCATCATGAAACACGTGACAAACACATCTAAGTCTAACATACTTCCTATGCATAGGCATCTTATAGGTAAACAAATTATCATAGCAAGCAAAAACTAGCATATGCAAGGAAGAGAAAAGAAACAATAGCAATCTCAACATAACGAGAGGTAATTTATTATCATGAGAATTTCTACGACCATATTTTCCTCTCTCATAATAATTACATGTCGGATCATAAGCAAATTCAACAAAATAGCTATCACATAAAATATTTTCAACACGATCCACATGCATGCTAAGTTGACACTCTTCCGAAATAGTGGGATTAACATTAACTAAAGTCATGACCTCCGCAAACCCACTTTTATCAAAAAATTCATAAGATTGACTATTCTCCAAATATGTGGGATCTAAAGTTGACACTCTTCCAAACCCACTTTCAATATTATTGCAAACAATATTATCAATCTCATATTCATCATGGGGATTAAATAAATTTTCAAGATCATAAGAAGAATCACCCCAATCAATATCATTGCAACAAGTAGTAGACATAGCAAAACTAGCATCCCCAAGCTTAGGGTTTTGCATATTATTAGCACGATTAACATCAAGATAATTTATATTAAAATCATTGCAATCATGCTTTTTATCGAAGGAACTATCAAGTATGGGTGCAATAGCAACGATCTCATGTTTAACATACGGAACTATAGCAAATTCATTTTCATAAATATTGGCATCATGGCCACAAGAATAGCAAGCATCATGTTCATCAAGGGATATTTCAACCAAATCAAAGGAATCATCATTATCTATAGATTCATGTGTATCATTATTTTCTTCCAAAGCAACGGCCATTCTCTCAATAAATTCTTTGACATAGACATTATGAGCATAGTTTTCATAGCAATATTTAAGTATGTCAAAATTTTCAGATTCGTAGAGAGTAATATCATACTTTTCAATCAAAGAAGCAACTTCATAAGCACCCTTAAAAGCAACAAATTCTTAATTTGTTCGATATCATAGTAACTATAAACGCCCTTTGCATAAGAAGATAAGATTTCATTTTCATTAAGCTCACAAAGGTAGGGAAGGTGTTTTTTAGGGTTCTTAAAGCAACAAGTAAAATCATAAATTTCACAAAGATTCCAATCGTAACACATCAATTTGTTTATTTGACTCCATAAGAGTCTCCCTTTTTCAGACAAACGGTGATGCACAAAATGTGCATGCTCATCTAAAGATTTCCCATCAACTAGGCTAGTTGGGGTTTTAGCACGAGCACATAAGGATCGAAGATGATCCAAGTAGAACACTTTCAGTGGATTCATAACAATAGATTTTTAGCAAGCAAATATGCAAGAAAATAGAAGGCACATGGTAACACAAGCAAACAAGCAAAAGAGGCGAACGGAAAAGAGAGGGCAAATAAAACGGCAAGGGTGAAGTGGGGGAGAGGAAAACGAGAGGCAAAAGGCAAATAATGTAATGCGGGAGATAAGGGTTTGTGATGGGTACTTGGTATGTTGACTTTTGCGTAGACCTCCCCAGCAACGGCGCCAGAAATCCTTCTTTCTACCTCTTGAGCACTGCGTTGGTTTTCCCGTGAAGAGGAAAGGGTTGTGCAGCAAAGTAGCGTAAGTATTTCCCTCAGTTTTTGAGAACCAAGGTATCAATCTAGTAGGGGGCTACGCGCGAGTCCCTCGCACCTACACAAAACAAATAAATCCTCGCAACCAACGCGATAATGGGTTGTCAATCCCTACACGGACACTTATGAGAGTGAGATCTGATAGATATGATAGGATAATATTTTTGGTATTTTTGTGATAAAGATGCAAAGTAAAATAAAAGAAAAGTAAAAAGCAAAGGAAATAACTAAGTGTTGGAAGATTAATATGATGAAGATAGACCTGGGGGCCATAGATTTCACTAGTGGCTTCTCTCGAGAGCATAAATATTTTACGGTGGGTGAACAAATTACTGTTGAGCAATTGACAGAATTGAGCATAGTTATGAGAATATCTAGGTATGATCATGTATATAGACATCACGTCCGAGACAAGTAGACCGACTCCTGCCTGCATCTACTACTATTACTCCACTCATCGAACGCTATCCAGCATTCATCTAGAGTATTAAGTTCATAAAAACAGAGTAACGCCTTAAGCAAGATGACATGATGTAGAGGGATAAATTCATGCAGTATGATAAAAAAATCCCATCTTGTTATCCTCGATGGCAACAATACTATACGTGCCTTGCTGCCCCTACTATCACTGGGAAAGGACACCGCAAGATTGAACCCAAAGCTAAGCACTTCTCCCATTGCAAGAAAGATCAATCTAGTAGGCCAAACCAAACTGATAATTCGAAGAGACTTGCAAAGATAACCAATCATACATAAAAGAATTCAGAAGATTCAAATATTGTTCATAGATAAACTTGATCATAAACCCACAATTCATCGGTCTCAACAAACACACCACAAAATAAGATTACATCGAATAGATCTCCACGAGAGAGGGGGAAAACATTGTATTGAGATCCAAAAAGAGAGAAGAAGCCATCTAGCTAATAACTATGGACCCGAAGGTCTGAGGTAAACTACTCACACTTCATCCGAGGGGCTATGGTGATGATGTAGAACCCCTCCGTGATCGATGCCCCCTTCGGCGGAGCTCCGGAACAGGCCCCAAGATGGAATCTCATGGGTACAGAAGGTTGCGGCGGTGGAATTAGGTTTTTGGCTCCGTATCTGATCGTTTGGGGTACGTAGGTATATATAGGAGGAAGGAGTACGACGGTGGAGCAACAGGGGGCCCACTAGGGTGGAGGGCGCGCCCCCTACCTCGTGGCCTCCTCCTTTATTTCTTGATGTAGGGTCCAAGTCTCCTGGATCTTGTTCGTTCTGAAAATCACGTTCCCGAAGGTTTCATTCCGTTTGGACTCCGTTTGATATTCCTTTTCTACGAAACTCTGAAATAGGCAAAAACAGCAATTCTGGGCTGGGCCTCCGGTTAATAGGTTAGTCCCAAAAATAATATAAAAGTGAATAATAAAGCCCAATAATGTCCAAAACAGTAGATAATATAGCATGGAGCAATCAAAAATTATAGATACGTTGGAGACGTATTAGGATCCAGGTGATGCAGCCAGAGATGGCGCCCCCTAGCTGGATGCGGCAGTAGAATTAATGGCGGAAAAGTGCCATGCTGGGGAGCACTCCGGCAAAGCCCTCGCAGAGATAGGCGAAGAAGGCCATGCACGCCACGGCGTTCGGCGTAAGGTCCAGGAGGTGGAATCCGTAGGTGTGCATGACGTCATTGAAGAAATCCGAGAAAGGGGGGCAGAGCCTGCAAGAGAAATAATCGACAAAGAAGGGGTACCGGTTTGGACCGGCCTCGGCAAAGGCGGCGGGGAAGATGCGCATAGCAGGGTGCCCCGACGTCTCCCTTCCCCACAGGGTCCTGTACATGTCCCTGAGGGTGAGCGCATCGACCGTCGAGGTGAAGAGGGCGCGCTGCGTCCGCATCTCCACCAGCTCGCTCTCCGGCGCCTCCTCCCCCCAGCGTCCTTGGCCGCTCCCTTGCCCTTGCTCGTCTTGGGCGCCATGGCGGCTGAGAGGGGATGAGGGATTGAAGGCAATGGGGGCGCGACAGCGGCGAGCAGGGTTGAGAGCTTCGATTTGTTCTTGAGGAAGAAGAGGGGAACGGTGGTTCCGAGATTGGAAAAGGCACAGAGGGTAAATGAGCAGCGCCCCTGCGGTTTTCTCTTTTATGGGGAAGACGCGGGACGCCTCTTTACTATTCACCGCGAAGTGACGCAAGCGTGCTGCAACCGCCCCACACACGACCCCCACGTCACGCACTCAATGTGGGTCGTGGGGAAGGTCAACTAGCGAGGGAGTTACCACAGTAAAACTCTACCACGCATGCCCGCGCAATGTTTTGGGCCTGGCAACAACGCTCTGCGCTTATGTGTGGTCCAGGCCTGGGGGCACCTGGCGGTGTACAAAAGTAGGGGCCTTATGTACCCCTTTACTTGTGCACGAGCATTTGTAGCCACATCTGCGGCCTCGCTTGGCGGGGTAGAGGAAGCAAAGAACAAGACTTCCCATGGCAATACTCAAGCCAGAGGCATGAAGAGCAAAGGGGCAAGGTGGGCTTCCCCCGGCAAGAGCCTTGCCAGGGCGACCTACGTGGCCCCGGCAAGGGCCTTGACAGGGCAACTTACTCGACACCAGCAAGACCGCCACCCTTGAGCCTGAGAGTTCCGACACCATCGACAACTTCAGGAACCAAGGCTCGGGAGGCGCCTGCATGGTGGCATGCAGATATTTGTGAAGACTGAAGGCCTGCAAGACTAGATGAGAACCAGCAGACGAAGGCCCCCGGCAAGACCCTTGCCGGGACGCCCACGAACACCCCCGGCAAGATCCTAGCCGGGGACACCCACAAGACCCCGACAAGACCCTTGCCGGGGCCCTGACAAGACTCTCGCCGGGGACATCTGCAGGGCCGCGGCCAAGCCCACACCTACCAAGGTTTCGCTGCCTCGCACCCGTTCCGACGTGGCGGCCAACCCGCCAACTAGGCAAGTGCCTGCGTGGCAGCATGCAGCTTCTAGGCCAACTAGCCAAGCACCTGCGTGGTGGCATGCAGATCTTCGTGAAGACCCTGCCACCGCACCATCTCAACAGCCAGCCAGCCAGCGTGGCACTGCATGCCTCATCAGCTTGGACGCGCGTCGGAGCGAGGCGAGGCGGTGACGGACAGGACAAGGTTCTTTGCTGTCCCCAATAAAGCAAGAGGGCACGTCGGTAGCGCATTAAATGTGTTTGTCCTACGGTGCTAGGTGATAGACTTGTACATTGTACATACTTTCCACCTCCTGTAAGCCACTGTGGCGACCCCTTTGACATATAAAAGGAGGCCCGAGGCGTACTGAGGAAGGATTCTGACTTTTTGGGCTAGGATGCACCGCAGCTAGTTCAAGAGCTCAAGAACACCAAATATACACCGAAGCAGGACTAGGGTATTACGCATAATTTGCGGCCCGAACCTGGGTAAAAATTCCCCCGCGTTGATCTTCTAAACCTGCTCTTTGCACAGCCCCGCGCCCCGCCAACCGTAGTAGGGATTCCCTGTGATCCCATAGGTGTCATTTCCCCGACAGCCATGCAACAATTTTATGGAGGGGGCATGTATTAAAGAAGAATTTGAGCAATATGTTCACAATGCCTAGCTCGGTCCCTACATGAAGATAAGTGCAACCAACATCTCAGCCTCAGAGAGTCATTTACTAAAGAATTTAAATTCCATCCCCATGAGTCTAGAGTATCGTTTAAACTGTATGATAATCCATTTGCCTTACCTTTACAGAGATTTGCTAACTACTGCAAAATTCCCTTTGGGGGTTCGTTGGGCGAACCACCAAGATCTGAGTACGAGACATTCTTGACTAGCCTTTGCTATGGTGAGACTAGAGGAGTGACACAAGGCAAGTAGGATTGTAGCACACTTTGTGCCCCTGACTTGAGCCTTTTACACACTGTTCTCACTGGTAATAAATGTTATAACCTTGGAGCCATTGTTGCACGCAGACTGCAACACAACGCTGGTAGTGGATATTTTTATGGTGGGATTTATGCTTCACATCTAGCAAGGGAGCTGGGTGTATCACCTTGGCCTAATGACCCTATCCTGCCCACTCAGTACTTAGACTTTGAGGCCATGAAGCGCCATAAGCTCCTTAAGGGCGAGACCACTAATTATATTTATGACCTGCTGTTTAATAAAGCTTCCGTGGTGCACACCTTTTTTCCTACTACTGCTCTCTTTGATTATCATAGAAAAGGAAGGTATTATGTTCTTGAGAGCGAGGCCCGCACGCACAACGCGGAGGTTGTGGCTGCTCGGTGGGTTGAGGAGGCTGCACCAAGACCTTCCATGAGCTATCATTCCAGTTATTATGCAGGCTACGAACGGTGATTACCAAGCTAGGCCAAAAGCCTAAGCTTGGGGGAGTACATATTTTCACCGACATTACATTCATGTTCACGCATTTCATTCCAATTAGCGGTGTTCGTACTTTTTCATTGTGTCATCTATGTTAGATTTATTTTCTTGCTTTCTTCTTGTATGTTTGAAAACTTTGAGAAAACCCAAAAATATTCCCTACTTATTTTCGGTTTTTCTTTCTAGTTTAATTAGTTGTAGTGTTAAAAGAAAAACCAAAAAGATTTCTCGATTCTTCTTTTTTCTTATTGGGAGCTTTCCCGTGGAAATAGTTTTTCTCGTTTTTTTTCATGTTTAATTTGCTTTCTTCTAGAAAAAATTATAACTCCAAAAATATTTCAGTGTGTTTGTCTAAATTTCTTTTCTGATTATTGAGTCATACCAAGGAGAAGACCACGATGAAAATGTTGAGTGACTCTCATATGCATTATTGTTGATCTAACAAAGAGCCCAAATTACCTTGTCTTCTCCTTTTGAATAAAATGTTTGCAGATTCCGGCTTAGACCACGGCACCTTTGCACTATTATTATTTTCGAATCGTTTGGTCATGCAAGTGAAAGGCAATACTGGCGATATTTGGTGAACTGGTTGTGGCGGAGAGAAACGGGTATGAACTCAACTTGTTTTGTTTTTGTAAATATGTTTGACCTAGTATCCATGATTCATCATATTATGATCAAACATGTTTGCAATGACAATTAGAGATTATAGTTTCTCATGCCATGCTTAAGTAGCTAGGAGTGGATAATGATTTATCTTGGATGTCAACATTGGGTTAAAATGATTGAGATGTAGTATGATGATATGGTATCCTCCTTTGAATGTTTCGAGTGGCTTGACTTGGCACATGTTCATACATGTAGTTGAATAAAACCAACATAGTCTCTATGATATTTATGTTCATGGTGTTCACATCCTACTCATGCTAGTATCCAATGTTCATTATGCATAATGCATGTTCATGACCATTTTCGCTCTCTAGCTGGTCGCTTCCCATCCTATTTGCTAGCCTTCGACTGTACTAAGCAGAAATACTGCTTGTGCATCAAAATCCTAAAACCCAAATTATTCCAGATGAGTCCACCATAACTACCTATATGCGGTATTAACCTGCCGTTCTAAGTAGATTTGCATGTGCCACCTCGAAAAACTTCAAATAAATATCCTTTTTTGTGTGCCTGAATTGTTCATAGAGCAATAGGAGGTAGTCGGTATCTTCCATGCTAAGCGGGTTATTCTCATGATGAGGGTTTATTCACTCGTCCTTGCATGAGAGGGGCGGTAATAGGATTCCCAGTCCCGAAATCAAATTGCAAATAATTAAACAAAACTCCCCCAGGACTGATGTTGGTATGGACTGTACCCGAGGATTCGGCTAGCCATGGAGTGTGATTGTTGGTGGAGGGGGAGTAAACCTTTGCTTTTATCGCTTGGGAACCGCCACTAATGTTTTTAGCATGGAAGATATCGATAACTAATAGTTGCGAAGTAAACAGGAAGGGTGCATTTCTCAAAATTTCATTTACATCTGTTTTAAAAACCGAGGCCTGGCACCACTGCAAATCCCTGCTTCCCTCTGCGAATGGACTATCTATTTAATTTTATGTTGAGTCATCACCTTCTCAAAATAAGAGCTATATTCTATGAGAACTATTGTCATCCTCATGCATTGTGTATAGTTAATATTGGATGCATCATGACTGGATCTTTTCTACCATTAATTACAATGTTTAGTCGCTTCTTGAACTTTGGAGGTGCTCTGCATTTATATTCTACGATCTCAGAAAGGGTAGTGAGATACCACTGTTGTCATATTATATCATGATTCTTTTGACAAGATGTTGTCATTTGAGATATGTTATCATTGCTCGCTAGTTGATTATGTCATTGATATAAGTTACTATGATTTTTAAGAGTTATCGTTGACATGGTTAGTTATAATCTTGTTGAAAACATGGGTGCTACTTAAGCTTATTTCTGTAAACAAGAGCAAAATAATTCGTAAAAGTTTTTTTTTCACTTTCAGTTTATCAACTGAATAGCTTGAGGACAAGCAAATGTTTAAGCTTGGGGGAGTTGATACGTCTCCATCGTATGTTCTTTTCCTAACACTTTTCCTCTTGTTTTGAACTCTAATTTGCATGAGAATGGAACTAACTTGGACTAACGCTGTTTTCAGCAGAACTACCATGGTGTTGTTTTTGTGCAGAAATAAAAGTTCTCGATTGGAACGAAACTTTGCGGAGAGTTTTATGCAATGAAAGAAAAATACTGGAGCCAAGAACCACCGGAGGGGGACCCTCGATGATCACAACCCACCAGGGCTCCCCCCCCTAAAGCGCGCCCAAGTGGGTTGTGCGCACCTGGTGGCCCTGCAGACCCCGATTCCAACTCCATAAAAACCTATTTTCCAGAAAAAAAACAGGGACGAAGAATTATCTCATTTTTTGATACGGAGCCGTCGCCACCTCCCGTTCTTCATAGGGAGGCCAGATCTGGAGTCCGTTTTGGGCTCCGGAGAGAGGGATCTTCGATCTTCGTCATCGCCAACCCTCCATCACAAATTCCGTGATGCTCCCCACTGGGAGTGAGTAATTCCTTCGTAGGCTCCCTGGTCGATGAGGAGTTGGATGAGATTCATCATGTAATGGAGTTAGTTTTGTTAGAGCTTGTTCCCTAGTAACCACTATGTTCTGAGATTGATGTTGGTATGACTTTGCCATGCTTAATGCTTGTCACTTTGGGCCCAGGTGCCATGTTTTCAGATCCGATCTTGCAAGTTATATTCACCTATTATGTGTTATGATCCGTAAACCTCGGAGTGACAGTAGTCAAAATACTTTTCGGTGATCACCGTAGTTTGAAGAGTTCATGTATTCACTATGTGTTAATGCTTTGTTTCGGTTCTCTATTAAAAGGAGGCCTTAATCTCTACTCCTAATGAAGCAGTTGGTAAATAGTCTGCGCGATTTATTTTCACTGGTTTTTTCGTCTCTCCTCCCACCTCCGTCGAACCAAACCTCCTAGCCATGCCTCCAAGTTGTACACCACAAACCTACGACAAAAAACCAGCTGAAAAAAACGGCATCGATTCGCACGCACATACCAGCGAGGCCTCCTGCCCTCGAGCGAGAACCACTAGCACTCACGACCCGCACAGCAGATCGTTCGTTGCCGCCCTCCATCCCTTCGCGCCAGGTCCATCCCTTCGCCGCTGCTGATCCATCCGTTCTTCATGCCCGACGTCGCTGACCCGCCTCCGCGCCGCTCGCCCGGGCCTTCCTCTCCGACGCGGCCGACAAGCCCCCGCAGCTCCTTCCCGTCGACACCGCGCCCGTCGCCCAGCGGCTCTTCCTCGAGTTCCCTGGCTCCGACGAGGGCCCGCCCAAGGCCAAGGGGAAGGGGGGACGCGGTGGGAGAGGAGAATGGAGGGATCAGGGAGGCGGTGCAGAGGTTCGAGGGGTAGGAGGTCGAGGCGCTCGAGCGGAAGGAGGTCGCCTTCAGGCTCATCGTTCAGATGCTCGGGGGCGAGGGCGGGCTGGAGGCCGACAAGGTTGCCAAGGTCAGGAATGCTGCCGCATGGCAGGTCCATTCTCAAGGTGAGGCGGTGTCTTCTCTTCTCTCCGTTCATCTGTAATATCGCATTTTACCTGTCGGCGCCGCGACCAGTGTCGTCATTCCCCACCCCAACCTTGATTGTTGTAGAATTTACCTGCCCAATGTTCTCTTCGGAATAAGATTCAGAATGTGTAAGTTTTGCAGCAGTAGATTCAGAATGAGTTAAAAAATTCATACAATTCTTGAACCTCTTCAGAATTATGCAATCATCTCCTCGGACTCAGAGTAGTGAGGAGGGCATGCGTCAGAGGCCAGTCGGCTGAGGGAGTGTAGGTTTGCGTTTCATCAGGGGGATAGTTGTTAGCAATGCATATATCTAGGTTTCTCTTTTGTTTCTGTCTTGTTGATGCAAACTTGCTCTGCTTGACTCTGTTTTGGCCTCAAGGCGCAGGCCTTTTTGTATGTGTGTGTGTGTCGTAGGTCTTGAAAGCATGTAGTAGTATGTAGCTTTATTCATACATTTCTTCCGTAGCAGCAAGTTTTTCGTGGAGTATGTTTTCGTGCTAATCCTGCGAGCTGATGTTTGCTGTTGTACTCATGCTGGCAGAGATAATGCGGGTGTCCTCCTTGCTTAAGCACCAGCCTGATGGGGACTTTGAGAGGTTGCCGCCGATGGCGCGTCCAAACCAGATGCATCATCATCAGTCGCCCCCAATGCCTAATTTCCGTGGAAATGGTTTTGGCCCGTGGAACCACGGGGCGCATCCAGAGGTAATTGCGTTAGTTATCTGACATGAGGGTGGCATATTCAGTCATCCATCATATCTGATCGCATCAGTTGGTAATTAATCTTTTAAAGAAAAAGAAGGATACATAAGATCCTCTATTGGTGATGTGAAGGTTGCATCCTACTTTCTGCATCTTTAATTGCATACTTGTCTATCATTCCATTTAAAGATAGTATGTGCGCGATAAGTTGCATCCTCACCATCACATTTGATCGCATGGTATTCTTAGGAATGTAGTCGTAGTCTCACCCTTAAGCCTATCTCTCTTAATTGCATACTTGCCATGGAGACAGAGCGCCGAGGCGTAAGCTGAGTTGATTCAGAGTTGCTACCTGAATTTTCTGTTTCATCATCTTCTGGTTTGCGCTCACCTCAGTTTTTGTTTCAGGCATAGCTAGAGTGTATTACAACAGAAGAGTTTCTTGTGCTGATACTTGAAAATCTGCACTCACCTAAATAATGAGCTCCTGCACCTGTTTATCCACCACATGTATCCTGATTATCAAAACAAAGATACTCGGATGCTTGACAATATTGTTACTGAGTCTAGAAATCTTGTTACTGTGATTGTCCACCACAGGCAACCATTCTTTGACTTTGATTGTTACTGAGTCTGTATGGTTCTAAAAAATAATATCGTGTGAGAAATCTTGCTAGCTGAACGAGGTTCCTGGAAATAGATTACATGCTGAAGCTTAGCAGTAAGCAATTAAAGTGCATATGTACTTGTAGACAGAACACGTTCTTGATATCTTTGATTTTAAATTGTAAAGGTATTGTCATTTCTAGGACCACTTACTCATCTGCTATGCATTACTTGGCTTCATGCTCTGTTGGTGCTTTTCTTGATTACGAAAAGGGTAGAACAGAGTGTTGGCGTTCGCTGCTTTATAGCATATTTTTTAATACGATTTTGGATATATTTTTTTCCGTACTGTACCTTAGTTTGGGACTTATTTTGCAGGCACCTTATCTTGGGCCCCTAGAAGAAGGAAACTCAACATGTGTGGTTCTCATTAGAGGCAACCAGACCGTTGTTGAAAATATTGATGATTCCTGTTGTGTATTCTCAAGGAATGGTCAGGTTTAGTACTGTAAGTATTTTCTTGTTAAATATATTTGGGTGGTGCCCAAAATGCAGAGGTGAAAAGCAAGAAACATAAAACTACCTCTGAAGAAAAGTTCACCACGCCCCCCAGAATGTCTCCCTGCTTAGTTGAACGGAAGTTTAATGATATTTAGTTTAAGTGGAAAATTGATCAAATCAGATCATCTAACCTTTGTAAACTAGGCAACTGAATCATCTCATCTCGACAAAGTTCAGTACATGGTGAAGATATTAGAGTTTGACTAATTCTCTTGAAAAATGAATCACCTCTCACCTCTCAACTTGCGTCGCGGGGCTAACAAAATATAGGTACATGGTGAAGCCAAGTGACACTCTTATTTTTCTTTCATACAGGACCGTTGCGGTGCGTAGAAGAAAGGTGCCACTTTCACTTAGTTCTCTCAGTTCTAAGTTGGGACTGCAAAAATTTGAGGATTTCCCCACATGTGAGTTTCCTTGATTAGTTTTGGCTTAGTTAGTGAAATGAACTGGAAGTAACTTCTGAATTTGTTTGACTTTGGACTTGCTAGAGACCTAAAGTTTCTGCTTCTAGCATTTCTCTTCTGTAAGCAGCATGGCAAACCCGGTTTCAAAGTAAAGACCTGAGGAAGAATGTAGATTGATCACTGTGATTTCAAGTCCTTCAGGTGATTGATCACTGTGGTAATTCATTCTTTTGTCAAAATTTGATTACAATTGGGGTTGGAGGGAAGCAACAAAATTCCTATCCTGTAATAGACGTTTTTGGTGTGTGACTTGATAGTTATTCAGGTCGATACAAAATTTCATTCATGTGGTTTTTAAGGCATTTGAATTTAACATTGTTTTTATGTTTGTCTAAGAGCTAGAGCTGTTAAGACTTGAGACAGATATATACAGGGCCACAGGGGCCTACAAGATCCAATTCATGTTAGTTACCTATAACTCTGTACCTAAATGCATCTTTCATAATGTTATTTCTGTAATTTATAGAAGTAAACAAATTCCTTACAGGTTTGACAGTTCGTCAAAATAAACAAGTAGTATTGATGGGTAAAGGTGGGTACTGATTTAGTATGAACAAGTCTGCATGTTTTAGAACTTCTGTATTTTCTGAGTTTTCTTCCCTTCATGGATTTTCCGAGCTTATGTATTTTTTGAGTTTTAGCAAGCTGAAAATATGGCGCTTATTCAGAAATGTTGGCATATCAATATCATGTGCTTGCATATGTAGTATCCAGAGAAAAATGATATGCAATGATGAATCCTGACAATCTACACACACATCACTGTATTTTGTTCACTTGCTTGCTATTTCTAGACTATTATTGATGGAGCAGCAGAAGAGGCTTTTAGTGTTATAATATATGTTCGACTTATAAATTCAATAGCTGAACAAAACTTTCAAAAAGATTACTTTGACTGACGAAAGTATGGACATATATACCGTGTGTTACCGTTTCTTCTTCTTCTTCACTTAACTACATGTGAAGCTGAAGCTGAGCCAATGTGCTTTTCCAGAAGAAAGCTGAGGCACATCAATCAAACGCCAACCCACCTGCTATTGGCACTAAATGAGGAAGGAAAAAGAACATTGCCCCTGATGGCTCGAGATACACAAACAGGCAACTGAGTTTGGGAAAGGTGGCTGTCTCCTTGACGCACACCATGGTGCCCTTGTCTACTCTCTGTCTTCTTCCTTGGACAGGTTTTTTATTTCAAGCTTTGGTAAGTGGTCCGTACTGACAAATGAAATACGCAGAAAAAGATACTTATGTTGTTTTGTTCTTGCAGACACCTTATTTACTGGTAGTAGGTTCTCTCGTACCATTTTTTGGTGGAGTTGTACTGACATCTTTGACTGAAGTTTCTTTCAACTGGTTAGTTATAATCTTCCCATTTCTGAAATTTCAAAGTCTAATGATTGGGGAATGCATCACACTATCCATTAGTTCAGTCAAGCTCACATTATTGGCAATTGAGTTAAGTCTTATATTTATATGCCTGTAACACTCAAAACTTTCTAAAATGAGAAGTGATGTGTTAATTTTTGAAGAGACTGTGATTATGTTACAAGCATATACATCACTGGCAATGCAAAAAAAGAACTAATAATACTTTTTCCTGTTATTTTAGCTAAAATAATGGAGCACATTTTATTTTATTTTATTTGCAATCTGAAGCCTTGGTTGTACTTCAGCCTCTGGCAATTGGTTTATTTCTTGTGGTCAATTTTGGAGCAGATGATGGATTGTTGGTTGTAGTGATTTGATATTTTAATGACTATTCATATCAATGATTATGCTTGGCCCCATGAGAAACACATGAAGAAGAAACGATTGTGAGATAGGGAGGGGAATAGAAAGATGACGAGGAGATGCATTTATCTACCACATCACAAGCATGAAATATCATCACATGTCAATTGTCTATGACTCCCATATCATATAAATAGAAATCCTATATTTTTGTTTCTTGTGAAGTTGGTTCACTTTATTCCCTTCCTGTTAGAGTTGATGCTTGAGATCTAGGGCCTAAACAATTTGTGACCATAGACTGCTCAGAGTTGTCCTATTTGATCTTCAAGTGCAACCCTTCCATTGTTCTATTGCATCTCCTAGCCATATTAGCATACATTTCTAATCAACAATGGACTACCGGATTTACTTCATGTCAGTTGTTACTATCTCTTAGAAATTCTTTCTGCATTCATCATATAAGCAATTAAATTCACTATCAGCGAAGTTCACTGCAAATTTGCTGCACAATTTTTATTTGATAGATACACGTGAGATTATTATTTTTCTTTATGTTGTTGAATATATGAATAATTCATTTGAGAATAGAGACAAAACATGACAAGAAAGGGGAAGAACTAACCTACATGGAGCTTGGTCAAGGTCGCCGCTCATGTTTGATGGCATTGTTTCTGGTTCCATTGACGTTGTCGATGCCTGTTACCTATGGCCCCGTTGCTGCTTTCCTTGGTAGGGCGTGGTCCATCAGCCACTGCGTGCAGACAATAGAATTTAGGCCAGCAATTGTCGCTTATCTATGCTACAGATCGACCCATAGACAGGGAAAGGAAGCGATGGCCGGCGGGGAGAGGAGCCGTGGGATGTGTTGTGACGGGACAAGAGGCACAGTGGCAGGGAGAGAAGCTGAAGACTATGCCATGTGAGTTGCTGAAGCTGTGCCTTATGCGGTGGGGATAAGGGACGTGTGATGTGCTTGTGTGGTGAGAGACGAGGAGTGCCTTTTCCTTTTTGTGGGAGGCTGTTCATATTTGTCTATTCTACTTTTATATTCAAGATACATACAATTATTTATCATCATTATAATCGAGATAATAAATATTTATTTATTCCATTAATGTGTTGAGTTATTTTGTTCTTGATTTTAATATGCTCTCATGGAATGGTAAAAAATTGGTTCATCCAATTTACAAGTTGAGTACTCTATGTTTGCACGTTCTTACATTTTCATGTGAAATCTTCATGCTAACTGTATGAAGTACTCATGCAGGATGGTTACAAGTCAACGAAGATTTTTTTACTATAATTGTTCAAGTACTGTGCAAAGCAAGCTGAAGACAATATTCTTGATATTTTAGGAGATGCAAGTGAAGTGGAATAATGAAAATACATTGCATTAAGTACATTTTTCGATTGTTACTGTAAATTTTTTCTATACATGTGAAATTGGAAGTGCATTATGCTTATGTATGCAATCAGAAAAAAAATTAAAAGGCCCGTGGCAACACACGAGCATTGTACTAGTTTCCCTTAGTTTCCATATGGAACGCGCTACCACAGGACTGTAGGACAAAAGATATCATGCAAGTTCTTTCCATAAGCATGTATTACTATTTACGGAATACATGCCTACATTATATTTATGAACTAGAGCTAGCTTTGTATCGCCCTAGGTTACGACTGTTATATGATGAATATCATCCAACGAATCCACCGATCCAATGCCTACGAATTTTTCTTATATTGTTATTGTTAAGTTACTATTGCTATTGTTACTATTACACTTGCTACAAAATCATTGCTATCATTGTTAACATTACTATTCCTGTTTCTACTACTATCAAAACCATCATATTACTTTGTTACTAATCACTTTGCTACAGATAATTAATCTCCAGGTGTGGTTGAATTGATAACTCAGCTGCTAATACTTGCAAATATTCTTTGGATCCCCTTGTGTCAAATCAATAAATTTGGGTTGAATACTCTACCCTCGAAAATTGTTGCGACCCCCTATACTTGTGGGTTATTAGTGTGTTTCCCTCTCTTGGCCCATAAGGCCCATTAACCTACCGGGGCTTCCCGGAACCCCTTCGGATGATCCGATGACAACCCGATACACTCTGAAATCTTTTCGGTAACAAATAGCATCATCATATATATATATATATATATATATATATATATATATATATATATATATGTCCCGAACTCCCAAACCGTGCGATGGAGGAAAAAAAAAAATAAAACCGATCTCCACCCATCCTCCCCATGCTCCCGTCCCCACCCGATCCCCACCTACCCCTCAGAAGGCGCCGCCCCAGGCGTCGGCGCACATCCGCCGTCGGCCATCCGGCCCATCGCCCCTAGATCCCGACGCCTCCCGCCGGCCGCTCGGCCTCGTTACCCTCGCCCCCAACCACCGGCGCCTCCTCGATCCGCTGCCACCACGCGGGCGGCCAGCCGTCCCGGCATCTATTCTCTGGCGAGCCTCCCACCGCAACCCACTCGCCATATTGGCATCCGCGCCGAGCACCACCGCGTCCACGCTCGCGCCCCTCCTCCCGCCGGCTCCCTTACGCCGCGCGCTCCTCGGCGATGGGGCCCTCCTCTGGCGCCCGGCCTTGCAATGATGCGGTGCCGTGGGCGTGAAGCTGGTCGGGGAGGGAGAGTTCGAGGCAGTCGGGCCAGTGCTCGTCGACTTCATCACCGACTGGTCCGGGCACTACCGCCTCGTCGCGCCCGTCATCGACTAGGCCTCCGAGGTACGCACGCACGCACACGCTGCCGGCCGCCTTCCCTGGTTGGTAGAAAATGCCCCTGGTGCCTCGTCGTGTTCGTCCGGGTGAGAATTGCCTGCGCAACACGCCAACGCCAAACCACACCACACAGAGCACAAGTCCAGTTTTGCTGAGTTAGAATATGGATGGCGTAGGAATTAGCAATTGTTGTTGAACTAGGCAGCAGAGAGCCAGAGATGATGTCCGTAACTCCTTGGCAAGGTCTGTAAGCAGTGGATGCATCATGCATGAACTCCATGGCAGCACCTTAGCAAAGAAGGGGAAACTCAGCAGTTACCAGCAACCTAACCTTTCACAGCGTTTCTGACCGTAAGAACTCCATGTTGTTAGTAAAAGAAGTTCAGAAGTTCAAGAGAGATGTAGTACAGCTGATTCTTTAGTTTTGTTTGTTCGATTATGCCCTGTCAGTGGCTCTGCGCCAAAAGTTCTACAGAAGTTCAGAAATAAGAAGAATATGCTTGCCTCGTGATGATTGTGTTTTTGGTGTATCTTTGTGCTAACTGTTGTACAATATTTACTTGTTTCTCCCTCTCAGATGCACTGTATTGACTTGATGGATTCATCTGTGCTGGTGGTTAAGGACTAGATATGCCTAGTAGACCACTGACTGATAGAGTAGTTTGCTTTAAATTGTACCAGAACAGAAAAATGCTAGGGGAAGAGGACAAGAGGGTGCCATGATACTACACCTTTTTGTATAGTGCTACGCATTGTTTAGAGAGGGCTTGTGGGGCGTGCATCCACAACTACATATGCACATCCATTTTGGCGAAACTTTTATGAAGAATGACGAAATTTACAGAACAAAAACTGCTTTTACATATGCTAGAAAAATGATGTTAGAAAAACAAACCAAAAGAAGTTTAACAAAAAGAAACTACAAAAAGTACATTAGAAGTTTAGGACGACACATGGAGATTTCGGACCCAGAAAAATAAGTTCAAAAAGAGAAAAATAGGAAGTTCATGAGCAAAAAAAGTGAAGTAAATGAAAAAAAATGAATTTAATGAAATTCCCTGAAAAGTTTGTTCATTGCAACGAGTTCGAATAAAAGAGGAACACACCATCAAAATATCCCACAACAAAAGGTAAAACTAAAAATAACGAAAAATAGTTCGGAAAAGTTTAGTTAGGAAACAGATTTTCCCCGTTTCGAAAAAAACCTAGAAGTTGAAATGAAAATAACGGAGCGATTCAATTGTTATTACTCCCTCCGTTCCTAAATATAGGTCTTTCTAGATATTTCAACAAGTGACTACATACGGAGCAAAATGAGTGAATCTATACTCTAAAATATGTCTATATACATCCGTATGTGGTAGTTATTTGAAATCTTTAAAAAAACTTATATTTAGGAACGGAGGGAGTACTACATAAGGATTTTCCTCATTAATAAAGAATAACACAAGAAGGCCAAACTAAAAAAAATAGAGCAACTCAAAATTTATAGAGATATGAAATTTCTCTGTTCTACAAAAAAAACCAAGAGGTTCAAATTTAAATAATCGGGAAGTTCAATGTTTATTACAATACCAAGAAGGTCAAGTTGAAAAAACCGAGCAGTTCAAAAATTTAATTAAAACAGATTTCCCCTCTTTTAAAAATAAAATGTAGAAGTTCAACTTTAAATAATTGAGCAGTTTGATATTTATTACATAACTAGGACTTTTCGTGTTACTAATGAATAACACCAAGAAGTCGTAATTAAAAAATGAAGTTGTTTGATGTTTATAAAAACTCACATTTTCCCCAATACTAGAGATTAAAATTAAAGTTCAATTTAAAAAGGAAGTAGTTCAATGTATATAATAATACTCATGTTCTCTCGTTAATAGAGAATAAAACCAAGAAGTTCAATTTGAAAAAGTGGAGTAGTTTGATATTTATTTGAAAAATCAGATTTTTTTCGGTTTCTAAAGAATAAAACCAATAAGTTCAATTCGAAATAATGAAGAAGTTCGATGTTTCTAACAAAACACCAACACATTTACATACACAAAAGAAGTTCGAATTAAAAAAATTAGAGCGGTTCGATGTCTATAAAAAACTAAAAAAATTCCCTTACTAAAAGCGAAATATAGAGAAGTTCAAATTGATAACAGTCCGAAGTTCACGTACTGCATGGTGTGTGTTTCGTGAGAGGAAAAAAGAATAAAAAGAAAAACTCTAAAAAAATTTGTTGCTAGAAGTTCAAGTGGTCGCCCAGGGGAAGATCAAAATAACTTGTGAGAGAGGTTCACCGTGTATTTACATGTGCAAAAACACACACAATTTTTTGTGTATGTGTGAATTAAAATAATTCTCTCAATCAACTACCAATTTAAACAAAAATGCTCTACATTAAAAAGTTTCTCCTATTCAACAAATTTTCAAAGGTGTATAAATATTCTTATTCTGAAGAACAGTTCAAACAAAATGGTGCATGTTGTTCGAAATAAAAGCTTAGCCGTTATGTTTTAGAAATTCATGTTTTAGATATAAATGCGAAGTTCATGTTTTAGAAATTCATAAGTTCACGTGTACCATATACTGAAGAAATTCATCAATGGAAAAAAGACCGTCTAGGCCATTTCACTGACAACAAAAAAATGCCTAAAAATGTCACGAGACAAAAAAAATCGTAGAAAGTGGAAAAAAACTATAATTTTGTTTTGTAAAAAGTTAGAGTGGATCGATGTCTATAAAAACTCAGATATTTATAAAAAATCAGAGAAACAAAGAGAAGTCCAAAGTGATAACTGTTAGAAGTTCACATACTGCATGCTATGTGTTTCGTATGAGAAAAATACAATAAAAATGTAAAGTCTAAAATTTTTGTTGCTAGAAGTTCAAGTGCTCGTCCCGGGATAGTTCAAAAATTCTTCTAAAAGAGGTTCACCGTGTATTCAGATGTCCAAATGGAAAAAGAAAGTATTTCAAATAAACCAAGAAGTCCAAATTATAAAAATAGAATAGTTCAGTATTTATAAAAAAAGACAGGTTTCTCTTCGTTACTAAAGAATAAAATTAAAGAAGTACAAATTTAAAAAAGGAGTAGTTTGATGTTTACGGAAAACTCAAATTCTTTACATTTCAGGGAAAAATGAAAGTATGAGGTTTAATTTAAAAAAATGTTTGATGCTTATTTAAAAAAATAAGACTAAGAAGTTCAATTTGAAATAAGATAGAAGTTCGAATTATATAAAAAAAACTCAGATTTGTTGCAAGAAATTCACGTGCATCTCCGTGCATGGTTCAGAATTTATATTGCGGGACGTTCAACCTCCAATTACATGTTTTAAAATGCCAAAAATGACGTTCGACCTTCAATTGTGTGTAGTTCGACGTTTACACAAAAATGTGACAAAAGTTCATAGTGAAAATAGCCAGAAGTTCAAGTACTACAAGGAATGCATTTCAGGTGAGAATAAAAGTATAGAAAAATAAAAGCTTAAAAGGTTTGTTGACAGACGTTCAAGTGCTATGTCCGGAGAAGTTCAAAAATTCTTGCGAGAGAGGTTCACCTTGTATTTCCATGTTCGATTTTTTCCATATAAAAATCGAATACAATTTTTTACTCAAAAATATGAAAAGGTGAAGTTCAAATTGAAATAACAGAGAAGTTCGGAGTTTATTTAAACCTAGGATTTACCTATTCAAAAAATAAAAAACACAACGCCTTTTTTTTGCATTTTAAAAAACAACTCATAAATGAAAAAAAATGGTTGCTAGAAGTTCAAGTGCTCGGCAAGGAAAAGTTCAAAAATTCTCGTGAGAGAGGTTCACCATGTATTTAGAAGTCCAAAATACATAAAAGGATGTTGTTTGTTG
This sequence comes from Aegilops longissima, assembly GCA_021605205.1. Taxonomy (NCBI): domain Eukaryota; kingdom Viridiplantae; phylum Streptophyta; class Magnoliopsida; order Poales; family Poaceae; genus Aegilops; species Aegilops longissima. The sequence goes on from CM038680.1 coordinate 223,013,356, forward strand.
TGTTTTAAAATAATTCACTCAAACTAGAGAGAAGTTCAAAGGGATGATATCCAGAAGTTCACGTACTGCATGGTGTTTGTTTCGTATAAGAAAATACAAACAACGGGAAGTTCAAGGTGATGTTCTAACAAAACATTAGTCTAAAACATCATGTTGTACAATTTCTTGTTATGTATTATTTACTAAAGTTCAACAATATGTATGGATGAAAAAAACTAGTATATGTTGGTTTCAATTCAAAAACTACAAAACAAAGAAGCCCAAGTAAATTCAAATACTAGAACAAAAAGAAGTCCAACGAAGGAGAAAAAGAACACAAAACATACACGCTGGAAAAATAAGAAGAAAACAAAGCTCGCCCAGATAAATGTTAACTCCGGAAGTTTAAGAAACGAAAGAAGAAGTTCAATATAAAAAAAACAAAGTTCTATTCAAAATAACGAACAAGTTGATGTTTCTAAAAAACCCTCCAATTTTCACATTTCTAAGAAAATAGATAATGAAGTTCAAATAAAAAAGGTAGAGTAGTTCAATGCCTATACAAAACTCAGATATTTTCACGTAACCGAGAGAAGTTCAGGTTGATAACTGCCAGAAGTTCATGTACTACAAAGTATGCATTTGTATGGAAAAAAAATGAAAAAGCAAAGGCTAAAAGTTTCGTTGCTAGAAGTTCAAGTGCTCAGCCCGAGAAAATTCAAAAATTCTTGTGAGAGAGGTTGAACAAAAATACGTGACAGAAGTTCAAGGTGAAAACAACGGGACGTTCAAGCAAAGGCTAAAATTTCGTTGCTAGAAGTTCAAGTGCTCATCCCGAGAAAATTCAAAAATTCTTGTGAGAGAGGTTGAGCAAAAATACATGTCAGAAGTTAAAGGTGAAAACAACGGGAAGTTCAACTACTACACAAAATACATTTCAGATAAGAATATAAGCATAGAAAACTAAAAGCTTCAAAGTTTTGTTTTAAGAAGTTCACGTGCTCCTCCCGGTGAAGTTCGAGATCTCTAGTGCGAGACGTCCAACCTTCAACCACATGTTAAAAATAAGTAAAAACGATGTTGTTTTTGCCATTTTTAATACTGCTCTCAAACGGTAATGAATTTGTGATGGTTGTCTTGATGAAAAATTTAGTTGCTCGAAGTTCAAGTGACCTGCTCGGGAAAGTTCAAAAAAGGATTTTGCCAATTACCAACAAATAAAACTAAGAAGTTCAAATTTAAAAAATGGTGAAGTTCGATGTCTATAAGAAATGCAGATTTTTCTCATAATTTTTCCCGTTTACTAACGAAAAACCCAAGAAATTCAGTTTGAAAATATCCAAGAAGTTGTATGATGTTTATTACAAAATTAGCATTTTTTTCACGTTACAAATGAATGACACCAAGAAGTCCAAATTGAAAAAACCAAGAAGTTCAATTTTTAAAAATACAATAGTTCAATGTATATGAAAAAAATTTAGATTTTCCTCGATAATAAATAATAAACCAAGAAGTTCAATTTCAGAAAATGGAGCAGTTCAATATTTATCACAAAAACTTAAAATTTTCCCATTGCTAACGAATAAACCAAGAAGTTCAGTTCAAAATGACGAAGAATTTGTATAATGTTTATTACAAAACTAAGATTTTTTCCGTATAAAAATCGAATGCAATTCTTTACTCAAAATCAAGGTTGGAAAAAGCGGTAGGCATAAGCGACGCAGTTGGCCTTCGCCTAGTGCCTAGGCGGTGCCTAAGCGCCGTAGGCGCGGACTAGGCGGTAATATAGTTTTACTCGTAGTGTATTTGTGATTATTATATGGGTGTTGATATTAGTTTAGGGCATATAAACAAGTTAATTACTATCTACTACCATTGGAATATAACCCATTTGGCATATCAGTGAAGTATGTGGCATGATTTCTTTCTTGGGTAGGCGATTCCTTGCTTGCCCTGCCTAGACATCCATTTATTCCTTAGGCGAGGCGTTTGGCCATTGCCTAGCGCCTAGGCGTGCCTAAGCGCCTCCTAGGCACTGCCTTTTCCAACAGAGCTCAAAATATAAAAAGGTGAAGTTCAAATTGAAATAACAGAGAAGTTTGGAGTTTATTAAAACCTAGGATTTATGTAGCGACCCGACCCGAATGGATCAAGTCTCTGTGCTTTCGTGTCATCCCTGGATCGGTATGCTGACACACACAGTACTCGAAGGATTTATAACAGAGGTAAATCACATGTATAAAGTAACGTAAATACTATTACCTCGATCCAAAATACAGCGGAAGCAACAAGGTTGTGGATTCCCATCAACACCAACGGCAAAGTTGAGTATAGGAAATCATAACCCTAACGTATCACTTACTCGTCGTCTGAAAATTCTGCAACATGAAAAGTTGCAGCCAAAAACGGTGACACATGGAATATCTTGGCAATGTAACACATAGAGAGTAATGAAAGAATAGGCTATACTACATGCATATATGGCTGGTGGAAAGCTCTATGGTTACAGTTTTTTTTGCGAAAAGCCAATTTTCCCCTACTTCAAAGGAATAAATTTATTTAACTATCATGGTGGTTGTTAAACATTGAGAATGGTTGACAGCATTCTCAATCCCAATTAAAAGTACTCATTAAACCCAAACAAGTTATATTAAGTAACGTGATGAGATCAACAGGATATCCAGATACTAGATACTCAAAATTGTCCATAACCGGGGACACGGCTAATCATGATTAGTTTATACACTCTGCAGAGGTTTGCGCACTTTTCCCCACAAGACTCGATCGCCTCCGCTTGGTTCTCGTGACTGTGGTGTTTGAGAAGCGGATGACCGAGACATAGTCTTTCGAAGCGCTAGCACCTTACATGTGGGTAGACCGTACCAACCTACATCCCCTACATCAGCTAGCCTACCCGTAAGAGTTCGCACAACTTAGTCAACTACGCCAGAGCCAATAATGGCTTGTGGCTGCACACGGAAGTTTCTAGTTTGAATAATCTCATGATCCCTTTGGGCTGGGTGGCGGTCCGAAGAAATACAGGCAAATCCTGTCTACCTGGTGCCTTGACAGCAAGTCTGGAATAGCCAGTGCCTCAATCCACCCAGATGTGTGTTTAAGTTGCCACCTTAGATAAACCATTAATTATCAATCTCACATCTGTCATGGATATTCACTCACCCAATCCACGTCTACTGGCATAGCATGGCATAATAAGCAAACGTAGAAGTAACTCCCAAAGGTTCATAAGTAAAACAGGTAATAGGTACTACCTCAATCTACTTCCCATCCCACAATTTAATTAGATCCTAAACATGCAAGTGTTTGAGGATTGATCTAATGCATAAAAACTGGGTATGAGAAGGGTATGATCAAAGTGTTACTTTCCTGCAAAGTTGATGAAGATGATTCGCACTCAAAACTCTTGATAGCTCTACTCGTCACACTCCGGTCAATCTATCGAAATCAAGCAATAGTAACCACACATAAGCAATCACTCAAAAGATCGGAAGGATCGAAGAAACAATTCGAAAACGTCAAAACCAAATCTAATAACTCTTGCAGCATAAAACAATTTCTAACAGTACCAAAACTATGTGTATTTGGCCTTATCAGAAAGTTTAGGTCAAGAGCTTGATTTGCAAAAGAATCAACTAAATCGAGTTCTGAAACTCAAGTTATGGTCAAGCGAAGTTCAAATACAAATCTGTTTGAATTCAAATTTTAAAACTTTCAAAAACATGTTTGAGTTGTATTACTGGATAGAGGAGATCATAACGAAGAAGTGGGCGTTGGTTTCGTTGGATTCCGACTTACGAGTAAAAAGTTATAGCCGTTTGAAGATTAGAGAATACGGATAGGTCCATGACGGGAATTAAAATAAAAGAAAAATCTATCGGCTTAACGCCGCTAAACAAAACGGAAGAAAAACCGGTGAGAAAACCGATCTAGGGTTTGGAAAGGAAACCAAACGAAAAACCGATCTAGAAAGCGGGCGAAACCGATCTAGAAAAGCGGGCGGAAACCGATCTAGAAAACCGATCTAGAAAACGTGGCGGCTGAGGCTAGTACCTCAAGAGGCGAGGGGCTCGGCGGTGGCGGCGTAGGGCGGCGGGCGGCGGCAAGTGGCAGCGGCGGCGCTGGTGAGGGGCGGCGGCGAGGGCGGCGGCGGCGCGGCTATGGCGGCGGGCGGCACTGCTGCTTGGCTTCTTTGGAGGAGAGGAAAGGAGAGTTGATTTGATGTGTTGGAGGGGGGGGGGTGGGGTGCTTGGGTATTTATATTGGGGAGGGGAAGGGTTTTGCTTGGGGTAGGGGACAAGAAATAGATTAGGATTAGGAATCCTAGGAATAAAAAACGGAATAACAAAACGGGTCAATTTCTACTAGGAATCGTAAAAGAATAGGAAACTTGGGGCTTGGCTCCCTAGGTGCGTGGTGCGTTGGCCTTGTGGCCTTTTCGTCGTCATGGCTTTGGCGGCTTGGGCCTTTGGCCCAAGCGCTGTGCTCCTTTTTTTTTTTTTTAATTTTTTAATGAGACACAAATAAAAATAATAAAACCAAATAAATAAATATACTATATAGGCATATAATATATCAAAATTTTCAGAAAAAGATTTCCTACATGATGAACTTTATTCTAGCTTCAAATAAAATACACAAAATTCAAATAAAACAAACAGTGCTACTGCCTAATAAAATCCTTTGAAAATCATTTTAAAAATACCAAAATGATTTCAAATTAATTTCTCTCCAATTTTCGATGTAGGGAACCATGTTACCTTATTTCCATATATTTTATTTTTGGAGAAAAATAATTTGAATAAAACTTAAATAACTCCAAATTGAAAAATAATTCAAAGGAACTTTGAATTTAATTCTTTGAAACTCCCAACTCATATTTCATATGTTTTGAAGAAGTCATTTTATCTTCTCTCGTGAAAATCATCGAGTTGCATAAAGTTTCAGAATTGGAAATGTTTTCAAATGAAATTCAAATATTTTCAACACCCTTGTCATTTAAATAAATGGAAGAAGTCATGTCATCTTCTCTCCGTGGTTATGTGATGAAAAGAATTTGAATTCGAAGTTCATAAAAGCAAAATGAAAGTTTGGGAAAGTCCTTTTATTCCCTCTCATTTAACTTTCAAAAGTTTGAATTCACTCACTTTCGGTCAATCAATCAAACAATCAATCAAATCTATCTATTTGTTTATAACATTCCAAAATTTAGAATTTTGGGATGTTACAAACTACCACCCTTAAAATGAATCTCGTCCTCGAGATTCGGAGAAACTAACAAGAAATAGGTTAGGGTTTGGGGTCTTCTCAAAATCCATCGCTCGTCTCCGGGGTCTGGGTGCTACCACCCTTAGAAGCATTATTAAGGTTCCATTAAAACTCATATACTCCATCCTTATTATGGCGATGTCGGTCTTCTCGAGATATTAAGGATAATTCCTTCTCTGGGCTCTTCCGGTAGTGGCATAACCTTTTCCTCAATTCCTTTGTCCTTTCCTCTTGGTAAGGTTAACCCAAATTGGGTCTTCTTAGGCGACGGTGCGGCGCCAATTCTAAACAAATATCGGTATCTCATGGTGGTCAACGATTTATGGTTTTCTCCTGCAGAAAGCGGGTTTGGGTTGAACCTCACCGTATGACCCTCTTGGCAACAGCTGCCGTGTACAAGGGAAAAGAAATATCTATACCGTTCTAAGGTTTAAACAAGGTTTAATATAAATGCGTCTTGCAACTATAGGTAAGTCACTCAGATTTACTATCCCATATAGCAAAGCGAATAATAAGAGTAAGTCGGTATGGTGATCAATCCATCCCGCACCCAAATCATTACCTTGTACATGGTTTAGCGAATCTCGCATTCTAACACTCGGTCATCCTCACAAGCATTGCAGAATTTCTCTTGTCGACGAACCAAGTCCGGAAAATCCATTGATTACGCAAGCCAAACAAACATCTATCGTTCCTTAACAACTCTCGTGTTTTGCGTAAACTCCTATAGAATCGTCGGTTGATACAAGTCGTAACTTCTTCCGTGGTTTTCCTTGACAAGAATGTGCTTGCTTCTTGGCAGGTCACAGGGCACGTGGGTTATAGCCCATCTCATCACTTGAAATCCTTGAACACATCCTCGGGGCAACTGATCGTTATCCCAACATCCAACTCCCCGCATACTTAAATCCATCCAATTGTCTTGTCTCTTTTCCTTATATTTGCACCAAACTAAGACGTGCTTACTCGGGCTCATCATGGAATTTCCATTGATCCATATTTCCAACATCATACCTCATTTATATCCAATAACACTTCATCTCTTCATCCTCGTGGGATGTCCCACATACCGTGATAAAACTTATACTTATGAAATCCATACTCCACTTCGTGGAACCTCATTATCCTTTCCAGGTCAAGCGTCCCACAGGGAATATTGGCCATCTCGCATGGCACTTCTTCAACTAGGAAGCGTGAAACACATCATGAACTCTGACAGTCCTTCGGTGACTCCAATTTGTTGGTAACTTCTCCCATACGCTCCAAAACTCGGTATGGTCCTACAAATCTCGGGGCTAACTTTCCCTTAACTCCAAATCGTTTAACTCCTCGCAGAGCTGGCACACAAAGATATGCTCTGTCTCCGATTTTATCGACTACCTTCTTGCGTTATTGAGTCGCACAACTCTTCTACCGGGTGAGCTATCTTGATCTATCTCGAATCAACTTAACATTCTCTTGACTCCTTGATCATATTTGGTCCAAACAACTGACGGTCTCCATCTTCATCCCACATCAACGGTGTCTGGCTCCTTCTCCCATATAAAGCTTCAAAAGGGGCCATCTTCAAACTGACTTGGTAGCTGTTGTTGTATGAGAAACTCCGCGTAGGGTAGATTATCATCACTACTAGATCCATAATCTAGTGCACACGCTCTCAATACATGTCCTCCAAAATCTGATTGACTCTCTTGATTTATCCATCTGTCTGCGGATGAAAGGCTGTACTGAACTCTAGCCTAGTACCCAAAGTGCAGTGCAGCTGATTCCAAAACTTTGAGGTAAACTGTGTTCCTCTCGATGGTCCTCGGAACTCCATGCAGACATCGATCCTTGTCAAATATATCTTGGCCAACTTCACACTTGTATAGGTGGTTTTTCTTTGGAATAAAGCGAGCCACTTTGGTCAAGCTAATCAACTACTACCAGATAGAATCATATCCCAATCGGGTTATGGGAAATCCGAAATGAAATCCATGCCAAGCTTATCCTACTTCCATTCGGGTATCGGCATAGGCTGCAATAATCCTGCTGCTTCGATGCTCGCTTTTACTTTCTCCGCATACATCACTTACGACTACATACTCCGCAATATCCTTCTTCATACCAGTCCACCGAAACACTCCTTCAAATCCCAATACATCTTGGTGTTTCGAGGCGAATCAAGTATGGTGAGTCATGAGCCTCCAAGTATTAACTTCGATCTTTGCATTATTGGGTATATGTACACTGTCCTCAAACCATAAGGTGTCGTGCTCATCCTTACGAAAACTTTTGGCCTTTCCTTTGCTCATCCTCTGTTTTACCTCAACAATATCTTTGTCATCCTTCTGAGCTTCACGGATCTTTCTCAACAATGTAGACTGAACTTCCATTGCTGCAACAAAACCTTTGGGAACAATCTCCAACCAAAGTTCCCTGAAAAATCCTTGGCTAACTCCTTTGATAATCCTCCGACTATGAGGGTATTCGTCCTTATTTTCTTTATGGTTGTGTCCTATTTCTCCACAAAGCTTGCATGCACTTTCTCAATATCATTTCCATAAGGCTTCAACTTCTGGGACACAAACCGAGACTTTAGCAAAGTTAACTTAAATTCTTCCCAAGTGGTTACTCCTGGCCACATTGATGGTTTGGTACATCCTCCACTAGATAGCAGCACCTCTTTCAAAGCACTCAAGAGCATTTGGGTCATATATTTTCGACTATCGGGTTATTCTTCATGTGATCCTCCATGTTTCGAATCCATGGGTCATCTCCAATTGACTCATTGGTCCGGAAATTACAAGCTCATCTCCATCCATCCTCTAATGGGTCCATGGGTTTGGGGTGGGATAAGAGAGATCAAGAGGGATGCACAGTACAAACAATGGTTTTGAAAAGACAGATTTTATTGTGGCTGTCGGAAAACATCAAACAAATGACAGCTCACAATAAATCGCATCTAACGAGGTATGTAACAGGGTTTGGTCTTCTAACGGTCAATATATCTTCAAAGTCATCAAACTCTTCCAATCTTGATCATGTCTCGATGGCTCCTTCCGATCATGCTTGTCCTTCTCAAGTTCTTTTGCGGATCATCTCTGTTGGACGCCAAGTTTCTCGCGACGTCCTTCAATATTTCGGAGTTACGTTCCAACTGCGGTTTCAACATCCTTGACATGATCCATGATCCTCGTCCTTGATTCATGTCAAATCTCCGGTATCTTGATGTTTTGCTCCTTCATCTTGTCTACTTTCAACCACGGGTCCCGAGTTCTTCACGAACTGCTTCCTTATCAAATCGCTTCTGCAGATCCACCTTAAACTTCTTCATGTAATACTCCGGATCCCGGTGATACACCAGCTAAGGTTAAAACTCCAACGTTTGTAGATAGATGCTCCATCAGCTTTCTACCATCCAATCCTTCCATGCATCTGCATGCTTAACTCCATACGGTGACAATAGCATAGGCGGCGATAACATCATGGATAGCGTGTTTCGCTCTTGTCATTTTCATGAGCTATCATTCCATAGTTGATATCTCCTGCCTTAGGGTTTTCTGACAAAGCTTTGAATTCTAATGCTCCATGTTCCAGTCTTTCTCCGATACACCTTGATCTCGGTTATTGATAACTTCCATAGTCTGCCAAGTTCCATAAGCGTAACCTTCCTAGGTCATACAAATCCGAATTTATTTGGAGCCTTCAAATCTCCTAGTCTTGAGTCTTCACCGTTGTAGTTTTCGTTTACGGTAAAATCATCTTCATTCCAAATGGTCTTAGTTGTCCGATATCTTGTCTCCTTGGAGTGGTCTCACCATCAAATCTTGAGTGGTCAAAAGGAAAAGGGTATGGTCTCACTAAAAGGAATATTTGAATAAGCTAAGAGAAGAGAGGTAAAAGATCTTTTGAAAATGAAGTTGTAGAGAAAAATCTTTCCTATGGGCTTATCGGTTTCTAGGGTCACGTCCTACAGTCAACATGTGCTCGATACCATCTTGTAGCGACCGACCGAATGGATCAAGTCTCGTGCTTTCGTGTCATCCCGGATCGGTATCTTTGACACACACACGATACTCGAAGGATTTATAACAGAGGTAAATCACATGTATAAAGTAACGTAAATACTATTACCTCGATCCAAAATATAGCGGAAGCAACAAGGTTGTGGATTCCCATCAACACCAACGGCAAAGTTGAGTATAGGAAATCATAACCCTAACGTATCACTTACTAAATCGTTCGAAAATTCTGCAACATGAAAAGTTGCAGCCGAAACGGGTCAGACACATGGAATATCTTGGCAATGTAACACATAGAGAGTAATGAAAGAATAGGCTATACTACATGCATATATGGCTGGTGGAAAGCTCTATGGTTACAGATTTTTTTTTGAAAAGCCAATTTTCCCTACTTCAAAGGAATAAATTTATTTAACTATCATGGTGGTTGTTAAACATTGAGAATGGTTGACAGCATTCTCAATCCCAATTAAAAGTACTCATTAAACCCAAACAAGTTATATTAAGTAACGTGATGAGATCAACAGGATATCCGGATACTAGATACTCAAAATTGTCCATAACAGGGGACACGGCTAATCATGATTAGTTTATACACTCTGCAGAGGTTTATGCACTTTTCCCCACAAGACTCGATCGCCTCCGCTTGGTTCTACTTTACTGAGGTGTTTGAGAAGCGGATGACCGAGACATAGTCTTTCGAAGCGCTAGCACCTTACATGTGGGTAGACCGTACCAACCTACATCCCCTACATCAGCTAGCCTACCCGTAAGAGTTCGCACAACTTAGTCAACTACGCCAGAGCCAATAATGGCTTGTGGCTGCACACGGAAGTTTCTAGTTTGAATAATCTCATGATCCCTTTGGGCCTGGGTGGCGGTCCGAAGAAATACAGCAAATCCTGTCTACCTGTGTGCCTTGACAGGCAAGTCTGGAATAGCCAGTGCCTCAATCCACCCAGATGTGTGTTTAAGTTGCCACCTTAGATAAACCATTAATTATCAATCTCACATCTGTCATGGATATTCACTCACCCAATCCACGTCTCTCTGGCATAGCATGGCATAATAAGCAAGCGAGAAGTAACTCCCAAAGGTTCATAAGTAAAACAGGTAATAGGTACTACCTCAATCTACTTCCCATCCCACAATTTAATTAGATCCTAAACATGCAAGTGTTTGAGGATTGATCTAATGCATAAAAACTGGGTATGAGAAGGGTATGATCAAAGTGTTACTTTCCTGCAAAGTTGATGAAGATGATTCGCACTCAAAACTCTTGATAGCTCTACTCGTCACACTCCGGTCAATCTATCGAAATCAAGCAATAGTAACCACACATAAGCAATCACTCAAAAGATCGGAAGGATCGAAGAAACAATTCGGAAAACGTCAAAACCAAATCTAATAACTCTTGCAGCATAAAACAATTTCTAACAGTACCAAAACTATGTGTATTTGGCCTTATCAGAAAGTTTAGGTCAAGAGCTTCGATTTGCAAAAAGAATCAACTAAATCAGAGTTACGAAACTCAAGTTATGGTCAAACGAAGTTCAAATACAAATCTGTTTGAATTCAAATTTTAAAACTTTCAAAAACATGTTTGAGTTGTATTACTGGATAGAGGAGATCATAACGAAGAAGTGGGCGTTGGTTTCGTTGGATTCCGACTTACGAGTAAAAAGTTATAGCCGTTTGAAGATTAGGGACTACGGATAGGTCCATGACGGGAATTAAAATAAAAGAAAAATCTATCGGCTTAACTTCGCTAAACAAAACCGGAAAGAAAAACCGTGAGAAAACCGATCTAGGGTTTGGAAAGGAAACCGAAACGAAAAACCGATCTAGAAAGCGGGCGAAACCGATCTAGAAAGCGGGCGAAACCGATCTAGAAAACCGATCTAGAAAAGCGACGTGGGCTGGGCTAGTACCTCAAGAGGCGAGGGCTCGGCGGTGGCGGCGAGGGCGGCGGCGGCAAGTGGCGGCGGCGGCGGCTGGTGAGGGCGGCGGCGGCTGGTGAGGGGCGAGCGGCAATGGCTGGTGAGGGGCGGCGGCGAGGCGGGCGGCGGGCGCGGCTATGGTGGCGGCACCATGCTGGTCTTCTTCAAGGAGGAGGAGAGGAGAGGAGAGTTGATTTGATGTGTTGGAGGGGGTGCTTGGGTATTTATATTGGGGAGGAGGGTTTTGCTTGGGGTAGGAGACAAGAAATAGATTAGGATTAGGAATCCTAGGAATAAAAAACGGAATAACAAAGCGGGTCGATTTCTACTAGGAATCGTAAAAGAATATGAAACTTGGGGCTCTGGCTCCCTAGGTGCGTGGTGCGTTGGCCTTGTGGCCTTGACCGGCATGGCTTTGGCGGCTTGGGCCTTTGGCCCAAGGCGCTGTGCTCGGAATAACAAAACGGGGTCGATTTCTACTAGGAATCGTAAAAGAATATGAAACTTGGGGCTCCTGGCTCCCCTAGGTGCGTGGTGCGTTGGCCTTGTGGCCTTCGGCCGGCCGCTGGCTTTGGCGGCTTGGGCCTTTGGCCCAAGGCGCTGTGCTCCTTTTTTTTAATTTTTTTTAACAGACACAAATAAAAATAATAAAACCAAATAAATAAATATACTATATAGGCATATAATATATCAAAATTTTCAGAAAAAGATTTCCTACATGATGAACTTTATTCTAGCTTCAAATAAAATACACAAAAATTCAAATAAAACAAACAGTGCTACTGCCCTAATAAAATCCATTGAAAATCATTTTAAAAATACCAAAATGATTTCAAATTAATTCTCTCCAATTTTCGATGTAGGGAATCATGTTACCTTATTTCCATATATTTTATTTTGGAGAAAATAATTTGAATAAAACTTAAATAACTCCAAATTGAAAAATAATTCAAAGGAACTTTGAATTTAATTCTTTGAAACTCCCAACTCATATTTCATATGTTTTGAAGAAGTCATTTTATCTTCTCTCGTGAAAATCATCGAGTTGCATAAAGTTTCAGAATTGGAAATGTTTTCCAAATGAAATTCAAATATTTTCAACACCCCTTGTCATTTAAATAAATGGAAGAAGTCATGTCATCTTCTCTCCAGGGTTTTGTGATGAAAAGAATTTGAATTCCCGAAGTTCATAAAAGCAAAATGAAAGTTTGGGAAAGTCCTTTTATTCCCTCTCATTTAACTTTCAAAAGTTTCGAATTCACTCACTTTCAGTCAATCAATCAAACAATCAATCAAATCTATCTATTTGTTTATAACATTCCAAAATTTAGAATTTTGGGATGTTACAATTTACCTGTTGAAAAAATAAAAAACAGAGCACCATTTTTTGCACTTTTAAAAACAACTCATAAATGAAAAGAATGGTTGATAGAAGTTCAATTGCTCAGCGAGGAAAAGTTCAAAAAATTCTTATGAGAGAGGTTCGCCGTTTATTTAGATGTCCGAAATACATAAAACAAATATGCTTTTTTGTGTTTTAAAATAATTCTCTCAAACCAGAGAGTAGTTCAAAAGTGATAACAACAGAAAGTTCACGTACTACATGGTGTGTATTTTATACAAGAAAAATACAAATAAAGTGAAACAGAGTGAAGTTCAAACGGACATGCCCCAGAAGTTTAACTACTTCACACAGTGCGAAAACTAGCATGTCAAAAAATAGCACGTCGAAAACAAAGAGAAGTTCAAACAGACATGCCCGAGAAGTTCAACTACTTCACGCAGTGCATTTCCATTCGCGATGAAGGCAGAAATCATGATCTTGTCATTTTCTAATTTACTTCAAAATGACAGGAATATCATTTGTGTAAGTTCAAGTCCTCGGTCAGAGAAAGTTAAAAAAATTATGATGAGAAGGTTTTGTACAAAAGGAAAATCATTTGTGTAACACTAACAAATGGATGAGGAAAATTACAAACGAAAATACGTCACAGAAGTTCAACGTGAAGACAACAGGAAGTTCAACTACTACACTGAATGAATCTCACATGACAAACTTTTAAAACAGTCGCGAGTATGAAAAAATGATCAACAATGGAAAGTTGCGTGTCTACAGCAGCTTTCCATCGGTATATCACTTGCTCAATTTCGGTGAGTGGATGGAGAGCTACAAGCAGTGGATGGAGATCTACGAGCAAAAAAACACGTGAAAAACAGAGTGAAGTTCAAGTAGACATGCCGAGAAGTTCAAGTCTTCACGCGGTGCATTTTCGAAGAATCAGTTTCGCGATAAAGGCAGAACGATGATCCCGCCATTTTCGCAATTACTTGAAAACTGCTAGGAATCAGAGAAAACCATCAACATGAAAAAGTTTCGCATTTTCCGTAGCTTTTCAACAGTATATTATTTGCGTCATTCCGTTAAAGTTTGTAGAAAATACGGCGAAGATATGTTTTTTGCCATTTTCGAAACTGACGTAAAACCATAAAGAATTAGGAGAAATAATAGATACAAAAAAGTTTTGCATTTCCTCAAGCTTTCCAACGCCATATCATTTGCTGCATTCGGACATACGTTAAAAAATTAGCTCGAAAATACAAATTCGCAAGAACTTGTATTGTTTTCTAATTTTCTTTTAAACCATTAAAAATTAGAAAAAACTTTAAACATGAAAATGTAGCGAATTTTCATAAGCTTTCCAACGCCATATCATTTGTCTCAATTGGATTAGCCGTTTAGAAATGCCATCGAAAATACGAACTCGGCTGTTCGGTTTGTGAAATTTTACATTTTCCAAATTACTCTTTAACCATAAGGAATTAGAGAAAACTTTCAACATGTGGAAGGAGCGGTTTTGCAGCAGCTTTCCAACGCCATATTATTTGCGTCATTCCGATAAATGGTTTAGAAATGCGATCGAAAATACGATCCACGTTTTTTGTATGAAGGAAAAAACGGTTTTCAAAACTGCTGTTGAACCGCTTACATTTTCCCAAAAATTCAACTTGGGTCATGATAATGGTGTTCATAGCTTTCCAACGGTATATCGCAAGCCCCTTTTGGACACTTTTTAGCTGAAGTTCAACCTTGTACTCGGGGAAGGTCAGGCGCGTTACTCGGGAAGTTCATGTTGTGATCAGAATATTATTCCGATCCCGTGATCAGAATAGTGTTTATGTGTGTGTGTGTCTATATATATATATATATATATATATATATATATATATATATATATATATATATATATATATATATATATATATATATATATATCAATCTTTATCTTGAGACCATTAGGAGGTCCTCGTCATGTCCGTGATCTCATCCAGGACTCCGAAGAACATTTGGTCACCAAATCACATAACTCATATAATACTATATCGTCAACGAACATTAAGCGTGTGGACCCTACGGGTTCGAGAATGATGTAGACATGACCGACACACCTCTTCGATCAATAACCAATAGCGGAACCTGGATGCCTATATTGGTTCCTACATATTCTACGAAGATCTTTATCGGTCGAACCTTATGACAACATACGTAATTCCCTTTGTCTGTCGGTATGTTACTTGCCCGAGACTCGATCGTCGGTATCTTCATACCTAGTTCAATCTCGTCACCGGCAAGTCTCTTTACTTATTCCATAATACTCCCTCCTTCTCAAAATAAGTTACTCAACTTTGTACTAAGTCTAGTACAAAGTTAGTACAAAGTTGAGTCACTTATTGGGATAGAGGGAGTACATCATCTCGTAACTAACTCCTTAGTCACTTTGCTTGGAAGCTTCTTGTGATGTGTATTACCGAGAGGGCCCAGAGATACCTCTCCGATACACTGAGTGACAAATCCAAATCTCGATCCATGCCAACTCAACAGACACCTTCGGAGATACCTGTAGAGCATCTTTATGATCACCCAGTTATGTTGTGACGTTTCATAGCACACAAGGTATTCCTCCGGTATCCGGGAGTTGCATGATCTCATAGTCAAAGGAATACATATTTGACATTAAGAAAGCAATAGCAATAAAATGAACAATCATATGCTAAGCTAACGGATGGGTCTTGTCCATCACATCATTATCCTAATGATGTGATCTCGTTATCAAATGACAACTCATGTCTATGGTTAGGAAACCTTAACCATCTTTGATCAACGAGCTAGTCTAGTAGAGGCTCACTAGGGACACGGTATTTATTTATGTATTCACACATGTATTTAAGTTTATTATTGCCTTTATCATGAATAAGGAAATATAATAATAACAACTTTATTATTGCCTCTTGGGCATATTTCCATCAGTTTTGCCATGTGATTAACACCCATAGTTCACATCGCCATGTGATTAACGCCCAAAGAGTTTACTAGAGTTAATAATCTAGTTCACATTGCCATGTGATTAATACCCAAAGAGTACTAAGGTGTGATCATGTATTGCTCCTGAGAGACGTTTAGTCAACGGGTCTACCATATTTAGAGAGTGTGCAAATTTCTATGTCTACAATGCTCTGCATGGAGCTACTCTAGCTAATTGCTCAGACTTTCAATACTTATCCAGATTGAGACTCAGAGCCATCTGAATCGGTGTCAAAGTCTTGCATCGGCGTAACCCTTTACGACTATCTCTTTATCACCTCCATAACCGAGAAACATTTCCTTAGTCCTCTTGGGTAACTAAGGATATTTTTGACCACTGTCCAGTGATCCACTCCTGGATCACTATTGTACCCCCTTGCCAAACTCATGTCAAGGCACATAACATGTCTGGTACACAGCATGGCATACTTTATAGAACCAATGGCTGAAGCATAGGGAATGACTTTCATTCTCTCTCTATCTTCTGCCATGGTCAGGCTTTGAGGTTTACTCAACTTCACACCTTGTAACACATACAAGAACCCTTTCTTTGTCTGATCTATTTTGAACTTCTTCAAAACTTTGTCAAGGTATGCGCTTTGTGGAAGTCCTATTAAGCATCTCAATCTATCCCTATAGATCTTCATGCCCAACATATAAGCAGCTTCACCGAGGTCTTTCATCGAAAAACTTTTATTCCAACTCCGAGATACTTGCACCAGTCCATAGATGGATCGCTGGAGCTTGCACACTTTGTTAGTACCTTTAGGATCGACAAAACGTTCTAGTTGCATCATATACAACTCTTCTTTAAGAAATCCATTAAGGAATGTAGTTTTGATGTCCATTTGCGAGATTTCATAATGATAAACTGCAGCAATTGCTAACATGATTCAGACAGACTTAAGCATCACTACGGGTGAGAAAGTCTCATCGTAGTCAACCCCTTGAACTTGTCGAAAACCTTTTGCGACAAGTCAAGCTTTGTAGATAGTGACATTACCATCGTCTGCCTTCTTCTTGAAGATCCATTTATTCTCAATGGCTTGCTGATCATCGGGCAAGTCCACCAAAGTCCAGACTTTGTTCTCATACTTGGATCCTATCTCAGATTTCATGGCCTCAAGCCATTTAGCGGAATTTTGGCTCATCATAGCTTCTTCATAGTTCGTAGGTTCGCCATGGTCTAATAACATGACTTCCAGGACAGGATTATCGTACCACTCTGGTGCAGAATATGTTCTGGTTAACCTACGAGGTCCAGTAGTAACTTGATCTGAAGTTTCATGATCATCATCATTAGCTTCCTCTCCATTTGGTTTAGGCATCACATGAATGGTTTTATCATTTATTTATAAATGACGCGACACCGTTCATGCGTGGTTCCCGACCCTCCATTATTTATAAGTGAGTAACTACTACTAGACGCGTCAAATTATCACGTGGGCTGCATCATCTTACAGAAATGAGCTCCACCGTGTCACGTGTGTGGTTGGGGAAGACACGAAAGACGTAAAGAGTGCTACTAGTACACTACGTGCATGGGTGCGTGCACCTCTTCTCTTCGAGCATGGTTATTAAAAGTATAGCCCACTACTGTACTACCATGCGGTTATTATATATGGGCAAAGAGTATAGGCACTAATAATGACTAATAAGCCGTCAAATCACGAGGCCCGCCTTTCTCTATGTTTGACCGAGGAAGCAGCCATCATTTCACTCCTCGTTGAATATCCATCCACTACTACCTCCGTGAATAAATAAAAATCCGCTTCTACCTCCGTAGCATGGTTAATAATATAGCCATGTCAATCACGACGTACAAATATCATTCACTGATACAATAGGGCTGGATCTAAAGCTGGTGATTTTTTTTACTTTGTCCCTTTCTCTTTTTGTCTCATTTACTCATTTTACATAGGAGCACGTGTAGAGGATGGATATTCCTTTCGATGGGACTTCTTCATGGGGTTTAAGACTAAGCAATTCCAAATTATGCCCGCTGCCCACCACTCTGAATCGTGCCATCTATGATAGGGAGCACTCCCATTGCAACAATGAGGTCCACTAGGTCTAGCACGTCCTGTAAGAAGAGACTGTCACACAAAACATACATCTTGTTGCCTTCTTCCTTATACAGTACGTATGATACGTCCATTTTGCATCATGTTTTCTCACTATTATTTATAATGTTTTTATCCATAATAATGCTTTATGGAGTAATTCTAATGCCTTTTCTCTCATAATTTGCAAGGAACACACCAAGAGGGAGAATTCCGACAGCTGGAAATCTGGACCTGGAAAAGCTACGTCAGGACACCTATTATGCACAACTCCAAGTAAGCTGAAACTTCACGGAGATTTTCTTGGATTATTTAAGAAATACTAGAGCCAATAACCACCAGAGGGGGCCATAAGGTGGGCACAACCCACATGGGCACGCTAGGTCCCCCAGGCGCGCCCTGGTGGGTTGTGGCCTCCTCGGCCCACCTCTGGTGCCCATCTTCTGGTATATAAGTCATTTTAACCTAGAAAAAAATAAGGAGAGGACTTTCGGGATGGAGCGTCGCCGTCTCGAGGTGGAACTTGGGCAGGAGCACTTTTGCCCTCCGGCGAAGCGATTCCGCCGGAGGAACTTCCCTCCCGGAGGGGGAAATCATCGTCATCATCATAACCAACAACTCTTCCATCTTGGGGAGGGAAATCTCCATCAACATCTTCAACATCACCATCTCATCTCAAACCCTAGTTCATCTCTTGTATTCAATCTTGTTATCGGAACTATAGATTGGTGCTTGTGGGTGACTAGTAGTGTTGATTGCATCTTGTAGTTGATTACTATATGGCTTATTTGGTGGAAGGTTATATGTTCATATCCATTATGCTATTTAATACTCCTCTGGACATGAACATGTTTATCATTTGTGAGTAGTTACTTTTGTTCTTGAGTTCACGGGAGAAATCATGTTGCAAGTAATCATGTGAACTTGATATGTGTTTGATATTTTGGTAGTATGTATGTTGTTATTCCCTTAGTGGTGTCATGTGAACGTCGACTACATGACACTTCACCATATTTGGGCCTAAGGGAATGCATTGTGGAGTAGCAATTAGATGATGGGTTGCGAGAGTGACAGAAGCTTAAACTCCAGTTTATGCGCTATTCCTTAAGGGACCGATTGGATCCTAGAGTTTAATGCTATGGTTAGAATTTATTCTTAATACTTTTCTCGTAGTTGCGTATGCTTGCGGGAGGGTTAATCATAAGTAGGAGGTTTTTTCAAGTAAGAACAGCACCTAAGCACCTGTCCTCCCACATATCAAATTATCAAAGTAGCGAACACAAATCAAACCAACATGATGAAAGTGACTAGGTGAAATTCCTGTGTACCCTCAGGAACGCTTTTCTTATCATAAGAGACCGTTTTGGCTTGTACTTTTCCTCAAAATGATTAGGCTACCTTGCTGCATACTTGTTACTATTATCATTACTTGCTCGTTACAAATTATCTTGCTATCAAACTACTCAACTACTTACAATTTCAACACTTGCAGACATTACCTTACTGAAAACTACTTGTCATTTCCTTCTGCTCCTCGTTGGGTTCGACACTCTTACTTATCGAAAAGAGCTACAATTGATCCCCTATACTTGTGGGTCATCAAGGCTATTTTCTGGTGCCGTGGCCGGGGAGTGAAACGCCTTTGATAAGTGGAATCCGGTAAGGAAACATTTATATAGTGTGCTGAAATTTATTGTCACTTGTTACTATGGAAAACAGTCCTTTGAGGGGTTTGTTCGGGGTATCTTCACCTCGTCCGGAACCAGAATTAGTTACCCCTCAACCTACTGAACCTACTGAAAATATTGAATATGAAATTCCTTCGGGTATGATAGAACAACTGCTAGCTAATCCTTATGCAGGAGATGGAATCGAACATCCGGATATGCACTTGATATATGTGGAAAAAATTTGTGGATTGTTTAAGCTTGCAGGTTTACCCAGGGATGAAGATATGAAAAAGGTTTTCCCTTTATATTAGAAGGGAAAAGCATTGGCATGGTAGAGGCTATGCGATGATAATTGGATCATGGAATTGGAAACGTTTGAAATTGGAGTTCCACCAAAAAAAATTATCCTATGCATCTAGTTCATTGTGATCAAAATTATATATATAAGTTTTTGCCTCGTGAAGGAGAAAGTATCACTCTAGCTTGGGGCAGGCTTAAGTCAATGTTATATTCAATCCCCAATCATGAGCTCTCAAGAGAATTATTATCCAGAATTTTTATGCTCAGCTTTCTTGTAATGATCAAACCATGCTTGATACTTCTTGTGCTGGTTCTTTTATGAAGAAGACTATTGAATTCCGGTGGGATCTTTTGGAAAGAATTAAATGCAACTATGAAGATTGGGAACTCGACGAAGGTAAAGAGTCAGGTATTAAACTTAAGTATGATTGTGTTAAATCTTTTATGGATACCGATGCTTTTCAAAAGTTTAGCACTAAATATGGACTTGACTCTAAGATAGTAGCCTCCTTTTGTAAATCATTTGCTACTCATGTTGAACTCCCTAAGGTGAAGTGGTTTAAATATCACCCACCTATTAAAGAAGAAATTAAAGAACCAGTACCAGTTAAAGATGAAACTATACTTTATAATGTTGATCTGGTTGTTCCTTCTACTTATATTGAGAATCACATTTCCCTGTTAGGATAAAGGAACATGCTAAAGTTTCAACTGTGGTTAACAAAAGCTATATTAGAACACCTAAACCTGATGAACAAATTAAAGTAGAACCTAGCATTGCTATGGTTGAAGATCTCTTGGAAGAAGATATGGATGGGCATGTTATTTACTTCTGTGAAGAAGCTGCTAGAATTGCTAAACCTGATAGAAAAGATAAACATAGACCGGTTGTTGGCATGCCTGTCATCTCAGTTAAAATAGGAGATCACTGTTATCATGGTTTATGTGACATGAGTGCTATTGTGAGTGCTATTCCTTACACTTTATATCAAGAAATTATGAAAGACATAACACCTGCTGAGATAGAAGAAATAGATGTTACTATTAAACTTGCTAATAGAGACACTATATCACCAGTTGGGATTGTTAGAGATGTTGAAGTGTTGTGTGGGAAAATAAAATACCCTACTGATTTTCTTGTCGTTGGTTCCCCACAAGATAGCTTTTGTCCCATTATCTTTGGTAGACCTTTCTTGAATACAGTTAATGCTAAGATAGATTGTAAGAAACAAACTGTGGGTGTTAGCTTTGGTGATGAGTCTCATGAGTTTAATTTTTCCAAGTTTAGTAGAAATCTTCATGAAAAGGAATTACCTAAGAAAGAAGAATTAATTGGTCTTGCTTCTATTGCTGTTCCACCTACTGATCCTTTAGAACAATATTTGCTAGACCATGAAAATGATTTACATATGCATGAAAGAAATGAAATAGTTAAAGTTTTCTTTGAACAACGTCCTCTGCTTAAACACAACTTGCCTATTGGAACTCTTGGAGGTCCTCCTCCACCTAAAGGTGATCCTGTGTTTGAATTAAAACAACTTCCAGACACTTTAAAATATGCTTATCTTGACACTACTGCGGGATGATGCTAACGTGACACTACGATCAGTGACCCTTCGAGAAACTGTGTGCGATGCAATAATTGCAAACGGTGGTGTATGAAAACCGTCAGAAATGATGCAAAACGTTTGCGATGAATGATACATCAAACACGGTTCAGATTATAGTTGCGTGTGCGATGAGGGGCATACGGTTGATCTGTACGAACTGTTTGCGATGAGACAAAACAACAGAAACGGGCAGCCAGATCAAGCTGTGTGCGATATACTACATACAGTTCACTCCGATGAACCGTTTGCGATGAGTGAGGTGAACACAAACGATTCGGCGTAAAAATATGTGTGTGATACCCGGCAGACAGGTCGGTAATCAGAATTGTGTGCGATCATTATAGACAGCCCATACGGTCTTTTTGTGAATTGTGTGCTCGTTAGGGCACACAGTTCAACAAACTAACCTGTTGGCGATAATGTAGAAGATATCTGTCGAATACATATTACTAACCGTCTGTGATGAGATTGACAGGATAAACAGAGATATATACAGTCTGCTTAATTTCATCCTTCTTCTTCTTGTTGTTCTTGTTGGATGGCCCCGCGACATCGTCTTGGGGAGGATGCTTCTTGCCACTGACCATTAGCTTTTCATCCCCACCGCCGTCGTCATCGTCATTGTTGTTGTTGTTGTTGTTGTTGTTGTTGTTGTTGTTGTTGTTGTTGTTGTTGTTGTTGTTGTTGTTGTTGTTGTTGTTGTTGTTGTTGTTGTTGTTGTTGTTGTTGTTGTCCTCCTCCTCGTTCGACCATTCCTCCTCATCATCACCGTCGTCCTCTTCTTCGTCCTCCGATGGCTCCTCGTCCGTCTGGTTGTGTCTGACGACTCCGGAGGCGGTGTCCCTTCCATGAACCAGATATAATCGAGGTCTGGGCTCGACGCCGGACTCATGGAAGACGAGCGAGATGATTCCGATGTTGACCTATCATCGGGCGCCAGACTGCCGGCCGAACTGTTGTCCTCGCTATCGCTCGACATGGCTGCAGAGTGTGTGCCAGTGTGTAGCGCGGCCTGCCGGGGACAATGAAGATGGTGGACACTTAAGTGGGGTATGCAGAGAAGAGGAACTGCCAATTGAAGCGGGGATTGAAGCGGGGGTTGACGTATTATCTAACTGCCGATATAATCAATCGTAATTATTTGTACCCAGTCGCTCCAAATTCCCGGGGTTGCGCAGGACTCCTATTGGCTATTTGGCTGGTTTCCTTTTTCAGGACAAAAACAAGGAACGAGTTTTGGGATTATGCACCGATACCGGTACGAACGGAGTAGGACAATTGGCAAGCAATACATTGAGCTCTTCTTATTGATAAAGCCAGTAATAATCAAACTAGAAAGGAAAAGAAAAAAGGCAAAGAAAAATATCTGCACAAATCTTCGTGTAAAATTAGTGGCATATATAGGACCTAGATGTGCATTACTTAGAGCACATCTAGATGGGCTTTAGCAATACTGTCAAACAAAACCCTTAATAATCATTGCAAACAGCGCATAGAACATGGCTAATGCGACAACCACAACTACACATGCTAGTTCCTTCTTGTCTCTTGCTTTCATCTGTTGCCTGTGATTGATTCTTTCTTGCTTCATCGTCTTGATTGTACATTCCAGATCAGCCAGTTTCTTCTTCACTTTACGTTATCTTCTGCGAGCTTGGTGATAACACTCCGAGCCCTGCCATGCCATTCTTTATCCAGCCAGTTAACAAAGGCACAAGCCTCATATCCCTGCCAATGTTAAATAGTATTCTGGATGAGCGGTGGCATTAACTGAAGTAAAATGATGAACTTAATTAGCACTAACCTCTAAGGGGAAACTGAGAAACTGCCTTCCAATGTCGAATCCCTCTGTGCATACACATCGAGCGGGAGTGTGCTCGTGCACACAACTCAGCTTTTGGTACTTCTCGGTGGCGCAAAACTCGGAGTTGAACTCGTGTTGCGGGAGTCTGGAGTCAAGCTACGGATCCGGCGGCAGACCGCTTTCCTGGGGGGGGGGGGTCATTCAGGACGGATTCAGCAAGGAGCCATAGTTTGGACATGGTAAGAAAGATCGGGATAGATTGGAACCTGACAGGACGATTTGGAACCGTAGTTCACCTGCCTTCTGATGACCTTAGGCAAGTGCTCGGCGGCGATTGCCGTCGTGGCGGTGATACGAGTGGGAGCAGCCACACCGAAACCATCAACACCACTCGTCCGCATTCCCCAATGGCAGTGCCACGCAAGGGAATTTGGAGGCTATGTAGGGATTTGGAGGAAATGGGGTAACTGTGGAGATAAGCTAACGGTCGGGAACTACTAATGGCACTATATATATGTTGTATACGACACACTGTTTGTACATGTCGTTTGTGTTAGGTATTACAATGCCACACACGATTTCCGCACCAAACCGTGTGAGAAGAGAACGTAGGTTAGACACGGTTGCTGTTACATAACCGTATGTGATGTACTACCCTGTCCACATAATTGAGTTACGGTGAGATACCGTGTAAACAGCCGCTCCGCGGATATCCGTAAAAAAATAGCCGCTCTGCATATAGAGATGGCGGCGGCGGCCTAGGCAGCGGCTATCGGAGAAGTGGTCAATCCTCGATCGGTGGGCGGTGGCGGCGTCATAGGAGGTCAATCCTCGTTCTGCGGCGGGAGATAGGAGGAGCTCAACCATCGAGGTCGGCGGCGTGATTCGAACACATCCATCACGGTCGATGGCGGGATAGTGGAGGTCGAACTTCAGGCGGCAGCCGCACTAAGCTTTGCTCCTTGACCCTGGTGTCTCGGCGTGCCGCCGCATCACGGTTGTCTGTCTGCTGGGTGGAGTTCGCCGCGCGGCTAATTAATTAAGGTATTCTTTTCGTGAGTGGCTAAATTTAGGTATTCAATTCCTAAGTGTAGTGTTGTACTAGTACTCCGCGTATAAATTGAGGCCATTAATTTTTGTCATAGCACGTCTAGATAACAACATGGAGCGCCCTCAGTAATTATTAAAATAAAACCTTGTGATTTATGCATGCATCTTTGGACAACAGTTAATCTGTGTATTAATGTTGTTGTTTTGTTTTTATTTACCATTCATGTGCTGTAGATGGAACGATCTCGATGGATGAAGAATCGAAATAATGCAGATTTTATCAGTGGCATGACAGAGTTCATGAATTTCGCTGAAAGTAGAAAGAGGAGAATTGGTGACGCGGATTACATCCTGTGTCCATGTACTGATTGTGCCAATACAGAGTCACATGAAGTTGCTTGTCTAGATGCACTTAGTCTCTAGGGGATTCATGGATGGATATACACGTTGGACCAGACACGACGAAGAGGAGATCACGGATGAAGATACCCAGGGCAGCTAGATGCCAAACCCCGATCAGTGTCACATGGATGTTGAATCTAACATTGGGGCAGAGGCATCAAGCTACCAATGGAACACCGGAAAGCCGAAACGCCCACTAGAAAACCAAGACGTCGACGCAGATGACGACAATCTTGATATGCCAGATTTTGCTGCTATGATTGCTGATTTCGAGGGCCTAGATAAGCATATGATTGGGTACAAGGATCTGCCAACCATTGATGCGGACTCCAAGAAATAATTGTATCCAGGTGGCAAAAAGAAATATTCCAGGTTGAGTGCCACCTTGGCACTTCTCACATTTAAAGCAGCAAATGGTCTATCAAACAAGGGTTTCACAGAGATGTTAGGTCTTTTGAAAGAAATTCTTCTGGAAGATAATGTGCTTCCCAGAAGCACGAATGAAGCGAAGAAATTTTTTTGCCCATTGGAACTTGAAGTACAGAAGATACACGCTTGTGTGAATGATTGTATATTGTACCGTGGTGAGTACAAAGATTATTGTGCATGTCCCACATGCAATCATGCACGATACAAGCGCAGGAGAGCAAAGGACAAGTACAAATTGGACGACGAGATCAAGACATGAGTCCCGTTCAAGGTTGTTTGGTACTTGCCTTTAATTCCAAGGTTGAGGCGTTTGTTTGCAAACCATAGAGAGGCAAAGAGGTTGCGGTGGCATCATGATGAGCGAATTGCGGATAGGTATATGAGGCACCCAAAAGATGGGGCTCAGTGGGAATTAATCGACAAAAAGTTTGAAAATTTTGCCAAGGATCCTAGAAGTATAAGGCTCGGGGAGTGTATTGACGGGATGAATCCTTTTGGCGATATGAGCACCAATCACAGCATATGGCCGGTGCTTCTGTGCATATATAACCTAGCTCCTTGGTTTTGTATGAAGAAAAAAATACATTATTATGTCAATGATTATCCAATGCCCGAAGCAACCTGGAAATGACATCGACATTTACTTTCAGCTAATGGTAGAAGAACTGCTGACAGTGTGGATAGATGCGCCTGCTGTAAAATGTTATGATGCTTACAGAAAGGAGATTTTCGATCTACATGCCATGCTGGTGCACACCATTCAAGATATACCAGCATTAGGCAACACATCGGGGCAGAAAACAAGGGGAGAAGTAGGGTGTGTCACATTCATGGATAGGACAGCTAGCAGAAGACTTCCCAACTCGCACAAAACAGTGTATTTGTGTCATCGTAGGTTCTTACGGAAAAATCACCCATACCGACAGATGAAAGCTGAATTTGATGGTACGGCAGAGGCAGCCGCAGCCCAAGACCCTATGAAGGGGTGGTGGTCCACAACATGGCTAAAAAAATTAATCTTGTGCTTTGCAAGAACCACCCTTTGACAGTGAAACTAACACCCAAGGATCAAGTGTTTAAGAAGAAATCGGTGTTCTGGAAATTACCTTACTGGGAGATTCTACGTGTATGTCACTGCATCGATGTCATGCACGTAGAGAAGAATGTATGTGAAAGCATCCTTGGTACTCTGCTCAAGATTAAAGGTAAAAGAAAGGATGGTGACGGTTCAGGCTCGATATGCTTGTTGATCAATCACAACGCAAGAGTGAAGCAGAAGATGATGACAAATTCATCAAAGCTCGTCGAGTTCTGATTTGATACAAAAGAAGCAACACAGTTCTTCACCTATTTGTTGTCAGTTAAGACACCCTCTTCCTACTCCGCAAACTTCAGAAGTCTCATGGATGTGAGCTCAGGTAAAATGAAGTTGGGACACATGAATTCACATGATTGCCACGTAATGTTGACACAAATCCTCCCGGTGGCCATCAGGAATCTGATGGACAAAAATATAGGAAACACACTCATTGACCTCTGTGATTTCTTCAACCAACTATGGCAGAAAGTTGTAGATCCTGAAGAGTTGGATCATATGCAAGATGATATTGCAAGAATATTGTCCAACCTAGAGATGTTTTTCCCACCGTCATTCTTTGATATCATGGTCCATCTCACTGTGCACCTTGTCGACGAGATAAAGTATTGTGGTCATGTGTTTCTTCGCAACATGTATCCCTTCGAGCAGTTCAATGGAATCCTGAAGTGCTTTTGTCGGAACTAAAACCACCCATAGGCAAGCATCCAACAAGGTTATACCGCGGAGGAGGTGGTTGAGTTTTGCACCGAATACATGAAACGAAGACCTATAGGTTTGCCCCTCTCTCACCATGAGGGAAGGCTGAAAGGTAAGCCAGTCCTTGCTGGCACACAAATGGCTGCACCCGGAGAATTGGCAGAGAAGGCCCATTTGACGGTACTGCTTAACAGCCCAGTTCTCATTGCTTATGTCGAAGAACATTTGGCAGAGATACGTCAAAGATTCTTACCAATGGTGCCTTCATCAGAGGTGGAGATGAAGGAGCACAGTAAGAACTATGCCGAATGGCTGAAGAATCGTTTGGCACAAGGATCCATCGATGACATTGCTACGTGATTGGCACAAAAGCCATCACCTACGATGCTGACGTACCAAGCATATGACATAAATGGATACACGTTCTACACTGAGTAACGTGATAAGAAGACCTCGTATCAAAATAGCTCTATTCGAATAGAATGCATGACTGTAAATGAAGCTGATAAAAGGGTATACTATGGAACCATCAAAGAGATTTGGGAGCTTGACTATGTGAAAGTTAAGGTGGCATTATTCAGGTGCGCATGGATCCCTCTTGGTCAGGTAAGGATTGATGAGTACAGGAAGACCTGTGTTAATAGGACAACGATGGCATATCACGCGAACCCATTCATTCTTGCCAGTGATGCTACCCAGATTTTCTTTGCGGAAGACCCCTTACATAAGAACGACCATTTAGCGATGCATGGGAAGATAAGGGTACTGGGTGTCGAGGATGTTGCCGATCAGGACGAGTACGGTGAATTTGATGAGTTGCCAGCCAAGGGATCACGCACCAGTGCAACAGAGAAGAAGTTTAAAATCATCAAAAACCCCAAGTTCATTCGGGGTCAACTTAATGATCCCAGTTCCCACATGTACATGGGAATTAAGCTGTAAGACTAGTCTTTATGCCTACCCTGCAACTTAATTCATTCAATTTAGAACTGTCGCGTGTACTGAATTTGTGAGTTATGCCTTGTTTTCTGTTGATGTAAGAACCGTTAATATGTTGACCTCGATATGCTGTCAGCTCAGGCAATGAATATGAGCTGTTTTTTGTTATTATTATTATATCATAGAGGTAGCACACTCAATCGATCTCACTACAGTATGTGTGAACAAAAATATGCAATCTGATTTGCGAATAGCACACGGTTCGTTGATGAAAGTCGTGTGCCGACCAAACCCCGCCACCACCCTGCCCACGATCTGAGTCATGCTTTCTGATTGGCCAGAACCCAAACCTCACGGATCATACGTCTGCACTGTTGGATGCTCCCAGATCGAACGACGATCCTCCTCCCTTTCGACAACACATGCAGTTCCGGTTGTAATTTTATTTTTATGCACAAAATGCATGTTAATAACAAAAATGTCTTAAATATAGCTAACAATACCTTAAATGCGCCAGAAAATCAAACCCGTGGTATAATGGTGATTGCGTACCGTGGAAATTTTTATGAGGCCAAACGATGAAGTCACCGGCCACAGGAGTTTGAATTGACACGTCTCCTTTTGGAAAACCATGATCCTTCATGTGAGATGCTCCAGTTTGGAAGGAGCTGTCATCAAAACTTGTGCCAAATTTTACCGATTTTTTCCACGGGCTCGTGAGAGCATGCCACAGACACACATCGATTTTGATGATGTCCGAACTCCATCTGAATTTTCTGTAATGAAAATACCAACTAGGCCCTCTGGCGCAAAGGGTCAGCACTCATGACGAAATGTTTGAAACTTCTCCCTGCTTCTCAAACAAACGGATGAAAACTCACAAAGTGACGCACAAATGATTTGTACCTTTGCTAGGCTGATAGTAATGGGGTATCATAGCTAGTATCATGCATGCCAACTAGGCAAATTTGATGAGCTGACATAGAATTAATTAAATGAAGAAAGAGAGGGTTAAGTATCATATCATGAAACCGTATCATAATAAATGTTATGCTACTATGTGTCATGCATGACAATATAAATAAAGTACTACATATGATACTGGCTACTCTATGATACTATGCATTATTAGAGCAAGTAAGTACACAATAGAGTGACATAAGACTAGCCACAATGGGTAGTAACATGGAATGTTACTAGTCTATGTTACTACCTCTATAGTGGGGAGTAACATATCTGTAGTAACATGCAACACTTCATTTAATAGGCTATTGACTCATCTTGCCTTGAGATGTGTGATGTTACTCAGACTAGCCACAATGGGTAGTAACATAGACTAGTAACATGCCAATGTGTTACACTAGTCTATGTTACTACCTCTATAGTGGGGAGTAACATATATGTGTGGTAACATGCAACACTTCATTTATTAGGTTATAGACACATCTTGCCTTGATATGTACATGTGATGTTACTCATACTACTAGTAACTAGCTATGTTACTACTTTCCTCTCTTTCTTCATTTATTGCTTGCCACATCATCTACTTTATCTAGATATGTGTGATGTTACTACCTATGTAACTCCCATTGTGGGTAGTCTCATACTATAGTAATACTATACCCACAGTGGGAGTAAGACTATACCCATTGTGGGTAGTCCCATACTATAGTAAGAGGTTGGTTGTATATGACATGCCAACTTCTTATAGCCGACCCTTGGCTGTATTATTAACCATGCTCTTAGTGAGGTAGCTAGTATATCATAGACGACTAGCTAGTATCAGACTAGCCACAGTGGGAGTAACTTCAGCAGTAACACCGACTCCAACTCAGCAAACTTGCTTATGTGGCAATAAGTTAATGAGGAGAGAGATAGTTTCAGTAACTTAGATAGTTATTGTAGCATCACATGTCCCAAGGCAATATGAGTCTGTAACCTAAGAAATGAAGCTTTGCATGACACTACACTTATGTTACAACCCACTATGAAGGTAGTAACATATATAGTCTAGGGATATGTGTATGTTACTAGTGTACTACTCTCCATTGTGGCTAGCTAGTCTCATACTCCCTCATTTCCGGTTTAGCTAGGCTGGTTGTAATGGTATTATCATAAGCGATATCATGCATGCCAACTAGACTTTCTGGATGATGTGGCACACAAGAGAGGATGTGGTATCATATCATGATACCGTGTCATATTAAATGTTGTACTACTACTTTGTGTGATTAGTAAGGCAACCTAAGATGTTAACTTATGATACTATGCATTATGGAAGTAGCTAGTATCCTAGCTACACTATCATATATATATATATAAACACTATTCTGATCACGGGATCAGAATAATATTCTGATCACAACATGAACTTCCTGAGTAACGCGCCTGACCTTCCCCGAGTACTAGGTTGAACTTCAGCTAAAAAGTGTCCAAATGGGGCTTGCGATATACCGTTGGAAAGCTTTGGACACTAATATCATGATCCAAGTTAAATTTTTGGCAAAATGTAAGCGGTTTAAGAGCAGTTTTGAAAACCGTTTTTTCCTTACACAAAAAACGTGAATCGTATTTTCGATTGCATTTCTAAACCGTTTATCGGAATGAGGTCAATAATATAGCGTTGGAAAGCTGCTGCAAAACTGCTCCTTCACCATGTTGAAAGTTTTCTCTAATTCCCTGTGGATAAAGAGTAAGTTTGAAAATCATAAAATTTTGCAAACCAAACAGCCGAGTTCGTGTTTTCAATGTAATTTCTAAACGGCTAATCCATTTGAGGCAAATGATATGGCATTGGAAAGCTTGTGAAAATGCGCTACTTTTTCATGTTAAAAGTTTTTTCTAATTTGGAACGGTTTAAAAGTAATTCAGAAAACGGTACAAGTTCCACCGAGTTCGTATTTTCGAGATAAGTTTCTAACCATAAGTCCGAATGCAACAAATGATACGGCATTGGAAAGCTTGAGCAAATGCCAAACGTTTTTGTATATATTGTTTCTCCTAATTCCTTACAGTTTTAAGTTAAATTGGCAAATGAATAAAAACGTATTTTTGGCATAATTTCTACATACTTTATCGGAATGGGGCAAATAATATACCGCTGAAAAGCTACGGAAAATGCGAAACCTTTTCATGTTGTTGGTTTTCTCTGATTCCTAGCCGATTTCAAGTAATTGCGAAAATGGCGAGATCATTCGTTCTGCCTTTATCGCGAAACAGATTCTTCGAAAATGCACCGCGTGAAGAACCTGAACTTCTCGGCACGTGTACTTGAACTTCACTCTGTTTTTCACGTGCTTTTTTTTTGCTCGTATATCTCTATCCACAGCTCCTAGCTCTCCATCCACTCACATGAATTGAGCAAGTGATATACCGATGGAAAGCTGATGTAATAACTCAACTTTCCCGTGTTGATCAGTTTTTCATACTCGCAACGATTTTAAAAGTTTTTCATCTGAAATTCCTTCAGCGTAGTAGTTGAACTTCATGTTGTTTTCACTTGAACTTCTGTGACGTATTTTTTGTTTGTACAGGCGCCTGAACTTCCCTCTGTACGAACCCAACCTTCGGGCTATCTTTGCAACCGTGGCTTCTCCCGCGAATTATTCTGGTTAGTAGTGTTCTATATGATGTTAGTGTAATCTAGAAACGTGTTTTAGCAACTAAATACACATTTTAAATAGGAATCTCGCTCGCTGGCGGATTTTGCTCTCGGGTCGTGAAGAAATTGCGTTTTTGCAATTTTTCGCTGAGTTGTTCGACTGAACTTCCCTAGTGCTAGGTTGAACTTCTGTCAACATTGCCCAAATGGGGCTTGCGATATACTGTTGGAAAGCTATGGACACCAGTATCATGACCCAACTTAAAATTTTGGCAAAATATAAGTGGTTTAAGAGCAGTTTTGAAAACCGTTTTTTCTTCATACAAAAAACGTGAATCGTATTTTCGATCGCATTTCTAAATCGTTTATCGGAATGAGGCAAATAATATGGCATTGGAAAGCTGCTGTAAAACCGCTCCTTTCCCATGCTGAAAGTTTTTTCTAATTCCCTATGGTTAAAGAGTAATGTGGAAAATCGTAAAATTTCGCAAACCGAACAACCGAGTTCGTATTTTCATTGCCATTTCTAAACACCTAATACAATTGAGACAAATGATATGGCGTTGGAAAGCTTATGAAAATGCGCTACTTTTTCATGTTGAAAGTTTTTTCTAATTTTGAATGGTTTAAAAGGAATTTAGAAAACAATACACGTTCTAGCGAATTTGTATTTTCGAGCTAATTTTTTGACCGTATGTCCGAATGCAGCAAATGATATGGAGTTGGAAAGCTTGAGAAAATGCGAAACTGTTTTGTATCTATTATTTCTCCCTATTCTTTATGGTTTTAAGTCAGTTTCGAAAATGGCGAAAAACGTATTTTCGCCGTATTATGTACAAACTTTATCGGAATGGCGCAAATAGTATACTGTTGAAAAGCTACGGAAAATGCAAAACTTTTTCATGTTGACAGCTTTCTCTGATTCCCAACCGTTTTTTAGTAATTTCAAAAACGGCAAGATCATTCGTTCTGCCTTTATCGCGAAGCAATTAAATCAAAAATGCATCGCGTGAAGTACCGAACTTCTCGGTATGAAACCTTGAACTTCACTCTGTTTTTCACGTGCTTTTTTTGGCCGTGGCTCTCCATCCACGCACCGGAATACTCACCGGAATTAAGCAAGTGATATACCGATGGAAAGCTGCTGTAAACACGCAACTTTCCCGTGTTGATCACTTTTTCATACTCGCAACAGTTTTAAAGGTTTTTCATGTGAAATTCATTCAGTGTAGTAGTTGAACATCCTGTTGTTTTCAGTTGAACTTCTGTGACGTATTTTCGCTTGCAATTTTTTCATCCATTCGTTAGTGTCACACAAATGACATTTCTTTTGTACAAATCTCTCTCACAATAATTTTTTGAACTTTCTCCGACGAAGGACTTGAACTTACATAAATGATTTCCTACTATTTTGAAATAAATTAGAAAATGACGAGATCATGATTTCTGCTTTCATCGCGAATGGAAATACACTGCGTGAAGTAGTTGAACTTCTCGTGCATGTCTGTTCGAACTTCACACTATTTTTAACGTGTTGTTTTTTGCACTGCGTGAAGTAGTTGAACTTCTAGGACGTGTCTGTACGAAATTCACTCTGTTTTTGACGTGCTGATTTTTTACATGGTGTTTTTTTGCACTACGTGAAGTAGTTGAACTTCTGGGGCATCTCTATTTGAACTTCACTCTGTTTCACTTTTTTGTATTTTTTCTTATTTGAAATACACACCATGTAGTACGTGAACTTCCGGTTGTTATCACCTTGAACTTCTCTCGGTTTGAGAGAATTATTTTAAAACACAAAAAATAACATATTTTTTTATGTATTTTGGACATGTAAATACACGGTGAACCTCTCTTAGAAGAATTTTTCAACTCTTCCTCGCCGAGCACTTGAACTTCTAGCAACCATTTTTTTTCGTTTATGAGTTGTTTTTAAAAGTGCAAAAAATGGTGTTGTGTTTTTTATTTTTTGAATACGTAAATCCTAGGTTCTAATAAACTCCGAACTTCTCTGTTATTTCAATTTGAACTTCATCTTTTTTATATTTTTGAGTAAAGAATTGTATTCGATTTTTATAAGAAAAAGTCGAACATGGAAATAGAAGGTGAACTTCTCTCGCAAGAATTTTTGAGATTCCCCGAACAGAGCACTTGAACTTTTTTCAATAAACTTTTTATGTTTTTATTTTTCTATACTTTTATTCTCACCTGAAATGCATTCCTCGCAGTACTTGAACTTCTCGTTGTTTTCACTATGAAGTTCGTCGGATTTTTATGTATACGTCGAATTATACGCAATTGAATACGTCAAAAATAGAGAAGTCCAAATTAATTTTGAAAACTACACTTTTTTAATTTTTACTTCTTCATTTTTACTCTTTAGTAACAAGGTAAACCTAAGATTTTTATAAATATCGAACTTCTCTATTTTCGTAATTTGGACTTCTTAGTTTATTTCCTCGTAGTAACGGGAAAATCCGAGGTTTCTAATAAATATTGAAACGGCCCGTTATTTAAATGTGAACTTCTAGAGTTTTTTTATTAGAAATGGTGAAAATCTTTTTTTTGATGAATTTTGCACTTCTCTATTTCAAAAAAATGAACTTCTTGTTTTCATTCTTTGATAAAGAGGAAAATCTGAATTTTGTATAACCATCGGACTGCTCTGTTTTTCATATTTGAACTTCTAGGGTATTTTAAGGGATAAAAATCCTAGGTTTTTTAATATCTGAACTTCTCTGCTTTTTTAATTTGAACTTCTTAGTTTCTTTCTTTGAAAAGAAAATAAATTGATATTTGAACGGCTACTTTTAAGCTGCTACGTTATTTTAATTTAAGCTTCTTGGTTTATTCTTTAGCAATGAGGAAATTTTGAGTTTCTTAAAAACGCCAAAAATGACGTTGTTTTGTTTTTCTTTTCCGAACTTGTAAATCCTAGGGTTTAATATACTTCAAACTTTTGTGCTATTTTAATTTGAACTTCACATTTTTATTTTAGATTAAATAATTGTTTTCTATTTTTAAATATACTTCATATACTTCAAACCTGTCCTAGGGTTTAGTATCCTAGGGTTTTCTATTTTAATTTGAAATTTTTGAACTTCTTGATTTGTTTTATAGTAACGGACAAAATTACATGTTTGTAATAAACATTGAACCGCCCTATTATTTCAATTTTAACTTCAAGTTATTTTTAGAAATGGTTAAACATACAAAACAAAATTATGTTTTTTCCACCATTTCTATGAACTTGCTATGTTATATCTTATGCAGTTTTATTTTTTTGTTTCGCGACATTTTTTTTGCTGTCGGTGAAATTTCCTAAGCAGTCATTTTTTTACTGATAAATTTCTTTAGTATGTGGTACACGTGAACTTATGAATTCCTAAAACATGAACTTCGCAGGCTATTATAATTCAAGAAAATGACACACAACAACACATATACACTTCGTGTGCTACATGCATTTTACACAGATACAAATGCACATATTTGAAAGAGCATAAAATTCTCACGCCGAGTTCAAAAAACAGAGTGATTCTTTTTCCACAAGAAATGTTGAACATTTTGGTAGGCGAACATGTACAGTTTTTCCATTCGTTTGCACGTTGAACAACATCATGTCTAGAAACTGAATTTCTCTTTTTCTTTTCTTCTAATAGAAACACAACACTATAAAGGAAATAGTGATTTCTTTTGCAATTCTTTTGCACGGGGAACCATCATCACATCAAAGAATGAACTTCTCGCCGCTGTCGTGCAGTGGGATAGGAGGGGGTTGAGGGGAGCATTGCTCATGGTCTTGATCTTGAGTTGGCCGGTGCCGGCGTCAGGGTTGGACTGCCGGAGGGAGCGCCGTCAGCTGCATGGGAGATGGCCGGCGGTGTGGACCTCCCAGTGAGTGCCTGAGGCAGGAGGCGCCACTGTGTGGGCGGCTGACTCTGGCGTGGGGTAGATCTGGTGGCACACGTCACCGAGCCCTGGTGGAGAAGTGAGGATAGAGGGGCACTGCACCAGGAGCGTATCCGAGAGGTGACGAGTCGCCGTGAGGGTCGCGACAGAGCTCCGTCGGGGGTGGCACGCACCCCTAGGAACGGCGCGTGGTGCTTCCTCAACGGGATCCAGTAGAAAATGCGAACCTCGACCGCTGGGATCCGGCAGGAGGAATGGTGACGGCTACCAGAGAGGCGGGGGGTGGCAACGCGCCGGAGAGGCAGGGGCGGCGCGCCTGCCGGAGTGGGCGGGGGAGGCCTTGCACCGGAGGGGCCAGGGAGGCCTTGCGCCGGAGTGGGCGGGGGCGCGCCAGAGGGGCCAGGGGAGGCCTTGCGCCGGAGGGGACGGGGTGGGCGGCGGCGGAGGCGCGTCCGAGACGAGGGAGGGGGCGGCGGGAGGCGCCCCAGTGCCTGGGAGGCGGCGGCGGGAGGTTGGTGGGGAAGGGGTCGCGGGAGGATGCCGAGGGGAGTGGATAAGGTGGGACGCCATGGAAACTTTTTTCTCTTACGGGAAGTTCGGGTGGGTGGAATCCAGGAACATCTCCGCGCGCCCTATATAGGGTCAATCGTGATCCGAATAACTATTTTGATCCTGGGATCAGAATAGTGCTACTCTATATATATATGATACTCCCCATTACAACCAGCCTTATAGGGCTCAATTCAAAAATCTCACCAACCAAGGTAGATGGTGAGTGGTGGAATACCTTTTGTACGTAGTTTGCAAGAACACCCAATTAATGCTTTTGTGTTCCTCAAAAATTTATGTTTTCCAATGTATTAATTGCTATACATGCATGCGTATATAAAGTACATGCATTGCTCAACTTTCTCTTAATACTTGCATGCAATGATTTAATGCACCTTGGAATCTGGACATGTGATGGAGAACAACCAAATTGAGCCTTATAAAATGGAAAAACTAAAATTTTGAGATAAGCCTATAAACCAGAAAGGAGGGAGTATATATGCATGATGCTAGTATATGATTGACAATACCTCCGTAATATAGTGCGCGCATGCATATTATCATGAGTTAGCATCTTAGGTTCCTTATTAATTACCATGCATGACACAAAGTAGTACAACATTTAGTATGATACGGTATCATGATATGATACCACACACCCTCTCTTTCATCATTTAACTGTGTGCCACATCATCCAAAAGTCTAGTTGGCATGCATCATACCGCTTGATACTCCCAGACACGACCAACCTTATTAGGGTGGCCATAGTGGGGTATCATAGCGTATCATGCACCCGAGAATAGAAAATATGATGATGTGGCAAAGAAGCAATAACATAGGTAGATACTGTAATATATATATATATATATATATATATATATATATATATATATATATATATATATATATATATATATAAATATAATAAATGCTATACTACTATGTGTCATGCATGGCCATAAATACGGTCATCTATGATATATACTCCCTCCATAAACTAATATAAGAGCGTTTAGGTCACTATTTAGTAATTTAAACGCTGTTATACTAGTTTACAGAGGGAGCTATAGTACTACTCTATGATACTATATATGCACTATGAAGGTACGTACGTAGTATCATACACTAGTATCATATGCATGATACTATATATATAGTACTATTGATACTCCCTATATAAGGCTGGCCATAGTGGTGGTATCATAGCCGACGATGTCATGCACTCGGAAATAGCAAGTATATATGCTGATGTGGCAAAGAATTAAATATATATAAAGAGGGTTAGAGTAACATATAGTAGTAGATACCGTATCATGTTAAATGCGATGCTAATTTGTGTCATGCATGTCAATAAATATGATATATATATATATATATATATATATATATATATATATATATATATATATATATATATATATATATATATACATACACTCTATGTATTATACTATGCTCTATAATTAATTAAAGGTAGTATCATATGTATTGTATATTCATGATACTAGTATATGACACTCTCCACTATACTCATGATTTCTTACCATGGAAAAAATTTAGAGGCAAAACAATGAACTCATGTTTTCATTCGAACAAAAATATGATGTTAGGTAATGTAAATGTTTTCAAAGAGCACACGATTCACTCACGAAATCCGTGTGTCCACTAAACCGTCGCCGATGCACCCCCCAACCCCTCTGCCATGCGCGCGATCTGAGTCGTGCGTTCTGATTGGCCAGAACCAAAACCCCACGGATCGTGCGTCTGCACCGTTGGATTCTCGTTGATCGAACGACGATCCTCATCCCTTTCGACAACACATGTACATGTTTTCAAATAGCCCCTTCCAAAAAAATGTTTTCAAATAGCACACGGTTCACACACAAAAGCCATGTGCCTACCAAACCGTGGCCGATGCCCCCCCTCGCTACGCATGTGATCTGAGTCATGCGTTCTGATTTGCCAGAACCCATACCCCACGGATCGTATGTCTGCACCGTTGGATGCTCCCAGATCGAATGGCAATCCTCATCCCTTTCGATAGGAAATGCAGTCCGGCTAGGAATTGATTTATATGCAAACATGCACGGTAAATGCCAAAAAATGTCTTACATATAGCACACGAGACCTGCAATGCGCCAGCAAATCAAACCCGTGGTAAAATTGTGATTGGTTTACGTGCGAAAAATTTAGATGAGAAACGATGAACTCATGTCTTCATTTCAAAATTTGTATGTCTTCATTTCAAACGAAATTATTCTGTTTGTGCACACGAGCGCTTAGAGGCAACCGTTTGCATAGGCCTTTCCGCGCGCGCGACAACAGGGGATATTTTTCACCCTTTTCACCTAGGCCGCCAACACCCCCCCATCATCCGCCCGCATTTCACTCAACTAGTCCACCCAATCTCCTTCGCCAGCTCCCCCCTCCCCCAGATCCATAGCAGAACCCTCTCCGGCACCGCCGTGCTCATCCCGGCCGTGTGCCCGCTCTTCGGCGTCAAGCCTACCTCCACTGCCGTTCCCAACACGCGACCCGCGCCTCGCCGTCTTCGTTTGCTCGCCAGCCACCCTTGAGCATATCGATGCAGTAACCCTCGCCTCTCCTGTGGTCCAGCCGGGTTTGCATTAAGAAGCCTGTTAGTTACTGCTCTCCATCACGGTGAGGCATATTTCCTCGCAATCCCTCTTTCAATTTCGTTCCGTATGTTCCCAAATTGGCTATAAAATAACGGAGAGCATGTATATGTTCATTATCTACCTTCCTTACTACATATAAGCTGTATTTGTTCCAATAAGTTACTGCATATTTACATATCGCGGGCGCCCGAGTCACACAAACTTAACAAATTAGCCGTGCATTTTCTAAATTATTGCAGGGCATGTTTAGAAAACTTGATACCAAGTTGTTAGTTTTATGCTTATCCTCCTTTCCTGAGTTTCGCATGTGTCCTCTGTAGATGCCGAGTAGCAGCGACAACACTCATTCAGGCCATGTATATTCATCTGATTCGGACAACCCTAGGTGTTCAGCAGATTGTGAGGAATCAAGTAGTCTTGAACGGGATAGAGGTGCATCAATTACCCTTCCGGTCAGGACACGAAGGAACACTCCAAGGAAGCCCACACACCAGCCTAAAGGTGTATATGAAGTAATCAAGATTGATTTAAAGTCCCGGGCTCCAACTAAACCAGATAAAGCACGCATGAGGTTCAGGAGTGTGTGTGGATTTGTTGGCAGGGCAAGGCTCAACATTAATCTGCCGGGGTTTCGGAAGGCTGACACAGAAACACGGCGAAGGATAGTCCGGGAGGTCATGGATCACTTCAACGTTCCAGAGCAATGGAGAATGCAGGTGGAACACACTGCACTGAAGAAGGCTAGGGATGCTTGGAGAAACTGGAAGCACGTGTTGTACAAGAAGTACTTGAGTGAAGGCAAGGACCCAATCCCTGCATACCCCCAAATTACAAAGGCAGACTAGGCAGAATTCAAAAGGGTCAGGGCAACTCCAGAGTTTGCTCCGAAGAGTTTCAAGCAATCAGAACTTTAGAAGAAGAACATACACCCCCACCGTATGGGTGTGGCAGGATACTACGACATGAAACTGATATGGGAACAAGAGGACAAAGAAGCAGTAGCGGCGGGTGGGAGTCCGGCCTTTAGTGAAATCAAGGGCAAACGCGCCAGAGACTACTTGCGGGCACGTGCAAAGAGGCGTGATGACAGAATTTATTACTTTGAAAACACACGTGACGCCAAACTGTATGAAGTGATGGTAGAGGCTTCCAAGATCCCTGGAAGGTTCTACAGGAACTCAGGGCCATGCGACATTCTGTCCATTGCCCTGGACACAAAAGAGCCCCCTGGCCGTGCAAGGGGTATAGGCGTTACTGTCCCGCACAAGAGGGCTTTCACTCTCAGCAAAGAAGAAAGGCTCAGCATGGAAAAAGCGAGGAGTGAAATGAAGCAGAATGCATTGTTTGAAAAGCTGAAGAAGGAGATTTATCCGGCTGTTCGAAAGGATGTTGAGGAGTCAATGATGATGATGCAGAGGACTCTAACAATGATAGATAGCCAGCAGATGGGAGGGGAGGCGGGCATGGATGATGTTGCTTATTGTGCGACAACACTGCACAAGAGTAGCTGTGCATCAGTTGACCCCAGCGACACTGAGACTACAGATGCTGGTGATGATGCTATATCTGATCTATCTGGAATGAAAGATAGACTGAAGGGCGTGCTTACACATTATGAAGGTACATTAAAATGTGCAACAACCTGGGTTTGCCCACCCTTCTTGGAAGATGGCCTCTTCTTGGACAATGTGCCATCGAAGTCGGGCTTTGTGAAGTGCTATGTGACTGAAGTAAAGCCTGGATTCAATGAATTAGCCCCGAAGAATGTCCTAGGAGACTTTGATGAGCAAAGGACCTTAGGAGAAACACTGTTACATCACATCCACTAGCCATGAAAGGAAATAGAGTTCATCGATGAGATTCCTGAAGCCCCGCCAAGAGCAACCAATGTCGCCCCTCAACCGATGACGCTCTCCTTGCCAGAGCAGCTCTCACGGGTTGATGCATAAACCTGTGATCAGCTGGACCGACTTTGTGGCGTACATGCCATGTCATCCTCTGCCCCAAAGCATCCAGTGGCAAGGCCTACAACTCCTGACGATGCACCACCAGTTCAGTTGCGGGCCGCTCAAGCAGCGGGGGGAGACCCAGCTGCAGCACACGCTCAGCAGACCAACCTAGTGGAACAGACTGCAAAGCAGTCTGATGCTTCGGAACCGCCTGCAAAGCAGTAGGTCGAACCAACTGCTCATCAGTCCGTCAGTCCTTAGGCGTGGGATCAGCATACCAATGCATCAGCACTTCCTTCTCACCAAACCAACGCGGTTGCATGGCCTCCTCAGCACACCGACAAGTTGGCACCACCTGCGCATAAACCTGACATAGCTTCAATGCATCATCAGCAGTCCAATGCCTCTGCTCCTACAGCCCAAAGATTCGTCATCGCAAAGACCGCCAACTCAGCGGTCCGGCATAGATAAACGATGCGCTAAGAAGTCCGTCCAAGCTTCACCGTCTGCTCGGCAGTCTACCGTGCGGGCAACCAGACGTTCTGCCAGAAATGCTTCAAGTACCAAGAAGGAAGTGGCCAAAAAGGCTACACCCACGACCAGGAGGAAGCGCAGCGGGAAAGTGAAGAGGAAAGAGAATGATTGCCTCTTACTTAAAGCACTCATCGCCCAGAACCAAATTAACAACAGCTTGTTCGAATCGGGGAGTAATATTATTTCTGATGCCATGGATGATGAAGAAGTAGAATTGTTGCTTGCTAAAAGAAAAGCAGACGTACTTGAAGCACGCAATTACGTCCATGGTCAGCCATTTCCTGTTGGCAAATACTTTGATGAGTGCAGCTCCAGTTGCCGCGAGTTGCATGAATATTGCATGGATCAAATGTCAGAAGGTCATCACCATTTGCTTGTCCACTACAACAGAGATCATTTCCAACACGATGCTGGTTCCATCATTGTGAGTTTTGAGGACTTACATCTCTTCTTCAACTTCAACCTGCTCGATGCCCCTTATGTTAGATGCGTGATTTTGTAAGTACTTAACAAACTCTGATAAACTTCTCCATACAAGGCTGTAAATGATAAACAACTAACTGAATTTTATTCCTCTCAGGGGATTGAACACGCAGAGAAGACAAAGTGAGATTGTGTATTTCATTGATCCTGCATTAGCAAATGGCACAACATTACATGAGAAGGACCGACGGGACTGGGCCGTTAACATGGTCGTCCGTATCTTCGAAAACACGTCCCATGCAGAATCATTTCTCTGGCCATATCACGAAGGGTAAGTCAAGTAAACAACCATGCATACACTGATTGTCTTTCAGATTTTTACATCATTCGTAAGTTCATGGCTTTTCTTAATATGTAGCAATCACTAGATATTGGTATTCATTGTTCCAAACAAGAACACAGTTTACTACATTGATTCTCTCAGAGAGTCAACAAACGCTTAGAATCTGACGCATCTTCAACAATTCTTGGATAGGTATTGAATTCTATGATGTTGAAATTAATTTGCATTCATATCTGGTTCAATAATTGATGTTCTCAAAATTCATCATCATTTGTACTGTGCTCGCATTGTGGGAAACTAAAGCAGGGAACCTGTTCAAGAGGAAACTACCTCTGCAGCACGAGATCGTTTCTCCGGTAACACACCGAATTCCATTATTTTTGGAAAATTTATCCAACAGTCTGCAAATACCTTTCCTTACGCTAGTCAAATGTTCAAGCTTTTAAATAAACCTCTTTCTATTTTTCCAAAGAAAAAATAATACATCTAACACAGGTTAGGTTGTTCCTAACAGGAGAAATACATAACTAATTTTGTACAAAAAATTTCAGTGTCCTCAACAAGAAGCAGGGACCAACCTTTGTGGATACTATGTTTGCAGACACATGATCTCCGTCTGCAAATCTGCTGATAGCTGTGATGATCCTCGCGAATTAGTCCGAGTAAGTCTATCTTAATTAATATCTTCTATTCCACTCATATGGCACATTCTGATCTTAAAAATACTACAGCTCATCTAAAAACCGAGGACCCCTGAACCGCTCCCGGCTGGTGAATTGTTGATCGTTCGGAGATTTATAAGCAACTTCTTCCTAGATCACTACATCAATCCCACTGGTGATGACAAAGATTTCAGCATGGTTTCTCCTGAAACATTGAGTAAGAGTTAGACGCTAAACATATAACGCAAGGATCCATTATTTTCCATCTAATGAGGTCTTCGTATTTCATACACTATGATTAATTATGTAATGCATAATGTGTGGACAAATCATTGGAATTTAGCTACCATATGTTCAATTGCAATTGTTGTGAAATCTGATGAATGTTCTTCCCGTGGACACTATTTGTTCAATTGAATATTGTGGCGAATTTGCTTTTTGCGTGCCAATTCAAAATGGGATATTTTTGTTTATTTGTTCAATTGAATATTGTGGCGAATTTGCTTTTTGCGTGCCGATTCAAAATGGGATATTTTTGTTTTAACCTGGCAATTGCTCCGCACATGGTTCAACTAAATGAGTGTGTGCGATCCACATCGGAAAGCATACGTCAATCGTATTGGAACTGTCGGTGATACACAATAGATCGCAAATGATTCGCAGCGCTACTACGTGTGCATAGGTTCTCCAGAACCGTTTGTGATATCGCGTTATCGCACACGAGAACTGGGAGTAAACCCAGCCCAATGCAAAAAACAATCCCAGTCGTATTTTTTTCAGGAAACGTGTGGGATCCCAAACGAAAAGCACGCGTCACTCTTGCGGCAACCGTCGATGATACCTAACAAATCACAAACGTTCTGCGGCACTTGTATGTGTGCGAAGGGGCTCCTGAACCATTTGTGATAGAACATTATCGCAGAGGTAATTGTTGGAAAACGTGTGCGATGGAGTCTAGCATGGCAAACGGGTTACGCAGAAAACTCATGTGCGATAGGGCACAAATCACACACAGTTCATATGTTGGCCCGTGTGCCTTACATACTTTTTCCCAAACGGTTTGTTACGACAGACCGTATGGTTTCACTGCATCATTAGAAACGCTTAATCACCAATACCACATGTGCGAAAGAATTTAGTGTGTGATGCATCGCACACGATTACATTTTGGAAGGCCTCTGGATCACTGTTCCATATCCCCGACGGTTTCTGGGTCGTGTGGGAAGGACCCCCTATCGCACACACTCACTTGGCGACGGTTCCGAAGGCCGTCATGGAAAGGGGTAAAAACCCGTTTGTTTAGGGCTGACGCGCACCAGTGTGATGAAAAGAAAATATATCTTGTTATTATCAGGGCTAACCTTTCAAAACATGAAGAAGCAAGATTATTGAAAGTTCTAAGGAAGCACCAGGCTGCTATTGGATATACTCTTGATGATTTAAAGGGCATTAGTCCCACTCTATGTCAGAAAAAAATTAATATGGAACCTGATGCTAAACCAGTTGTTGATCACCAATGTCGGTTAAATCGGAAGATGAAAGAGGTGGTAAGAACGGAAATATTAAA
The DNA here is from genome assembly GCA_021605205.1 of Aegilops longissima. Lineage (NCBI taxonomy): Eukaryota > Viridiplantae > Streptophyta > Magnoliopsida > Poales > Poaceae > Aegilops > Aegilops longissima. Next base: position 223,057,166 of record CM038680.1, read on the forward strand.
ACTTCTGGAAGAAGGTATAATCTATCCCATAGCTGATAGTAGATGGGTAAGTCCTGTTCATTGTGTTCCTAAGAAAGGAGGTATTACTGTTGTTCCTAATGATAAGAATGAACTTATTCCACAAAGAATTGTTACATGCTATAGAATGGTACTTGATTTAGAAAATTAAACAAAGCAACTAGAAAAGATCATTACCCTTTGCCTTTTATTGATCAAATGCTTGAAAGATTATCTAAGCACACACACTTTTGCTTCCTTGATGGATATTCTGGATTTTCACAAATACATGTATCTCAACCTGTTCAATAAAAGACCACTTTTACTTGTCCCTTTGGAACTTATGATTATAGATGTTGCCTTTTGGTTTATGTAATGCACCTGCTACCTTTCAAAGATGTATGACTACTATATTCTCTGACTTGTGTGAAAAGATTGTTGAGGTTTTCATGGATGACTTCTCTGTCTATGGGAAGTTTTTTGATGATTGTTTAAGCAATCTTGATAGAGTTTTGCAGAGATGTGAACAAACAAATCTCGTCTTGAATTGGGAGAAGTGCCACTTTATGGTTAATGAAGGCATTGTATTGGGTCAAAATTTCGGAAAGAGGTATTGAAGTGGACCAAGCTAAGGTTGATGCAATTGAGAAAATGCCATGTCCTAAGGACATCAAAGGTATTCATAGTTTCCTAGGTCATGCTGGTTTCTATAGGAGATTTATCAAAGACTTCTCTAAAATTTCTAGGCCTCTTACTAATGTTTTGCAAAAGGATATTCCTTTTGTTTTTTATGATGATTGTCTTGAAGCCTTTGAAACACTCAAGAAAGCCTTAATTTCTCCACATATTGTTCAACCACCTGATTGGAACTTGCCTTTTGAAATTGTTTGTGATGCTAGTGATTATACTGTTGGTGCTGTTCTAGGACAAAGAGTTGATAAGAAATTGAATGTTATTCATTATGCTAGTAAAACTCTAGACAGTGCTCAAAGAAATTATGCTACTACTGAAAAAGAATTCTTAGCAGTGGTGTTTGCTTGTGATAAATTTAGACCTTATATTGTTGGTTCCAAAGTAATTGTTCACACAAACCATGCTGCTATTAAATATATTATGGAAAAGAAAGATGCTAAACCTAGACTTATTCGATGGGTTCTCTTGTTGCAAGAATTTGATTTACATATCGTTGATAGAAAAGGAGCTGAGAACCCCGTAGCTGATAACTTGTCTAGGCTTGAAAATGTGCTTGATGACCCACTACCTATTTATGATAGTTTTCCTGATGAGCAGTTAGCTGCAATAAATGTTTCTCATAGCACTCCTTGGTATGCTGACTATGCTAATTACATTGTTGCTAAATATTTACCACCTAGCTTTACATACCAGGAAAAGAAAAAATTCTTCTATGATTTAAGACATTACTTTTGGGATGACCCACATCTTTATAAAGAAGGAGTAGATGGTATTATTAGACGTTGTGTACCTGAGCATGAACAGGGACAAATCCTACGAAAATGTCACTCCGAGGCTTATGGAGGGCATCATGCTGGAGATAGAACTGCACACAAGGTATTGCAGTCTGGATATTATTGGCCTACTCTCTTCAAGGATGCCCGTAAGTATGTCTGATCTTGTGATGAATGTCAAAGAATAGGTAATATCGGTAAGCATCAAGAAATGCCTATGAATTATTCACTTGCTGTTGAACCATTTGATGTTTGGGGATTTGATTACATGGGACCTTTTTCTTCCTCTAATGGGTATACACATATTTTGGTTGCTGTTGATTATGTTACTAAATGGGTAGAAGCTATTCCAACCAGTAGTGCTGATCACAACACCTCTATTAAAATGCTTAAGGAAGTTATTTTCCCAAGGTTTGGAGTCCCTAGATATTTAATGACTGACGGTGGTTCACACTTTATTCATGGTGCTTTCCATAAAATGCTTGCTAAGTATTATGTTAACCATAGAATTGCATCACCTTATCATCCTTAGTCTAGTGGTCAAGTTGAACTTAGCAATAGAGAAATAAAATTAATTTTGCAAAAGACTGTTAATAGGTCCAGGAAGAATTGGTCTAAGAAATTATATGATGTACTTTAGGCTTATAGAACATCATATAAAAATCCTGGAACATAAAGCTTATAGGGCAGTCAAAGAGCTCAACTATGATTTCACACTTGCTGGTGAAAAGAGTTTATTTGATATTAGCTCATTAGATGAGTGGAGAAACCAAGCTTATCAAAGTGCAAAATTATTCAAACAAAAAGTTAAAAGATGGCATGACAAAAGAATTCAAAAGCGTGAGTTTAAAGTCTGAGAATATGTTCTTTTGTACAACTCTCGTTTTAGATTTTTTGCAGGAAAGCTCCTCTCAAAATGGGAAGGCCCATATGTCATCGAGGAGTTTTACCAGTATGGAGCCATCAAAATAAATAATTCCGAAGGTACTAACCCGAAGGTTGTCAATGGACAACGAATAAAGCATTATATCTCACTACGCCTATTACTGTTGAAAGTAATATTATCCGAACTTTGACACCGGAAGGACACATAAAAGAGTCCTTCCGGAACACTCCAGAATCGTGAAAATAAGGAGGTACGTGATACGGTAAGTAAATGGACTCCGGAAAATCCGCAAAAATATTTTCTATCAGTTTTGGAATATTTTAGAATTTTAGAAATAAAGAAACTTCCAGGAAGCATCCCCTGGTGTGCACAAGACACCAGGGCGCGCCTGGCGCCTGGCGCGCCCAGGTGGGTTGTGCCCACCTGGGACACCTCCCGTACTCCGTTTTTCTTCCATGTACTTGTCCTCCAAGATAAAAAATCTATATATACTTCCTGAACCTCTTCTCTTTTTTCCTTGCCGTTTTCTGTCAGATCCCATATACCATGGCTGCTTCAAGCTCCTCCAAACACAAGTTCTTCAAGAACTTCATCAACCCATATTCGCGGGAGGTGGTGCAGCGCCCTCAGGTCATTGAGATGCATGAGGGGGTGCTTCACCTTCGCGATGTGCCCTGCCCCAAGGGGGCGGGAACCATGGAGGCTAGGCTTGAAGCTTTGGATAAAGATGTCTTCCGGTGCAAGGGGATGGTGGAGCGTGGACTCCATGCCAATCACCTCATGATCACGGACCTCTCTCGTGATCTCAAGGTGGATGGCAAGCCAATGAAGGACATCATCTTCACCTTCAACGAGCAAATCAACTTCCTCCAAAGCCAGATCTATGACCTCCAGAACCAAGTCTTTGAATATGAGGCGAGGTTTAAAGGTATGAGTTTGGCTGCTAGTTGCAGGACCCATGAGACTCACTCTTCCTCTTATGATGGTGGACCATTTCCATGGAAATCTGAGGACAAGGCCTCTTCTTCTTCACAACCACCATCTTCTTCACCACCAAAAGAGAACTGAGTATCGGGTATGGGCACTCCCCTTGGCTCCCGCAAAGCTTGGGGGAGGTGCCCGGTATTGTATCATCCCACTATCTTTTGCTTGTTACCTATCTTAGTTCAATCTTTTGCTTAGGTGAAATAAAGTTTATTTCGATCCTTTCTTATTTGAGAGTTTTCTTAGTGATCCATCCTTGTTATCGTGTGCAAGTTATATAATAAAGTTAGTTTGAGTTTTTGCTTTCTTTACTTTCATGTTGCAAATAAAGAAAATAAATAAGAAAGAATGAAAAAGAGAAAGGAAGTAAATAGAAGAAAGGAAATAAATCAATAAGATCATATACTAATCCTATGGTAGGTGATAGCACCACATAAGGAAACGTATACGTAGGAAATTTTATTAGAGATTGACAAACATAGCGTTAGTCAATGATGCAACTCATGAAAGAATTAATAAGGGAAGAGAACATTCACATATAGATATACTATCCTAGAACTCTTTTGTGATTGTGAGCCCTCATCAAAATATTATATGCCAAAATTGTTGACGTTGGACAAGGAAGACAACTTAATGGTTTATGTTTGTTTATATTCACATAGAAGTCATATTGTCATAGATCCTTTAACATGTGATGCTTGCCCTATCTTTGCTAGCCAAAAATTCCGCACTAAGTAGAGATACTACTTGTGTATCCAAAAACCCTTAAACCCAAATATTTTTCAAGTGTCCACCATACCTACCTAGGGATTGAGCAAGATCCCTCAAGTAAGTTGTCATCGGTGCAAAAAGGCAATAAAAATTGCTTCTAAAAGTGTGAGATCATATAGTGTAAGAGAAAATTGAGCGTTGTATGAACTTGGATGACAAAGAATAAAAGCGACAGACTGCATAATAAAGGTTGTCATCTTAAGGGGCAATACAACGTGACGTTCTCTTGCACTAAGGGATTGAGCATACAAACGAATAAGCGCATGGAAACCTCTGCTTCCCTCTGCGAAGGGCCTATCTTTTACTTTTATGTATTTACTTTTATGAAAATATTCAAATTTTCCTTTTATTCCTTTTATTTTTCTCCTTTGGCAAGCATCATGTGGTGAGGAAAGATCTAGGCACATATATCCAGTTGAATATAGACAACATGAGTTATTATTGTTGACATCACCCTTGAGGTGAGTATGTTGGGAGGCGAAACTATAACCCCTATCTTTCTATGTGTCTGGTTGAAACGTTTTGCTCATGGGTACGAGGTGAGTGTTAGCAATCATAGAAGACTATGTGATGGTTGATTATGTGGACTTGCTAAAGGCTCCGACACGTGACCCTTCCTGAAAAGATGATGAATTGTAGTTCCAAAGTTGACTAAGAACATAGTTTGTTGGTTTCTAATAGAGTTTTTGCTTTATACTTTGATTGTGTGATGAACTATTACTTATTCATGAGAAGTATATGATACCTATGTTTAATTTTGTTGCTGCTATAATCAACATGATTCTTCTATGTCCGTATTTGGTTTTTATCGACACTTGTCTCTCAAAGCATGTGGACATGTTTTTCGATATCGGTTTTCGCTTGAGGACAAGCGAGGTCTAAGCTTGGGGGAGTTGATACGTCCATTTTTCATCATGTTTTCTTAATGCTATTTATAATGTTTTTATCCATAATAATGCTTTTTGGAGTAATTCTAATGCCTTTTCTCTCATAATTTGCAAGGAACACACCAAGAGGGAGAATTCCGGCAGCTGGAAATTTGGACCTGGAAAAGCTATGTCAGGCCACCTATTCTGCACAACTACAAATAAGCTGAAACTTCACGGAGATTTTTTATGGCTTATTTAAGAAATACTAGAGCCAGTAACCACCAGAGGGGGCCACAAGGTGGGCACTACCCACCTGGGCCCGCCAGGCCCCCCAGGCGTGCCCTGGTGGGTTGTGGCCTCCTCGGCCCACCTTCGGTGCCCATCTTCTGGTATATAAGTCAATTTTGACCTAGAAAAAATAAGGATAGGGATTTCCGGACGGAGCGCCGCCGTCTTGAGGTGGAACTTGGGCAGGAGCACTTTTGCCCTCCGGCAGAGCGATTCCGCCAGAGGAACTTCCCTCCCGAAGGGGGAAATCATCGTCATCATCATCACCAACAACTCTCCCATCTTGGGGAGGGAAATCTCCATCAACATCTTCAACAGCACCATCTCATCTCAAACCCTAGTTCATCTCGTGTATTCAATCTTGTTACCGGAACTATAGATTGGTGCTTGTGGGTGACTAGTAGTGTTGATTGCATCTTGTAGTTGATTACTATATGGTTTATTTGGTGGAAGATTATATGTTCAGATCCATTATGCTATTTAATACTCCTCTTATCATGAACATGTTTATCATTTGTGAGTAGTTACTTTTGTTCTTCAGGTCACAGGAGAAATCATGATGCAAGTAATCATGTGAACTTGATATGTGTTCGATATTTTGATAGTATGTATGTTGTTATTCCCTTAGTGGTGTCATGTGAACGTTGACTACATGACGCTTCACCATATTTGGTCCTAAGGGAATGCATTGTGGAGAGCAATTAGATGATGGGGTGCGAGAGTGACATAAATTTAAACCCCAGTTTATGCGCTATTCCGTAAGGGACCGATTGGATCCTAGCGTTTAATGCTATGGTTAGAATTGATTCTTAATACTTTTCTCATAGTTGCGGATGCTTGTAGGAGGGTTAATCATATATAGGAGGTTTGTTCAAGTAAGAACTACACCTAAGCACCGGTCCACCCACATATCAAATTATCAAAGTAGCGAACACAAATCAAACCAACATGATGAAAGTGACTAGATGAAATTCTCGTGTACCCTCAAGAACGCTTTGCTTATCATAAGAGACCGTTTTGGCCTGTCCTTTACCTCAATAGGATTGGGCTACCTTGCTGCATACTTGTTACTATTATCGTTAATTGATCGTTACAAATTATCTTGCTATCAAACTACTCAACTACTTAGAATTTCAGCACTTGCAGACATTACCTTACTGAAAACTACTTATCATTTCCTTCTGCTCCTTGTTGGGTTCGACACTCTTACTTATCGAAAAGATCTACAGTTGATCCCCTATACTTTTGGGTCATCAACATACCACTAGTACGTACTACTAGTACTACTACTACTCGTTCTCCTATAAACCTTGCGCTTGGCATCTCCAAAATATTAACCTTGCGATTGGCTCTTCGCCTCTTCGGGAAGTCGAGCAATATATCGTTCTGGCTATCTGAGACCGAATGAATTGTTGCATGTCCAACACGTGGGCGACGTTAGAGCGAGGGGCGAGGGAGAGTGTGTACTATTACATATGTTTCAATATGGACTTCATACAGAGCAAAATGAGTGAATCTACACTCTAAAATACGTCTATATACATTAGTGTTTGGAGTATGTACTAGTAGTCCATATTGAAATCTAATAAAGACATATATTTCAAACGATATGATAATCTCTCTAACCAAGGTAGGGACGAGGAGTAAACGGAGGGAGTAGTAGAATTTTCTCCTCGTCCTGCGACCCACCGCGAGCGTGGGCGAGGGAGCGGGCGTAAGGTATAGTAAGCAAGATTCACCTCGTCCTGCGAGCCACCGCGCCCGTGGGCAGGGGAGACAGCGTATTAAGCAAGCTTCTCCTCATTCTACGAGTTGGCGGGACACATCAAAAGTAATACGTACAGGTCATGTCCAGTGTATAGAGCCTTGCCACTAAGGTAGGCCCCACATGGTTTGCCTCTTTTTTAACATAACGCGTCAAGTCGCAATTTGTTTGTTCACCCGTGGTAGAAGATCTTCCATCAAGTGGACAACCAATACACGTGTTAAATTACCACGTGGGCTGCCTTTTCGTACAGAAATGAGCTCCAGCATGTACCCGCGCGGGTGTGGTTGGGAAAGAGACGGGAGTACGTGCGTCGTGCGTGCACCTCTTCTCTTCGTGCACGTCCCCCACCTACGTGGGTGTGTGTGAGAGAGATGCAAACCTATACAGATGGCGTGTGCGTTCATGAGTGTTTTTTGTTGGGGGTGTGATTTCGTGAATGTATTTGTGGGAATATGTGTCGATGATATCTCAAACAAAAATTTGACACATGCAATGTCTATGAAATAGAGGCCTATCTGTATCATATATAGAGGGGGTGATCCACGAGAAGAGAGGGAGGGGTCATAGATATCGATAGAGTCGAAGAGAGGATCAAGTGGGTGGGTGCGAGATCGATGAAGAGAGCCATCGAAATTATGTGTGTGAAAGTCAAAGGTATAGGGAGACTGGCCTACTGGAACGTCACAGGGCACAGGGCAAGTTTGTGTGTGGCAGGGAGACATGACTAGAGCGCTCGATGTATCAGTGTGTGTGAGGGGGAGGCAGAGACCTAACTAGAGAGGTAGAACGACTCGTATATGTGTTGAGAAGAGACCCAGCTATGTTTTGAGGGAGATTAGTCGACATCCATACATAAGTGAAGGACGGGAAATAGGTTGGGACAGAGAGAGAGAGAGAGAGAGAGAGAGAGAGAGAGAGAGAGAGGAGAGAGAGGGAGGCAGGGAGGGAGAGGGGTAGAGTGCTGGACGGGTGACGGAGTTTCTTCTCGAAGATGGTGGGAAAGGCCTACTAGACAAACTGAGGGTAGAACTGCAATATTATCAATAAGAGTGGGGATATGTTTTTGTGTGTGCGTGTGCATGATAGATGTGTCGGGACGCATGCATGGATGATGATGGGGGACCATGTGTTTGGTAAGCGAACCTAACTAGATCGATATATCAAATGTTGTTTGTCAGAGGAAGGGAGAGACATAACTAATGAGGTAGATCGATCGACGCGTGGGAAAAAACGAGTTATAACGACCTAGCTAGCTATATGTATACCGGGAGATCGATCGGTGTACATCCATTTGTTAGAGGCAAATAAGGTCCAGCGAGATGGATAGACAGAGAGAATGGAGCTAGGAGGTGGTGTGAGAGGCCTAGCTACTAGCTAGATACGGGGAGGAGTGTGCGATTGTGATAACGATGAAAATAGGGGTGAGAGTTTACACGTGTGTGGGACCATATGAGAGACACGAGGCATGGACACATAAAGGAGGAGATGGAAGGTGCGTGTGTATGTTGTAGGCAGACATTGCTGGAGAGGTTTATTGATCGGTGTGTGTCGGAAAGGAGTTGTGGAGACTGTGGGAGAACGACCTAAAGAAAAAAAATGAATGTGCGCGATGGATAGAATGCTGAAGGAGGGGGAGGGCGTGTGCATGCACGAGAGAAAGTTAGTGCTAGCTACACAGGTTAGAGGATAGTGTGGGTGTAAGAGACTAACAAAGATCATAATTCGATATGAAAGTGGATTCATATATTTGAATATGAGATCATACTGTTATAAACATATGCATGCATGAATATAGCGGTGATACGCGTGTTGTGGTTTTGCACATGTTATACCATAATGTGATAATGCATGGTGTTTGCAACTCACAGCTAAATATCGAACAATCTAGACCATACTATACATCGAACAATCTCACATTTTATTTGAATTCGTGATAATATGTGGCGTTTGTAGCTTACAACTAAAAATCGAACAATCTAAACCATACTATATATCGAACAATCTCACATTTTATTTGAATTTGTGGTAATGTGTGGCGTTTGCAACTCACATCTAAATACTTGTAGGCGAAGGGGGCGGGGCACCATACATTATCTAATAAACACATTATACATATGAGACATGGTTTAGATTATGAAGATCTAGCTAGAGCTTGAAATGTACTGTGATTTGAAATCAACATAAAGTGGATTGAAAAAATCGAGTTCGAGTTCATATAGTACACATAGTTCATGTCGACCTAAGAGTCCATTTTCTTTCCTTCTTTGAGAGCCCGGCCTGAGAGTCATAATTGACCTACTTGGCATTGCGTTACTACTCGGCCCATATTCAACGACACCTCACTGGCCCAAACAAGTGTACATCATCGAAAAGACACTGAGCTCAAATTATAACTTGAAGAAAGGAGATATACTCTGAACACTGGAGAATGGTGATGCCATCATTTAGCCCACCAGCAGTTCGAGACAATAAACAGTTCGAAACAACGATATATACAACATTCAAACACTGACTAGTGACTACTACTGACATAAACAGCAAGACATGATAGTTCATAAGAAGTCTTGCTACACCACCAAAATGCACCTATCTGCAGCGCTCAAAATCTCGCTATTCAGACGAGAATGACATTCTAAATAGAGGCAACTATTACATAGTAAGAGTGACATAGACGAGGATGACCAAATGACAATGAATGTGCATAACAAAAGAGAGAACCACCCATCCTGTCGGGGATATACCCCGCGGCGTAAACCGGCCGGAAGTATAACCCGGCCGGACTTGGCGGTTTATTTGAGACCCCGCTGACACTTGGCGGTTCACCGGCGACCCGTTTGGACCTGGCGGTTCACGACTCATTAGTAATCCGGCAGGCGGGTGCAAGGAGCGACAAGACCCGGTGGCCCAACGGGCGGTTCATGAAGGCCGGTTCGTACTATGGTGGGCCGGTTTAAGAGAAAAGGCATAAGGAATATTTTTCTTACAAGGAGTTAAGACCTGGACTTGTATCCTGTTCGTATTATAGATAGACTAGTCCTAATCCTAATAGGACTCCACATGTAACCCGCCCCTTCAACATATATAAGGAGGGGCAGGGCTCCCCAAAAGGGGGATAAGCAAGAAACAATCTCTAGGGCTAGACACAAAGGGAGAGCCGGCTTATGCGGCGACTTTCTCATGATCATAATGAGACCTAGCCACAAACAGCATGCAGGGTTATTACCGGATGATGTTTCCCGGGGCCCGAAGCTGTCTAAATCCTTGTCTTGTGTTGCGTCTCTTGATTCCGCTCAACCCCTCTCAAGCTACCACATAGATGCGTTGGCCTCGCGACTAAGTCCTGACACTAAGGACATCTGCCGTGACAAATCCACGACAGTTGGCGCCCACCGTGGGGCTATCGCACAATGGTGTTGAGTTCTTGAAGGGATCTTTTCTAGGGATCGAGAAGTTTGCAACCGTCCAATATGAGTTTTGAGTTCAAGAGAATTTAGGGTTTGGCGTTCCTGTGTATACTGCCGATAAAACGTGATCCGTCGAATCCGGACAGAAGATCAATATTTTGCTGCTAGTCGCATGTCGCCAAGGCCGACAGGAATTGTGCTCCAGCTGCCACACACCGCGTCAGATCAATCTATGTCAGCATACGCGTGAGGAGGCAAGGGTCAAGACCTAAGGCGGTTTCATAAAATTGATCTGCTAAAGACTGCTAGTACTACGGTGCTACTCTTTCCGGCGTCAGGACCGAGTAAAATCCAAAGGATATGTCGAAAGCTACTACTGCTTTGTGCTAGCAAATCATTTGATTGGTACGAGCAAACTGAGGCTACCAGGAAAAAGAACGAGGCAACAATCTTTCAAGAGACGGAAAAGGAAGAGTTTTTCTGGCAACGCTCGTCTACAGATCTGGCAAGCCGAGTACAACTAGTACTCGCGTGCATCATAAAAAAAGAGGCAATGATTAAAAAAAAAACAGGAGGCACTCGCAGACACGGACTCGCCTACGCCGCTGTCGCTTTGCTTCGTCGGCTGCCTACTAGACTTCTCAAGCTCACCCACCCCTGCGAGTCCTCGCTCCCGCGCAGCAGCCGCACCGGCTGTGCGGCCTCTACAGAGAGCTGCTTCGCCGGTTTCCACCTCCCCGGCTCACCTCGACGCTGTGACCTGCCGCTTTGGCATCGCCCGCCTCCGCATCGCTACTACTTCTACAGCAGTGGCCTCCGAGCCGCGGCGACGACCCGCCACGAGCTGCTACACCTCTGCTGAGCCGTCTCCGAACAAATCGCCATGGCTCCAGGGTCAAGCCGCTTTAACCGCAGGCCGTGCTGTATTAAACCGCCGTGCTCACCTCCTAGACTGCAGGCCTGCACTGCATCTAAGCCGCCCGTCTGCTGAGAGCTACCATTATTTCAGTCAACCGAACCGACCAACTCAGTCTCAAACAGAGCCGTCTTCCACTGCTGGGCTGCTTCAAGGACCGTCTGCGAGTCGCCGCCTGGCCTTAACCACGGGCGAAGCTGTTGTCCCATCTTTCCTTGTGTTGTTCCCGCTGCTGTGGTCTACCTCTGCCTTGGGCTAGCTTCAGTCGTACCACGACGCGCTGCTAGCTCACCACCACTGCCGGATCAAATCCCAGGAAACCTACAGCCGTGCATCAACAGGTTGCTGCTACCTGCGAATATGTGGTTGTGGCAGCAACAAGAACTGCGTTGTACAACCACATGTGCTCAGACAGAAATTGCAAGGAAGGCCATGTGGGGCGGCAGCATGCTGTCAAAAGCTGCAAGCCCGACGCTACGTGGCGAACAATCAACAATGGGAATCTGATGACAGAAGTATCCATGAAACCAAGCCTAATAATGTGCTACTAGCTGACGTGGAGAACCAAATCCAAGGTCCACTACTAATAGTACTTCTCACGAGAGTACTACATGAGAACCATTAGTATCACGTACATCAGAAAAATCATCAGGACGCGCATCAAGCATTATACATCATCAGTGTCCGCGTTTATCAGACAAAATATATCAGGTGCTATTTTTTCTGTCTACTTTTAGTATGTATTGTTTCATCAAAGAACAATTACTTGGTCTATGATAATTTTTCGCAGGACCATTATTCCTTACAAGGGTGTTGCATAAAGGGTGCGCGCGAGCATTATTTGTGCAAGTCACTGCCCCCGCTACATCCGCACGCGTGACTGACTCATCGTCCGCGTCCATGTTTTGTCTCGCCCGGGTCCGGGCTGTTTCCAACGCTGTGGCCGTTTTTCCCGACCGCACCGGCTTACAATGCCACGGATGACTCGCCCGTCCGCTCTCGCGTCCGGATCACGCGCCCGCGCCGGTTTACAACACGGAGGACAACTTGCTCATCCGCACCAGTTTACAACACCGCGGCCGGATCATCTGTCTGCTCGTCTGGCCGACTTGTCATTTCAGCTTCACCGTGGTGATCATCAACTCCGCGGTGGGTAATTCCGACCTAACATATCAGGTGATATCCATCTAAAGGCTATTTTATTAGCGCATATTATTTTTGTCAAGGAACAATTACTTTGGCATGTGATGTTTTTTGACGCAGGACAATTGTTCATTACAAATGAGGTGTTATATTACGGGCACGGAGCACGCGCTGGCAACGTCCTGCCCGGTGTTCGTCCGTATCACATTACACGGAGAATGGACGCGTGCAAGACGCCGCCCTTACGGCCCGGTTTACATCAGCATTGCCGGGACCGCGCCTGCGATTAACTCGCCCGTCTGTGCCGTTTTAATGACATCGGTGCCGTTGCTCCTCGTCTGGACCAGCTTACAATGCCGCAACCGACTCATCTGTCCGAGCTGCCCCTGATGTTGCGGTCGTCCGTCTCTCGCGGCCTGGTCTACATCAACATACCAGGCTGCACCTGTCTGCATGAGCAAGTCACAGCTCGGGTAGCCCGGTTTCCTTTCAAAATGGAGGCAAATTATCATATACTATCAACTGCCGTCTGCACTGGGTGGCTCAAGGGGCAGGCACACAAGTTGTCGCCACTACAGTTTGGTTAAATTCAAATCGCCAGTTGGAAGGAACCATTGGCCGAGTTGCTGACATGGCTCATACGGGATCGTTTATAACCCGCCGCAGTCACCTCAACCTTCTGTGGATTCACATCGGGCTATCAACAGCGATGATATACAACTTATGCCGGTTTATATCACGAACACATATGGAGAGTCTCAAGCCAACTCCTCGAGTCACCTTTGAGACTCGGGGGCTACGATGACATGACTCAGCAAATCTTGCCAGTTTCAGCAAAATTAAGAACCCTAGGACGATGGAGGGAAAGATAACCCGATCCCGGAGGCTCCTGTTGTATTGATGAAAACTTAAAGGCCGTCAGAAAATTTCTGGCTTAGAAAGTATATGACAGTTACAAAATCCTGGCTCAATGAAGAAGTCCCGGGTCATCAGAAAGGATTCCGGTTTAAAATCCGGCTCAAGGGAAGTCAGTCTCACTGAAGCTCTCAAATATCCGGGTTACAATCCGGTTCAAGGGAAATCTGTTCTCCTGCAAAGCTCTGTAGCTCTCAAAATCCGGTTTAAAAATGTCCGGTTCAAAAAGGAATTAACTTCTCGCAAGTTCGTGTTTAAAGGCAGTCAGAAAATTTCTGGCTGAAAATGAAGATTCCGGTTTAAAATCCGGTTCAAGGGAAAGATGTCTCCCACAAATCTTTGAAGCTCTTGATATCCGGTTCAAAATCCCGGTCCAAGAAGGATTTATCTCTTACAAAAAGTTAAAGGGTGCCAAAAAGGACCTGCTGCCATGATGCGCGGTTCAAACATGGGTATCATGCCTTATTAGTTTATCATATTATTGATCACTTGGGGGCTTGGTCATGTATGAACCATAATCACACCTCTTGATCGGCTCAATGCCACAACATCACTTGGGGGCTTGGTCATATCCGAACCATAGCCACGCCTCTTGATCGGCGTAATGCCACGATGTCATTTGGGGGCTTTGGTCGTGTCCGCACCATAGCAACACCTTTTGATAGGCGAAAGCCACAACATCACTTGGGGACTTAGTCACGTCTGAACCAGTCACGCCTCTTGATCGGCCTAGTGCCATAGCATCACTTGGGGGCTTGGTCGAACCCGAACCATAGCTACACCTCTTGATCGGCGTAATGCCAAAGCATCATTTGGGGACCTGGCTGACTTGAACCATAGCTACGCCTTTTGGGGGCATGGTCTTGTCCGACCATGGTAATGCCTCTTGATCGGCTCAAAGCCTCATTTGCAATGGTTTTATCCTTGCCTTTACTTGAATTCTGTTTTTATCTTGATAAACATTTCTTTGTTGCATTTTCAAACCGACATTGTTAATCCGGTTCAACTGTCAATTTCAAATTGACAGAACACGGTCAAATCTTAATCCGGAGACTATCTGCCCGGTCTGATTTTCTGTTACCATCCTATTATGGAGTAAACCGGTGTTTATTATAACCCGGAGCGGTTTACATTGTAAACTGGCCTTATATTAACATGAGCTGTTTTCTCCAAAGTTTGGGATTTCAACCCCGCTTCAAGATTGGCCAGCCAACATCATGCCTGAAGGTGGCAGGGCCTTTTAAGCTTCTTAACTGCAGAAAACAGTTTGGAGACATATGATTCAAACAGGCATCACTTGAAGATAAATATGCGAAGGCATACCAAGACCGATGGTCTAAACCGCCTCGTTCACGCTTGGTTTGACTACAAGTCACCAGATTCTATATGGTTAATCCAGTGTTTATCACAAACCCGGTACAGTTTTATCATAAACCGGCACAATACGGAAGGGGTTATCATTACTCAAGATTGGGGTTATCACTCTTACTACAAAAAGTTGGTAAACCAACGATGTGATTTAATGTCACAGGTATGATATATTTCATATTTGATTATTCTTAAGTGGAGCCTTGGTTATAAACCGGGTTATATGTTGGGCATTATGATTCCGTCCGTGATAAACCGCCATGACACTTTAAACTTGTTGTATGCAGAAACAGGTTGAATAAAGCATGATGATAAATTATCCGGTGTTTATTAAACCGGCCTGGCTTTAAGACGATAAGTCGCCAGTATATGATGAGAAATTATCTGATGTTTGTTAACCCGGCCTAGCTTTGGATTATAAGTTGCCAGTATATATTTGGATTGCGCCATTGGAATCATGCGCTTATAAATCATTGGGTAATATTATTCAAATAGCCAAACTTGGCTGAATTTTCATTATGATATTGAATGAATAAGGTTTTCATACTGGATTATATTATCTTGAATAGCCAACATGGCTGGATTTTATTATGGTTATTAATAACCAGTATTATGATTAAGGTTTTAAAAGTCGCTTTAGCGCAATGGCTATTATATTATCAATGGATATGATTTATTCTACAATTGAAAGGAATAGTCCCAAGTCGCTGCAGGCTTACGACCCGGCACTTGGGGGCTACATTATTCAAATTGAGGTTATATGCAAGTCTCATGTCGCTGCAAGTATGCACCATGACACTTGGGGGCTAATGCAAAGTCATTTTTTGCTCATCTTATTGAAGACCCAACTCATCATATCATAATGAGCCGGCCCTTGGGGGCTACCAATTGCTCCCATCAAAAATTCAAGGTATACAAGCCTTAATCCATTATATTAAAGGGTTCATTGCTCGGTTGGTAAAACACAAAGCTCTTAACCTTGTTGAAGTATATATCAATTCCTGGTTCAGTATTATCTTACTAAGCCAGCCCTTGGGGGCTACACATCACTGCTCAAATCTATATGATTATATTTACAAAGTCCCTGCTCATTATTGCATAATGACCGGCCCTTGGGGCTACAATTGGTTGAAGTTTTTGAGCATCAGTAATTACAAGTCCTGTGTCTTTGCAAGCATGACAACCCGCACTTGGGGCTACATAATATGGAGTGTTTAGTTTTTATTCATGACTGGATGAACAACATGGATTTCTTCAAAAGTGGCAGTATTCATATTGAAGCAAGTCTTAAACCATCACTTTGTTCTGCTCAAGACTTGGGGGCTACAGGTAATATGCATATAAGGAGAAATATTTTCAAATTCTCAGTTTTGAGCAAACCAGATTGACCCGGCATCACCAATTAATCATTATGACCCTGTGGCTGCAACCCGGCATCATCAACAATCATGAACCGGCGTTGGCAATAGTCATGACCCGGAATTATCAGTTTTTATAACCCGACAATGGTGGTTATCATAAACCGACAAGTTCTACATCTTCAAACCGGCTGAATATTAGATGAGTATTTCAAGACCAACATTTCTTAAGCCGGCGCTTTGGAAGCCGACTCAAGTGGATTATTCTTCACCATATTTTTCTATGAGAAACCAACGTCAGCAATTTGAGTATGAAGCTAGTTATTGACCTGGATTTTCTAGAAGGAGGAAATGACAAAGACTTAAGGATGATCAGGAGCCGGTTTACAAGAATTCTTAACCCGGAGCACAACCTGTCAAATTTGTTCTTGGTTTTATTTTACAGGATCAGTTTAACATGGATAAATCCAAATTAAACTGGGGGCTAATGTCGGGGATATACCCCGCGGCGTAAACCGGCCGGAAGTATAACCCGACCGGACTTGGCGGTTTATTTGAGACCCCGCTGACACTTGGCGGTTCACCGGCGACCCGTTTGGACCTGGCGGTTCACGACTCATTAGTAATCCGGCAGGCGGGTGCGAGGAGCGACAAGACCCGGTGGCCCAACGGGCGGTTCATGAAGGCCGGTTCATACTATGGTGGGCCGGTTTAAGAGAAAAGGCACAAGGAATATTTGTCTTACAAGGAGTTAAGACCTGGACTTGTATCCGTTTTGTATTAGAGATAGACTAGTCCTAATCCTAATAGCACTCCACATGTAACCCGCCCCTTCAACATATATAAGGAGGGGCAGGGCTCCCCAAAAGGGGGAGAAGCAAGAAACAATATCTAGGGCTAGACACAAAGGGAGAGCCGGCTTATGCGGCGACTTTCTCATGATCATAACGAGACCTAGCCACAAACAGCATGTAGGGTTATTACCGGATGATGTTTCCCGGGGCCCGAAGCTGTCTAAATCCTTGTCTTGTGTTGCGTCTCTTGATTCCGCTCAACCCCTCTCAAGCTACCACATAGATGTGTTGGCCTCACGACTAAGTCCTGACACTAAGGACATCTGCCGTGACAAATCCACGACACATCCAGAACAAGCAGCTAAGACAACAGGTCATTCAAAGAGGGATGATCCAACACCATCATAATTTGCAGCCCCACTTCAGCCACTAGTGATTCAGAGACACCAGAACTCCACCCTTTCGATGCAACATTCCAATTACCTATCAACCCTGAAGGCTTGAACCACATCACTGCCTCTCGGACTTGAGACATCTAAGGATCAAAGTTAATCCAGATGCCTTTGTCATTGTTGACAATCAGGGGAGTCTGCTCCCGAAGTCCTAGGGCTCGCCGTGTAGACATAGTTTTCCCTAGCAAAAAGAGCCTCTCTGCCATCAAGGTCCTTGCCAACGGTGATCTCTTGGTTAATCAGATAATTGAGTCTGCGAAACATAGAGTGTGAACCAAGGCTGTTTACCCGCCTCCAACTCAAAAATCCTAAAGGCCCCAACAAGCTAGTATCCTGCTCATAGACGTAACAACCACTGTCCAGATACTCACGTATTTCACGGTGCTTGTACACAGTGGGGTTTTTGCAATGTAACTTTTCCGGCTCATGTATGCGAATGATCATCAGTCTTTTGCCGTCGTCTGATCGAGCGAGGAACCATTTGTGCTTCCCTGTTTTTGTCAAAGGTGGTGTAATTACAAAGGGCAATAACTCTAGGGACACTTCATCATATAAAAAGGCAGGCATTGTTAATGTAAGATCAGCATTATTCAGAGTATGAGTAGGATAATGCAAGAAACAACATTGATCTATCCCTGTTGGAACAGAGAGGAAAATACAGGGATATGTATACTTGGTTCAAAAATATAGAAGTGCCATGCATGGTTATACTCATGTTATCTCGCAACTGATTCTTCACAGGAAACTACCTGTCATGCATGTCATGTAATCCTGTTCTGTCCTCCCAAACAAATTCTTCAAGGAAACTAACAGACCATGCATTGCTATATACTCATGTTCTGTGGGAAATTTTTTGTGAGGATATTATTCTAGCCATTGATTGCTGAAGGGCGAATATAGGTATGTACACATGGTAAGCATTACAGGATTTCACTACTTCCAAATATAGAGTTCTCCATATGCACATTTACTTCCCTAATGTATGGTCAGATGAAACCAACAGCGTGATGCATGTTTCTACATCATGAAAATGAGGAAAATAACATGGCTATTGATACACACTCATATTTAGTAGTATATAGATTTCTATAAAGTAAGGAGAATATCCATATCTTCCTAACCATTCGATTATTCAAGGGTACAAATTGGCTGTAATGACATGGTCACAATCGCAAGAATTAACTCATTCCAAATATAGCTGATTTACTATGTCTCTAATAATCTGCCATAGTTCTACTCAAATTCTGCTCAAACAGGGATATGTCAATCATCACAAAAAGTTCAAACAGTGTCATGGCATTATCATTAAAATTAGACGGAAACAACTTACACACACCGTCCCAGCAATACTTGGTGCCATCTACTTTGTCAATCGCGTAGATGATGCCATTGTGTTCAATAGCATCACAGAAGTGTGTATCAGCTTTGACGATCCACTGCGAGGTGAGTCATCTCCAACTAAAGAAGGCACTGGCGGAAAGATAGGCGAGTCCGCGGTCCAACAAGGCAATTAGCTTGAAGTCTGCGTAATCTGCATATTGTGTGGGCACATGGAAGATTACAATCTTCTGCAAAACAAAGTCCGTCCAACCGACATGGTAATCTAGATGACTTGGACCGCGACGGTAAAACCCTACATACTCCAACAAAGCAAGGATAATCTCATGGGAGGTGTCGAAGTTCACGAGCACCAACTTTTTCCCATCTTCTCTGATGGCATCCATCCCGTGGGAGTTCATGCGGACCCAGTACATACCTGCCAAGAAGTTTTGGGTGATGGTGATCGGATCGAAGTCGAGGGAAATGATGTATGGTGACCCACTACATACCTGCAAAGAAGTTTCGGCTATTGGAGGCCAGATTGAAGTCGAGAGGCATCATGTACGCCTCTGTATCATGGTGGGCAAATTTTGCTACACCAGATAACAGCAAGCAGGGTGTCTTGAAAAGCTGAGGCCTTGCTTCGACAATGGATGTGTGCATGTCCCTCGAGCATGTAGCCAGCCATACGTCACTCAAAATATCCATACACAAACAACAGAGGTCGAGGATGTCACTGGGAGATTGCTCCAGTCGCGGCTCATATGGATGCTCTATGGTTCACATTCGGCCATGGTAGAGTTTGGAAGGTGGGGTTTTTGGGGGCTTGATTTATGGGGGAGAAGGCTCTCGGTGCTGGAGCGGCTAGCAAGGGAATAGTGGTATTGGGGTAGGCGAGCGAGGCGAGGGTACGCGGGGGCATAGTGAGATGATGAAGAGTAACGATCTCCGGCGATACGGAGATGGAGATGAAGTGATGCTAAAGGAGAGGGAGATGATGCGAGGCATGCTATACAGTGGCGATGACAGTGACTGCACAATGCACAAGGTGAGGCTGACTTTGTAACCCGAACACGCCACCTGGACTAGTGTCACCTCGGGAACAGGGTCTTGTCACTTCGCTGTGAGGACCGTATGAATAATATTTTTACCATCAAGTGTACCAGAGTTGTACTACTACTAGTAGTAACATATAGAGTAGTACTGTAGTATAGCGGAAATAGGTCTCCCATGCTAGCATGCCTCTGGGTTCACTTCATCCTCCAGGTAGCATCTATATTGCGAGCGGAACCAAATTCTCAAGCATGTGGAAGCACGAAGTTGGGCTTTTCTTATTTTAGGATAACCGCATATTACTTAACCAGAAAAGGTTGTGTCTCGCAGCCACACGCCAATATCAATCTGAACCAGCTACGACACATTTTTTGTGCAAAGAGATGGATATGTTTGTATATCTGTTCGCCCTCCCAAGTGGGTTTTGCATAGGTCCCACCTGTCAGGAGGAGTGCAAAAATAAAAAGGAACCATAAAATGTTTCTCCACAGTGATTCAAAAGAGTGATCTCAACTAACCAGTGGCACATGTAGCGATAGAAGGATGGGCACGTACACGGACGTGGAACACTCCTCAGTAGACTACACGCATAGCCTTTTCGTTTTGCAGGTTGGTCTACCTAGCCGTCTAATCAACTGCCTAGATGCCACTTCTCTCATTTACTTCTCCACCGGGAACCGACTTTCCTAGGCTTCTTCACCTCGCCTTCATTTGCATTCAAACCCCACTAGATTCACATCCTCCCGGAGTAATTCCGAAGCCCCTTTAAATAATCATCTTCTTCAATTAGACTAGCCATCCTAATCCTAATTCTCCAAACCATAGCCCTCATTCCAGCGGTTCCAAATGGCGAAAGAGATCCCTATGCAGGTTTTTAGCGTCAAACATGTCCTCTTCGAATGCTCATTGAGCATAGTTGCCACCGTCAGCGACCACCCAAGGGTCATTCGGGAGTGAATCAACAATGGATCCAACTCCCTCCAAAAGGTGGAGATGAAGGTCGTCGATCTCGACGCAGAGTACACGGAGCGTGCCACGGGGAAGATCTAATTGTTTGGAAACATTGCATGGAAAAAAAAAAATTCTACGCACAAGCAAGATCACTCCATGGAGATGCATAGCAACGAGATGGGAGAGTGTGTCTATGTACCCTCGTAGACCGTAAGCGGAAGAGTTTGTTAACGTGGTTGATGTAGTCAAACTTCTTTGCAATCCAACCGATCAAGTACCGAACGTACGGCACCTCCGTGTTTAGCACACATTCAGCTCGGTGATGTCCTCGCCTTCTTAATCCAGCAAGACGACGAAGCAGTGGATGAGTTCCGACAGCATGACGGCGTGGTGACAGTGATGGTGAAGATATCTCCACAGGGCTTCGCCTAAGCACTACGAAAATATGACCGAGGGACTAAACTGTGGAGGGGGGCGCCGCACACGGCTAAGATATTGTCGTGGTTATGTGTGGCACCCCTCCCACATATATATTGGTGGGCAGAGGAGGGAGCATCTAGGAGGCGCCCGCCTTACCATATTTGCCGGAGGGGGAAGGAAAGGGGGGAGAGGGAAGGAAGGGGGAGGCCGAATCCCCTCCTTTCCTTTATCCCACTTGGCCGGCTGCCATAGGGGGTGCACCAGCCCCTTGTGGGCTGGTGTGCTCGCCTCTAATGGCCCAATAGGCCCATTACCCTCCCGGGGGTGTCCGGTACCCCCTTCGGTATTCCCATGACTACCTGGTACACTCCAAAATACTTCTGGTGTCCAAATACCATCGTCCTATATATCAATCTTTACCTCCGGATCTCCTTGTCATGTCCGTGATCTCATCGGGGACTCCGAACAACATTTGGTCACCAAATCATATAACTCATATGACGCTATATTGTCAATGAACGTTAAGCATGCAGACCCTACGGGTTCGAGAACTATGTAGACATGACCGAGACACCTCTTCGGTCAATAATCAATAGAGGAACCTGGATGCCCATATTGGCTCCTACATATTTTACGAAGATCTTGTAGCGACCATACCTCAAAGCATCGATCTCGTGCATCGCTGTCATCCTCGGATCGATAATCCGACACGCACAAAGATTTGAGGATTTATAACAGAGTAGCAATCACACACTTATTACATCGAATGTCTCAAAAGAGTACCTGGGATGGACTTTTGAATATTTGCACCAATGTCATCAGTCGAAGAGGCCCATTGTCATTCTCAAATTGGACTTTGAGAAGGCTTTTGACTCTGTTGAGCA
Organism: Aegilops longissima; assembly: GCA_021605205.1. Lineage (NCBI taxonomy): Eukaryota > Viridiplantae > Streptophyta > Magnoliopsida > Poales > Poaceae > Aegilops > Aegilops longissima. Next base: position 223,079,173 of record CM038680.1, read on the forward strand.
CGAGGCTATCTTCCAAATCCTAAGGTTTAAGGGTTTTAATGAGAAGTGGATTCTTTGGATGAAGCAGTCCTCGCCATTGGCACCTCATCTGCTTTTGCTTAATGGGGTCCCCGGAGGAAATTTGTTTGCAAAAAGGGGTTAGGGGTGGTGACCTCAGATCCCTCTCGCTCTTTGTTATTGCTGCAGATCTGCTCCAAGCAAAGGATAAATGACATGTTCAAGAGGAATTCTTCACCCACGATACCTTGCCATGATGCAGATTACCCGTGATTCAATACGCCGATGATACATTGATCATCCTACCGACAGAGCACAACTTCGGCTTTGAAGGATATGTTAAAGGTTTTTCTCAATCGACCGGGTGCGGATGTCAACTACCATAAGTCTTTTATTATCCCAATCAATGTTGAATCTGCTGTTATGGAAGATTTAGCTGCTTTTGGTTGCAAAATTGGAAAATGCCATTTACATACCTTGGATTGCTGTGGGGACCACAAGGCCTAAAATGGTTGACTTCATGCCTTTGGTGGATGTATGGAAAGAAGAATGACCGCCACTCTTCTTTCCTTAACCAAGGTGAAAGGTTGCGTTCCTTAACTCGCTCGTCTTCAATGCCAATCTTTTTCTTGTGTAGCCTTGCTCGCCAAGTAGTATTCTCAAGCAGCTTGAAAGAATTCAAAGGCGGTGTCGTGGAGAAAGCATAGAGATCAGCCAAAGACCTTCTCTTGCTGCTTGGAACCTCATTTGCGTGCCTAAAAACAAAGGGGACTTGGCATTCTTAATCTGGGAGTTCGAATGTGGCTCTTCTTCTCAAGCATGCTAATAACTTTCAATATGCGAGATATCCCGTGGGTGTCCTTAGTCCGAATTCATATTATTTTGAAAGAATGCCCCAGGAACAACCGATTGTGGATCCTTCCGTGGAGGTATATCTGTAAAGTCATGCAACACTTGTGGACTGCTCCTCGGTTCAAATTAATGAAGGGACACCGCCTGCTTTTGGGCTGATTATTGGAACCTTGACAACACGATTATCCGCCTGCAGACAAGATTCCCAAGGCTCTTCTCTTTTGCCAAGGATCCACGGATCTCACCAAGGAATCTTTCAATACCTGTGATATGCATCAACTCTTTCACCTCCCTTATCCGCTCGGGCCTATGATGAGTTGAACCAGATCTGAGGAATTGATGAATTCCCACAACAGTAGATTCAAGTCTGCGAGATGTTTGGTTTCGCAAGGATCTACCAAGTGTTTCAAACCCAAGATGTTCTACTCAAGACACTTTTGTGTCTCGAATCCTTCAATCCTTTGCTCTGTGGGGTCCTGGAAATCCTCTTGTACCCTCAAGATCAAGGTTTTGCTTGGATGCTTATTATGGACAGGTTGAACACCAAGGACATGGTTGAGAGAAGGCACTGGCACATGGATGATGGGGTCCATTGTAGGCTTTGTCCCTTGCAGGTTAGAGAAACCAGAGATCACCTGTTCTTCAACTGCAATTTCAGTGTCAGAGTCTGGAATTATCTGCAGATTGATTGGTCTACTGGCACCTCCATGATGCAGCTGGTTACTCAGGCTAGAAGAAGTTTTAATAAGCCCTTTTTCTCTGAAGTGGTTTCCATTGCTTGCTGGAATATTTGGATCATCAGAAATGCCAAAGTCTTCAGAAATGAGAGACCTAGTTTCAATAAATGGAGGTTTGCTTTTAAGCATGATATTAGCCTAATGCAACACAAAATTAAATCTGTTTACAAGGATGAACTGCTTAGATGGATCTCTTTTCTCCCACCCAAAACTAGTTTTGTAAGCCCCCCTTTTCTTGTTCTACCTTGTACCCTGGTTACTCCTCGTAATCACCCTGTTGTACTACTTATTCTTTTTTCAATGAAGTTTTGATCTGCTGTGGGGGTTTTGCCCCACAGTTCCCAGTCGAAAATAAATAAATATGGATTAAGACCATCTAATACGATAATAGCGGAAGGCTTCAAAGATAAAGTGAGTCCATCAACTCCAACGGCATCACTGAGTGAAAGACCACGACCTAAGGCACCTTACTCGTTGTCTGAAAAGTCTGCAACATGATAGTTGCAGCCCGAAACGGGTCAGCACATGGAATATGCTGGCAATGTAACACAAGAGAGTAATGAACAGAATAATGCTATCACTACATGCATATATGGCTGGTGGAGGTTGTATGGTTAAAATGTTTTGCGAAAAGCCAATTTTCCCCACAACAAAGGAATAAATTTTATTTAACTATCATGGTAGTTGTTAAACATTGAGAAGGTTCACCCAAATCAATCCCAATTAAGCATCATCATTAAACCCAATCAAATTATATTTAGAGTGATGAGATCCACATGATAATCCAAGAACTCGATACTCAAGATGTCCATAACCGGGGACACGGCTAACCATGATTAGTTTGTACACTCTGCAGAGGTTTGCGCACTTTTCCCCACAAGACTTGATCTCCTCCGTTGGATTTCTCACACTTCATAATGTTTGAGAAACGGATGACCGAGACACAGCCTTTCCGAAGAGGTCCCCTTAACCGATACATAGGCCTGTACACCTACAATCCCCTATATATACTAGCCCATCATGGAAAGGTTTCCCATAACTTACTCAACTATGCCAGAACCTATAATGGCATGTGGCTGCACACGGAAGTTTCTAGCATGAATAATCTTATGATCCCTTTGAGCCTGGGTGGCAGTCCATAGGAGAATCACACGGTACCCTGAGATTTCCAAAAATACAGGCAACACTGGGTTCCCCAGGTGCCTCAATCCACCTAGATGTGAATTAAAGTTGCCACCTTAAGTTAACCATTAATTAACAATACTCACATCTGTCATGAATACACTCAAACACAAACCACGTCTACGAGCATAGCATAGCAATATAAGCAACGTAGAAGTAACTCCCATAGGTTTGATAATAAATGGGTGAATAGGTACTACCTCATCTACTTCCCAAACCCATAATTTAAATCAGACCCTAACCATGCAATTGTTTGAGGGTTGATCTAATGCAATAAAAATGGGTAGTAAAGAGGTATGATCAAAGTGTTACTTGCCTTGCTGATGATCCGTGAAACCTAGAGACTCGTAGTAGCACGCTTCGCACTCCGGGTACTCTATCACAAACAAACAAGCGTACAATAAGCAATCAAGCAAAGATGCACGGATAAAACTCAAGTAAGAAGATCTAACCAGAAAGTTCAACTTAAGAACTCCGGTTTGCAAAAAGAATCAAATCAAAGGAAGCGACAAAACTCAAACTGCGAAAGAAACAAGCTTCGATTACTAATCTGGACTAAAGTCAAATTTCACAGTAGCAAAAACATGTTTAAGTTGCTTAAACAGAAAGAGGTCTTCGAGACGAAACTCTAGGCGCTTGAATCGCCTAATTCCGATAAACGAGCGAAAAGATAAACTAAAACAAAAATCGGATCAGAAATCACAATCGAAAATAATCGTGAAAAAAATTCGAGAAAAAGAAAAATTGACGAACAGGCTAACGAACGAATGTTCACTGTCGGCGGTTAATGAGCGAAAACCGTTTGTTAAAACGAACCTACGGACGAACGTCCGCTAAATAACTAAACCGGGAAAAAATAAAACCAATCTAAATAAGAAAATGGGATCTAGGGTTTCGAAAAAAACCGATCGGTTTTTCTCACGAAAACCGAGGGCGGCGGCTACCTCCAGCGGGGTCCGGCGTGGCGGCAGTGACGACAAGTGGCTCCGATGGCGGCGGCGAGGGGATCAGCGGCGGCGGGCGCGAGGCAGGGCGGCGGCGGCGCAAGGGTTTGCCATGGGCGGGCGACGGCTCGCTCGACGGCGACGCGGCGTCATGTGGTTCGGCGGCACGGCGGGTTAGGGCGGCGCTAGGGTTCGGTTGTGGGACTGGCGGCTCGGGCCTTCGGCGTTTAAAGGGCGGCGATGCAAGGTCCAAAGCGGACACGACCAGTTAGGTCAAGAATTTTTTAATTATTCCGCGCAGAAAAACAAATAAAAGAAATACTAAACGGACTCCAAAAATCCTGAAATAAAATTTCCCCGTCCTCTAAAAATATAGCAGACAAGCTGAACATTTATTTGGGACTCTAATACAATTTTGAAAAACGCATAGTTTTCCTAATTTCAATAAAATAGCGATAAAAGTCTGAATTAAATTCTTATTTGATTTTAAAATTAAATCTCCAATATTTCTTTATTTTGAGGAAGTCATTTTGTCCTCTCTCTTTTATTTTCATAAAAGAAATATTCGAAGAGAAAATAATTAAAATCAAACGATCCTCTTTTCAAAATTAGAGAAAACTCAAATATGAAAATAACGAAATCCCCAACTCTCTCCGAGGGTCCTTGAGTTGCTTGGAATTTTGAGGATCGAGCCAAAATGCAATAAAATATGATATGCAATGATGACATAATGTATAACATTCCAAATTGAAAATTTGGGATGTTACAAACCTACCCCCCTTAAGATGAATCTCGCCCTCGAGATTCGGGTTGGCTAAAATAGTTGAGGGTGATCCTTCCGTAGGTCTTCCTCTTGTTCCCAGGTGGCTTCATCTTCGGTATGGTGGCTCCACTGAACCTTGCAGAACTTGATAACTTTGCTGCGTGTAACTCGGCTGGCTTCTCCTCGTAGGTCAAATCGGTATCAAACTGAATCGCTTCCAGTGGCAGTGTATCTCTCAGAGGAATATCAGCCATCTCCGCGTGGCACTTCTTCAACTGAGAAACGTGGAACACATCGTGAACTCCTGACAATCCTTCGGGCAATTCCAACTTGTAAGCAACTTCTCCCATACGTTCCAAAACTTTGTATGGTCCCACAAAACATGGTGCTAACTTTCCCTTAAATCCAAAGCGCTTCACTCCTCGAAGTGGTGATACACGAAGATACACTCTGTCTCCGACTTCGTAAACTGTCTCCTTGCGTTTAGAATTCGCATAACTCTTCTGCCTAGATTGAGCTACCTTGAGTCTATCGCGAATCAACTTAACCTTCTCTTCAGACTCTTCAATCAAATCTGGTCCAAACAACTGCCGGTCTCCAACTTCATCCCACAACAACGGTGTCCTGCACCTCCTTCCGTACAATGCTTCGAAAGGGGGCATCTTCAAACTGGCTTGATAGCTATTGTTATAAGAGAACTCTGCGTAAGGCAAATTATCATCCCAACTAGATCCATAATCTAGCGGACAAGCTCTCAACATGTCCTCCAAAATCTGATTGACTCTCTCAGTCTGTCCATCTCTCTGCGGGTGAAAATTTGTACCGAACTCTAGCCTGGTTCCCATAGTTTCATGCAATTGATTCCAAAACTTTGAGGTAAACTGGGTTCCTCTATCTGATACAATGGTCCTCAGAACTGCATGCAAACATACGATCATGGTCATGTATATCTTTGCCAACTTAGCACTGGTGTAAGTGGTCTTCACTGGGATGAAATGAGCTACTTTCGTCAAACGATCGACTACAACCCATATCGAGTCATAGCCAAAACGAGTCCTGGGCAATCCTGTGATAAAATCCATGCCTAGCTTGTCCCACTTCCATTCTGGTACCGGCAATGGTTTTAGCAATCCTGCTGGCTTCTGATGCTCTGCCTTCACTCTCTGACATACATCACAAACCGCTACATACTCCGCAATATCCTTCTTCATTCAGGTCCACCAGAAGCTATCCTTCAAATCCATATACATCTTGGTATTTCCTGGGTGAATCGAATATGGCGAATCATGGGCCTCCTGCAAAATCAGCTTCCTGATCTCCTGATCATTTGGCACATATACGCGGTCCTCAAACCATAAGGTGTCGTGCTCATCCTCACGAAATCCTTTAACCTTTCCTTTCTCATCCTTTCCTTTATCTCATCTATCTCCTTGTCCGTCTTCTGAGCTTCTCTGATCTTATCCATCAAAGTAGATTGAATCTCCAATGATGCTACATAGCCTCTCGGAACTATCTCCAAACATAGCTCGCGAAGATCCTCTGCTAACTCCTTGGGTAACTCTCCGGTCATGAGTGTATTGACATGACTCTTGCGGCTCAACGCATCGGCTACTACGTTAGCCTTTCCGGGGTGATAATGCAACTTCATATCATAATCCTTAATGAGTTCCAACCATCTCTTCTGCCTGAGATTCAACTCCTTCTGCGTGAAGATATACTTCAAACTCTTGTGATCCGTGTATACCTCACAATGGTTTCCGATGAGAAAATGTCTCCAAGTCTTCAACGCATGCACTACGGCTACTAATTCCAAATCATGGGTAGCGTAGTTCAACTCATGGGGTTTAAGCTGTCGTGAGGCATATGAAACAACTCTTCCCTCCTCATAAGTACGACTCCAAGTCCTTGTCGAGAAGCGTCGCAATACACTTCATAATCCTTGCGTTGATCTGGCAGAATCAACACTGGTGATGTAACCAAGCGTTTCTTCAACTCTTGAAAACTGGCCTCACATTCCTCAGTCCATTTGAACTTGGTGTCCTTGTTTAACAACTCCGTCATAGGCTTTGCAATGTTCGAGAAATTCCCAATGAACCTCCGGTAGTATCCTGCGAGTCCAAGAAAACTCCGGATCTCTCCAACTGACGTGGGTGCCTCCCAATTTGTCGTAGTGACAACTTTGGTGGGGTCTACCGCTATTCCTTCTCCGGATATAACATGTCCAAGGAATCCAACTTCCTTCAACCAAAACTCACACTTGCTGAACTTGGCGTATAGCTAATGTTCTCTGAGTTTCCCAAGTTCTAAATGCAAATGCTCTTTATGCTCCTCTTCATTCTTCGAGTAGACCAGAATATCATCAATGAACACCACAACGAACTTATCCAAAAACTCCATAAACACCTTGTTCATCATGTCCATAAAATAGGCAGGTGCGTTAGTCAGGCCAAATGACATAACGGTATACTCATATAACCCGTACCTCGTGGTAAAAGCTGTCTTAGGTATATCCTACTCTCGAATCTTCAGCTGGTGGTACCCTGATCGCAGATCGATCTTGGAAAACACCTTAGCTCCTTGCGGCTGATCAAACAAATCATTGATCATCGGTAGTGGGTACTTGTTCTTGATCGTCACTTCATTCAATCCTCGATAATCAACAACCATCCTTAACGATCCATCCTTCTTCTCCACTAGAAGCACTGGTGATCCCCAAGCTGACGAACTTGGACGAATATAACCTTTATCAAGTAACTCCTTAATCTACTTCTTAATTTCCTCCAAATCTTTTGCAGGCATTCGGTACGGTCTCTTAGATATTGGTACTGTGCCTGGCAAAAGTTCAATCAAAAACTCAATGTCTCTATCCGGTGGCATGCCTGGCAACTCTTCTGGAGATACATCCGGGAAATCCTTCACCACTAGTACTTCCTCCTGTACAACTCCTGATAAGGAATTTACTTGAGTCCTATTCGGCACATGCCGGGATACATACTTGATCCTTCTTCCTTCTGGGGTGGTGAGCAAAATCGACTTACTGGCGCAATCGATGTTTCCTCCATACATCGATAGCCAAAACATACCCAGAATTACATCCAAACCTTGTGACTCCAAAATTATCAAGTCTGAGGGGAAAACATGCCTACATATGGTTAATGGCATCTGAAAACATCCTTGGTTTGCCATATACTCTGCTCCTGGCGAGCTCACTAACAAAGGTGTACTAAGAACTTTGGTGGGCAATTTATACTTATCCACAAATCCCCTTGATATGTATGAATGCGATGCAACAGTATAAAATAGAACGACTGCAGTAAATGACTTCACCAAAAACATACCTATTACTGCATCTGGCTGGGCTTCAACCTCCTCCGCGTTAACGTGGTTCACTTGTCCCCTGTTGAAAGGGTTGGGCTTATTCCCAGAGCTTCCATTGCCATTACCATTCTTAGCTTCAGGACATTCATTGGCGTAATGCCTAGTTGCTACCTCTTGAGCACTGCGTTGGATTTCCTTGAAGAGGAAAGGGTGATGTAGCAAAGTAGTGTAATTATTTCCCTCAGTTTTTGAGAACCAAGGTATCAATCCAGTAGGAGGCTATACGCGAGTCCCTCGTACCTACACAAAACAAATAACTCCTCGCAACCAATGTGATAAGGGGTTGTCAATCCCTTCACGGTCACTTACGAGAGTGAGATCTGATAGATATGATAGGATAATAATTTTGGTATTTTTGTGATAAAGATGCAAAGTAAAATAAAAGCAAAGGAAATAACTAAGTGTTGGAAGATTAATATGATGAAGATAGACCCGGGGGCCATAGGTTTCACTAGTGGCTTCTCTCAAGAGCATAAGTATTTTACGGTGGGTGAACGAATTATTGTTGAGCAATTGACAGAATTGAGCATAGTTATGAGAATATCTAGGTATCATCATGTATATAGGCATCACGTCCGAGACAAGTAGACCGACTCGCCTGCATCTACTATTGTTACTCCACTCATCGACCGCTATCCAAAGATGCATCTAGAGTATTAAGTTCATGAAAATAGAGTAATGCCTTAAGCAAGATGACATGATGTAGAGGATAAATTCATGCAATATGATAAAACCCCATCTTGTTATCCTCGATGGCAACAATACAATACATGCCTTGCTGCCCCTCATCCACCGGGAAAGGACACCGCAAGATTGAACCCAAAGCTAAGCACTTCTCCCATTGCAAGAAAGATCAATCTAGTAGGCCAAACCAAACTGATAATTCAAGAGACTTGCAAAGATAACCAATCATACATAAAAGAATTCAGAGAAGATTCAAATATTGTTCATAGATAATCTTGATCATAAACCCACAATTCATCGGTCTCAACAAACACACCGCAAAAAGAAGATTACATCGAATAGATCTCCATGAGAGAGGGGAGAACATTGTATTGAGATCCAAAAGAGAGAAGAAGCCATCTAGCTACTAACTATGGACCCAAGGTCTGAAGTAAACTACTCACACTTCATCGGAGAGGCTATGGTGTTGATGTAGAAGCCCTCCGTGATGGATGCCCTCCCGAGGAGCTCCTAACAGGCCCCAAGATGGGATCTCGTGGGCATGAAGGTTCTTGGCGATGGAATTAGGTTTTGGCTCAGATCGATCGTTTGGGGTAATGAGGTATATATAGGAGGAAGGAGTGCGTCGATGGAGCAACATGGGGCCAACGTGGGTGGAGGGCATGCCCTGGGGGGTGGGCGCGCCCCCCCTACCTGGTGGCTTCCTCTTTTGTTTCTTGACGAGGGTCCAAGTCTCCTAGATCATAATCTTCCTAAAATCACGTTCGAAGGTTTCATTCCGTTTGGACTCCGTTTGATATTCCTTTTCTGCGAAACTCAAATAGGCAAAAAAACAACAATTCAGGTTGGGCCTCACGGTTAATAGGTTAGTCCCAAAATAATATAAAAGTGGATAATAAAGCCCAATAATGTCCAAAACAGTAGATAATATAGCATGGAGAAATCAAAATTATAGATACGTTGGAGACGTATCAAGCATCCCCAAGCTTAATTCCTGCTCGTCCTCGAGTAGGTAAATGATAAAAAGATAATTTTTGATGCGGAGTGCTACTTGGCATAATTTTAATGTAATTCTTCTTAATTGTGGTATGAATATTCAGATCCAAAAGATTCAAGACAAAAGTTTAATATTGACATAAAAATAATAATACTTCAAGCATACTAACAAAGCAATCATGTCTTCTCAAAATAACATGGCCAAAGGAAGTTATCCCTACAAAATCATATAGTCTGGCTATGCTCTATCTTCACCACAGAAAGTATTTAAATCATGCACAACCCCGATGACAAGCCAAGCAATTGTTTCATACTTTTGACATCCTCAAACTTTTTCAATCTTCACGCAATACATGAGCGTGAGCCATGGATATAGCACTATATGTGGAATACAATGGTGGTTGTGGAGAAGACAAAAAGGGAGAAGATAGTCTCACATCAACTAGGCGTATCAACGGGCTATGGAGATGCCCATCAATAGATATCAATGTGAGTGAGTAGGGATTGCCATGTAACGGAGCACTAGAGCTATAAACATATGAAAGCTCAACAAAAGAAACTAAGTGGGTGTGCATCCAACTCGCTTGCTCACGAAGACCTAGGGCATTTTGAGGAAGCCCATCATTGGAATATACAAGCCAAGTTCTATAATGAAAAATTCCCACTAGTATATGAAAGTGACAAAATGAGAGACTCTCTATCACGAAGATCATGGTGCTACTTTGAAGCACAAGTGTGGTAAACGGATAATAACATTGTCCCTTCTCCCTTTTTCTCTCATTTTTTTATTTGGGCCTTTTCTCCTTTTTTATGGCCTCTTTTCTCTCTCTCTTTTTTTTCGTCTGGAGTCTCATCCCGACTTGTGGGGGAATCATAGGCTCAATCATCCTTTCCTCACTTGGGACAATTCTCTAAAAATGAAGATCGTCACACTTTTATTTTCTTACAACTCAACAATTACAACTCTACTTACAACAAAATATGACTCTATATGAATGCCTCTGGCGGTGTACCGGGATATGCAATGAATCAAGAGTGACATGTATGAAAGAATTTTGAATAGTGGCTTTGCCACAAATACGATGTCAACTACATGATCATGCTAAGCAATATGACAATGATGGAGCATGTCATAATAAATGGAACGGTGGAAAGTTGCATGGCAATATATCTCGGAATGGCTATGGAAATGCCATGATAGGTAGGTATGGTGTCTGTTTTGAGGAAGGTATATGTTGGGTGTATGATATCGGCGAAAGGTGCGCGGTATTAGAGAGGCTAGCAATGGTGGAAGGAAGAAAGTGCATAAAAATCCATGGACTCAACATTAGTCATAAAGAACTCATATACTTATTGCAAAAATCTACAAGTTATCAAAGCAAAGTATTGTGCGCATGCTCATAGGGGGATAGATTGGTAGGAAAAGACCACCGCTCGTCCCCGACCGCCACTCATAAGGAAGACAATCAATAAATAAATCATGCTCCGACTTCATCACATAACGGTTCACCATACGTGCATGCTACGAGAATCACAAACTTTAACACAAGTATATCTCAAATTCACAACTACTCAACTAGCATGACTCTAATATCACCATATTTATATCTCAAAACAATTATCAAGCATCAAACTTCTCATAGTATTCAATACACTCATAATAAAGTTTTTACTATTCTTGAATACCTAGCATATTAAGATTATTTAAGCAAATTACCATGCTATTTAAGACTCTCAAAATAATCTAAGTGAAGCATGAGAGATCAATAGTTTCTATAAAACAAATCCACCACCGTGCTCTAAAAGATATAAGTGAAGCACTAGAGCAAAACTATATAACTCAAAAGATATAAGCGAAGCACATAGAGTATTCTAACAAATTCCAAATCATGTATGGCTCCCTCAAAAGGTGTGTACAGCAAGGATGATTGTGGTAAACTAAAAAGAAAAGATTCAAATCATACAAGACCCTCCAAGCAAAACACATATCATGTGGTGAATAAAAATATAGCTCCAAGTAAAGTTACCGATTGAAGTAGACGAAAGAGGGGATGCCTTCCGGGGCATCCCCAAGATTTGGCTTTATGGTGTCCGTAGATTATCTTGGGTGTTCCATGGGCATCCCCAAGCTTAGGCTATTTCCATTCCTTGTACCATAATCCATCAAATATTTCACCCAAAACTTGAAAACTTCACAACACAAAACTTAGCAGAAAATCTCGTGAGCTCCGTTAGCGAAAGAAAACAAAAGACCACTTCAAGGTACTGTAATGAAATCATTCTTTATTTATATTGGTGTTAAACCTACTGTATTCCAACTTCTCTATGGTTTATAAACTATTTTACTAGCCATAGATTCATCAAAATAAGCAAACAACACACGAAAAACAGAATCTGTCAAAAACAGAACAGTCTGTAGTAATCTATAACTAAAGCAAACTTCTGGAACTCCAAAAACTCAGAAAAATAGGAAGACCTAGGCAATTTGTTTATTGATCAGGAGCAATTGGAATCACTATTTTATCACGTTCTGGTGGTTTTTAACAATTGTTTTCGTGAACAGAAAGTTTCTGGAAATTACAGCAAGATCAAATAACTATCATCCAAGAAGATCCTATAGGTTTAGCTTGGCACAAACACTAATTAAAACATAAAAACACATATAACCAAAGGCTAGATCAAATATTTATTCAACGACAGGAAGGAAATATATTGGGTTGTCTCCCAACAAGCGCTTTTCTTTAAAGCCTTTTAGCTAGGCATTGATAATTTGAATGATGCTCGCAAGAAAGACAAGAATTGAAGCACAAAGAGAGCATCATGAAACACATGACAAACACATCTAAGTCTAACATACTTCCTATGCATAGGCATCTTATAGGCAAAAAAATTATCATAGCAAGCAAAAACTAGCATATGCAAGGAAGCGGAAAGAAACAATAGCAATCTCAACATAACGAGAGGTAATTTATTATCATGAAAATTTTTACGACCATATTTTCCTCTCTCATAATAATTACATGTGGGATCATAAGAAAATTAAATAAAATAGCTATCACATAAAATATTTTCAACACGATCCACATGCATGCAAAGTTGACACTCTTCCGAAATAATGGGATTAACATTAACTAAAGTCATGACCTCTCCAAACCCACTTTTATCAAAAATTTCATAAGATTGAATATTCTCCAAATATGTGGGATCTAAAGTTGACACTCTTCCAAACCCACTTTCAATATTATTGCAAACAATATTATCAATCTCATATTCATCATGGGGATTAGATAAATTTTCAAGATCATAAGAAGAATCACCCCAATCATGATCATTGCAACAAGTAGTAGACATAGCAAAACTAGCATCCCCAAGCTTAGGGTTTTGCATATTATTAGCACAATTGACATCAAGAGAATTTATAATAAAATTACTGCCATCATGCTTTTTATTCAAGGAGCTATAGTGAATCTCTTCATAAATTTCTTCATCACAATTTTCAGATTCACAAATTTCAAGCAAAACTTCATAAAGATAATCTAGTGCACAAAACTCACTAGCAATTGGTTCATCATAATTGGATCTCTTAAAAAGATTAGCAAGCGGATGAGGATTCATAGATCTTAGCTTCTCTGTTTAGGAATAAATACTCAACTATTTCAACCAAGCGAGCAAACGAGCCAAGAAAGACATCAAGGCAAACGAAAAGACCAACGGAAAAAGGGCGAATAAAACGGCAAGGGTGAAGTGGGGGAGAGGAAAACGAGTGGCAAATGGCAAATAATGTAATGCGGGAGATAAGGGTTTTTTTATGGGTACTTGGTATGTTGACTTTTGCATAGACCTCCCCGGCAACGGCGCCAGAAATCTTCTTTGCTACCTCTTGAGCACTGCGTTGGATTTCCTTGAAGAGGAAAGGGTGATGCAACAAAGTAGCGTAAGTATTTCCCTCAGTTTTTGAGAACCAAGGTATCAATCAAGTAGGAGGCTACGCGCGAGTCCCTCGTACCTACACAAAAAAAATAACTCCTCGCAACCAACGCGATAAGGGGTTGTCAATCCCTTCACGGTCACTTACGAGAGTGAGATCTGATAGATATGATAGGATAATATTTTTTGTATTTTTGTGATAAAGATGCAAATTAAAATAAAAGCAAAGTAAAAATCAAAGGAAATAACTAAGTGTTGGAAGATTAATATGATGAAGATAGACCCGGGGGCCATAGGTTTCACTAGTGGCTTCTCTCAAGAGCATAAGTATTTTACGATGGGTCAACGGATTACTGTTGAGTAATTGACAAAATTGAGCATAGTTATGAGAATATCTAGGTATGATCTTGTCTATAGGCATCACATCCGAGACAAGTAGACCGACTCCTACCTTCATATACTACTATTACTCCACTCATCGACCGCTATCCAGCATGCATCTAGAGTATTAAGTTCATGAAAACAGAGTAACGCCTTAAGCAAAATGACATGATGTAGAGGGATAAATTCATGCAATATGATAAAACCCCATCTTGTTATCCTCGATGGCAACAATACAATACGTGCCTTGCTGCCCCTCATCACTTTGGGAAAGGACACCGCAAGATTGAACCCAAAGCTAAGCACTTCTCCCATTGCAAGAAAGATCAATCTAGTAGGCCAAACCAAACTGATAATTCAAAGAGACTTGCAAAGATAACCAATCATACATAAAAGAATTCAGAGAAGATTCAAATATTGTTCATAGATAATCTTGATCATAAACCCACAATTCATCGGTCTCAACAAACACACCGCAAAAACAAGATTACATCGAATAGATCTCCACGAGAGAGGGGGAGAACATTGTATTGAGATCCAAAAATAGAGAAGAAGCCATCTAGCTACTAACTATGGACCCAAGGTGCAAGTAGACAACTCACACTTCATCGGAGAGGCTATGGTGTTGATGTAGAAGCCTCCGTGAAGGATGCCCCCTCGCGTGAGCTCCTAACAGGCCCCAAGATGGGATCTCGTGGGTATGAAGATTGCAGCGGTGGAATTAGGTTTTTGGCTCCGTATCTGATCGTTTGGGGGGTACGTAGGTATATATAGGAGGAAGGAGTATGTCGGTGGAGCAACAGGGGGCCCACAATGGTGGAGGGCGCGCCCTGGGGGTGGGCGTGCCCCCTACCTCGTGGCTTCCTCTTTTGTTTCTTGACGTAGGGTCCAAGTCTCCCGGATCATAATCTTCCTAAAAATCACGTTCCCGAAGGTTTCATTCCGTTTGGACTCCGTTTGATATTTCTTTTCTGCGAAACTCTGAAATAGGCAAAAAACAGCAATTCTACGCTGGACCTCAGGTTAATAGGTTAATCCCAAAAATAATATAAAAGTGGATAATAAAGCCTAATAATGTACAAAATAGTAGATAATATAGCATGGAGCAATCAAAAATTATAGATACGTTGGAGATGTATCACTAGTCTTCTGGCACTTGTAGCAAGTAACATGGCTTAGATCTTTCTTGGCGGGCGTTGCTGGGTTGGAATGGTTCTGTCTGTTGCTTCCTCCATTACCATTCCCGTTCTTGGAGCCACTATGGTTGTGCGAACTTCCTCCAGTGTGATTGTGACCTCCATGGTTATGGACAAGTCCTCCCGAGTTCGGGGTGAAACGGGGTCTCTGCTGAGCTCCAGAATTATACTTCCCTTGTCCATACTTCCTCTTGCGGTTGTCAATCTGCTGCTGCTTCCCTTCAATCATGAGAGCTCTTTCTACCAACTCCTGGTAGTTATTCAAATTTGCCACCATCAACTGCATGCTCAGCTCATCATTCAGTCCTTCCAGAAACTTCTCCTGCTTAGCTGCACATGTAGCGACGTCATCTGGGGCATAACGTGCTAGCTTACTAAAGTCATCCACATACTGGCCAACTATGCGTCCTCCTTGGCATAAGTTACGAAACTCACGCTTCTTCATGGCCATAGCTCCTGTTGATACATGGGCAATGCGAAAAGCCTGCTGGAACTGGTCCCATGTAATAGTGTCGATGGGGTAAGTGGCTGTGAAATTCTCCCACCATGATGCTGCGGGTCCATCAAGCTGATGTGCGGCAAAATGCACTCTCTCCGCATCTATGCATCCTGCAGTAGTTAACTCCCTTCCAATCTTGCGGAGCCAATCATCTGCTACTATCGGCTCGGTGCTACTGGAGAACACCGGCAGATTCGGCCTTAGAAAACGGGCTAAGTGATCAACAGGTGGTGGTGGTGGGTTGTTGTTGTTGTTCCCCTGATTCTGATTCTGGACTAGTATCTGCATCAATGCATTTTGTTGCTGGATCAACTGAGTGAGCTCCGGTGGGAAAGCAAATCCATTGTCGCGTCTCGGAGGCATCTGCTGGGTTTAGAAAAGATGAGAAAACAGAGTAGAATGAGGTCTAGGGGGGAAAACACTACCCATATGCACATGATACAAACACAATCATATCACTCAATCAATCAAGCAAGGGCATACAATCGGTCTAGAACTATCGTTACAGAAGTGTTCGGACTATACTATATACAAGGTGGAATACTACTACTGATATGGTGGTCGACTAGAAAAATTGATCGGTCAAAGACTCCATGATATCCGCTCCAGCTTCATCCACATAGTCATCATCGCTATCGTCGGGGTCCGAGTCGGTGTCGTCAATGATGATGTAGTTCTCCGGGCAAGTGGAATCATCGTCTTCTCCTCCTGGCACGGGATCTCCCATGAATACTCCGTTCTTCCTTGTTAGGTCGTCATTCTTCAAATTTTTCATGCGTGCGCACATCTGGTTCTCCTGGCGTCGAATGTGCTGGTTTAACTCCTGGATGAATGATGCAATCAATCTATCCTTCCTGGTGCTGATCATCTCCCATTGCTCATCTCGGCGCCCACAAATCTGGTAGATAGTATCCTTGAGATCCTTGTGGTAAACTTCTCCAATGCGTCCCACGGTGATGTGGGTTGCCATACTCTTTCCTAGACTCCAGGTAGGTGCATCAAAGGAAAACTCTATGGGCTCAGTGACTGGCATGAACGTCCTTCCTGGAATTTGAACTTGAATCATCCAGCGCTCCTCTTCTGGTAAAGTGGCGTTGTAAGTCCCGGCGAAGCTTGGTTTCCGATGTTCAGGTATCTGGTGACTTCCTTCAAGTGTTGTCCAAAGGGGGTGTCTTCATCCGGTTGTGCAAACTTGTTCCTTGCGTCCGCCATCCTAAAGAGTAGAAAATGGAGAGGAGTCAGAAATGAGAAGAGAGTAGTGATCTAGGGCTTTAGCTTAGTGGTCGTGTCCTACAATCAGCGTGTGCTCTGATACCATCTTGTAGCGACCATACCTCAAACAGTCTGATCTCTGTGCATCAGTGTCATCCCTGGATCGGTAATGCTGACATGCATAGTACTTGAGGATTTATAACAGAGTAGCAATCACACACTTATTACATCGAATGTCTCAAAAGAGAACTTATTACAATAAATATGGCTTAAGGCAATCTAATACGATAACATCGAAAGGCTAGGAAGATAAAGTGAGTCCATCAACTCCAACGGCATGTAGCGACCAGACCTCAAAAAGTCTGATCTCTGTGCTCAGTGTCATCCCTGGATCAGTAATGCTGACACCACACAATACTCGAAGGATTTATAACAGAGTAGCAATCACACACTTATTACAATCGAATGTCTCAAGAGAGAACTTAACAAAATAAATATGGCTTAAGGCCATCTAATACGATAACATCGGAAGACTTGGAAGAATAAGCGAGTCCATCAACTCCAACGACATCACTGAGTATAGAACCACGACCTATGCACCTTACTCGTCGTCTGAAAAGTCTGCAACATGAAACGTTGCAGCCAAAACGGTCAACACATGGAATATCTTGGCAATGTAACACATAGAGAATAATGGAATGATAAGCCTATACTATATGCATATATGGCTGGTGGAAAGCTCTATGGTTACAGTTTTTGCATAAAGCCAATTTTTCCCTACTGCAAAGGAATAAATTTATTTAACTATCATGGTGGTTGTGAAACATTGAGAATGGTTGACAGCATTCTCAATCCCAATTAAAAGTACTCATTAACAAACCCAACAATACTAATTAGAGTAACATGTTGAGATTCACATGATATCCAAGTACTAGATACTCAAGATGTCCATAACCGGGGACACGGCTAACCATGATTAGTTTATACACTCTGCAGAGGTTTGCGCACTTTTCCCCACAAGACTCGATCGCCTCCGCTTGGTTTCTCGACCGCATGGTGTTTGAGAGATGGATGACCGAGACATAGTCTTTCGTAAGCGCTAGCACCTTACATGTGGGTAGACCGTACCAACCTACATCCCCTACATCAGCTAGCCTACCCGTAAGAGTTCGCACAACTTAATCAACTATGCAGAGCCCATAATGGCTTGTGGCTGCACACGGAAGTTTCTAGTTTGAATAATCTCATGATCCCTTTGAGCACTGGTGGCGGTCCAAAGAAATACAGCAAGTCTGGTAGAAACCAGTGCCTCAATCCACCAGATGTGTGTTTAAGTTGCCACCTTAAATAAACCATTAAATAACAATCTCACATCTGTCATGGATACACTCACCCAATACACGTCTACTAGCATAGCATAGCATAATAAGCAAACATAGAAGTAACTCCCAAAGGTTTGATAATAAAACAGGTAATAGGTACTACCTCAACTACTTCCCAAAACCCACAATTTAATTAGATCCTAATCATGCAAGTGTTTGAGGATAGATCTAATGCATAAAAACTGGGTATGAGAAAAGGTATGATCAAAGTGTTACTTGCCTTGCCGATGATCCGCGAAACCTAGAGACTCGAAGTAACAGGCGGCGCACTCCGGGTATTCTATCGCAGACAAACAAACAAGCATACAATAAATACTCATCTAATGCACAGGTAAAACTCAAATAGATCTAACTAGATAGTTCAACTTAAGAACTCCGGTTTGCAAAAAGAATCAAATCAAACGAAGCAACGAAAGTCAAACGGCGGAAGAAAACAGCTTCGTTTTACTAATCTGGATCTAAGTCAAATTTTACAGAAGCAAAAACTTGTTTAAGTAGATTATTCGGAAAGAGGGTTTCGAGATTTAAACTCCAGCGCTTGAATCGCCTGATTCCGATAAACGAGCGAAAAGTTATACTAAAACGAAAATCGGATCAGAAATCGCGATCAGAAAAATCGCGGAAAAATCCGACGGAAAAAAAAGAAAACTGACGAACAGTTAATCGAACGGGCGTTTGTTAACCGAAACTAACCGATGAACACGTTCGTTAAAACGAACGGATCGGTGAATGTTCACTAAATAGATAAACCAGAAAAAAAATAAACCGATCTAGGGTTTCGAAAAAAAAGACCGAGGCGGTTTTGAAAAAAAACCGGGCAGCGAACGGTGGCGGCTATACCTCCCATGAGGTCTCCGCAGAGGAACGGGCTCCGCGGGTTGGCGGGTGCTTGGCGGGCTCGGCGGGTCGGTGGAGGCGGCGGCGGCGGCGGCTCGGGCGGCGTGGGGTGAGTGGGCGTGGGGGCTGGATTTAAGGAGGGGGGCCGCCTTGGGAAGGGGGCACGGCGGCGGGCGGCGCCCCGAAGGGACTCGGGCGGGCGGCGTGCCAGGTCTCCGGAGGGAGACAGCTCGGGGGGTGGGCCGTCGGTGGGCCTTGGTTTAGTCGGTAGCAAGTGCTTTTTTTATTAATTACGCCAGAAAAAAACAAAAGAAGTACTAAGCAGACTCAAAAATCCTCGAAATAAATTTTCCCGCTTCTAAAATCAAGCCGGATTTAATGAACATTTATTTGGGGCCTAAATGCAATTTTGAAAACGCACATTTTCCTAAATTCAAATAAAAGCGAAAAACTCCAAAATAAAATCTGATTTGATTTTATTATTAAATCTTCATTATTTCTTTATTTTGGGAAAGTCATTTTATTCCCTCTCTCATATTTTGGTAGTAGAAATAATTGAAGATAAAATAATTAAAATCAAATGATCCTATTTTCAAAATTTGAGAAAACTCAAATATGAAAATAACGAAAACCCCCAACTCTCTCCGAGGGTCCTTGAGTTGTGTAGAATTTCTAGGATCGAGCAAAAATGCAGCGAAAAAAATATGATATGCAATGATGCTCTATGTATAACATTCCAAATTGAAAATTTGGGATGTTACACGGCATCACTGAGTGAAAGACCACGACCTAAGGCACCTTACTCGTCATCTGAAAAGTCTGCAACATGATACGTTGCAGCCCGAAACGGGTCCGAAGAGGTCCCCTTAACCGATAGATAGGCCTATACACCTACAATCTTCTACATCTGCTAGCCCATCATGGAAAGGTTTCCCACAACTTACTCAACTATGTCAGAGCCCATCATGGCATGTGGCTGCACACAGAAGTTTCTAGCATGAATAATCTTATGATCCCCTTGAGCCTGGGTGGCAGTACATAGGAGAATCACACGATACCCCAGGATTTCCAAAAATACAGGCAACACTGGGTTCCCCAGGTGCCTCAATCCACCCAGATGTGAATTAAAGTTGCCACCTTAAGTTAACCATTAATTAACAATACTCACATCTGTCATGAATACACTAAACCCAAACCACGTCTACGAGAATAGCATAGCAAAATAAGCAACGTAGAAGTAACTCCCATAGGTTTGATAATAAATGGGTGAATAGGTACTACCTCATCTACTTCCCAAACCCATAATTTAAACCAGATCCTAACCATGCAATTATTTGAGGGTTGATCTAATGCAATAAAACTGGGTAGTAAAGAGGTATGATTAAAGTGTTACTTGCCTTGCTGATGATCCGTGAAACCTAGAGACTCATAGTAGCACGCCCGCACTCCGGGTACTCTATTGCAAACAAACAAGCATACAATAAGCAATCAAGCAAAGATGCACGGATAAAACTCAAATAAGAAGATCTAACCAGAAAGTTCAGCTTAAGAACTCCGGTTTGCAAAAAGAATCAAATCAAACAAAACGACAAAACTCAAACTGCGAAAGAAACAAGCTTCGATTACTAATCTGGACTAAAGTCAAATTTTACAGTAGCAAAAACTAGTTTAAGTTGATTAGACATAAAGAGGGCTTCGAGACGAAACTCTAGGCGCTTGAATCGCCCGATTCCGATAAACGAGCGAAAAGATAAACTAAAACGAAAATCGGATCAGAAATCACGATCGAAAATAATCGCGAAAAAAATCCGAGAAAAATAAAAATTGACGAACAGGCTAACGAACGAACGTTCGCTGTCTGCGGTTAACGAGCAAAAACCGTTTGTTAAAACGAACGTACGGACGAACGTCCGCTAAATAACTAAAACAGGAAAAAAATAAAACCGATCTAAATAAAAAACGGGATCTAGGGTTTCGAAAAAAACCGATCGGTTTTTCTCACGAAAACGGAGGGCGGTGGCGGCGGCTACCTCCGGGTCCGGCGAGGCGGCAGCGGCGACGAGCGGCTCCAATGGCGGCGGTGAGGGGATCCGACGGCGGCGGGCGGAACTGGGCGGCGATAGTATTGGCGGCGGCGGCGTGGTGCGGCATGGCGGCTCGGGAAGGCGACGCGGCGGCAAGGCTGAAGTTCGTGGGCGGCGGCGGCGGGTTCGGGCGGTGCTAGGGTTCGGGTGTGGGGCTGGCGGCTCGGGCATTCGGCCTTTAAAGGGCCGGCCGGGTACAGTGTCCCAGGCGGACACGGCCCGGTTGGGCCGGTAACTTTTTTTTAAAATTATTCCACGCAGAAAAACAAATAAAAGAAATAATAAACGGACTCCAAAAATCCTGAAATAAATTTTACCTGTCCTCTAAAAATATAGCGGACAAGGTGAACATTTATTTGGAACTCTAATGCAATTTTGAGAAACGCATATTTTTCCTAATTCAAATAAAATAGCTATAAAACCCCGAATAAAATTCTTATCTGATTTTAAAATTAAATCTCCAATAATTCTTTATTTTGAGGAAGTCATTTTATCCACTCTCTTTTATTTTCATAAAAGAAATATTCGAAGAGAAAATAATTAAAATCAAACGATCCACTTTTCAAAATTAGAGAAAACTCAAATATGAAAATAACGAAATCCCCAGCTCTCTCTGAGGGTCCTTGAGTTGCTTGGAATTTCGAGGATCGAGCCAAAATGTAATAAAATGTGATATGCAATGATGACCTAATGTATAACATTCCAAATTGAAAATTTGGGATGTTACAGATCTTTATCGGTCGAACCTTATGACAACATACGTAGTTCCCTTTGTCCATCGGTATGTTACTTGCCCGAGGTTCGACCGTCGGTATCTTCATACCTAGTTCAATCTCATTACTGTCAAGTCTCTTTACTCGTTCCATAATACATCATCTTGTAACTAACTCTTTAGTCACTTTGCTTGCAAGGCTTCTTATGATGTGTATTACCAAGGGGGCCCAGAGATACCTCGCCAATACTCAGAGTGACAAATCCCAATCTCGATCTATGCCAACTCAACAAACACCCAGTTACGTTGTGACGTTTGATAGCGCACAAGGTATTCCTCCGGTATCCGGGAGTTGCATAATCTCATACGCGAAGGGATATGTATTTGACATTAAGAAAGCAATAGCAATAAACTTAACGATCAATATGCTAAGCTAACAGATGGGTCTTGTCCATCATATCATTATCCTAATGATGTGATCCCGTTATCAAATGACAACACATGTCTATGGTTAGGAAACCTTAACCATCTTTGATCAATGGGCTAGTCTAGTAGAGGCTTACTAGGGACATGGTATTTGTTTATGTATTCACACATGTATTTAAGTTTCCGATCAATACAATTCTAGCATGAATAATAAACCTTTATCATGAATAAGGAAATATAAAATAACAACTTTATTATTGCCTCTATGGCATATTTCCTTCAGTCTCCCACTTGCACTATAGACAATAATCTAGTTCACATCACCATGTGATTAACACCCATAGTTCACACCGCCATGTGATTAAACACCCAAAGAGTACTAAGGTGTGATCATGTTTTGCTTGTGAGAGAAGTTTGGTCAACGGGTCTGTCACATTCAGATCCGTATGTATTTTGCAAATTTCTATGTCTACAATGCTCTACATGGAGCTACTCTAGCTAATTGCTCCCACTTTCAATAGTATCCAGATTGAGACTCAGAGTCATCTGAAGCGGTGTCAAAGCTTGCATCGATGTAACCCTTTACGATGGACTCTTTATCACCTCCATAACTGAGAAATATTTCCTTAGTCCTCTTAGGCAACTAAGGGTAATTTTGACCGTTGTCCAGTGATCTATACCTGGATCACTATTGTACCCCCTTGCCAAACTCATGGCAAGGTCATAATAGGTCTGGTACATAGTATGGCATACTTTATAAAACCTATTGCTGAGGCATAGGGAATGACTTTCATTCTCTCTATCTATCTTCTGCAATGGTCGGGCTTTGAGTCTGACTCTATTTTACACCTTCAAACACATGCAAGAACCCTTTCTTTTCCTGTTCCATTTTGAACTTCTTCAAAATGTTATCAAGGTATGTGCTTTGTGAAAATCCTATTAAGCGCCTCGATCTATCCCTACAGATCTTGATGCCCAATATATGAGCAGCTTCACTGAGGGCTTTCATTGAAACATTGTTATTCAAGTATCCTTTTATGCTATCCAGAAATTCTATATCATTTTCGATCAACAATATGTCATCCACATATAATATAAAAAATGCTACAGAGCTCCCACGCACTTTCTTTTAAATATAGGCTTCACCATAAATCTGTATAAAACCATATGCTTTGATCACCTCATCAAAGTGTATATTCCTACTTCGAGATGCTTGCACCAGTCCATAGATGGATCACTGGAGCTTGCACACTTTGTTAGCACCTTTATGATCGTAAAAACCTTCTGGTTGCATCATATACAACTCTTCTTTGAGAAATCCATCAAGGAATGCAGTTTTGATGTCCATTTGCCAGATTTCATAATTATAAAATGCGGCAATTGCTAACATGATTCGGACTGACTTAAGCATTGCTGCGGGTGAGAAGGTCTCATCGTCGTGAACCCCTTGAACTTGTCGAAAACCTTTCACGACAAGTCAAGCTTTGTAGATGGTGACATTACCATCAGCGTATGTCTTCTTCTTGAAGATCCATTTATTTGCAATGGCTTGCCGATCATCGGAATCTGGGCTCATCATAGCTTCTTCATAGTTCGTAGGTTCGCCATGGTCTAATAACATGACTTCCAGGACATGATTATCGTACCACTCCGGTGCGAACGTGCTCTGTTCGACCTACAAGGTCCAATAGTAACTTGATCTGAAGTTTCATGATCATCATCATTAGCTTCCTCTCTAGTTGGTGTAGTATCACGGGAATGGATTTCTCTGATGTGATACTTTCCAATTCGAGAGAAGGTAAAGTTACCTCATCAAGTTCTACTTTCCTCACACTCACTTCTTTCGAGAGAAATTCCTTCTCTAGATAGGTACCATTCTTGGCAACAAAGATCTTGCCTTCGGATATGTGGTAGAAGGTGTACCCAATTGTTTCCTTAGGGTATCCTATGAAGACGCACTTCTCCGATTTGGGTTCGAGCTTATCAGGCTGAAGCCTCTTAACATAAGTGTCGCAACCCCAAACTTTAAGAAACAATAACTTAGGTTTCTTGCCAAATCATAGTTCATACGGCGTCGTCTCAACGAATTTAGACGGTGCCCTATTTAATGTGAATGAGGATGTCTCTAATGCATAACCCCAAAATGATAGTGGTAAATCGGTAAGAGATATCATACAACACACCATATCTAATAATGTACGGTTACGACGTTCGGACACACCATTACCCTGTGGTCCTCCAGGTGGCGTGAGTTGTGAAACAATTCCACATTGTTTTAAATGAAGGCCAAACGCGTAACTTAAATATTCGCCTCCGCAATCAGATCGTAGAAACTTTATTTTCTTGTTATGATGATTCTATCCTTCACTCTGAAATTCTTTGAACTTTTCAAATGTTTCAGACTTGTGTTTCATCAAGTACATATACCCATACCTACTCAAATCATCTGTGAAGGTCAGAAAATAACGATACTCGCCGCGTGCTTCAACACTCATGAGATCGCATACACTGGTATGTATTATTTCCAATAAGTCATTAGCTCGCTCCATTGTTCCGAAGAACGGAGTTTTAGTCATCTTGCCCATGAGGCATAGTTTGCAAGTATCAAATGATTCATAATCAAGTGATTCCAAAAGTCCATCCACATGGAGGTTCTTCATGCACTTTACACCAATATGACCTAAACGGCAGTGCCACAAGTATGTTCCACTATCATTATCAACTTTGCATCTTTTGGCATCAATATTATGAATATGTGTATCACTAAGATCAAGATTCAATAAACCATTATTATTGGGTGTATGACCATAGAAGATTTTATTCATGTAAAAGAACAACAATTATTCCCAGACTTAAATGAATAACCATATTGCAATAAACATGATCCAGTCATATTCATGCTCAACACAAACACCAAATAACATTTATTTAGGTTCAACACTAATCCCGAAGGTAGAGGGAGTGTGCGATGGTGATCATATCAACCTTGGAATCACTTCCAACACACATCGTCTGATGAGGACATCAATACCATTGTTACACCCATAGCCCCTACTGTTACATATACTGGACCAATTACTAGAGCTTGCGCACGCCAATTGAATTACCAGGTACTTTCGTTTCTTGGTAATGATTCTAATGTTCATGAGAATATGATGCTGCCTAAATTGGATACATTTGTTTTGCTTACAAATGAAGGGCCTAGCTTGGAGAAGGATGAACATTGGAGCAAGAACACGCATGGAGTTGATGGCATGCGCAAGGGGATCAAGAACGAAGTTACAAGTGATGATTTCAGGACTTTGAAGCCACCATAAGGAGTGCATGAAGCCTTGGACGAAATATACAAGATGCCACTTCATAATATTCGTCCATAGGCTATTCTAGGTGTTGCGTCACCTTATTATTGGGCCAGCCCATGTAATTTCGAAATACTTAAGTATAGGCTATTTTAGAGTCCGTATGTGTGGGGAAACAAGAGTTAGGGTTGGTTTGGACCCCACCCTCAAGGGCCACGAAATTCCCTCCTCTTCCTCCATATATACAACCCTTAGGGCGTCGTTTAGACTTGGGTTTTGTTTAGATTAAAAGTTCGCCATAGCTGCAACTTGGCGTGCATTTCGTTTGTGTTCAACGACCGGACCAAGGCGCCACGTAACCCCACCTTCATTAATAAAGCTTTCCTCTTTATTCGCAATATCCAGATTGCAATCTCAGTTTCTTGGTTGTTCTTCGTTTGCTCGCAGGAAATAGACCCTCGTGGTCGTTGATCGTGCTCGGCGTGGTCAATAACCCTCCGGGTTGGTTTAGCGATTACTAAGGCGCGACGTCTTATGACGTTAAGTAGTCGGATCGTCAAAGTCGACTCCCACAGAAAACGATTGCTATCTCATCGAAAGATCGGGACACCCTCGCCTCTATCAAGTGGTATCAGATTTCCAGGTTGCTCGGTGAGATTTTACAGTTTTTCATAGTTTAGATCGAGTCTGTTCTTCATACCTATAGTCCATGACAAAGCCAAAAAAAGGGTTAGTTCATCCCATCCGAACCAATCTGAGCCTTTGCATAATCTTTTCTGTATTTGCTTTGTTGAATTTGCGGTTGCATCGTCGTGTCAAGTTGCTGGTCTTAGCGTCTAGTCCTTTAGAGTTTCGAGTTCTGTTCACAGGTTGTCACGTCGCCGCTGCCATATATCCCCACCGCATCATCGTCATCACCCTTGCCATATACCACCACCACCACATATTCACCGCCAATCCGAGTCCATATACGCCACCACATATCCGCCGCCATCATGCCAATCCGAGTCCACCTGCAACATATATCCGCCACCAGTCCGAGTTCCACCAGATTCATCTCCGCCACCAGTCCGAGTTCCACCAGATTCATCTCCGCCACCAGTCCTTTTCCGAGTCCAGTATTTTGTTACTCTGTGTTGGATTTCCAGATCACGCGATACTCCGAGTCGTGACAGAGTAGGACTCCCCAACATCCTAGCCATCCGCAGAAGAAAAATAGTTCCAGTTTCAAAAAAAAAACTAAGTCTGGAAAATTCTGGCTAGGCAGTTTTTAGACCATTTGTAGACTTTTTCGAAAAAAATTTGTTGCGGAGCAAAAAAAAAAGAGGAAAAAAAGTGAAAAAACAGAAGAAAAAAAATCAGAGTGTGCTCCTCCCTTGTTTACGTGCAGCGCCGTGATTTTTTTAGTGTTCTAGGCTCGCGCCTCTAGCACGGTCTAGCCTAGGACCCGACCACAAGACTGCGTCGTTGAGCGCTTATTCAACTTTGCATCTCTGAATTGATTATTGCTGACCCTTTTGCTACCATATTATAAGCCTTCCCAGCTCCACATACATCTACATCGTATGCGCTTGACTCTCCCCGTAATTGCTCTATCCAAGCTTTGCGAGTTTTGGCTACATCGGGTTGATCACCGCTTCTTCTGCTGGGTAAGAACGGTAAGAATTTGAGATTTACTTGACGGATTTGTGATCTGTCCACCACACCACCACCACCACTTCCTAGTAGTCTGTAGAATCATATTCTTGTGTGTTTCTATTGCTGCTAACCATGGCAGGATCACAAGTCGATTTAGACCGACCGGGAGAACATGACAAACAAAGTGTTACATGATAAGTTTCAACAAATGATGAGTGGGCAGGTGGAAGATGTGCTAAATAGATTTGAAGAGGCCATGGAGAAGATAGATGGCATTGAGAAGGCGTTCGAAACAAAGCTCGATAATTTTTTTAATGAATTGCTCGCGCGTCTACCACCACCACCACCGGCTGCACCTAACGCACCTCTACAACAACAACAACAACAACGACTACCTCCACATCGCGAAACAACCCTCCGCCGAGCGACCGTGTCCCTCTTGACTTGGCCAAGCTCTTTGGTGCTCTTGTTGATACTTCGTGACTCCTGCTGGCTGATGTGGGGAGGATGATTATGTGGGAGATTACGAGGATGAGGTTGATCAACATCAGAACTACGTGCAACCACCAGCACCACAACCACCAGGTCGTCCACATGGAAATAATGGCAATGTTAGGGCTCCCCCTCAGGTACGAGATCAAGACCATCTCCCTAAACTGAAATTGAATATTCCACCATTTGAGGGTAGATATGTTCCTGATATATATCTTACTTGGGAGTTAGAAACTGAACAACGATTTACATGTTTACAATATCCTGAGGAGAGACGTGTTCCTGCTGTTGTTTGTGATTTCACTAGCTTTGCATGTGTTTGGTGGTCTGAACATTGTAGATTATATCCTATTTCAGCTACTTGGGCTGCTTTGAAAACTGCTATGCGTACTCGTTGGGTTCCACCATATTATCAACGTGAATTACTTCAAAAATTGCAGCGCTTAAGACAAGGAAAAATTTACGTAGAAGAATATTATCGGGAATTACAAACTGGCTTGATTAGATGTGGTATTGTTGAGGAGAATGAAGCTATGCTTGCACGTTTTACGGGTGGATTAAATAGAGATTCAGACCATTCTAGACTATAAGGATTATAATAATATCACTTGTTTATTCCATCTTGCTTGTAAAGCTGAACGTGAAGTGCAGGATCGGCGTGCATTGGCGTGGACTAACTTTTCTCGCAGGTCGACCTTCATCATGGACACCACGTGCATCATCTACTTCCACACGTTCGCTACACGGCACCTCCGTCGGCTGCCACCTCCAACCGTGATACAATAAAAAGGGCACAATCACCACTATCTCGCCAAGAGCACACCTTCTGGGCCTGCAAAGAGCTCTTCTTCATCCATGGCGTCAACAGGGCAAACACATGATATTATTTGTCGACGTTGCAAGGGTGGAGGTCATTATGCGAGAGAATGCCCATCTAAGCGTGTGATGATTGTTACTGAGGATGGTGAGTATGAGTCGGCTAGTGACTATGATGAGGAGACTTTGGCTCTTATTACACATGAAGAACACGGTGGAGATGATTCTGATCATGAGACGCAATACATGGCTGCTGAAGATGTTGACAGGTATGAATGTTTAGTTGCTCAACGTGTTTTGAGTGTGCAGGTTGAAGGAAATATGCCCTAGAGGCAATAATAAAGTTATTATTTATTTCCTTATATCATGATAAATGTTTATTATTCATGCTAGAATTGTATTAACCGGAAACATAATACATGTGTGAATATATAGACAAACAGTATGTCACTAGTATGCCTCTACTTGACTAGCTTGTTAATCAAAGATGGTTATGTTTCCTAACCATGAACAAGGAGTTGTTATTTGATTAACAAGGTCACATCATTAGTTGAATGATCTGATTGACATGACCCATTCCGTTAGCTTAACACTTGATCGCTTAGTATGTTAATGCTTTCTTCATGACCCATACATGTTCCTCGTAACTATGAGATTATGCAACTCCCGATTACGGAGGAACACTTTGGTACTACCAAACGCCACAACGAATCGGGTGATTATAAAGGAGTACTACAGGTGTCTCCAAAGGTACTTGTTGGTTGGCGATTTGAGATTAGGTTTTGTCACTCCGATTGTCGGAGAGGTATCTCTAGGCCTTCTCGGTAATACACATCACTTAAGCCTTGCAAGCATTACAACTAATGAGTTAGTTGTGAGATGATGTATTACTGAACGAGTAAAGAGACTTACCGTAACGAGATTGAACTAGGTATTGATACCGACGATCGAATCTCGGGTAAGTAACATACCGATGACAAAGGGAACAACGATGTCGTTATGCGGTTTGACCGATAAAGATCTTCGTAGAATATGTAGGAACCAATATGGGCATCCAGGTTCCGCTATTGGTTATTGACCGAGAATGGTTCTAGGTCATGTCTACATAGTTCTCGAACCCGTAGGGTCCGCACGCTTAACGCTTCGATGTGTTCATTATGAGTTTATAAGTCTTGATGCACGAAGGTTGTTCGAGTCCCGGATGTGATCACGGACATGACGAGGAGTCTCGAAATGGTCGAGACATAAAGATTGATATATTGGAAGCCTACATTTGGACATCGGAAGGTTCCGAGTGAAATCGAGAATTTATCGAGTACCGGAGGTTACCGAACCCCGGGGACTACATGGGCCCATAGTGGGCCTTGGAGGAAAGGAGAAGGGCAGCCCTAGGTGGCGCGCCCCCCTTCCCTAGTCCTATTAGGACTAGGAAAGGTGGGCCGCCCCCTCTCTCTCTTTCCCCCCGAGTCCTAATCCAACTAGGATTGAGGGGAATCCTACTCCGGAGGAGTAGGACTCCTTAGTGCGCCTCCCCTTGGGCCGCCACCTCCCCTTGGCTCCTTTATATCGGGGCAGGGGCACCCATAACACACAAGTTGATCTACGGATCTTTCCTTAGCCGTGCGGTGCCCCTTCCACCATATTCCACTTCGTCATATCGGCGCGGAGCTTAAGCGAAGCCCGCACGGAGAAGTCATATCGTCGCGGAGCTTAGGAGAAGCCCTGCGCCGGTGGAGCATCAACATCGTCACCACGCCGTCGTCGACGGAACTCATCCCGACACTTTGCTGGATCGGAGTCCGGGATCGCCATCGAGCTGAACGTGTGCAAAACTCGGAGGTGTCGTGACGTTCGGTGCTTGGATCGGTCGGATCGTGAAGACGCACGACTACATCAACAGCGTTGTTATAACGCTTCGCTTTCGGTCTCACGAGGGTACGTGGACGGATACTCTCCCTCTCGTTGCTATGCCATCACCATGGTCTTGCGTGATCGTAGGAAATTTTTGAAATTACTACGTTCCCCAATGATGGCATCCGAGCCTGGTTTTATGCGTTGATGTCATATGCACGAGTAGAACACAAGTGAGTTGTGGGCGATACAAGTCATACTACCTACCAGCATGTCATACTTTGGTTCAGCGGTATTGTGAGATGAAGCGGCCGGACCGACATTACGCAGACGCTTACGCGAGACTGGTTTCACCGCCCGAGCACTCGTTGCTTAAAGGTGACCGGCGGTGTCTGTCTCTCTCACTTTAGTTGAATCGAGTGTGGCTACGCCCGGTCCTTGAGAAGGTTAAAACGGAGTCTATTTGACGAAGTATCATTGTGGTTTTGATGCGTAGGTAAGAACGGTTCTTTCTCAGCCCGTAGCAGCCACGTAAAACTTGCAACAACAAAGTAGAGGACGTCTAACTTGTTTTTGCAGGGCATGATGTGATGTGATGTGGTCAAGACGTGATGCTATATTTTATTGTATGAGATGATCATGTTTTGTAACCGAGTTATCGGCAATGGCAGGAGCCATATGGTTGTCGCTTTATTGTATGAAATGCAACGCCATGTAATTGCTTTACTTTATCACTAAGGAGTAGCGATAGTCGAGAAGCAATAGTTGGCGAGACGACAACGATGCTACGATGGAGATCAAGGTGTCGCGCCGGTGACGATGGTGATCATGACGGTGCTTGGCGATGGAGATCACAAGCACAAGATGATGATGACCATATCATATCACTTATATTGATTGCATGTGATGTTTATCCTTTATGCATCTTATCTTGCTTTGATTGACGGTAGCATTATAAGATGATCTCTCACCAAAATTATCAAGAAGTGTTCTCCACGAGTATGCACCGTTGCGAAAGTTCTTCGTCTTTGAGACACCACGTGATGATCGGGTGTGATAGGCTCTACGCTCAAATACAACGGTGCAAAACAGTTGCGCACGCAGAATACTCGAGTTAAACTTGACGAGCCTAGCATATAACAGATATGGCCTCGAACACGAGACCGAAAGGTCGGCGTGAATCATATAGTAGATATGATCAACATAGTGATGTTCACCATTGAAACTACTCCATCTCACGTGATGATCGGACATGGTTTAGTTGATTTGGATCACGTAATCACTTAGATGACTAGAGAGATGTCTGTCTAAGTGGGAGGTTTTAATATGATTAATTAAACTTAAATTTATCATGAACTTAGTACCGATAGTATTTTGCTTGTCTATGTTTCTTGTAGATAGATGGCTCGTCTTTGTTGTTCCGTTGAATTTTAATGCGTTCCTTGAGAAAGCAAAGTTGAAAGATGATGGTAGCAATTACACGGACTGGGTCCGTAATTTGAGGATTATCCTCATTGCTGCACGAAAAATTACGCCTGGAAGCACCGCTAGGTGACAGGCCTGCTGCGAGATGCTTGAGCGAAGTTGTGAACGCCGCAAAGCAGAGCTGATGACTACTCAATAGTTCAAGATGTGCCATGCTTTACGGCTTAGAACCGGGTCTTCAACGACGTTTTGAACGTCATGGAGCATATGAGATGTTCCAGGAGTTGAAGTTAATATTTCAAGCAAATGCCCGGATTGAGAGATATGAAGTCTCCAATAAGTTCTATAGCTGCAAGATGGAGGAGAATAGTTACGTCGGTGAGCACATACTCAAAATGTCCGGGTATAACAATCACTTAATTCAGCTGGGAGTTAATCTTCCGGATGATAGTGTCATTGATGAATTCTCCAATCATCGCCACCAAGCTACAAGAGCTTCGTGATGAACTATAATATGCAAGGGATGACTAAGACAATTCTGAGCTCTTCGCAATGCTAAAAGCATGGAGGTAGAAATCAAGAAGGAGCATCAAGTGTTGATGGTCAACAAGACCACTAGTTTCAAGAAAAGGGCAAAGGGAAGAAGAAGGAAACTTCAAAAAGAACAGCAAGCAAGTTCTGCTCAGAGAAGAAACCCAAGTCTGGACCTAAGCCCTGAAACCGAGTGTTTTTACCGCAAGCAAACTGGACTTTGAAGCGGAACTGCCCCAAGTATTTGGCGGATAAGAAGGATGGCAAGGTGATCAAAGGTATATGTGATATACATGTTATTGATGTGTACCTTACTAATACTCGCAGTAGTACCTGGTATTTGATCTTGGTTCATTGCTAATATTTGCAACTCAAACAGAACTACGGATTAGCGAAGATTGGCTAAGGACGAGGTGACGATCGCGCGTTGGAAATGGTTCCAAAGTCGATGTGATCGCGGTCGGCACGCTACCTCTACATCTACCTTGGGATTAGTTTTAGACCTAAATAATTGTTATTTGGTGCCAGCGTTGAGCATGAACATTATATCTGGATCTTGTTTAATGCGAGACGGTTATTCATTTAAATCAGAGAATAATGGTTGTTCTATTTATATGAGTAATATATTTTATGGTCATGCACCCTTGAAGAATGGTCTATTCTTGTTGAATCTCGACGGTAGTGATACACATATTCATAATGTTGAAGCCAAAAGATGCAGAGTTGATAATGATAGTGCAACTTATTTGTGGCACTTGCCGCTTAGGTCATATCGGTGTAAAACGCATGAAGAAACTCCATACCGATGGGCTTCGAATCACTTGATTATGAATCACTTGGTACTTACGAACCGTGCCTCATGGGCAAGATGACAAAACGCCGTTCTCCGGAACTATGGAGCGAGCAACTGATTTGTTGGAAATCATACATACCGATGTTTGTG
Source organism: Aegilops longissima (assembly GCA_021605205.1). Lineage (NCBI taxonomy): Eukaryota > Viridiplantae > Streptophyta > Magnoliopsida > Poales > Poaceae > Aegilops > Aegilops longissima. The sequence goes on from CM038680.1 coordinate 223,112,357, forward strand.
GTCCAATGAATGTTGAGGCACGGCGGGTATCGTTATTTTCTCACCTTCACAGATGATTTGAGCAGATATGGGTATATCTACTTAATGAAACACAAATCTGAAACATTTGAAAAGTTCAAAGAATTTCAGAGTGAAGTGGAAAATCATCGTAACAAGAAAATAAAGTTTCTACGATCTGATCGTGGAGGAGAATATTTGAGTTACGAGTTTGGTTTACATTTGAAACAATGTGGAATAGTTTACGAACTCACGCCACCGGAACACCACAGAGAAATGGTGTGTCCGAACGTCGAATCGTACTTTACTAGATATGGTGCGATCTATGATGTCTATTTCTGATTTACCGCTATCGCTTTGGGGTTATGCTTTAGAGGCGGCCGCATTCACGTTGAATAGGACACCGTCAAAATCCGCTGAGACGACGCCTTATGAACTGTGGTTTGGCAAGAAACCAAAGTTGTCGTTTCTTAAAGTTTGGGGCTGCGATGCTTATGTAAAGAAACTTCAACGGATAAGCTCGAACCCAAATCGGAAAAATGTGTCTTCATAGGATACCCAAAGGAGATGTTGGGTACACCTTCTATCACAGATCTGAAGGCAAGATTTTCGTTGCTAAATTCGGATCCTTTCTAGAGAAGGAGTTTCTCTCGAAAGAAGTGAGTGGGAGGAAAGTAGAACTTGATGAGATAATCAGATCTGCTCCCTTATTGGAAAGTAGTTCATCACAAGAAATGGTTCTGTGACAACTACACCAATTAGTGAGGAAACTAATGATGATGATCATGAAGCTTCAGATCAAGTTACTCTCGAACCTCGTGAGGTCAACCAGAGTAAAATACGCACGAGTGGTACGGTAATCCTATTACGAAGTCATGTTACTTGACCATGGCGAACCTACAAACTATGAAGAAGCGATGGTGAGCCCAGATTCGCAAAATGGCTGGAAGCCATGAAACTGAGATGGGATCCATGTATGAGAACAAAGTATGGACTTTGGTTGACTTGCCGATGATCGGCAAGCCATTGAAAATAAATGGATCTTTAAGAAGAAGACCGACGGCGATGGTAATATAACTGTCTACAAAGCTCGACTTGTTGCGAAAGGTTTTCGACAAGTTCAAGGGGTTGACTACGATGAGACTTTCTCACCCGTAGCGATGCTTAAGTCTGTCCGAATCATGTTAGCAATTGCCGATTTTATGATTATGAAATTTGGCAAATGGATGTAAAACTGCATTCTTGAATGGATTTCTAGAAGAAGAGTTGTATATGATGCAACCAGAAGGTTTTGTCGATCCAAAGGGTGCTAACAAAGTGTGCAAGCTCCAACGATCAATTTATGGTGCAGTGCAAGCCTCTCGGAGTTGGAATAAACGCTTTGATAGTGTGATCAAAGCATATGGGTTTGTACAGACTTTGGAGAAGCCTTGTATTTACAAGAAAGTGAGTGGGAGCTCAGAGCATTTCTAATATTATATGTGGACGACATATTATTGATTGGAAATGATATAGAATTTCTGGATAGCATAAAAGGATACTTGAATAAAAGTTTTCAATGAAAGACCTCGGTGAAGCTGCTTACATATTGGGCATCAAGATCTATAGAGATAGATCAAGGCGCTTGATTGGACTTTCACAAAGCACATACCTTGATAAAGTTTTGAAAAGTTCAAAATGGATCGAGCAAAGAAAGGTTTTTACTGTGTTGCAAGGTGTAAGATTGAGTCGGACTCAATGCCCGACCACAAGCAGAAGATAGAGAGAAAATGAAAGATGTTCCTATGCTTCAGCCATAGGCTCTATCATGTATGCAATGCTGTGTACCTGACACTGACGTATGCTTAGCTGTAAGCTTGGCGGGAAGGTACCAAAGTAATCCAGAGTGGATCATGGACAGCGGTCAAGAACATCCTGAAATACGAAAAGGACTAAGGATATGTTTCTCGTATATGGAGGTGACAAAGAGCTAGTCGTAAATGGTTACGTCGATGCAAGCTTTGACCCGATCCGGACGATTCTAAATCGCAAACCGGATCGTGTTTTTATTAAACGGTGGAGCTGTCGGTTGGTGCAGTTCTAAACAAAGCGTCGTGGCGGGATCTACATGTGAAGCGGAGTACATAGCTACTTCGAAGCAGCAAATGAAGGAGTCGGATGAAAGAGTTCATTTCCGATCTAGGTGTCATACCTAGTGCATCGGGACCGATGAAGATCTTTCGTGACAATCTTGGTGCAATTGCCTTGGCAAAGGAATCCAGATTTCACAAGAGGACCAAGCACATCAAGAGACGCTTCAATTCCATTGGGACCAAGTCCAAGTGGGAGACATAGAGATTTGCAAAATACATACGGATCTGAATGTTGCAGACCCGTTGACTAAGCCTCTTCCACGAGCAAAACATGATCAGCACCAAGACTCCATGGGTGTGAGGATCATTACTTTGTAATCTAGATTATTGACTCTAGTGCAAGTGGGAGATCAAGGAAATATGCCCTAGAGGCAATAATAAAGTTATTATTTATTTCCTTATATCATGATAAATGTTTATTATTCATGCTAGAATTGTATTAACCGGAAACATAATACATGTGTGAATATATAGACAAACAGTATGTCACTAGTATGCCTCTACTTGACTAGCTTGTTAATCAAAGATGGTTATGTTTCCTAACCATGAACAAGGAGTTGTTATTTGATTAACAAGGTCACATCATTAGTTGAATGATCTGATTGACATGACCCATTCCGTTAGCTTAACACTTGATCGCTTAGTATGTTAATGCTTTCTTCATGACCCATACATGTTCCTGTAACTATGAGATTATGCAACTCCCGATTACGGAGGAACACTTTGGTACTACCAAACGTCACAACGAATCGGGTGATTATAAAGGAGTACTACAGGTGTCTCCAAAGGTACTTGTTGGGTTGGCGATTTCGAGATTAGGTTTTGTCACTCCGATTGTCGGAGAGGTATCTCTAGGCCTTCTCGGTAATACACATCACTTAAGCCTTTCAAGCATTACAACTAATGAGTTAGTTGTGAGATGATGTATTACGGAACGAGTAAAGAGACTTACCGTAACGAGATTGAACTAGGTATTGGATACCGACGATCGAATCTCGGGTAAGTAACATACCGATGACAAAGGGAACAACGTATGTCGTTATGAGGTTTGACCGATAAAGATCTTCAGTAGAATATGTAGGAACCAATATGGGCATCCAGGTTCCGCTATTGGTTATTGACCGAGAATGGTTCTAGGTCATGTCTACATAGTTCTCGAACCCGTAGGGTCCGCACGCTTAACGCTTCGATGGCAGTTCATTATGAGTTTATAAGTCTTGATGCACGAAGGTTGTTCGAGTCCGGATGTGATCACGGACATGACGAGGAGTCTCGAAATGGTCGAGACATAAAGATTGATATATTGAAGCCTACATTTGGACATCGGAAGGTTCCGAGTGAAATCGGGAATTTATCGAGTACCGGAGGTTCTGGAACCCCGGGGACTACATGGGCCCATAGTGGGCCTTGGAGGAAAGGAGAAGGGCAGCCCTAGGTGTCGCGCGCCCCCCTTCCCTAGTCCTATTAGGACTAGGAAGGTGGGCCGCCCCCTCTCTCTCTTTAGCCTCCCGAGTCCTAATCCAACTAGGATTGGAGGGGAATCCTACTCCCGGAGGAGTAGGACTCCTTTGCGCCTCCCCTTGGGCCGCCACCTCCCCTTGGCTCCTTTATATCTGGGGCAGGGGCACCCCATAACACACAAGTTGATCTACGGATCTTTCCTTAGCCGTGTGCGGTGCCCCTTCCACCATATTCCACTTCGGTCATATCGTCATGAGCTTAAGCGAAGCCCTGCGCGGAGAAGTCATATCGTCGCGGAGCTTAAGCGAAGCCCCCGCGTCGATGGAGCATCAACATCGTCACCACGCCGTCGGTTGTGGAACTCATCCCGACACTTTGCTGGATCGAGTCCGGGATCGCCATCGAGCTGAACGTGTGCGAGAACTCGGAGGTGCCGTCGTTCGGTGCTTGGATCGGTCGGATCGTGAAGACGTCGACTACATCAACAGCGTTGTTATAACGCTTCGCTTTCGGTCTCACGAGGGTGCGTGGACGGATACTCTCCTCTCGTTGCTATGCCATCACCATGGTCTTGCGTGATCATAGGAAATTTTTTGAAATTACTACGTTCCCCAACACAGGTTACACAAGTTGAGCAAAATCAGAGGCATAATTTGTTCCATACAAAGGGAGTTGTGAAGGAACGTTCTATTCGCGTCATCATAGATGGAGAGAGCTGCAACAACTTGGCTAGCATGGAGATGGTGGAGAAGCTATCTCTCACCACAAGACCACATCCACATCCTTACTACATCCAATGGTTCAACAACAGCGGCAAGGTTAAGGTAACACGTCGCTCGTGTGCATTTTAGTATCTCTACATATGCTGATTATGTTGATTGTGATGTGGTACCTATGCAAGCATGTTCCTTATTACTTGGTAGACCATGGCAATTTGATAAAAATTCTGTACACCATGGTAGAAACAATCAGTATACGCTTGTTCATAAGGATAAAAATATTACTTTGCTTCCTATGACTCTTGATTCCATTTTGAAAGATGATATTAATAGAGCTAATAAAGCAAAACAGGAGAACAATAAGAGTGAAAATCAGATTGTGGCAAAAGAATTTGAGCAACAAATGAAGCCTAATAATAAACCATCTAGTGTTGCTTCTGAAATTAAATTGAAAAGTGCATGTTTACTTGCCACCAAATCTGATATTGATAAGCTAGATTCTAGCAAATCTGTTTGCTATGCTTTTGTGTGCAAAGAGGCATTATTTTCATTCGAGGACGTGCCTTCCTCTTTGCCCCCTGCTGTCACTAACATTTTGCAGGAGTTCGCTGACGTCTTCCCACAAGACGTGCCACCGGGATTACCACCTATTCGAGGGATTGAGCATCAAATTGACTTAATTCCCGGTGCATCGCTACCCTACCGTGCACCATATCATACCAATCCAGAGGAGACGAAGGAGATTATGCGTCAAGTACAGGAGCTCCTCAACAAAGGTTATATACGTGAATCTCTTAGTCCTTGTGCTGTTCCTATTATACTAGTGCCTAAAAAGGATGGTACGTCGCGTATGTGTGTTGATTGTAGAGGCATTAATAATATTACTATTCGTTATCGTCATCCTATTCCTAGGCTAGATGATATGCTTGATGAATTGAGTGGTTCTACAATATTCTCCAAAGTTGATTTGCGTAGTGGATACCATCAAATTCGTATGAAATTGGGAGATGAATGGAAAACAACATTTAAAACTAAGTTTGGTTTATATGAGTGGTTAGTCATGCCTTTTGGGTTAACTAATGCACCTAGTACTTTCATGAGACTAATGAACGAAGTTTTACGTGCTTTCATTGGACGATTTGTGGTAGTCTATTTTGATGATATATTGATTTATAGCAAATCTTTGGAAGAACATTTGGAACATTTACGTGCTGTTTTTAATGCTCTACGTGATGCACGTTTGTTTGGTAACCTTGGGAAGAGCACCTTTTGCACCGACCGAGTATCTTTTCTTGGCTATGTTGTTACTCCACAGGGAATTGAAGTTGATAAATCCAAGATTGAAGCTATTGAGAGTTGGCCGCAGCCCAAAACGGTCACACAAGTGAGGAGCTTCCTTGGCCTCGCTGGTTTCTATAGGCGTTTTGTGAGAGATTTCAGCACCATTGCTGCACCTCTCAACGAGCTTACAAAGAAGGATGTGCCTTTTGTTCGGGGTACCGCACAGGAAGAAGCCTTCACGGTATTGAAAGATAAGTTGACACATGCTCCTTTACTTCAACTTCCTGACTTTAATAAGACTTTTGAGCTTGAATGTGATGCTAGTGGAATTGGATTAGGAGGTGTGTTATTACAAGATGGCAAACCTGTTGCATACTTTTCTGAAAAATTGAGTGGGCCTAGTCTGAACTATTCTACCTATGATAAAGAATTATATGCTCTTGTTCGGACTTTAGAGACATGGGAACATTACTTATGGCCCAAAGAATTTGTTATACATTCTGATCATGAATCTTTGAAACATATTAAAAGTCAAGCTAAACTGAATCGTAGACATGCTAAATGGGTTGAATTCATTGAGACTTTCCCTTATGTCATTAAGCACAAGAAGGGTAAAGAAAATGTTATTGCTGATGCTTTGTCTCGTCGCTATACTATGCTTTCACAACTTGACTTCAAAATATTTGGTTTGGAGACCATCAAAGATCAATATGTGCATGATGCCGATTTTAAAGAAGTAATGCAGAATTGTAAAGAAGGAAGAACATGGAACAGGTTCGTTGTTAATGATGGTTTTGTGTTCCGTGCTAACAAGCTATGCATTCCTGCTAGCTCTGTTCGTCTTTTGTTGTTGCAGGAGGCGCATTTAGGAGGATTAATGGGACACTTTGGCGTGAAGAAGACGGAGGACGTACTTGCTACACATTTCTTTTGGCCAAAGATGAGACGGGATGTTGAGCGTTTTGTTGCTCGCTGCACTACATGTCAAAAAGCTAAGTCACGACTCAATCCTCATGGTTTATATATGCCTTTGCCTGTGCCTAGTGTTCCTTGGGAGGATATATCTATGGACTTTGTTTTAGGTTTACCTCGAACAAAGAAGGGGAGGGATAGCATATTTGTTGTCATGGATAGATTCTCGAAAATGGCACACTTTATACCATGTCATAAAAGCGATGATGCTGTTAATGTTGCTGATTTGTTCTTTCGTGAAATTATTCGCTTGCATGGCGTGCCAAATACTATTGTTTCAGACCGTGATACCAAATTTCTTAGCCACTTTTTGTAACATCCCAAATTTTCAATTTGGAATGTTATACATTAGGTCATCATGCATATCATATTTTCTCGCATTTTTCCGATCCTAGAAATTTCACGCAACTCAAGGACCCTCGGAGAGAGTTGGAAGTTTCATAATTTTCATATTTGGGATCTCTCAAATTTTGAAAATAGGATCATTGGATTATTTAAATTATCTTCATAAAGTTTTTCCTATAAAAAAATATCCTGAGAGGGAATAATATGACTTTCCCAAACAAATAGGAAAAATGAAGATATTATAAATAAACCCAAATTTGGTTTTCGGAGACTTATTTTGCTTAGGAAAAAATGAGCATTTAAAAATATTTTTTTTTATGTATTTTGTTTTTAAAGTTCATTTTGTTCGATTCAATTTTAGGAGTCGGAGAAAATTTGTTTTAATTAATTTGGAGTTCGTTTGATATTTATTTTATTTGTTTTGTTTTAAATTTTATTTAAAAAAAAAAACGCGCCTGGACCGAGGCCCAGCCGGCCCAGCCAGCCAGGCCCCCGGCCCGGCCGCCTCCTCGCCCACCTCCCTTCTCCCTCATGCGGCCGCCCGCCCGGCCTTGTGAACCCCCGCCGCCCAAGACGCCCGCCGCCCGAGTCCCGACAAGCCCCGACTCCCTCGCGCCTCCCCAAGCAACGGTCCCCCCTCCTCCTAAATACTCCCCGGCCCTCTCTCTCTCACATCGCCCCTTGCCGCCCGACCCGCGCCCAAGCCTTGGCCGCGCCGGCCGCCGCCCCTCGCCGAGACGACGCCGCCAGAACCCCGCCCTCGCCTCCCGACCCCGCCGCCCCAACCGAGCCCCGAGAGAGCCGGCATCACCGAGGTAGCCATCGCCGCCGCGCCCGATTCGGTTTCTTCCCGAACCGTCCGGTTTTTTTAAAAAATATGTTGGTTTTTAAAAAAACCTAGATTGGTTTTATTTTTTTCGGTTTTCTTAATTAACGGACGTTCACCGAACCGTTCGTTTTGAAGGAACGCGTTCGTTAGATTCGATTCGTTAACGAACGTTCGCTTTTAACTCGTTCGTCGTTTTTCTTTTTAACCGAATTAATCCGTTATTTTTCGATTTGATTTGAGATCTGATTTTCAAAACTGTTTTATTTCTCGCTCGTTTATCGGAATCGGTGATTCAAGCGCTGGAGTTTAAGAATGAAACCGCCGTTCGACTACCCTACTTTCACAGAGTTTTGCCACTGTGAAATTTTGACCTAATTTCGGATCACTAACCGAGAGGTTTCTCTCTCGAGTTTCGACTTTCGGAGTTTGATTTGATTCGATTCTTTTGCAACCAGGGTTCTTAAGTTGAACTATCTGGTTAGATCTTTTATTCGAGATTTCCCTGTGCATTAGATGAGTACTTATTGTATGCTTGTTGTTTGTCTGCGTTAGATCACCGGAGCGCCGCTTGTTACTTGAATCTCTAGGACTCATGGATCATCGACAAGGCAAGTAACACTTTGATCATACCCTTCTACTACCCAGTTTTATGCATTAGATCTATTCCTCAAACACTTGCATGATTAGGATCTAAATAAATTGTGGGTTTGGGAAGTAGATTGAGGTAGTACCTATTACTGTTTTACTTATGAAACCTTGGGAGTTACTTCTCGTTTGCTATTATGCCATGCTATGCTAGTAGGCGTGGATTGGGTGAGTGAATATCCATGACAGATGTGAGATTGTTAATTAATGGTTTATCTAAGGTGGCAACCTAACACACATCTGGGTGGATTGAGGCACTGGTTTCTATCAGACTTACTGTATTTCTTGGACCGCCACCTGGGCTCTAAGGGATCATAAGATTATTCAAACTGGAAACTTCCGTGTGCAGCCACAAGCCAATTATGGGCTCTGGCGTAGTTGACTAAGTCGTGCGAACTCTTACGGGTAGGCTAGCTGATGTAGGGGATGTAGGTTGGTACGGTCTACCCACATGTAAGGTGCTAGCGCTTCGAAGACTATGTCTCGGTCATCCGTTTCTCAAACACCATCAGTCACGAGAACCAAGCGGAGGCGATCGAGTCTTGTGGGGAAAAGTGCGCAAACCTCTGCAGAGTGTATAAACTAATCATGATTAGCCGTGTCCCCGGTTATGGACGATTTGAGTATCCCGTATTTGTTTATCATGTGAATCTCAACATGTTACTTAAAATAAAAGTTATTGGGTTTTGATGAGTACTTTTTAATTGGGATTGAGGATGCTGTCAACCATCTTCAATGTTTAACAACCACCATGATAGTTAAATAAAATTATTCCTTTGATGTAGGGAAAAATCAGCTTTATGCAAATGTAACCGTAGAGCCTTACCACCAGCCAAATATGCATGTAGTATAGGCTTATTCATTCATTGCTCTTTATGTGTTACATTGCGGCATATTCCATGTCTTGACCCGTTTTGGGCTGCAACTTTTCACGTTGCGGACTTTTCGACGACGAGTAAGGTGTTAGGTCGTGGTTCTATGCTCGATGATGCCGTTGGAGTTGATGGACTCGCTTATCTTCCAAGCCTTCGCTGTTATTATTAGATGGCCTTAAGCCATATTTTATTCAGTTCCTTGTGGACAACGATGTAATAAGTGTGTGATTGCTACTCTGCTATAAATCCTTGAAATCTTGTGTGGTGTCGGCATTCTCGATCCAGGATGACACCGAGCACGAGCGCTAGATCCATTCGGTCTGGTCGCTCTGAGAGAATGGTATCGAGCACACGCTGGTATGAGGACACGACCACTAAGTTAAAGCCATAGATCACTCTCTCTTCTCATTTTCTAACTCCTCATCTTTTCTACTCTCTCTAGGATGACGGACGCGAAGATCAAGTACACCCAACCGGATGAAGGCACACCTTTTGGATTTCACTTGAAGGAAGTTACTAAGTACCGAACATTGGATTACCAAGCTTCACGGAACTTTCAACGCCACTCGCTCAAGAAGAGGCGCTGGAAGATTCATGCTCACGTTCGGGAAGGACATTCGCCCCAATCACCAAGCCAATAGATAGTGTTTTCGGTGCACCCACTTGGAATCGGGAAGGAGCATGGCAGCTCACATCACCATGGGGCGCATTGGAGAAGTCTATCAAGAAGATCTCAAGGACACCATCTACCAGATTTGCGGACGCCGAGATGACAACTGGGACGTCGTCAACACCAAGAAGGATAGGTCCATTGCAGCATTCATCCAGGAGTTAAATCAACACATTCGACGCCAGGAGAATCAAATGTGCAATGACATGTTGGAGTTACAGAAAACGAAGGAAAGGATCATCGAATTGGAAGGAGAACTAAAGACTACACGCAAGGACTACATGGACGAGATCGTAGCTCTGGCAAGACACAATAACGATCTTAAGAACGAGATCGAAGAACTCAAGAAGAAGTTGGCACTCAGGAATGAAGACCAGTATGTCGAGCATCAAATCGACTACATCAACATTGACGACTCAGATTCGGATCCAAGTGAACCCGATTTTGAAAGCGACGGTGGAGCGGACATCATGGAGTCTTCCACGGTTCAAATTAGTAGAAGTCCCCACATATTAGTAGTATTCCTCCATGTAACATTATAGTACCGCACTTTTGCGATAGTTAGATCGTTGTAAGCCCTTGTTTGATTGAATGAAGTGATTTTGTGTGCATTTGCTCATGTGCATTTGGGTAGTGATTCCCCTTAGACCTCATTCTATTCTATTTTCTCTTCTTTTCTAAACCCTTGAGATGCCTCCGAGACGCGACCCGGATTCGTTTTCCGCCAGAGATCACCCAATTGATCCAGCAGCAGAATACCTGATTCAAACATTGGTGCGAACAACAACAACAACAACAACAACAACAACCCACCGCCACCACCACCACTGCGGATCATCGACTCGTTTTCTTAGACTGAACCCGCGGTGTATTCGATAACACCGAGCCAATTGTAGCAGATGGTGGCTCCGCAAGATAGGAAGGAGTTGACCACTGCGGGATGCAGATGGTGAAAGAGTGAAGTTTGCAGCACATCGGCTTGAAGGACCCTTGGCAGACATGGTGGGAGAATTTTACAGCCACTTACCGTGAGACACCGTCACATGGGACCAGTTTGACAAGCTTTTCGCACAGCCCATGTATCGGCAGGAGCCATGGCCATGAAGAAGCGTGAGTTTCGCAACTTCGCCAAGGAGGAAGGACTGTTGGCGATCGTGGATGACTTTAGCAAGTTAGCACGTTATGCCCCGGATAGCGTTACTCTGGATGCAGCTAAGCGGAGAAGTTTCTAGAAGGACTGAATGATGAGTTCAACATGCCGTTGATGGTAGCAAGTTTTAATAACTACCAGGAGTTAGTAGACCGAGCTCTCATGATTGAGGAAAGCAGACAAATTGAGAACATAGCGGAAGTATGGACAAGGGAAGTATAACTCTGGATCCCAGTGAAGCCTCGTTATACCCTAAATCAGGAATTCAGTTTCAGCATACCCATGGAGGAGGTAATCGCACAACCATAATGGCACAAAGAATGGGAGCAGGGAATGGAGGAAGCAGCGACGAACCGCACCAACCCGTCAACACCATCCAAGGTAGACTGAGTCACATTACTTGCTTTAAGTGCCGCAAGATCGGGCATTATGCAAATGACTGTCCGAAGGCGAATGGAAATGGCAATGGAAGCTCGGAAAGAAGCCCAACCCTTTGAACAGGGGACAAGTAAACCACATTGATGTGGAGGAGGTTGAAGATCAGCCCGATCACGATGTCGGTAAGTTTTTGGTTAAGTCTTTTCTGCGGTTGTTCTTTTTGATCTTGGTGCATCGCATTCATACATATCAAGGGATTTGTGGATAAGTACCAGTTACCAACCCAAGCCCTTAGGTCACCCATGCTAGTAACCTCACCCGAGCGAGTACATGGCTAGTAAATGGTGTGATCATCGCCACTACGGATTGGACATTATGTTTTCCCCTCGGACCTAATAGTTACGGAATCCCAAGGATTGGATGTGATATTAGGAATGGATTGGTTATCAAAGTATGGAGGAACATAGATTGTACCACACGGTCAATTTTGCTCACCACACCGAAGGAAGAAGGATTAAGTATGTATCACGGCACGAGCGAGGAGAGCACAAGTTAATTGCTTAACAGGGGTGGTGCGGGAAGAAGTACCGATGGTGAAGGATTATCTGATGTATTTCGGAAGAGTTGCGGGAATGCCGCGGATAGAGACATTGAGTTTTTGATCGAGCTGTTGCGTGAACAGGCCCGATATCGAAGCGACCGTGCAGGATGCCCGCAAAGGATTTGGCAGAAATTAAGAAGCAGATTAAGGAACTATTGGATAAAGGTTTTATTAGCCCAAGTTCTTCACCTTGGGGATCGCCCGTTTATTGGTGGAGAAGAAGGATGGATCGTTGAGAATGGTTGTTGATTATCGTGGATTGAATGAAGTAACAATCAAGAACAAGTACCCACTACCTATGATAAATGATCTGTTTGATCGCTTGCAAGGAGCCAAAGTGTTTTCTAAGATCGACTTGCGATCGTGGTACCATCGATTGAAGATTCGGGAGCAAGACATACCCAAGACAGCATTTACCACGAGATATGGATCTGTATGAGTATACCGTTATGTCATTTGGATGACTAACGCACCAGCCTATTTCATGAACACGATGAACAAAGTGTTTATGGAGTTTTTGGACAAGTTAAATCGTGGTGTTCATTGATGACATTTTGATTTTCTCGAAGAGTGAAGAGGAACACAAGGAACATTTAAGATTGGTTTTGGGCGAGGAACACCGGTTGTATGCCAAGTTCAGCAAATGTGAATTTTGGTTAAAGGAAGTTGGATTTCTCGGACATGTTATATCCGGAGAAGGAATAGCATTGACCCCACAAAGGTTGAGACCGTAACCAAATGGGAAGCACCAACGACAGTTGGAGAGATTGAGTTTCCTTGGACTCGCAGGATACTACCGAAGATTCATTGAGAATTTCTCAAGGATTGCAAAGCCTATGACAGAATTGTTGAAGAAGGAAAACAAATTCATATGGTGAGAGACTGTGAGGCAAGTTTTGGGAGTTGAAGAAAAGATTGGTTACCTCACCGGTTTGATATTGCGAGATCAAACTAAGGATTATGAGGTGTATTGCGGCGCTTCACGTCGAGGACTTGGAGCAGTGCTTATGCAGGAAGGAAGAGTTGTTTCAGTATGCTTCACGACAACTTAAGCCTCATGAGTTGAATTATGCCACTCATGATTTGGAGTTAGCAACCGTTGTGCATGCCTTGAAGGCGTGGAGACATTTTCTCATTGGAAATCATTGTGAAGTATATACGGATCACAAGAGTTTGAAGTACATCTTCACCCGAAGGAATTGAATCTCCAGACAAAGGAGATGGTTAGAGCTAATCAAGGATTATGATATGAGATTGCATTATCACCCCGGAAAGGCTAATGTCGTAGCAGACGCATTGAGCCGTAAGAGCCACGTCAGTACCCTAATGATGGGAGTAATACCCAATGAGTTAGCCGAGGACCTTCGAGAGCTATGTTTGGAAATAGTCCCGAGAGGCTATGTAGCAGCATTGGAGATTCAGTCGACACTGATGGAGAAAATCAGAGAAGCCCAAAAGGCAGATAAGGAAGTTGCCTCTATAAAGGAGAAAATGAGCAAAGGAAAAGCTAAAGGATTTCGTGAGGACGAGCACGATACCCTATGGTTTGAAGACCGTGTTTATGTGCCCAATGACCCGAGATCGGAAGTTGATTTTACAAGAAGCCCATGATTCACCCTATTCGATTCACCCGAAATACTAAGATGTATTTGGATTTGAAGAATATTTTCGGTGGACGGAATGAAGAAGGATATTGCGGAGTATGTAGCAGTTTGCGGCGTATGTCGAGAAAGTAAAGGCGGAACATCGAAGCCAGCAGGATTATTACAACCATTGCCGATACCGAATGGAAGTGGGATAAACTAGGCATGGATTTCATCACAGGTTTGCCAAAGACCCGTTCAGGATATGACTCGATTTGGGTCATAGTCGACCGTTTGACCAAGGTAGCCCATTTCATTCGATCAAGACTACCTATAGCAGTGCTAAGTTGGCAAAGATATACATGACCAGAATTGTGTGTTTACGAATTCCAAGGAGCATTGTATCGCACGGAGGAACCCAGTTTACTTGAAATTTTGGAACCGGTTACACGAAACATTGGGAACCCGATTGGAGTTCAGCACCGCTTTCCACCCACAGACCGATGGACAGACTGAGAGAGTCAATCAGATTCTAGAGGACATGCTGAGAGCTTGTGCACTAGATTATGGATCGAGTTGGGATGACAATTTGCCGTATGCAGAGTTTTCCTACAATAACAGTTACCAAACCAGCTTAAAGATGGCACCTTCGAGGCCTTGTATGGAAGAAGGTGCAGGACACCATTGTCATGGGAATGGCGGAGATCGTCGGTTGTTTGGACCCGATTTGATTAAGGTGCGAGCAGAAAGTTAAGTTGATTGAGACAGGCTCAAGGTAGCCAGTCCGCACGGAAGAGCTATGCCGATTCAAAGCGCCAGCGATTGAGTACGAAGTTGGAGCAGTATATCTCGAGTATCCCGCTCGAGGTGAAGCGTTTGGAGTTAAAGGAAAGTTAGCACCCGTTTTGTTGGACCATATAAGATTTTGCAACGCATGGGAGAAGTTGCGTATAAGTTGGAACTGCGGAAGGACTGTCGAGGAGTTCATGATGTATTCCATGTTTCTCGATTGAAGAAATGTCACCCGAGATAGCAGAGGTACCGTTAAGAGACACGGTGCCACTAGAGGCAATTCAGTTGAAGGATGACTTGACATATGAGGAAAAGCCGGTTAAGATTCTCGATTATGCCCGTGAGTTACCCGACAAGGTTATCAAGTTTTGCAAAGTTCGGTGGAGCCACCACACCGAGGATGAAGCCACACAGGAAAGAGAGGAAGTTTTGCTTAAGACCACCCTCACCTATTTTCTAGCCAACCCGAATCTCGAGGCGAGATTCATCTTAAAGGGTAGGTTTGTAACATCCCAAATTTTCAATTTGGAATGTTATACATTAGGTCATCATGCATATCATATTTTCTCGCATTTTCCGATCCTAGAAATTTCACGCAACTCAAGGACCCTCGGAGAGAGTTGGAAGTTTCATAATTTTCATATTTGGGATCTCTCAAATTTTGAAAATAGGATCATTGGATTATTTAAATTATCTTCATAAAGTTTTCCTATAAAAAATATCACGAGAGGGAATAATATGACTTTCCCAAACAAATAGGAAAAATGAAGATATTATAAATAAACCCAAATTTGGTTTTGGAGACTTATTTTGCTTAGGCAAAATGAGCATTTAAAATATTTTTTTATGTATTTTGTTTTTAAAGTTCATTTTGTTCGATTCAATTTTAGGAGTCGGAGAAAATTTGTTTTAATTAATTTGGAGTTCGTTTGATATTTATTTTATTTGTTTTTGTTTTAAATTTTATTTAAAAAAAAACGCCCACTGGACCGAGGCCCGGCCCGGCCCGGCCAGCCAGCCCGGCCCGGCCGCCTCCTCGGCCCACCTCCCTTCTCCTCGCTGCCGCCCGCCCGGCTGTGAACCCGCCGCCCGCCACGCCTCGCCCGCCGAGTCCCGACCGCCCCGACTCCTCTCCCCTCCCCAAGCAACGGTCCCCCTCCCTCCTTAAATCTCCCCGGCCCTCTCTCTCTCACATCGCCCCGCCGCCCGACCAGCGCCACGGCCTTGAAGCCGCCCGCCAGCGCCGCCCCTCGCCCGAGACGCGCCGCCGCCGGAACCCGCCCCCCTCGCCTCCCGACCCCCGCCCCTAACCGGAGCCCGGAGAGCCGCCGGCGACGCCGGAGGTAGCCACCGCCGCCGCGCCCGATCGGTTTCTTCCCGAACCGTCGGTTTTTAAAAAAATATGTTGGTTTTTTTAAAAAAAACCTAGATTGGTTTTATTTTTTCGGTTTTCTTAATTAGCGGACGTTCACCGAACCGTTCGTTTCGAGTGAACGCGTTCGTTAGATTCGTTCTGTTATGAGCGTTCGCTTTTAACTCGTTCGTCGTTTTCTTTTAACGGAATTAATCCGTTATTTTCGATTTGATTTGGATCTGATTTTCAAAACTGTTTTATTTCTCGCTCGTTTATCGGAATCGGGTGATTCAAGCGCTGGAGTTTAAATATGAAACCGCCGTTCGACTACCCTACTTTCACAGAGTTTTGCCACTGTGAAATTTTGACCTAATTCGGATCACTAGCAGAGAGGTTTCTCTCTCGAGTTTCGACTTTCGGAGTTTGATTTGATTCGATTCTTTTGCAACCAGGGTTCTTAAGTTGAACTATCTGGTTAGATCTTTTATTCGAGATTTCCCTGTGCATTAGATGAGTACTTATTGTATGCTTGTTGTTTGTCTGCGTTAGATCACCGGTCGCCGCTTGTTACTTGAATCTCTAGGACTCGCGGATCATCAGCAAGGCAAGTAACACTTTGATCATACCCTTCTACTACCCAGTTTTATGCATTAGATCTATTCCTCAAACACTTGCATGATTAGGATCTAAATAAATTGTGGGTTTGGGAAGTAGATTGAGGTAGTACCTATTACCTGTTTTACTTATGAAACCTTGGGAGTTACTTCTACGTTTGCTATTATGCCATGCTATGCTAGTAGACGTGGATTGGGTGAGTGAATATCCATGACAGATGTGAGATTGTTAATTAATGGTTTATCTAAGGTGGCAACCTAACACACATCTGGGTGGATTGAGGCACTGGTTTCTATCGAGACTTGCTGTATTTCTTGGACCGCCACCCGGGCTCTAAGGGATCATAAGATTATTCAAGCTGGAAACTTCCGTGTGCAGCCACAAGCCAATTATGGGCTCTGGCGTAGTTGACTAAGTCGTCACGAACTCTTACGGGTAGGCTAGCTGATGTAGGGGATGTAGGTTGGTACGGTCTACCCACATGTAAGGTGCTAAGCGCTTACGAAAGACTATGTCTCGGTCATCCGTTTCTCAAACACCACCTCAGTCACGAGAACCAAGCGGAGGCGATCGAGTCTTAATGGGGAAAAGTCGCAAACCTCTGCGAGTGTATAAACTAATCATGATTAGCTGTGTCCCGGTTATGGACGATTTGAGTATCCGTATTTGTTTATCATGTGAATCTCAACATGTTACTTAAAATAAAAGTTATTGGGTTTTGATGAGTACTTTTAATTGGGATTGAGGATCTTGTCAACCATCTTCAATGTTTAACAACCACCATGATAGTTAAATAAAATTATTCCTTTGATGTAGGGAAAAATCAGCTTTATGCAAATGTAACGTAGAGCCTTACCACCAGCCAAATATGCATGTAGTATAGGCTTATTCATTCATTGCTCTTTATGTGTTACATTGCGGCATATTCCATGTCTTGACCCGTTTTGGGCTGCAACTTTTCACGTTGCGAGACTTTTAGAACTGACGAGTAAGGTGTTAGGTCGTGGTTCTATGCTCGATGATGCCGTTGGAGTTGATGGACTCGCTTATCTTCCAAGCCTTCATTGTTATTATTAGATGGCCTTAAGCCATATTTTATTCAGTTCCTTGTGGACAACGATGTAATAAGTGTGTGATTGCTACTCTGCTATAAATCCTTGAAATCTTGTGTGGTGTCGGCATTCTTGATCCAGGATGACCTCGAGCACAGAGCGCTAGATCCATTCGGGTCTGGTCGCTACACTTTTGGAGATGTTTATGGGCTAAGTTGGGGACTAAATTGCTTTTTAGTACTACTTGTCATCCCCAAACTGATGGACAAACTGAAGTAGTCAATAGAACATTGTCTACTATGCTTAGGGCTGTTTTGAAGAATAATAAGAAAATGTGGGAAGAATGCTTGCCTCATATTGAATTTGCTTATAATCGTTCGTTGCATTCTACTACTAAGATGTGCCCTTTTGAAATTGTGTATGGTTTCCTACCTCGTGCACCTATTGATTTGTTGCCTCTTCCATCTTCGGAGAAGGTTAATTTTGATGCTAAAGAATGTTCTGAATTGATTTTGAAGATGCATGAGTTAACTAAGGAAAACATTGAGTGTATGAATGCTAAATATAAACTTGCTGGAGATAAGGGTAGAAAACATGTTGTGTTTGCACCTGGAGATCTTGTTTGGTTACATTTGCGTAAAGATAGATTTCCTAATTTGCGCAAATCAAAGCTAATACCACGTCTGATGGTCCTTTTAAGGTGTTAGAAAATAAATGATAATGCATATAAACTTGAGCTACCTACAGATTTTGGGGTTAGTCCACTTTCAACATCGCAGATTTGAAGCCTTATTTGGGTGAGGAAGATGAGCTTCCGTCGAGGGCGACTTCATTTCAAGAAGGGAGGATGATGAGGACATCAATACCATTGTTACACCCACAGCCCCTCTTGTTACATATCTTGGACCAATTACTAGAGCTCGCGCGCCAATTGAATTACCAGGTACTTTCGTTTCTTGGTAATGATTCTAATGTTCATGAGAATATGATGCTGCCTAAATTGGATACATTTGTTTTGCCTACAAATGAAGGGCCTAGCTTGGAGAAGGATGAACATTGGAGCAAGAACACGCATGGAGTTGATGGCATGCAAGGGGATCAAACGGAGTTACAAGTGATGATTTCAAGACTTTGAAGCCACCATAAGGAGTGCATGAAGCCTTGGACGAAATATACAAGATGCCACTTCATAATATTAGTCCATAGGCTATTCTAGGTCTTCTTGTCGCCTTATTATTGGGCCAGGCCCATGTAATTTCGAAATACTTAAGTATAGGCTATTTTTAGAGTCCGTAGGTGTGGGGAAACAAGAGTTAGGGTTGGTTTGGACCCCACCCTCAAGGGCCACGAAATTCCTCCTCTTCCTCCATATATACATCCCTTAGGCGTCGTTTAGACTTGGGTTTTGTTTAGATTAAAAGTTCGCCATAGCTGCAACTTCCGCGTGCCGTTTGTGTTCAACGACCGGACCAAGGCGTCCACGAACCCCACCTTCATTAATAAAGCTTTCCTCTTTTATCCGCAATATCCAGATTGCAATCTCAGTTTCTTGGTTGTTCTTCGTTTGCTCGCAGGAAATAGACCCTCGTGGTCAGGTTGATCGTGCTCCGGCGTGGTCAATAACCCCTCCGAAGTTGGTTTAGCGATTGCTAAGCGCGGCGTCTTATACGTTAAGTAGTCGGATCGTCAAAGTCGACTCCCACAGAAAACGATTGCTATCTCATCGAAAGATCGGGACACCCTCGCCTCTATCATCGTCACCTCGTCCTGAACTAGTCTCTATTTGTTCTGCTACTCTTGTTTCAAGTTACTAATCTTAGCAACTGAACCGGTATCAAATACCCAGGGGTTTCTATGAACACTAGTAAAGTACACATCAATAACATGTATATCAAATATACCGTTGTTCGCCTTGCCATCCTTCTTATCTGCCAAGTATTTGGGGCAGTTCCGCTTCTAGTGACCATTCCCTTTGAAGTAGAATCACTTAGTTTCAGGGTTAGGTCCATCTTTGGGCTTCTTCACGGGAGTGGCAACATGCTTGCCATTCTTCTTGAAGTTCCCTTTCTTTCCCTTGCCCTTTTTCTTGAAACTAGTGGTCTTGTTAACCATCAGCACTTAATGCTCTTTCTTGATTTCAACCTTCGCCGATTTCAGCATCACGAAGAGCTCGGAAATCGTTTTCGTCATCCCTTGCATATTATAGTTCATCACAAAGTTCTAGTAGCTTGGTTGTAGTGACTAGAGAACTCTGTCAATCACTATCTTATCTGGAAGATTAACTCCCACTTGATTCAAGTAATTGTAGTACCTAGACATTTTGAGCACATGCTCACTGGATGAGCTATTCTCCACCATCTTGTAGTCAAAGTACTTGTCAGAGGTCTCATACCTCTCAACATGGGCATGAGCCTGAAATACCAATTTTAGCTCTTGGAACATCTCTTGTGTTCTATGTTCAAAACATTTTTGAAGTCCCGATTCTTAGCCGTAAAGCATGGTGCACTAAACTATCAAGTACTCTGCATATGCTCCTGCAACAGGTCTGTCACCTAGAGGTGCATCAAGGACATAATTCTTTTGTCCAGTAATGAGGATAATCCTCAGATCACGGACCTAGTCCGCATCATTGCTACTATCATCTTTCAACTTAGTTTTCTATAGGAACATATCAAAATTAGGGGAGCTATATCGTGAGCTATTGATCTACAACAGAGATATGCAAAAACTATTATGACGGAGTTCATGATAATTCCAGTTCAATTAATCAAATTACTAATGAACTCCCACCTAAATTAACACCCCTCAAGTTATCTAAGTGATACATGATCCAAATCAACTAACCCATATCCGATCATCACGTGATATGGGGTAGCCATCAATGGTGAACATATCTATGTTGATCATATCTACTATATGACTCACGTTGACCTTTCGGTCTCCAGTGTTCCGAGACCATGTCTGTACATGCTAGGCTCGTCAAGTTTAACACAAGTATTCTGCATGTGCAAAACTGTCTTACACCCGTTGTATGTGAACGTAGAGTCTATCACACCCGATCATCACGAGGTGCTTCGAAACGACGAACTTTGGCAACGGTGCATACTCGGGGAGAACACTTATATCTTGAAATTTAGTGAAGGGATCATCTTATAATGTTGCCGTCGTTCTAAGCAAAATAAGATCCATAAAGGATAAACACCACATGCAATCAAAATATGTGACATGATATGGCCATCATCATCTTGTGCTTTTGATCTCCATCTCCAAAGCATAGTCATGATCTCCATCGTCACGGGTTAGACACCTTGATCTCCATCGTTGCATCAAGGTCGTCTCGCCAACTATTGCTTCTACAACTATTGCTAACGCATAGCAATAAAGTAAAGAAATTACATGGCGCTTGCACTTCATACAATAATTAAGAGACAACCCTAAAGCTCCCGCCGGTTGTCGATATTACATAACATGATCATCTCATACAATAAAGTATATTACATCACGTCTTGAGAATATCACATCACAACATGCCCCACAAAAACAAGTTAGACGTCCTCTACTTTGTTGTTGCGTGTTTTACATGGCTACTACGGGCTTCTAGCAAGAACCGGTCTTATCTACGCAAAAACCATAACGGTGATTTATCAAGTTTGCTGTTTTAACCTTCTTCAAGGACCGACCATAGTCAAATTCGATTCACCTAAAGTAGGAGAAACAAACACCCGCCAGCCACCTTTATGCAAAACAAGTTGCATGCCAGTCGGTGGAACCGGTCTCATGTACGTGGACATGTAAGGTTGGCCCGGGCCGCTTCATCCCACAATATCGCCAAATCAAATAAGACGTTTGTGGTAAGCAGTATGACTATCACCACCCACAACTCTTTGTGTTCTACTCATGCATATCGTCTACGCATAGACCTGGCTCGGATGCCACTGCTGGGAAATGTTGCATGGAAAACAAAAAAATTCTACGCACATGCAAGATCTATCGTGGAGATGCATAGCAACGAGAGATGAGAGTGTGTCTACGTACCCTCGTAGACTGTAAGCGGAAGCATTTGTTAACGCAGTTGATGTAGTCGAACTTCTTCGCGATCTAACCGATCAAGTACCGAACATACGACACCTCCACGTTCAGCTCGGTGACGTCCTCGCCTTCTTGATCCAGTAAGATGGTGAAGTAGTGGATGAGTTCTGGAAGCATGACGACGTGGTGATGGTGATGGTGATGATGAAGCTATCTTCGTAGGGCTTTGCCTAAGCACTACGAAAATATAACTAAGGGACTAAACTTTGGAGGGGGGAGTTGCACACGGCGAAGCAATTGTCGTGGTTATGTGTGGCGCCCCCCCTCCTACATATATATAGGTGGGGGAGGAGGGAGCAGCCAGGAGGCTCCCCCAAGTAGGTTGAATCCTACTTGGGGTCCATCCCAAGTGGCGCCCCCCTTACCATATTTGTCGGAGGGGGGAAGGAAAGGGGGGAGAGGGAAGGAAGGGGGAGGCCGAATCCCCCCTTTCCTTTCTCCCACTTGGCCAGCTGCCATAGGGGCTGCGCTAGCCCCTTGTGTGCTGGTGTGCTCCCCTCTAATGGCCCAATAGGCCCATTACCCTCCCGGGGCTGTTCGGTACCCCCTCCGGTATTCCAATGACTACCCGGTACACTCCGAAACACTTCCGGTGTCCGAATACCATCGTCCTATATATCAATCTGTACCTCCGGACCATTCTGGAGCTCCTCGTCATGTCCGTGATCTCATCTGCGATTCCAAAAAACATTGTTCACCAAATCATATGACTCATATTACACTATATTGTCAATGAACGTTAAGTGTGCGGACCCTACGGGTTCAAGAACTATGTAGACATGACTGAGACACCTCTTCGGTCAATAACCAATAGCGGAACCTGGATGCCCATATTGGCTCCTACATATTCTACGAAGATCTTTATCGGTCGAACCTTATGACAACATACGTAAATCCCTTTGTCCATCGGTATGTTACTTGCCCGAGATTCGATCGTCAGTATCTTCATACCTTGTTCAATCTCGTTACTGGCAAGTCTATTTACTCATTCCATAATACATCATCTTCTAACTAACTCATTAGTCACTTTTCTTGCAAGGGTTTTTAGGATGTGTATTACCGAGAGGGCCCAGAGATACCTCTCTGATACTCAGAGTGACAAATCCCAATCTCGATCTATGCCAACTCAACAAACACTTTTGGAGATACCAGAGCATCTTTATGATCACCCAGTTATGTTGTGACGTTTGATAGCACACAAGGTATTCCTCCAATATCCGGGAGTTGCATAATCTCATAGTCGAAGGAATATGTATTTGACATTAAGAAAGCGATAGAAATAAACTGAACGATCAATATGCTAAGCTAACAGATGGGTCTTGTCCATCACATCACTCTCCTAATGATGTGATCCTGTTATCAAATGACAACACATGTCTATGGTTAGGAAACCTTAACCATCTTTGATCAACAAGCTAGTCTAGTAGAGGCTTACTAGGGACACGATATTTGTTTATGTATTGACACATGTATTTAAGTTTTCAATCAATACAATTCTAGCATGAATAATAAACCTTTTCATGAATAAGGATATATAAAATAACAACTTTATTATTATCTCTAGGGCATATTTCCTTCACCAACACGCCGCCGTCCTTCAGCTGTGCCTCAAAGATAAAGTTTTGGTACGCGCCCTCCATACCAGGTGAACTCCACGATTTCATGTCTCGAGAGGACATATACTTCTATGGGGGCAGCCATCGAAGGGGACAAATAGAAGTTGGCGCTGTACAACCTTGACTTGAAAATATCACTTACCTACAAACGGGAATTCATGTAGACGGTTGTGATAAAGAAACGCCATCCCTATTCAACGTAGCAAATTTTGTGCTTGGAACAAATCTTGAGTAGGGTGATGAGATGCTGGGGTTAAGGTGGTCTGGACTGCAAAATTATCCCTTGACCTACGGGTAGATAAAATATGCTGCCCTCAATGCCCGTGTGAGTTTCGACATAGCTGCAAGGTCGAAAGATATTGTTGCAAAGCCGTGTCCCACAGAAGATGTTGCACTAGCAGCAGGGCATTATAGATGGATGAACTGTTTCCACTCTTGTAAAAATTATATTTCCTCTTCGTGTACATTGATCACTACAAAAAAAAGACACATCCATGACATTTTGGGCCCAACGAAATTTTTTCTGTCATGCTTATGACACTTCTATGATGATAATTGTGACAAAATCCGGTATCATCATAGATGTGGTAGGCTCCTACTTCTATGACAAAAAATCATGATAGAAAATTGGCCTTTTGTCCTGGGCGGGTCGGAGACGCACCTGCATGACATTCTTTGGGCCATCCATGACAAAAGAATCATGGTAGAAGCGAGGGCGAGGAAAATTTAGGGGAGTTCACAGTTATGATGGGTGGTCGGGGCCAAGCGATGCACGGAGGTTTGTGCGTTTCTATCGTACACATACGAGCGTGTGTGCGAGGTGTTGCGCTCTAACTAAACCCGAGCGAGGCGGTCGCTTGCTAAACCTGAGCAATTGCACTAGCTACGTTACTGAACCCAAGCGATCGATCCATTGCTGTTAACTGAACCCGAGTGATTCCTTCGCTACTGCTGCTAATTGAAGCCGATCGAAGCTGCCTCTTGATGAACAGTTCCTGGTGGGGGTTGGATGAACAGTTCTCGGTGGGGGTTGGATGAACAGGATCTCGTGGTAGTAGAGGTCGTTGCCGCTGGATGAACAGGACCCCGATCGAGGAGGTGGGGGTGGATGAACAGTAGCCGATGGAGGGACCCCATGGAGGGCTAGTTGAACAGGACCCCATGGAGGGCTGGTTGAACAGGATCCCGTGGAGGTCTGGTTGAACAGTAGCCGGTGGAGGCTAGATGAACAGGACCCTGTGGAGGGCTGGTTGAACAGTAGCCAATGGAGGCTGGATGAACAGGACCCCGTGGATGAAGAGTAGCTGGTGGAGGCAGGAGGAAGTCGACGGTGGACAAACAGTAGCTGGTGGAGGCTGGAGGAAGTCGACGGTGGATGAATAGTAGCCCGTAGAGTCCCGTTTTGCAGTACGCCACACCCCTCCCAATGCACATGACCCCGTTTTGACCGTAGGCGCTTCAACACAAGTCTGTTTCCTCCGTTTTACGGTACGCCACACCCCTCCCGATCAATAGCACCCTGTTTCGACCCTAGGCACTCGAATAGAAGTTTGTTTCCTCCATTTTGCGGTTCACTAGACCCTTCCCAATGAACATGACTTCGTATCGACTGTAGCAGTCGAACAGAAGGCCGTTTCCTCCATTCTGTGCTATGCCATACCTCGTTTCGGCTGTCCCATCCAAGCCGGTTGGCTCTCGATGAACACGCGATACTGTTTACTCTGTTCCGACCCAGCTTGTTGGCTGCCGATGAACAGGATGACATTGTTGTACGCGCTAGAGACCCCGCCCGTATGTACGTACGTAGCTATATTTACTATCTTGCAGCGTGGTCGTACGTACGTGTACACGATATAGACGGGACTGCGTGACATGCTATGTCGGCGCCTCTACTTCAACACATGCCACTCCTTATTCGGCCACAGTACGTCGCTGTAGAGAGACCGATCGACCACTATGTATGTACACGTTCGCGGCCAGACAGATAACACTACCTTTGCTTCAACCTGGTGGGTCCCAACTGTCAGGGGGTAAGAAGGCAGTTCCTTCCATGCGAAGACAAAGCCGGTGGGTCCCAGGTATCAGGGGGGAACGTTTTTTTGTGAAATACAAAGGCCCTTCCGGTAGGTCGGAGGTGTCAGGTGGAGGAATAATTATTTTTCACGTAATAAGAAGGCACTTCCTTGCGTGCGGCCCTGGACCCATCTGTCAGCCTCTCCACTTATAGTCCTCTTCTGATGGCTGTCATTCATTGATCGTGTTTATGATGCCATACCGCCCGAGAGCACCAAGGTGGTGGACGACAGCATGACCTAGGAAGGGAATGACCCAAAGCCAGGGAATACAGAGTAGTGGATGCCCGCGCGGAGGGGAGCAGGAGGGTTGACTTCTTCGGCTGCGATTTGAAGCTGCCGTCTTCGGAGAATAACACGGGGTGTGGGTGAATAGATGGAAGGCCTAGCCAGCGGTGGGAGTAGGGTGGGGCGGTGAGGCCACTGATCCGTTCTTTGACCCAGAGGAATATCTCGCCTCCATTGTCGCTGACTTTGGGCGTGCTCTAGCAAAGATGAAGTGCCCCAGCAACTACCTCTCAGAACTTACCAAGTATGTACTCACGAGTTCAATCTTACAGATACCAGTTGCAATTAATGGTTGTGTTCCGTACGGTCGATGTATTAAGCATGTTCTAGTAAACATGCCTAACACGTTTTTGATACTTCCCCTAGCTTTTTATAGACATCTGGGCCATTCTCTGCTGTGGCAGCACCTGCCTTGTGATGTTTAACTATGCCAATTGCATTTCTATCAGCACTGTTTTCAATGTCTATTAAGCATGTTGCAATTAACAATTGAATCCATTTTTAAATAGTTGTATTTCAATGGCTACAAACTTACAAAACATGACTTAGGATGTTGTTAAGCCCATTGCAATTAACAGTTGTATCCATTTTTTAATCTGTCCATTTGCTACCATCCTACTCTCCGCAATGAAGATATATTAGAGATGATGCCCATTTGCTATTTTTGGCGGATGCTAACCCTGTTGTACTTAACATGCCTGTCTATGTACTTACGCAGGGTCATAACGGTCGATGCTGTTGTTTGCCGTCGAGGTTAGCTGCATCCCATGTCTTACAGTATTTCACATCATTTGTGCAATTGCAGTTTAACTTCTACCATTTACTGGTTGCCTGTAGGTACACATGTCAGTGGCATTGATCCATGCTTCGACCCGGAGGAACGGCTCGCCTCCGCCGCTGCTAACTTTGGGCGGTCTCTGGCAAAGATGAAGTGCCCCAGCAACCACCTCCCAGGACTTACCAAGTATGTACTCACCAGTTCAATCTTACCAATACCAGTTGCAATTAATGGCTATGTTTTGTACGTTCGATGTATTAAGCATGTCGTAGTAAACATGCCTAACACGTTTTAGCTATTTTCCCTCCTTTTTTATAGACAATTAGTCCATTATTTGCTCTGGAAGCACCTGCCGTGTGATGTTTAACTCTGCCAATTGCATTTTTATCAATACCGGTTTCAATGGCCATTAAGCCTGTTGCAATTAACAGTTGTATCCATTTTTAAAGAGATGCATTTCAATGGCTACAAACTTACAAATCATGAATTAGGATGTTGTTAAGCTCGTTGTAATTAACAATTGTATCCATTTTTTAATCCGTCCCTTTGCTACAGTGCTACTCTTTCGCAATGAAGAAATCACTACAGATGCTGCCGTTTTATTATCACTCACTATTTTTGGTGCATGTTAACCATGTTGTAGTTAACATTGGCTTTCAATGTACTTAAGGAGGGCTACAATGGGCGATGTTGTTGTTTGCCGTCGAGGTTAGCTATATCCCATGTCTTGTACACCATCTATTCCTAAATATAAGTATTTTTAGGGATTCCAATATAGACTACATAAGGAGCAAAATGAGTGAATCTAGATTCTAATCTAAACTATATCTATAATTCTATATACATCTGTATGTAGTTCATATTGAAATCTCAATAAAATACATGTACTTAGGAACATAGGTAGTTGTATTTTACATCATTTGTGCAATCTCAGTTTAGCTTCTAACATAGTCAACTAAGGTTAAAGTATATAATTCATGCTACCATGATAATGCTCTAGAAGTCTTCCTAAAGGCGGTGAAGGATGGGCGGGCGATCATCACAAGGGGTTGGACAAAAGTGGTTCGTGCCTATGGCATGCAGGAAGGCACATTATGGGCATTCCGCTTCTTCAACACCGTCGGCAGTCAAAATGATTTACACTTGTCTCTTCACCTTTACCGCCTTTAAATATTGTGGTTTGTCATAGTTAATTGCTGCCTAATCCTGTAATTACAGAACATATTGTACTGGCAATTTTATTTATGGATTCGTTGTTGAACCATTGTGTTGAGAATTTGAATTACAAGTTTCATATTTCAAAATTTCCAATTCGTATAATAAATTACAGGCAAAAATAACAATATACAGGAGCTAATAAAATAATGTGCACACGGTTAGAAAGAAAATAGCTTGTGCAATGTAAAAAGACAACAGACGGTCATGGAACTTTGCAAACGGTTCTGGCAGTAAAAGCGCTTGTGATGGATAGCCCAATGCCACACAGCTTTCTACATCAAATCATGTGTGATGTAGTTCATAAAAGCAAACAGTTAACCAAGGTAGAGCGTGTGTGATAGTTACACCTTTGACACACGAGCGTATACATAAAACTATGTGGGATATACATAAGAACGGAAACATTTTCCCTGGATTGACTGTGTGGGATGTACATAAGAACGGAAAAGTATTCCTTGGATTGACTGTGTGTGATATACATACCTACGGAAATGTTTTTCTGGGATTCACCGTGTGGGATGTACATACATACCTACGGAAATGGTTGGGTTTCGATGCCTCGCCCCATCGCACACGAGCTCATTTGGTGTCCCAGGAGGGCCTATCCCCGGCGATTTCTGGGCCGTGTTAAAAGGACCCCCCTATCACCCACACTCACTTGGCGATGGTTCCAAATGCCGTCACGGAAAGGGGTTAAAAACCATTTGTATAGCACCGACGCGTACCAGTGTTTAATGAAGTTGCAAAACAAGATAATGCTTACACTGCTCCTGATGTAGAAGATTCCACAGATGTTCCTAATATCTTTGAGAACCATCACGTCAATGATGCTAGTGAAAAGATTGCTTGTCGGGCTGTGGACATACGATAGTTGATCAATAAGACACCAACGTTCTAGGACATTGAGGATGAAGAATAAGATGACACTGGGGGGGAATTACAATTCAGACTGATACACATGGCGAAGATGTTGACGCTGTTGCTGCGGATAATGATTAGATTGCTTTTGTCGTATTTTCCTGTCAGAAGACATTTTTTATCTACTATGTGAAACTGTGTTTGCTATGACAACTGAAACCTGATGAACTTGTTGTTTAGTATTTTGCTATGAGAAGATCACTTATTATGTATATAGATTTGTGTTTGGTGATTGTATGACGACTAAAACATGATGACATTGTTGTTTAGTTGTACTCATATTTGACTATGAAACTTGTATTTGATGACATAGTTTGCTGTTGGACTGTAATTTGCTCGATGTTTTTGAATGGGAACAAAGTTGACCCGAGAGGGCCTAAGCTAATTTATTTAATTATTAGCAAAAGGGCCTCTGCTATTTATTTATGAGAAAAAGGGGATACCCCCTGATTTCCGTTAATAGAAATCATTAGATGTTCACAAGACTACGCCTAGCTTGCTAAACAGGTTTCATTCATTACTAGTTATAGCAAAGCGGTCATGTCATAGCCACTGAATACATCACGAGTGCTACATACACTGCAAATAAAGAGACAATCATCCTACAGAGCACATCGATTTTGCCCATTATCTTCACAAGCTCTTTCATCTCCTCATTGCTCTCAATGCCATTCAGCAGCTGTTGCTTGGCCATGATTAGAGGAACTACATCTTTGACCTTCTGCTCTACATCTTCCTCTTCTGTCGTTCCTTCAGTTACTTGTCCAACACCCCAACCCGCTGGTATTGGGATTCCTCGGCTAACCAAATAATCAGCGTAGTTGCATTCCCCACATCAACAACTTCCGAAATACAAATCACATGAATCTTCCCTTTTACGGGCGAATCAAATTAGAAGATCATCAAACAAACTATTAGAAAATCAGCAACTGAAAGCAGCGGAGCAACACTTAAACATATTATTACCCCATGATTCGGGCATTTGTAGAAGACTCGGCCAGGGTTGAGGATTGTGGTTGAGACGCGACAGATGACTGCGTGATTTGCAGCAGTGGCACCACACCAACGGCTGCGGGTTGCGATGAGCAACCGGCTATGGTGTGTGTGCCGACGGGGGGGGGGGGCGATGAGACCCACATGCGATGGTACAGGTGACGACTTGGCGCATATCTAGTTGTTGCCTGCTCAAGAGCAGGTGGATGAGCCGCCAGCGGACATGGTTGCTGCGGCCAGAGCTTCTGATGCTAGGTAGAGTAAGTAGAGAAGAGGAGAAGCGAATGTTGAATATGTCAATTTCATTACTTGCAGAGTAGCATAGCACCATATATAGTCATAGTCTAGGTTTGGATTCTAACAGCTACAGGAGCACATCTCTCTTTTTTCTAAAACTTAGCAATGTCTCTTTACTGGTACACTAGCTTGTTCTGTACGCCTTCTCAAGTCTTTGATTTTCTTTCTCTTTTTTTGCAAGGAATGAAGGAGGACAAAATTGAGGGTTCCTGGGACTAGAACCCAAGACCTCTCGGTTGAAAACCAAGGGTGCTAGTCACTTATGTGGCGAACGTTCCCTGGGAGGAGGACATCAGACGAACGCATTTTCCTCGCAGTTTTAGTTGCGACGCAAGATCAAACGACCACGTTTTCGGGAATGTTATGTGGCGAATGAGCCTAGTTTTTTTATTTTCTTCCTATATATAAAAAGTATGCTACTTGGTGTCGGCTTAGTCAACAAACGATTGTGCCAACCTTGACCGTTGGATTGACATCCAACGTCTGTCGTGTTTCTTCAGTCTCTTCTTCCTCCAGCCACCAAAGCTAAACCAGCGCCGGCGGGACCGCCTGCTCCCGCCTCCCACGGCTAGTTGTGCTGCCACGCACGCTTCATGGCCATATCGCACCCTAAAACTCTACGCATCTTCCCCGGCTCCTATTCGTTCCTGTCCAAGGCCGCACCATCGTCCTCCGCCTTGGTTCGCTCGCCGCGGCGCCACCCTCCGGTGTTGTCAACATGGTCAACAACCGAGAGGAAGAAGTAGATGACTGTACATGGTGAGGACGACAGTAGGTTCCCACCAGGATCATGGCAGTAGGCAAGCAAGTTCCTCCTTTATTACAAGAAAAAAGGGTTCCTCCTGATGGTTTCGTGACATCTGAGTCGCATGCCACTATCAACGTAGTCAATAAGCAAGATAACTACACAAGGAGCGGCAAACACCGGGGACCTAGCAGCGCGCGCAATATTTTTTTTATTTTTGCGACGGAGAAGGGTATCACCTGGGTTCTGCGGGAGCTATGGCCCGTCTAGCCCAGGCTTTTATTTCTTATGTTTACCACATAACCAGCCCAGTTTTTTTCCTTTCTGAAAATGGCTAGCCCAGCTATTTTGTTTTTTGCAAATAACCAACGTAGGCCTACTTGCTTTTCTACGCCCTGCTGGGCCGGAAATCTTTCAGGACGAGGAGAGATGCATTCGGGATTGCCCAGAAAATGGGCTATAAGTAATAAGAAATGGGCTGTAAAATGAAAAAATACAGAAAACAGGCAATTAGTTCCAAAATACTTTTTTCTTTCGGATTTTGATATTTAAAGTTTCATTGTTTTTGTGCAGGTAAATTTTCATTGGATTTAAATTAAGGTATGTTTAGTTTTTAAATTAATTTGAATCTGGCTAGAAATTTCGGGCTATATGTTGTTTGGGTCAGATTTGGAGGCTGACTTGTGGGTCTACTAGGTTGACGTGTACGAAAGGCTTTGTCAACTTAGTCCACAAACGATTCTAGCAGCAGTGACCGTTGGATGTTCATCCCACAGTTGTGCTGCTTCTTCAATATCCCATCTTCTTGCTCCAGCCGCCCAACCCAGCACCAGTGGGACTGCCTGCTGTGCTGTCGCACAGGCCACATCACCCCACCCTACTCCATGGCAGGCCAGGCCATTCCTCTACTCACCCACACCTCCTGTCATTTTCCGGCGACGGCAGCCGAACCAATAAATCCTCGTACTCCCCACTGCATGAGCAACCACTGCCGAGTCTTCCCCGGCTCCGGGTCGTTCCCTTCCTAGGCCTCGCCGTCGTCCACCGCCCTGGTGCTCTCACCACGGTGTGGTCAACATGGTCAACGAACAGCATCCATCGGAAGAGGACTGTACGTGGAGAGGCTGACAGCTGGGTCCATGGCTTCACGCAAGGAAGTGCCTCCTTATTACACGCAAAATAATGATTCCTCCACCTGACAGCAGGGACCCACTGGAAGGGCCTCTGTATTTTGTGAAAAAAACGTTCTTCCAGCTGACAGCTTGGATCCACCAACTATATCTTCGGACGGAAGGAATTGCGTCCTTATTACGCTCACAAAAATGAATACCCCCTGCTATCTGGGACCCACCATAGTGGGAGGCTGACTTGTGGGCCTACTAAGTTGACGTGGACGGAGGGCTTTGTCAACTTAGTTAATATGAACGATTCTAGCTCCAGTGACCGTACAATGTCCATCCAACGGCCGTAGTGCTTCTGCAACCTTTGGTCTTCTTGCTCCAGCCGCCCAAACCAGCGTCGGTCGTGCCGCCCGCTCCTGCCTCCCGTGTCCAGCTCTGCTGCGCACAAGCCTCACCGCCCCACCCTACTCCCATTGCTAGCCTAGCCATCCCTGTACTCACCCAGTCCTGTTGTTATTCTCCGGCGACGGCAGCCTCACACTGCAGCCCAACCAGTAAACCCTCATACACTCCTCCGCATGGGAAACAACTCTTGAGTCATCCCCATCTCCGGGTCATTCCCTTCCTAGGCCTCGCCATCGTCCACCGCCTTGGTGCTCTCGGTGCGGTGTGGTCAACATTGTCAAGGAACGACTTACATCGGAAGAATACTGTACGTGGAAGGGCTGACTGATGGGTCCACGGCCGCAGCAAGGAAGTGCCTCCTTATTACGTGCAAAATAATGATTCCTCCACCGGACAGCAAGGACCTACCGGAAGGGCTTAGCTGTATTTTGCAGAAAAAAATGTTTCCACCCTGACAGCTGGGACCCACCAGCTGTATCTTCGGACGCAAGGGAAGTGCCTCCATATTAGGTGAAAAAAATGAATCCTCCCCCTGACAGCTCGGACCCACCATCAATAACTTCGCATGCAAGGAAGTGCCTCCTTATCCTCCCTGATAGCCGGGAGCCACCTGGTCGAAGCATACATAGCATTGTCATTCTGGTCGCGAACGTGTACGTACATACTGGTTGATCGGTCTCTCTGCAACGATGAACCGTGGCTGAGCAAGCAACGACATGTGTAGTAGTAGAGCCCCCGGTGTAGCAGTTTAGGCTGTCCCTTCTAAACCGTGTACACGTCGTACAACCACATGCCAAAAATACGCCCGTCGTCATTACATCTGGCGGGGTCTCGAACGCGTACTTTCGGCGCATACGTCGACCAGGGCTCATGTACATGGAGAGGCAGCGAGCGGCAGCAGCGACTTCTGTTCATCAGGCGCCAACCGGTAGGTCGAACAAAGAAACAACGTCATATTCGCCGGGAGGCAGCAGATGGGTGAAATGCATCATGTTCAGCGAGCCAACGGCTTGGATGGAACTGCGAAGCGAAGTGCAGCGTGCAGCGATGCGGAGAAAGCGGCCTTCGTTCGACCGGCTCTACGGTCGAAAAAGTCTGTTCATCGGGAGGGTGTGGTATCTGGCTGTGGAGAAGCAGACTTGTGTTGGGCGCTTCTGGTTGAAATAGAAGTCGTGTTCGCCGGGAGGGTGTGGCGTACCATAAAATGAAGAAGCGGACTTGTGTTGGGCGCTTCTGATCGAAATGGGGTTCTTGTTCGCCGGGCGGGTGGCGTACCGCAAAACAGGACTCCATGGGCTACTGTTCACCCATCGTCGGCTTCCTTCAGCCTCCATCTGCACTGTTCATCCACCGCGTCTTCCTCCTGCCTCCACCAGCTACTGTTCATCCCCGGGCTATTGTTCATCTAGCCCTCCACCGCCTACTGTTCAACCAGCCCTCCATGGGGTCCTGTTCATCCAGCCCCCATGGGGTCCTGTTCAACCAGCCCTCCACGGGGTCCTGTTCAACCAGCCCTTCACGGGGTCCGTCCACTGGCTACTATTCATCCACCCCACCTCCTTGATCGGGATCTTGTTCATCCAGCGGCAACGGCCTCTACTACCACGGGATCCTGTTCATCCAACCCCCACCGAGGACTTGAAGAGGCAGCTTCGATCGGCTTCAGTTAGCAGCAGTAGCGAAGAAATCACTCGGGTTCAGTTAACAGCAAGGGATCGATCGGGGTTCAATAACGTAGCCAGTGCAATCGCTCCGGTTCAGTTAGAGCCCAACGCCTTGCTCGGGTTCAGTTAGAGTGCAATGCCTCGCACACACACGCGTACGTGTATGAGAGAAACACGCAAACCTCTGTGCATCGCTCGGCCCCGACCACCCACCGTAACCGGGAACTCCCCGAAATTTTCCTTGCCCTCGCTTCTACCACGATTTTTTCCATCACGGTCGGCCCAAAGAATGTCATGCAGGTGCATCTCCGGCCCGCCCAGGACGAAAAGCCCATTTTCTATCATGATGTTTTGTAATAGAAGTAGGATCCCACCACATCTATGATGATATTGGGTTGTGTCATAATTATCGTCATAGAAGTGTCATAAGCATGACATAAAAAATTTCGTTCGGCCCAAAATGTCACGGATGTGTCTTTTTTTTATAGTGATAGCGGTCCTCGGCGATCCAAATAGATAAGTTCCTTCTTATCCATACATGTTCTGTAAAGTGATGTAATGACCAAACCTCGAAGGATTTGAGTCTCTGTGCTTACCGTGCAAGTCCCTGGATCAAACTCGTTAGCACGCACAGTATAGATGAATACCAGAATAGCAAGTGCATTATTTATTACAATGTATGATCCAGAATGTACAAAATAAAATAATCTGCATAGCACTTGGATAGCTTTATTCAATCAAACAGCACAAAAGTAGCAGAAAATAACGATGAGTCCCATCATAGCCCACTAGCGATGTTGAGTGCAGACTTGCGACCCTAACAGTACCTTACTCTTTGTCTGAATATCCTGCAACATGAGACGCTCAATACAGTTACTTCATGTGTGATATGTGTACAAAAAACTTTGTAAAATGCAAACTAGTTGCTTGTGTTGTAATTTCTCATCGCAAACAGTTCATCCGAGTTGGTTATTTTCCATGTATCACACACATCTTGTTTACACGACCCGTTTGTGTTCTTTTGGCTCATCATAAACAGTTCATCCATGTGAACTGTATGCCGCATATCACACACATCTTGTTAAGTTGAACCGTTTCTGTTGTGTTCCCTAATCGAAAACAGTTCGTCCGAGTGAACCGTATGACGTATATCACACACACATTGATATGGCTGCCCGTTTCTGTTGTTCTACCTCATCACAAAAATTCGAATGGATTAACCGTGTGTCCTACATCGCACACACATTGATATGGCTGACCGTTTCTGTTGTTCTGCCTCATCACAAACATTTGGAATGGATTAACTGTGTGCCCTGCATCGCACAAACAACTAAAATCTGAACCGTGTTTGATGGCTCTGCCATCGCAAACGTTTTGCACCTTTTTTGACAGTATTTTTACACCATCGTTTGCGATTATTGCATCCCACACAATTTCGGCAAAGGGTCTCTGATCGTAGTGCCGCGTTAGCAGTATCCTGCAGTAGTGAAACGAAATCCTCTGCTCAAACCTTAGCAATACTCTATAGTCATCGCTACGTGCAATTAAATGTGTCTTCCAAGAAAAATATCTTTGTTGCTTGATTTTCCAAAATAAAACGCTCCTAGGTCTGGTACGCCACCTTGACATTGATGGATTTGAAATAATCATCAGCTCTGGGTTTTGCAATCCTAGAAAACAGGTAATACCAATGACAACACAATAGAACCACACACCGATGAACCTCGAAACTGGAGATATACTGCAACTGAACAATGTCTATTATATTAGCATACATTTCAGTTATCTCTTCGTCATACTTATCCATGCTCATGATGGCATGTTTTGTGTCTTCCTGCCTTCGTCGCGTGCAAGGGTGTTGTAGCGCACATCTCCAACAATGCAAGATTCATAATGTCTTACCCGAGTATCAGGACCCATTGCTAGTGCGTAAAGGGCATCATTAACCTCCTGCCCATCCTCCTGCGTCTTCTTAACCTATGGTTAGAAAATAGACAAGCTGATCATCTTATGTACTCAATATATTAAAAATACTGACAGTGCAATTCAAAAGCTTACATGGCTCTTGAACCATTTCGCAAATCCTGCCATAACCAGCTTGTCAATGTTTCTTGGATTTTGCGGTAGTAACTCCTTTTATAGATGCTGCACAACATAGTGATTGCGTCAAACATCTAAATATATAAGAATGAGTTGCAAGTTTAATAGATTACAATGTACAAGCTGCATTACTTAGCACTTACTCGATATAAGGTAGAATCTCAGGACAATTATTCAACACAAACCAAACCATTTTGTCCAAATCTTTAGGTTTGTCGTCTTGTCGACTCTTCCTTGTAACTCGAACAGGACAATCGAAAACATTGAGCTCGGGATTGTCTTCACCCACCTCTTTGCTAAGCTCAACAACTGTTTCAATGTATTTTGAGCAAAATGTCAACGCTTCTGTAGCAGTGTAGGCCTCTGCAATGGAACCTTCAGTTCTAGCTTTGTTCCTAGCATAGCCCATGAAAGTGCCTAGCCGCCTTTCAATAGGGTACATCCAGCCATACTGTACTGGACCTCTAAGTAGTGCCTCATCAGGTAGATGAACAGCCAAATGCACCATCACATCAAAGAAGGCTAGAGGATATATCTTCTCAAGGTCGCATAGTATA
Source organism: Aegilops longissima (assembly GCA_021605205.1). Taxonomy (NCBI): domain Eukaryota; kingdom Viridiplantae; phylum Streptophyta; class Magnoliopsida; order Poales; family Poaceae; genus Aegilops; species Aegilops longissima. Next base: position 223,148,669 of record CM038680.1, read on the forward strand.
GTTGGTATCTTGTCTCTAAGATGCTCCAAATCATCTATCCTGATATTTCTACTGCAGAGTTCCCTGAAGAATTTTCCCAACTCTGCAACTGCTCTATATAAGTCAGGGTGGCCCAATCCTATAAGATAACAGGTAAAACCCTTTGAAGTAGGACGTGGCAGTCGTGAGTTTTTAACCCTTGTACCTTGCTTCCATCTGCACCGACTCTCCTTTCACGGTCGGAAGCAAATCCATGTGGGAATCTCACACGTGACAGGACCTTGGAGAATTCTTTTCTTTTTACCTTGTCCAAGACGTACACAAATGGTGCCATATCCCGTGGTTTACCTTCATCTTCCACCTGCAAATCCTTTCTGATACCCAGGTGTGTAAATCAATCCTAGATTTTAAGGTATCTTTCGTCTTGCCTTCAATATTAAGAAGTGTGCCGATAATGCTGTCACATATATTTTTCTCTATGTGCATCACATCAATATTATGCCGCGGATCCAAATCTTTCCAATACTCCAAGTCCCACAAAGTGGACCTGCGGGTAAACAATAATCTCTCTTCTACCCTGCCACGCTTCCTTTTCCCGCTACCATTATCAGGATGGTTTCCTGGTGTAATATGCCTGACCTTCTCTAATTCCACTTGCAACTCATCGGCGGTGAGCCTCTTTGGCGCATCACGGTTTTCATGCTTTGTATTGAACAAATTTCTTTGGTATTTTGTAGGACACGGCTTGTCCTTGGCAAGGAAAGGGCAGTGTCCAATGTAACAAATCTTGCTAAGTATTGCGTATGACAGCGGATTTCTTGTCACAGCAAACACATGCATTGTAATCATGTGTCGTTCGCCCTGACATAGTGCCCAAATCCGGATAATCATGGATGCACCAAATTATAATAGCACACAGAAATAAATCAGCTGGTGGGCTGCTATATAGGGCTTGAGTGAGAACACCCCTCCATAGTTGTTGAAGTTCCTCCACAAGAGGCTCCATGAATAAATCGAAATCCTTTCCAAGACTTTTTGGACCTAAGATGACCAAGGCCATCATGTAGTTTGATTATTTGGTGTAGACATTTGGAGGCATGTCTAAGGGATAACAAGCACTGGCCACATGCTATATGTGGTGCTCTAGTGGCCAAATGGATTAAATCCATCTGTAGCTAAGCCAAATCTAATGTTTCTCGGGTCAGCAGCAAACTTCTTGTGTTTCTGATTGAAGCTTTTCCATTCACTACCATGAGATGGATGGCTCATTACATTCTAATCTTTGTACTCTTGGTTCCTAGAATGCCATAGTGCATCCTCTCTTGTTTCAGCATCATGAAAAAAACTCTGCAATCTTGGTATAATTGGAAAATGTCCCAGACCATGAGGAATCCTCTTCACAACATCGCCATCTTTCCATCTTGATGATTTGCATTTTGGGCATTCACTTAAGTTGGCATAATCCTTTGGGAACAGAACACAATTATTCTTACAAACATGGATCATATCATATCCAATTCAAATTGCACGAAGGAAATTCTTCATTTTATTGTAGGTGTGTGGCAGCTCAAACGCTTTCGGGAAAGATTTGCAAAAAGAAGCCAACATCGCATCGCATGATTTGTTGGTCATCCGCTCAGATGTCTTCACCTGAAGAAAGGTGACCATAGCTTAGAATACTGACAGCTTAGTTCCTGGGGTGACAGACACGTTGCATTGTTCCAACATGCGGGCCCACCATTTTTCTTCTATAGGTGAAAGTTCATGAAATGCATGAGCATTTCGTAGCATTGTTTCAATGTTGATCAAACTCACGGGTTCCACCACCACCACCTCCGCCTCCTCTTCCACCTGAGCATCAGGCAGATCAAGATGGTGATCTGCTGCTTCCACATAGTCAGTAACATTGACGTTCACAACTTCACCATGATGAACCCACCTAGTATATGTGACCGACATCCCATACAAGTGTAGATGATTTTGCATTGTTGACTGGGGTCTTGTAACTGAATTCATACAACGGCTACACGGGCAGAGCACATCTGATTTCGGACCACCATACTCAACTCTGATAAAGTTCATGAAGTTTTCAACCCCCTCGACATATGCATCACAGAATCTTTGAGCAGAAGTTATCCAAGTTTGTCCATCTGTTAGACATACAAATTAGTTCTTCTACTAGATATTACAGGAAAAACATATATGCTTTTTTATGAAGTCCAGAAAAAATAACTAGGTCGATGTATAAAGCTATGGCAAGATATTTGGACAAGCAGATCTAAGTACCGAAATATATGTAAAGCTAATTCAGCAAACATATTTGAGTGCTAAATTATGGCAGGCTGTTTCAGCAGTCAATGAGGCTGAGCACACAGCCATCGAAGGCCATCTCAGCAACAAAGATCGAGTATAAAACAGTATAGAGCTATTTCACATAGTCGCCAGAGTTGGTTCCTCGGGCACCGAGCCTCTTAATAACGACATACAGACGAACGGCATGAATGAGGGCAGTGATACGTCTCGAACGTATCTATAACTTTTTATTGTTCCATGCTATTATATTATCTGTTTTGGATGTTCTATATGCATTAATATGCTATTTTATATTATTTTTAGGACTAACCTATTAACCTAGAGCCCGGTGCCAGTTCCTGTTTTTCCCCTATTTTTGAGTTTCACAAAAAAGAAACCAAACGGAGTAAAACCTTCGCAATGATTTTTCTTGGACCAGAAGACAACCAGGAGACTTGGATATGAAGTTTGAGGAGCCACCAAGCGGCCACAAGGACGGAGGGTGCCCCGGGGGGGTAGGGAGCGCCCCCACCCTTGTGGGCCCCTCGTGCACTTCCTAACCTAATTCTTCCGCCTATATATTCCCATATATCCCCAAACTGTCGGATTTCGGGTTCCGACAGATCCTTGAGGTTCGAACACTGGGGTGCACGTGGAGATCTTTCCCCTACCAGCTCACGCATGAATGGATTGCGAGGGATCTAAACTAGGAAGAGGAACACACAAGGGACACGAGGTTTATACTAGTTCAGGCCACCATTGTGTTGTAATACCCTACTCTAGTTTGTGGTGTGGTGGATTGCCTCAGGGGCTGCTGAAGAACAGTACAAAGGAAGAACAGCCTCGCGAGGGGCTGTTCTTGAGCTGGTGCGATGGACTGCTTGGGTGAGTCCAGTCGCCTCTCTCACTCTCTCTCGCTGGTAGGTTCGACCTATCTTGGTCCGTCGATCGATCTCTCTTCGTCTCTCTCTGGTCTCCCCCTTTCTCTCTTTCTGGTGGCTAGTCCTATTTATAGAGGGAGGCGCTGGGCCTCTTCCCAAATAATGAGCGGGAAAGGCGCCAACAATTGGCCAGTTTGATAGGGAACATCTAGTACACTTATCGACTAAAGTTGGTCTTGGCTGCCAAAGGCTCGGCGGTGGCCGATCACAGGCTCCACGATGACCTCAGATCCTGCCGCTCTGCTGGTCTTGGTCTTGTTGCACAGGCGGTAACCTTTGCGCACGATGCCTTGGCATGTGCTTGCCTCCTTTGCACCAAAGGGGAAATGAGGACAACTGCTTGTGGTGGCGCGCCTTTGGTCTCGTTTGTCATGGCTTGCGTTCAGGGGCACCCTCGTGAGGTACCTGCCTTGATCTCTCCGCCTCCTCATGAGCCTGCACTGTGAGGCCGCTCTGAGGAAGGTTCTTGTCGTCCGCCCCAATCTGGCCCTCGCGAGGTCTTGAGCTCAGTGATGGTGGGCGCTGCTGGCCCCACTTGAGCCACGCCGCAGCGCGAGCGAGCAAGTCCGGGACCCCGTTCCCGAGCGCCGACAGTAGCCCCCGGGCCCAAGGCGCGCCCGGATTTGGCTTAGCAGAGAAGCAAAGGGGCAAGTGCGAAGCGCCACGGGCCCCAACAGCCTGCAGCCTAGGGCGCCGCGTGGCGATTGATTGGTCGTGGGCGTCTCCGCTTCCCCACGATCCCTCGGCAACCGCATGACTTGACAAGTCCCTGCACGCAGAAATGGGTCATGGTTACCTGTGATCGTGGAGGCCGACGGTTGGCCTCCTCCGGCTATAAGTATGGAACGGCACAAGCCCTTCCAGTCCATCTCTTGATACTCCTTCCTCTCCATCCTTGCCCTTGCTCCGCATTGCGACAATGACTCCGATTCGCCGATTTTGTGCAGAAGAGAAGGGAAAGCCCCCCCGAGAGGGTCCTGACCCGCTTCCGCCAAAGAAACGGCTAGTCCTCTGCAGCCGAGATGAGGGCGCCCGGCAGGAGGTGTCGAGGCCCTGGTACGAGCGGCCGCCGCCAAGGTTCCCGCTGCCCTTGTACGCCCGCATTGAGGGCCCTGGAAGAGTAGACGCCGAGCGCCACGGATGACGCCGCCGTCGGCGCCGGCAGGTCACGGTGGTGCGCGTCATTCCTCCTGGAGTCCATGCCGAGGGCTCCTCCCGAGAGCTTGTGCTCCACGCCGCCATGCCTCCTCAATCTTGGGTTCGCCTTCCTCCCTCCTTCGCCTTCGAGATCCCGTCGAGGGGCTCTCTGGAGCTCTGGTTGTAGCACGCTGGCTGCAACACCCCTGCGACCGGAGCCGAGGTTGCGGTTGTCGCTCCGGGCAAGGTCTACATGACCCGAGGCTGGGGCGAGATCGCCCGGGTCTGCCGGACAAGGGGCGCCCTCGTGATCCACCTAGAATATGATGGCGCCTCCTTGATGTTCTTCAAGGTCTTCGACGCGGAAGGACGCTGGCTGGAATGCTGTCCCGAGATGGGCGGTGGGGCATCGTCGTGGCGAGACTAGGCCCGCGGTCTCCCCTCGGCAGCTCCCGGGCAGCAGCGAAGGGGCGGAGGTCCAGCGCCTCCGCCGAGCTCTGGCGACCCGGAGGCGGCGGCGACAGCTCGAGCCCCGAGCTCGCGCCGCGCTCGGAGCCGGCCGGCGCTTCAGGCGACCGGCGCCGGTGTTCTGGATGGGGTTGGCGCCGGCGCCTGGCGGCCCACTGTTGATGATGGCGTCTCCTACGGAGGCACGCGCAGTCGGCGTTCCATAGGATTAGCACCTTTCATTTCCTGCGAAGAATCGAAGTAGCACCCCGCGGGGGTATGTAAGGCGCTGGCCATGTTTTTGTGAATATTATATCCTTATGATGAATCGGTGCGAGATGCTTGTTCTGTCCCGGCTCAGCTCCCCTTTCTTTCCTCACGAGGGCACTGGTGCTCTGCCTTGTGGTCCCAGTCCCAGTAGGCATCAGCCATCGCTGGTATGCCAGGTCGCGATGCCGTGGTCAAGGCCGGAGGTGAGTGGCGAGGTCGATAAGAGCCCACGAGTCGCGATGCTCAGGAGGTCCCCTTTAGCGCTCAAGCAGCCTCCGCTGGGCAAGAAAGGTAGGCAGCTTTGCCGTGACAGAGCAGCAGTAGGCGAGGGTTTAACGCTGAGTCGGGTCAGTTTTTTTGCGTGACTTATCTTGCGAGTTTGGAGCGGCGTTCGGTGAGGTGTCGTGTCTGCGCGACGGCAACTGAGGTGTTGCTGGGTTGGGTCCTCACGAACTTCTTCCCTCTCCTTCGCGCTTTCCTTAATGCTCTACGTCCTCAGGTCCCGGCCCTCGAGCGAGCTCAGCCGCCGTTGGTATGACAGGTCGCGATGCCGTGGGTCAAGGCCAGAGGGTGAGGGCTGGAGAGCCAGTAAGAGCCCATGAGTCGCGATGCTCAGGTACCCCCCTTTTAACGTGCAAGCGGATCGCGCCGGAGAGGTGGAGAGAAGGCTCGTGGGGCCGCCAGCATTACTCCTGGAGCAGGTCCTGTGTGCCAACCATGAGGGGAAACAAGGTCCGTCGTTACAGTTGCCAGCCAACCATTGGTCGCTCCGAGGGAGTGATCGGGGGCACTGAGGGCTTGGCGAGGTGGCGCCTTGCGGGGCTGCCGCGGCCAGAGCTCTGCCACTCAGATTTATCAATGTTGCAGGGACGGAACCTTGTGCAAGCACCGTGCCAGAGCGAGCGGCTCCAAAGGTAGGTGTCAATCGAGCAGGCGATTAGGTCAAGCATGTTATGTATGAATAAGCAAATCCATCTAGATAGGTGCGAAGAAAGCACATGCCACTGGGTCTGGCCCGAGCAGCTTGGAGATAATGCAGCCCGAGGGGTGCCCCCAACAAGGTAAGTAAAGAACATAAGCAAAATGGATACATGCAGCGAGGGCGGACCCACGCAGCACAGGAATGATGCAGCCGAGGGCGCCCGGCTAAGCGGAACTTGGAAGGTGTCACGATATGGTCGAAGATGGCGGGATGTCGAGGTAGCGGATGACGCGTGATGAGGAAGCCGGCCCTCACGAGCCCTCCGGACCTGGATCCTCGGGAGGCTCCGGGGGTACAGGGGGTTCCTCGAGAGCCATCTTCATCTCCGCCAAGACCGCACGCTGCTTGACCTCCTGAGCCTCCAGAGCGCACCTCAGCAGGCGTTGATGGGCGGCGGCCGCGTTCGGCAGGCCGAAAGGCACGCGAACGCAGCTGTGAGGTGGACCCTCGCATCGCCCCACGCGCGAGGGCCAGAGGCGCTCCTGAGACGCGGCCCGGTTGAGCCCTCGTATGTCGATGCAGATTCGCAGCCGAGCATCCTCGCCTGGATGTGGAGCCACGGCGGGCAAGTGGCGACAGCCGCGCATGACACTTGACTCCTGTAGCTCCTGGATGCTCCTTGTGATGAACTCCTGAGGGTTTGGCCCTCCTTGCCTCATGCCTTCCTGAGGGAAACGTGCCTTGAAGCACGCCTCCAAGTGGTGCCCGAGCGCCTCCCTCGTGACCCCGGCTAGGTCGGTGGCTCGCCATGAAAGAGCCCCCAAGCCCCGCCTGAGGAGGGCGCCTGGCGCGCCTTCCTATGCGACAGAGGGTGGCGCCCCTTGAACGGGCGCGGGTCTTGTTGCCACGCCTCCGGAGGTGCCTACCCCATAAGGGCTTAGACCAGGCGAAGCCTTCTTCTTCTTGGGGATCGCCTTGGGAAGTCTCCCGCGTCTGTGATCTGGGTCTTCGATTGCTGCGGCTTGGAAGGCACACTCAAGAGAGCACACTGCATCCCTCTCCTCACAAGGCACTGTGATGACTCCTCCGCTTCCTGGCATCTTGAGGACATTGTAACCATGGTGAGTCACTGCCATGAACTTGGTCAAAGCTGGGTACCCGAGGATGGCATTGTATGGCAGGCGAATGTGGGCGACGTCGAAGTCGATGAGCTCGGTGCGGTAGTTGTTGTGCTGTCCGAAGGTGACAGGAAGGCGAACTTGCCCTATCGGGACGGTGGAACCATCGGTGACTCCTGAGAAAGGCTTGGTCGGCTGAAGCTAATCATACAACACTTGGAGATCATTGAATGTCTCGACAGATAGGACGTTGAGTCCTGCTCCGCCATCGATGAGGGTCCTGGTGACTTGCATGTTGCTGATGACTGGTGAGCAAAGCATGGGGAGGACTCCGGCCATTGCCGCGCACTTGAGCTGATCCGCTGAACTGAACGTGATAGTGCTCGACGACCACCTGAGAGGGCGTGTGGCCTCAGGCTTGGGGAGGACTGCATTCACCTCGCGAGCAAACTGCTTGAAGATGCGCTGAGAGGCTGGGGCCTGAGCGCCACCCAGGATGCAAGCAATCACGCGTGGCTCCTGGAAGCCCCCAGCCCACTCGTCCTGATGATTGTCTTCGTACCTCCTTGGTGGCTGCGGCAGAGGTGGGAGCCCTGCGTTGCCTTGAGGGCGGTCCTCACGAGGCTGGTCCCTCCAACCTCCCTCACGAGGCTGGTCCTGCCAGCGGTCCTCGCGAGGTCTGTCACGCCATCCTTGGCGAGGGCCACGGTCTTCCCAACGTCCTGCGCCTCTTCCTCTTCCTCGGCCGTAGCCTCGATCATTGCACTCGGGGTGCCGGCCTATACGCCCTTCTCGCACGGCCCTGAGCTCCTGGCATTCGTTGGTGTTGTGGGTGTAGAGCTGATGGTATACGCAGTACCGGCTGCCTTTGGATGACCCGGGCTGATCCCTGCCTTGCTTGGTGTCTGGTTCTGCCGCGAGCACGACAACCCCCTTGCGCTTCACGTCCTTGGCCTTGGGTTTCTTCTCTTCTGGATCGGCAGCTGGAAGCTCGAGGAGGGAGAGGCGCCCTTCCTCAGCCCTGGCGCATTTGGTCGCCAAGTTGAACAGCTCTAGGGATGTGCACATGTCTTCATGCATTGCTAGCTCCTCCTTCATCTTGACGTCATGCACGCCATCGGAGAAGGATGAGATGATGGCCTCCTCAGTCACCTTGGGAATCTTGAAGCGGGCGTTGTTGAAGCGCTGGATGTACTTGCGCAGGTCTCTCTGGCTGCTGCTTGATGCGGCGCATGTCGCCACGGCCGAGGCCGATCGCGAGTGCCTTGGAAGTTGGCGATGAAGCGGGTGCGCATCTCGTCCCAGGAGGAGATCGTGCCGGGAGCCAGGTTCAGGAGCTAGGTTCGGGCTCCGTCCTTGAGCGCCATGGGGAACCAATTCGCCATGACCTTTCCGTCCCTGTTGGCGGCTTCGATGCCCAGCTCGTAGAGCTAAAGGAACTCCGCGGGGTCGGCTGTGCCGTCGTAGCGAGGAGACAGGTCCGGCTTGAACTTGTCGGGCCATGCGACGCTACGTAGCTCGGCGGTGAAGGCGCGGCAGCCTGCGGTGGCCACCGGGGCTCTCTGCTGATGCGGAGCTTGTTCTTGTGGATTCCCGCTCACCGCTGCCTGGAGCAGCGCTGGGTCTTGACGCGGTGGCGCTGGAGCACGATCGTGGCACTCCGGTGCTGGGAGCACGCGAGCACCTTCTTGGGGACGAGGGATCTCCTGGCAGCTCCTTTCTTGTTACACGGGCGCCGGACGCGGAGGGTCTCGGCCTGGGACCACACGCCTTGGAGCCAAGGCGCCTTCTCGGGGAGGAGGTGGCAGGGGCACCTCCGGCTCCTTGCCTCCCGCGCGGGGTGAAGGGCGAGGCAACGAGAGGGACGGCGCGGGGGAGCCCCCTGCGGCGCGGACGAGCTCGGCGACGCGGTCGAGCCACTCCTCGTAGACGTCGTCGATGGGACGTAGCGCAGGAGCTCGTTCGCCGCGATGAGCGCGGCTCGAGCCTCCATGGGCGCTTGATGCTGTGGACGAAAAAAAGCAGGGCGAGGCGGCGAAGGAGTGGCGGTGCGGCCTTCTCGCCTCACCGATGGATGCACGGACGAGGCCTGCTGCTCGTTCCCCGCCGGGCCGGTGGCGGCAGGCGACGGGGAACGACGGGGGTGTCCACCGGTGAGAGCCGTCTGGGCGACTCGAGCGGCACGAGCAGCCCGGCGCTCGGCGCGGGCTCGGCTAGCTTCAGCCATGGACACGACGGAAGATCACACGCGACCAGCGGAAGAAAGATTCCGGCGCACCCCTACCTGGTGCGCCAAATGTCGGATTTCGGGTTCCGGCAGCCCCTTGAGGTTCGATCACTAGGGTCCGTGCAGAGATCTTTCCCCTACCAGCTCTCCCGTGAATGGATTGCGAGGGATCTAAACTAGGAAGAGGAACACACAAGGGACACGAGGTTTATACTAGTTCGGGCCACCATTGTGGTGTAATACCCTACTCTAGTTTGTGGTGTGGTGGATTGCCTCAGGGGCTGATGAAGAACAGTACAAAGGAAGAACAACCTCGCGAGGGGCTGTTCTTGAGCTGGTGCGATGGACTGCTTGGGTGAGTCCAGTTGCCTCTCTCTCTCTCGCTGGTAGGTCCGACCTGTCTTGGTCCGTCGATCGATCTCTCTTCGTCTCTCTCTGGTCTCCACCTTTCTCTCTTTCTGGTGGCTAGTCCTATTTATAGAGGGAGGCGCTGGGCCTCTTCCCAAATAATGAGCGGGAAAGGCGCCAACAATTGGCCAGTTTGAAGGGAACATCTAGTACACTTATCCTGACTAAAGTTGGTCTTCGGCTGCCAAAGGCTCGCGGTGGCCGTCACAGGCTCCACGATGACCTCCGTCCTGTCGCTCTGCTGTTCTTGGTCTTGTTGCACCGAAGCAATAACCTTTGCCTGATGCCTTGGCCTGTGCTTGCCTCCTTTGCACCAAAGGGGAAACGAGGACATTGCGCAGGCTGGCACCCGCCTGGTGTCATTCATCATGGCTTGCGTCACGCGGCACCCTCGTGAGGTACCCTGCCTTGATCTCTCCGCCTCCTCGTGAGCCTGCCTGACGAGGCCGCTCCTAAGGAAGGTTCACTGCGTCCGCCTGCAATCTGGCCCCTCGCGAGGTCTTGAGCTCGAGTGATGAAGCTGGGTGTGCTGGGCCCCACTTGAGCCACGCCGCAAGCAGCAGGCAGGCAAGTCTAGGGACCCCCGTTCCCAGAACGCCGACACAAACCACCAGAGGCATCCACGAAAACACTTTTCCACTGCCGCAACCTTCTGTACCCATGATATCCCATCTAGGGACCTTTTCCGGCACCCTGCCAGAGGGGGATTCGACCATGGAGGGCTTCTACATCAACTCTATTGCCCTTTCGATGAAGCGTGAGTAGTTTACCACAGACCTACGGGTCCATAACTAGTAGTTATATGACTTCTTCTCTCTCTTTGATTCTCAATACCATGTTCTCCTCGATGTTCTTGGAGATCTATTCGATGTAATACTTTTTTGTGGTGTGTTTGCCGAGATCCGATGAATTGTGGATTTATGATCAGCTTATCAATGAATATTATTTGAATCTTCTCTTAATTCTTTTATGCGTGATTTGATATCTTTGTAATTCTCTTCAAACTATCGGTTTGGTTTGGCCAACTACATTGGTTTTTCTTGCAATGGGAGAAGTGCTTAGCTTTGGGTTCAATCTTGCGATGTCCTTTCTCAGTGACAGTAGGGGCAGCAAGGCACGTATTGTATTGTTGCCATCGAGGATAAAAAGATAGGGTTTTCATTATATTGCTTGAGTTAATTCCTCTACATCATGTCATCTTACGTAATGCATTACTCCGTTCTTTATGAACTTAATACTCTAGATGCATGCTGGATAGCGGTCGATGTGTGGAGTAATAGTAGTAGATGCAGAATCGTTTTGGTCTACTTGACACGGACGTGATGCCTATATTCATGATCATTGCCTTAGATATCATCATAACTTTGCGCTTTTCTATCAATTGCTTGGTAGTAATTTGTTCACCCATCGTATTATTTTCTATCTTAAGAGAAGCCTCTAGTGAAACATATGGCCACAGGTCTATTTTCCATCATATAAGTTTCCGATCTACTATTTTGCGATCTTTTACTTTCTAATCTGTAAACCAAAAATACCAAAAATATTTACTTTACCGTTTGTTTACTTTCGTCTATCTCTATCAGATCTCACTTTTGCAAGTAACCGTGAAGGGATTGACAACCCCATTATCGTGTTGGGTGCAAGTTATTTAATTGTTTGTGTAGATATTCTGTGACTTGTGCATTGTCTCCTACTAGATTGATACCTTGGTTCTCAAACTGAGGGAAATACTTATCTCTACTTTGCTGCATCGCCCTTTCCCCTTCAAGGGAAAAACCAACACAAGCTCAAGATGTAGCAGGCAGTTGGCGCCGGCTGGGAACGCAGCATGCGACACCACGAGGGACGAGGGTTTTTGTTATGCCGGGGTAGTCAGCTGATGTCGTGGCAATATTGTAGATGCCATCTGCTCACATGTGAACCCCACATGTCATTGAAAAAGCAAGACGACCCGGCATGGTCTCCGGTCCTGGGGATGCAGTTGGCCGCGCTAGAACACTCTGCAGACGCGTCGCGACGTGCGTGCAATTCAGTGCCCCGTGCATCCTCGACGAGCCGGGTGTTGATCTGCTGGTCGTGTCATAGCCACAACACCACCCTCGGCACCCTGAAGCCAACGCTGTCCAGCGACGATGAGCGTGTCGCTCACCGCGGTCACCGTTTCCAGAGGCGGTGCGGGAACTGTGCCATGTTGCTGGCCCCCACGACCCACATGAACGGTTGCCGGTGGCGAGGAGGTCGTGGGCCAGCTCCTCCATTGGACTAGTCTGTGCCACGTTATCCCGACAGGTGTGCCCCACAGGTCGGTTTCCCTATTTTCCTGGCCAAATTCGAGCGTCAGTGCTCCTCGTTACGCATTGGGCGCAGAACAGATGGTTTTTGTGCGTTGGTTCAGATGTGGTACAGTACCAAGTTGTTAACCTAGCCCCAAGTGTGGTGGTTTTGGGTACGGTACCACCCTTTTTCTTTTCAACTAGTGAAGCGTAACACTTGATTAAGTAGCCGGATGGTGTGCTAATGTAGGTGCCCGGCTGTTTGAAGGAATAATTGAGGTGTGCCCGGTCCGTGCCCGCATTTAGGGGTCCAACTTACCATGTTCCGGCGGTAGTAACTATATACTAGTCCCTGTGTACTCCCTCTGTTTTTATTTACTCCGCATTTTAGCTTTGCTCAAAGTCAAACTTTGTAAACTTTGACAATGTTTATAGATAGAAATAATCACATATACAATAACAAATCAATACCATTAGATTCATTATTGAATATACTTTCACATCATCTAGATTTGTTATTGTAAATGTTCATATTTTCCTATAAATTTGCTCAAACTTTATGAAGTTTGACTTCAGTCAAACCTAATATGTAGAGTAAATAAAAATGGAGGGATTATCTTACTCCCTGACCAAGACGGAAGGGAAAATGAGACAACGTAATGTTTATTTGAGCTGCTCAAGTATAATAATGTGGTGTTGCTTATTTCTCATTCCTCTCCAACCCTCTTCTCCATCGATCATGCCGCCCTTCGGTTGAGTCCATCCTCCGGCATGCCTCATTTGAACATTATGTCGGGTATCATTCGGATGTGGGCCTAGACCATGCTTGTATTTCCAATGTTGTAATTTGTCCAACATGCATACAAACAAATGGTTCATTTAAAGTTTCACTTTGCCTCCACTATGTGTCGGTTCCCATCTTAGTTTTGACATCCCATTGTCGGTGTCAAAATTGGCAGATCTTGGGTAGGGGATCCCGAACTATGCGTCTAAGGATCGAAGGTAACAGGAGGCAGGGGACACAATGTTTACCCAGGTTCAGGCCCTCTTAATGGAGGTAATACCTTACTTCTTGATTGACCTTGATGAGTATATGAGTTACAAGAGTTGATCTACCTCGAGATCGTAATGGCTAAACCCTAGATGTCTAGCCTGTATGATTATGATTGCCTCTACGGACTAAAACCTCCGGTTTATATAGACACCGGAGGGGGCTAGGGTGGTACAGAGTCGGTTTACAGACAAAGGAATCTTCATATCCGCACGCCAAGCTTGCCTTCCACGCCAAGGAGAATCCCATCCGTACATGGGGGAAGGCCTTCTATCTTGTATCTTCACGGCCCATCTGTCCGGCCCACGTTACATAGCCCGGACACCCGAGGACCCCATAATCCAGGACTCCCTGAGTAGCCCCTGAACCAGTCTTCAATGATGATATGTCCAACACGCAGATTGTCTTCGGCATTGCAAGGCGGGTTTCTCCTCTGAATACTTCAAAGCAATTGATCGCCAGTACTATATCCGGCTCTATACAATAGTGATACCTCTGAATCACAAGGGCTGAATACAAATAAGTTCTGTCTTCCGAAGATTTTACTGGTGAGACGTTACGTCTGGTCACTTTATTATTTTGAACCGTTTTCCGGCCTCCAGTTTTTCGTTTCGAGACGCAGCCACTGACGACACGTCTTGTCAAAGCAGAGATCATGCCCCCTTATTACGGGATTCTCATCGACACGAGTTTGGGAATCCCAACCGTGCCGTTTCGCACGACCCCTTGGGAATAGGCGAGTTTTAAGGTTCGTGGGGGATGCATGATATTCACTGCCTTTATAAAGAGATAAGGTTTCCCCTCTTTACCCCACGCCTTCCTCTTCCTCAGCCCATCCGTGCTCAAGCTCCAGCGCCCAAGCTTCAATCCTCTCCATCCCTAGAAAGTACTCCTGCCATGTCCGGCTCCGGAGCGCAGGGAAAATGGATGGCTTCCCCCGTTATGGAGAAAAACATCAAGGAACTCCGAGAAGCGGGTACCTGGCCAAGGAGATCGCCCACCGGCTTCCGGCCAAAAAGTAGATCATCCCCACTCTAAAGCCCAATGAGAGGGTAGTGTTTATCCCTCATTTCCTCCGCAGACTGGGGTTTCCCCTTCATCCTTTCATCCGTGGCCTCATGTTTTACTACGGGCTAGATTTCCATGATCTAGCCCCAAATTCCTTCCTCAACATTTCGGCGTTTATCATCGTATGCGAGGCATTCCTCCACATTTCCCCCACTTCGTCTTATAGCTCAAGGTCTGCAACGTGAAGCCGAAAGTGGTGGACGGCCAGCATGCGGATTGCGGAGGCGCTATGGTGAGCAAGATTCCCAACATCACTTGGCCCAAGGGCAGCTTCATGGAGACCGTGAAGGGATGGCAGCAGGAGTGGTTCTATGTCACAGAGCCCCGTGACCCCGAGTGGGCCGCTCCTACCGAGTTCAAGTCCGGACCTCCAATGTGGCTGGCATCTTGGCTCAACAAGGGCCTTGACTGGGCATCATCTGGCGAGGTGATGATGCTGCAAAAGCGTATCAAGAGCATGGTAGACAAGAATACCAGCCTTGCCATCATGATCCGGGTGATGCTCTTCCGCCGGATTCTCCCCTGTCAGGCGCATCAAGAGTTCATGTGGGAGCTCGGCCCGGCCGGTCCCCCGACACTGCATCGGTTCTTCGGCACGAAGCACGAAGACATGTGGAAGTTGTTGTTCAAGACCCAGAAATCGTGGCCGAAGACAACCAAAGACCTCGGCTATGACGGCACCCACGCTGCATCCCCCGTAAGTTCTTTGATAACCTTACTTTGCAAATCCAAGGAGCATACTAAACTCCCCATTTTTTTCACAGGGCTGGACAAAGAAAGCGGAACGGATTCACTGTCCGGCTCTGCTACCCAAAGACCCAGCTATTCCTCTGTTGACGAGGATGCTGGTCCCGGCGCTGTACCAGGCGTCGGAAAAGAACGCCAAGAAGAAGGCCAAGGAGGCCAAGAGGGGCCTCCGCTGTAAGGGTGCCTCGGACGCAGTGTCCGAGGACACCGGGGCCCTCTCCTCTCCTGACGAAGAGGAAGAGGAGGAAGAAGAGAGCAATCCCCCCCCCCCCCTAAGGGGGAGAAGAAGAAAAGGGCAGCCTCCGCTGATCTAGAAGTGGAGGCATCCAAGAAAGGAAGAACCTCCCTCGCGGATGACTCCGAGTCGGACGCCGACGAGTGGCGCCCCAGGCCGAAGCTCTTGGCCGGATCGTAAGTACTCAAAGCTATATATGTGTATCAGGCTTTTTGATGTAGGGCGGAACCCTACGTGGGCGATCTTTCACGTTGGAGCGGATCCTACGGGGAATCACGAAGAACACGCGGAAGAAACAAGAGGGGAACACGGGGAAAACGAGAGAGAATTCACTCAACCGACAAGAAACCAATCACACAAGTGCTAGATTATCGATCACATAGAGTGGCACAAGATTCAAGAACAAC
The DNA here is from genome assembly GCA_021605205.1 of Aegilops longissima. NCBI lineage: Eukaryota > Viridiplantae > Streptophyta > Magnoliopsida > Poales > Poaceae > Aegilops > Aegilops longissima. The sequence goes on from CM038680.1 coordinate 223,164,191, forward strand.
AAAGGTAAGGATACACGATTAGCCGTTCTTCTCCGAGAGAAGGTCTTGATGGGGTCCACCCTAGGAGGGGGTCTTGAATCCGCTTGGGGGATCTTCTCCGTAGAGGTCCTGATCTCCGAGGAGAAGTAGCCAAGTGGATGAGCAAAGGCTCTCACACCAAAATATGAGCTAATCCAAAGCTAACCCTAGAAAGAGGAGGGATCAAGTATATATAGTCTCGGCGAAGGGTACAAGGGACAAGGCCACGAGACACTTCAGCATTACGAGGAGGCCGGACGTCCGGCGTCGGGCGGATGTCGGGCTTCATGAGGCGCCGGATGTCCGGGCTAGGGCGACCGATTCTGCAGAACCGGGTGATGGGAGCCAGATTTCCGGGCGAGTGGCCGGATATCTGGGGCTTCGGGATGGGCCGGATGTCCGGGCGGGGAGGCCGGATGTCCGGGCTGGTCTGGGTCTTCCAGGTGCATTCGGTGATGGAGGGGCCGGATTTCCGGGCGAAGGGGCCGGATATCCGAGGCTTCAGGAAGAGCCGGATGTCCGGGGCATGGGGCCGGATGTCCGGGCTGAGCAAACTTCTTCGGTTCCTCTCGACGTGTTCCTTCATCCTTGTACTTGGGGACTTGTCCGTCTTCACGTGCATCCTCGGGAGGTTCCCCTTGACACCTAATCATGCATAGCATATCGGACTTAGGTAGTAGCCATGTCTCGAGCGGATCATATGCGATATCAATAAGGAGGGAGGTCACCTCGTTCTCGAGAGCTCTAGCTCTAGCTCGTGTCATGGGTCCTCTTGGCTCTTGATGAGACGGTTGTGGATGCATGGGGATGATCGTGGGATGCTCCGCATCATCTCCCCCCCCCTTGGGAGAGATCCGACCTCGGATCAAAAGCTTCATCTCCATGGAAAGGTGCAAGGTCCTTGACGTTGAAGATGTCGCTCACGTTGTACTTGTCTCGAGGTATGTCGATCTTGTAAGCGTTGTCGTTGTAGCATGCTAGCACCTTGAAAGGTCCATCGGCTCGAGGGAGAAGCTTGGACTTGCGTTCTTTGGGGAAGCGGTCCTTGCGAAGGTGTAGCCACACTAGATCACCAATGTTGAAGACGATGGGTTGCTTGTTGGCGTTGAGCTTGTTTGCTTGGCGTTGTACTTGGCGCTCAATGGTGTGCCTTGTATCTTTGTGCATCTTCTTGATGTAGCTTGCTCGTTCACTTGCATCCATGTTGGTGCGCTCTTGGAGAGGAAGTGGTAGAATGTCCAAAGGGGACAACGGGTTGAAACCCTAGACGACCTCGAAGGGGGACTTGCCGGTAGTTGAATGTCTTGCACGATTGTAGGCGTACTCGGCGATCGGTAGACATGCTTCCCACTCCTTGATGTTCTTCTTGAGCAAGACACGAAGTAGAGTGGATAGTGTGCGGTTCGTCACCTCCGTTTGGCCGTCGGTTTGAGGATGGTATGCCGAAGAGAACAAGAGCTTGATTCCGAGCTTGGCACATAGGGTCTTCCAAAAATAACTCAAGAACTTGACGTCGCGATCGGAGACGATTGTCTTTGGTACACCATGGAGTCGCAAGATTTCCCTACAAAAAAGATTTGCAACATGTGAAGCATCGTCTATCTTGTTGCAAGGTATGAAATGTGCCATCTTAGAAAATCTATCCACGACAACAAAGACGGAATCCTTGCCATTTTGAGTCCTAGGCAAACCAAGTACAAAATCCATACTAATGTCTTCCCATTGTTGATATGGAATAGGAAGAGGCATGTAAAGACCATGAGATTGAACTTTAGACTTAGCTTTGCGACATGTATAGCATCGGTTGGTGAAGCGTGAGGCGTCATGAACATCTTGGGCCAAAAGTAGTTGTTGGAGGCGTGGCGAATGTCTTGTCGCGTCCAAAGTGTCCCATGAGTCCGCCTCCATGAGCCTCTTGCAAAAGGAGCAAACAAAGAGAAGACTAGGGAATGCAAAGTTTGTTAGCTCTCATAAGATAACCATCCTTGATGTAATATTGTTCCCAAGGCGTGTCGTCAAACACTTAGCATAAGGAGAAGCAAAAGATGGATCATGCTCATACAAGTCTTTTATATGCTCAAAACCAATAACATTCAACTCAAGTTGAGTGACAAGCATGTTTATGCGTGAAAGCGCGTCGGCAACTACATTTCCTTTACCCTTAATGTACTTGATCACATAAGGAAAAGATTCAATGAATTCACTCCATTTTGCATGACGCTTGTTCAATTTAGTTTGACCTTTGAGGTACTTAAGTGTTTCATGATCGGTATGGATGACAAACTCATGAGGTCTAAGGTAATGTTCCCAAACATGTAGCACACGCACTAAAGCATACAATTCTTTGTCATATATGGGATAATTAAGTTGAGCACGGAGAGTTTTCACTAAAATAAGCAATGGCTCGTTTTTCTTGCATCAAAACTCCGCCAATTCGGTACCACTTGCATCACAATGAACCTCAAAAGTTTTGTCAAAATTGGGCAAAGCAAGAATCGGAGCATGAGTAAGCAAAGACTTGAGATCATCAAAAGAGGTTGATTGCAAAGTTCCCCAAACAAAGGGAGTATTCTTCTTGCTCAAAGCATGCAAAGGAGCGGCAATTGTGCTAAAATCTTTCACAAAGCGACGATAGAAACCATGAGACCAAGAAAACTTCGCACTTGTTGCAAATTGGTGGGTTGGGGCCAAGTTTTGATTGCTTCAATTTTAGATTCATCAACATGGACACCCTTTGAGGAAACAACAAAACCCAAGAAAATCACTTTGTCAACTCCAAAAGTGCATTTTTTCAAGTTTGCATAAAGGCTTTCCTTGCGAAGAGTTTGCAACACAGATTTTACATGATTGATGTGCTCTTTCATGGTTTTGCTAAACACAAGAATGTCATCAAAGTAAACGACAACAAAGACTCCAATATAAGGACGAAGCACATGATGCATAAGGCGCACAAAAGTACCGCGAGCTTCCGAAAGACCCATAGGCATCACTAACCATTCATATAAACCAAATTTGGTTTTGAAAGCAGTTTTCCATTCATCGCCCTCTTGTATGCGAATTTGATAATAGCCACTTTTAAGATCAATTTTTGAGAAAAAGTTGGCTCCACTAAGTTCATCAAGCATGTCATCTAAGCGAGGAATGGGATGCCTATATCGAATGGTAATAGCATTGATAGGTCTACAATCGGAACACAAGCGGAAACTTCCATCGGGCTTAGGCACAAGAATAACGGGAACGACACAAGGGCTTAATCTTTCACGTACATGACCGTTGTCGATTAGTTGTTGTACTTGCCGTTGAATTTCCTTGGTTTCTTCCGGATTGACTCGGTATGGGGCTTTGTTTGGTAGCTGCGCTCCGGGAATGGGGTCGATTCGATGCTCAATTCCTCGAAGAGGAGGTAGACCCGGAGGTAGCTCATCGGGGAAAACATCATGAAATTCCTGCAAAAGAGATTGAAACACCAAAGGTAGCTCGTGAATGGTGTTAGTTTTTGGTTCTCCATCCTTGCACACAAGGACAAAGTGCATCACGGTAGATGGGTTCTCACACACTTCTCTCATCTCACTTTTGGTGGCAACTAGAATGAGGTTTTTCTCTCTAGGCGAAGAGTCGCTCAAATTTGGCTTGTGGCTCTCACTCACTTTTGGGTGGATCACTTTCTCACTCTTGTCTCTATGATTGGTGGCTTGTTTGTCGGCTATCACATGACTAGGAGACATAGGTCATAGCACATATTCTTTCCCCTTCATCTTGAAGCTATAGTGATTGGTGCGCCCATTGTGGATGACACCACGGTCGAATTGCCATGGTCGACCTAGAAGTAGGTGGCAAACTGTCATTGGGACCACATCACATTCCAACGTGTCTTCATAAGCACCAATTTTGAAGGAGACTTGACCGTATGCCCGACTCTTATAGTGCCGGAGTCACTTAGCCATTGAACCTTGTATGGGTGCGAGTGCTTCCTCTTGACCAATTGGAGCTTGGAGCATAGTTCTTCACTTGCCAAGTTGTGGCAACTACCTCCATCGATGATGACCTTGATGGACCGTCCATTGATGCCGGCTTTTGTGTGGAAGATGTGGCATCGTTGGTCTTCTTCTTGTTGACGTTGAAGAGTCAAGACCTTGGAGACAACAAGAGCGGGGCTCGAATCCTCATCACAAAAGACTTGATCATCTTCATCTTCATTCACTTGCCGGTGCATAGCCACTTGCTCAAGGGCTTCCATTTCCTCTTCACTCATGGAGTCATATGTGCCATCGTCGTTGAGGATCATGGTGCGCTTGTTGGTGCATTCGTATGACTTGTGGCCTCGGCCGCCGCAAGTGAAACACTTGAAGGAGCTTGTCTTGATGGTCTCATCGGTCGGAGTAGAGGATGAAGCACGCGGCTTGAGGTTGCTTGTAGTAGGAGGAGGACGACTTGAACTTGTCGAAGTCTTCTTGTAACTTGACTTGTCGTCATTTCTTGAAGAAAGCTTGGTTGATGTAGATGTTGGAGGAGTCGTTGAAGCTTGGTTGTTGGAGAAGCCGTAGGTCTTGGATGAGTACTTGGCGTACTTGAAGTCATCTTGCACTTGGCGTTCCGCCTTTGTAGCTTGATGCACGAGCTCAATGAGGGATGAGTATGGTTGGAAGTCGGCGATCTTCTTGATGGGATGATTGAGTCCATTCAAGAAACGTGCCATAGTTTGCTCATCATCTTCCTTGACATTGGCTCGAATCATGGCTATCTCCATTTCCTTGTAATATTCCTCAACGCTCTTTGTTCCTTGCTTGAGTAGTTGGAGTTTCTTGAAGAGGTCGCGGTTGTAGTAGGTTGGCACAAAACGTGCTCACATGACATCCTTCATTTGAGCCCAAGTGGTGATTGGAGGTTCACCTCTTGCTTGTCGTCGCTCAATGATTTGTTCCCACCATATGATCACATAATCTTGGAACTCAAGTGATGCCATAGCGATTTTCTTCGCTTCATCGTAGTTGTGCAAGCGGAAGATTTTGTCAACCTTCAATGCCCATGAGAGGTAGTCTTCGGGGTCATTGCTTCCATTGAACTTGGGCATGGTGAATTTTAGCTTGCCGTAGCGTTGCTCTTCATTGTGTTGTTGGCGATGTTGATGATGACGTCCTTGACGTGGGATGTAGTCGTCTTCATGTTGCTCTTGGCGCGGAGGAAGACCATGATCAACTTGCTCTTGTTGAATTTGAGGTTGAGGTGGAGCTTGACGAGCTTGTGGAGGAGCTTGAGGAACTTGACGGTGTACATGAGGTTGGTAGTTCCTCTCTTGGATTTCTTCTCGAAGGGCTTCCTCTTGATTGCGCCGTTCGCGATTGCGGTTGGCGACGGCTCTACTTGATTCTTGAAGGGCACGTTGCGCCTCAAGAGCTTGCGCTTCACGTTGTTGTTGTTGAAGACGTTGAGCCTTGGCGTCTTGTTCGTCTTGGTGAAGACGTGCTCGTTCTTCCTCTTGTTGTCGACGAAGACTTTGTCGTTCTTGAGCTTGAGCAAAAGCCTCTTGGTTTGATTGAGGACGAGGAGCTTGATCATCAACTTTCTCTTGTGAATGCTTGTCATGTAGCGGGTTACGAGATGCATGACGGTCTTGGCGCGCGGCTCGTCGAAGAGTGTTCGATGACGGTGTACTTGAGTCGTAGAAGGTGTCATCGGAATGTCGACTCGAGCGGCTCCGTCTTGATGATGAAGAAGTGGAATGATGCCGGTTTCTCATCAACGCGCAGATCTCGTCCATTCTTGCATCATTCTCTTCCTTGTGAGCCTCGAACTTGTTGTCGAAGTAGTCTCTTGTACGTTGCTCGGAGAGTCGCAAGTCGGTGGCGAGGTTGTCGATGCGGTTTCTCATTGCTTGTTGTTCTTGGTGCAATGCTCGTTGTGCACCAAAGAGGTGGCTCTTGGTGACGTATGAGGACATGTCGTCGTCTTTCTCGATGAAGAGTGGGTTGGTAGAAGAACTTGGCCTATCCATCATTCCAAGCAAGATGTGAGTGGTAGAACGGAAAAGAGCGTATACCAATGTACCTTTGACCGATGTTGAAAATGAATCAAGTTCACTCAAATGCGGACAATGAAATAGCACTCTTGGTACCGATTCTTGTCGGTTCTCACACCTACACAAATAGAAGCTTATGGTGGAGCTCGGTTAGGATGGTGGCACAAAATTTGATGCAATTGTAAGTGAGACTCAATAAAGTTGGAAATGATTCACAAATTTGCAAATGCAACAAGTAGACCAATAGCAAGATATGGTACACGGAAACACATGCGCAAATAGATAATATGGGTTTATGCAACCAAGGATGAGCCAAAATGTGGAATTCACCAAGATGCTCCTGTTGCACAACACTAGAGAGACGCTAGCACGATTGCACAATAGGCGGATACAAACTTGTGCACAACCTACTAAGCAACGATGCAATGACTTCTATCCCAAGTATGCTATATGTATGGTGTTTCGATGTGTTGATCCAAGATGATCAAGTATGACAATCTTAATGTTTTATGATGCTATGGTTCTTGCTCATAAGCTCTTTGCTTATCTTTCTCTCTTTGCTTAAAAGCTTGATTGGCTCTTTCTCTTTTGAGCTCTTTTTCTCATGCAAAACTTCACGAACCAAGATAGCAATTGTGTATGGTATGACAACTTTGTGACACACAAGTTGATGCTAAGATATGCACCACTTTGGTATGGTATGTATGCTATGGAGTATGATCACTAATGTGCACAAGTCACGTTGCCGGCAATACTCAATGGCTAGTCTCGATGGGTAAGCAACGCAAAAGATGGGCTATGATGGTTATCAATGCAATTGCAAGTAATGACAAAGGTGTCGATGATGTTACCGTCCTTGGCGAGGATGAGCGGTGGTGATGTTGATGTTGAACCGTACCTAGATAGCCGAAACACAAAGGATCTGAAAACCCCAACTCAAATTCTCAAAGGCGAAATTTGGCAGCGAGTCGGAATTGGTAGTGGGAAAGGCTATGGTGGTGTTATGCGGAAGTGGTGGAGGTAAGTGGAAGTGTATGTGGGCACGGGACAAAATTTGGCGAAAGTTAGGCGGTGATCGGGGTGGTGGAAGGATTATTGCTACCGGGGCGAAAATCTGGGCTAGAAGCGGATGTCAAGGCGCCGGATGTCGGGCTGATCGGGCCGGATATCCGGGCTGCCGGATGTCCGGGCTGCTCGGGCCGGACGTCCGGGTACGAAGAACACCGCGGGGGGAGGTCAAATCGGATCGAAATTTGGGCGATTTTGTGGATGGAAATTGTGGAAAAGATGGGGGAATGCTAGATCTACCTGCAACACACGAAATCCACGGATCAAATCCAACAAAACTTCATCACACTAACAAATCACAAAAAAAATTTGGGGCTATTTTTGTGGGGAAATTTTCGGAATTAGGACAAAAACAACAAAATCAAGCTAGAAAACACGGGGTAGGGGCTCCAAAACGTGATCAACGTGGCTCATGATACCATAGATGATGTAGGGCGGAACCCTACGTGGGCGATCTTTCACGTTGGAGCGGATCCTACGGGGAATCACGAAGAACACGCGGAAGAAACAAGAGGGGAACACGGGGAAAACGAGAGAGAATTCACTCAACCGACAAGAAACCAATCACACAAGTGCTAGATTATCGATCACATAGAGTGGCACAAGATTCAAGAACAACAAAGGTAAGGATACACGAGTATCCGTTCTTCTCCGAGAGAAAGTCTTGATGGGGTCCACCCTAGGAGGGCGTCTTGAATCTGCTTGGAGGATCTTCTCCGTAGAGGTCCTGATCTCCGAGGAGAAGTAGCCAAGTGGATGAGCAAAGGCTCTCACACCAAAATATGAGCTAATCCAAAGCTAACCCTAGAAAGAGGAGGGGATCAAGTATATATAGTCTCGGGCGAAGGGGTACAAGGGACAAGGCCACGAGACACTGCCTTGAGCATGGGAGGCCGGACGTCCAGGCGTCGGGCGGATGTCCGGCTTCGAGGCGCCGGATGTCGGGCTCTCAGCCCGGATGTCCGGGCTAAGGCGACGATTCTGCAGAACGGGTGATAGGGCGGATTTCGGGCGAGTGGCGGATATCCGGGGCTTGGATGGGCGGATGTCCGGGCTGGTCTGGTCTTCAGGTGCATTCGGTGATGGAGGGCGGATTTCGGGCGAAGGGCGGATATCGGGGCTTCGGGAAGAGCCGGATGTCCGGGGCATGGGGCGGATGTCGGGCTGAGCAGACTTCTTCGGTTCCTCTCGGCGTGTTCCTTCATCCTTGTACTTGGGGACTTGTCCGTCTTCACGTGCATCCTCGGGAGGTTCCCCTTGACACCTAATCATGCATAGCATATCGGACTTAGGTAGTAGCCATGTCTCGAGCGGATCATATGCGATATCAATAAGGAGGGAGGTCACCTCGTTCTCGAGAGCTCTAGCTCTAGCTCGTGTCATGGGTCCTCTTGGCTCTTGATGAGACGGTTGTGGATGCATGGGGATGATCGTGGGATGCTCCGCATCACTTTTCTGGCTTATAGTTGTAATACATTTAAATTGTGTGCTGCAGTCCGGTTCATGTCCTCCCCCAACGATCTTCCTCTTCCGGGAACTCGCTCGGTCCGAACATGATGGAGAGGGAGTCGCATCCACCAGCTTCCTCCCCCACTGCTCCGGATAACACCGAGGTGTTGTCTCGAAGGACCCTTCCGGAATAGGGAGGGGTGCCGGAGGCTACCAAGACGGCGCCGAAGGGTGACACCTCGGCTGCCGAGAACACGGGGGAGCCGACCCCCATGGAGACTAGAGACGGGGGCCATGTCCAATTTGGCCCCCAACCAAATGTCATTCCGGAAACCCACACGGTTCCGGAAATAGATGAGAAACCCTCTTTGCAAGAAAGGGGCGCACCTACTACGCCGGCGACCTCTGTCAATGCAGAGACGCCGGACACTCCGGTGAGAGCGCTTCAGAGCGCCACCATTGTGGAAGAACATTGTACCCTTATGCGTATGGTGATTGAAAAGGTTCAGTCCATGAAAAGCGGATTAATTGAAGCCTACTCTAGCCTTTTAAGAGGCTTTGAGGTATGTGCTTTATAATGCTTTTTAGCTGTATAAAAGGAATGCCTATCGTATAGATAGTAGCCCTTGAGACTCTGTTTGGTGTTCGGCAAGAAAGACCGAACAGAGGATCTAATGACTCATGCAGGAGGTTAACATATGTATATGTTGGAACAAACAGGCTGCGAGGCAAGCTGCCCATGCCGCCGAAGTGTCCGAGCTGAGGCGGAAGTTAGAGGAAAAACAAGGTATGTGATACCGAAAACATGTCTGAAATTAGATCAGTTCTGAATTGTTATCTCAATGAGCTTTTATAATAATGCTCATAGCTGGCGCGGCGGAGGCTGAGACCCTCAAGAACGCGCTAGCCGAAGCCAAGAAGGAGGCGGAGGAGGAGCGAGCCTCCCGTCTAAAACATGAAGCACGGGTGGAGGAAGTTCAGCAGGAGCTCAAGGATACGATAAACAAATCTGAGTCCTTAGAGCGCAAGATTTCAGATAAAAATTCCGAACCTGCTAAGGCCCTCCAAAGTGAACAAGAGGCCTGGACTGAAGCCCAAAGCGCTGTCCGGGAGATCCAAGAGGCAAAGCAGATTGCGGCAGGTAAGGCATTTAACATGCAGAGCTAATTCGTGAGGAAAAGGTATATGTTGCTAACCCGGATTTGGAGTTCTCCAGGAGTGTTTGCGGACCTGCCCCGCAGTATTCCTGATGCTACGGACTTCTTCCGGGCCAAAGAGGGGAGCTCAACGGAGAAGTTGTTCTGGTCACAGTACCTTGCGCTAGAGCATCCTGTGCCCCTTAGCGATTAGCTGAAGCAGTGGACCGAGCTGCATAGGGTAGCCAAAATGGCCATGAGGGATTTGATAATCCGTCTTTGGCCCGCCGAACCCATGCCCAGTAGCTACTTCAGTCTTGTTAAGCGGCTGGTCAGTGCTTGCCCTCGGCTTGATGCCTTGAAGCGGTCGGTCTGCATCGAAGGTGCGCGGATGGCCTTCGCCCGTGTCAAGGTGCAGTGGGCGAAGATGGAAGCCGTCAAGCTTGCAACCAAGGGACCGCCCACAGGCAAAGAGCACCGCACACCGGAGCAGTATTTCAATGATGTCCTGAAAGGATCCCGCATTGTAGAGGGCCAGTGTTCGAAGGACTTCATTTTTTAATGAATGTATCTATGATGTCCAATCCTGTATTGTGAAACAAGGCTTTATGTATGATATGTTTGAAAATTTTCTCCTCCTGTGCGGCTGTTTATGATATCTGAGAGTTGGCCAGTCGTTGGCTTCAGCCCCCACGTAGGTAGTACGGGGGTGTTCGGGATAGCACCTAAAACACACTTGACCCAACGTCTTGGTCCGTGAAGGAGGTGTTAGTGCGGCGAACCAGGCAATCGAACTGTGTGGCTTTATCGCTCCCACTTAGCCATAGGAGTTTTACAGTAGTAGTGTAGGCGCAACCCATAGTATTGTTCGATTATCCGAACTTAGGTGCTGTGAATGCCCGACCGGGTGGAGGCCGGCCTATCGCATAATGCGGAAAAAATCACAAGAGATTTATACTTAGTCACCGAATAGCTGACCGGCTCTCGCCGCATCATGACAGTCAGTTTTCGGCTTTCTCTATGGAGGTGTTTGTCCGGATGAACCAGAAACACAATCGCAGTAGTTATCCCTTTACCACCTTAGCCGATCAAGCGGAACGTAAGGTAGCAACCACAGGAGCCGGGCAACCCAACTATTGACCAAAGACATGATTCAGAGCCAATGCATATAGTGCTATATTCGGGACGCTGAGTTGCACTGTAAAAGTGTTCGGACTTTGGTTTAGTATTTTAGCAAATGTACGTGGCCTAATAGAGCACCTGGGGATTTAAGTCATACCAAGGTGTACATGACAATCCGACAAAAACAGGGAAATATATATAAGCCAACAACGCATAGGTTTGGCAAAAAACTGCTTCCATTATAGTCTGACTGATACGTCAAAACGTATTGGTACAAATAGTGTACTAAGAAACAAGGCTATTTTACATGCCGAACACAAGGGAAAGTTGTGTAAGTGTCCTGAAAACGGACGAGTGATCTTTAGGGATCCGTTAGGTACTCTGCCACGCATCTATGCTGCGGTTCTCCTTAGTTTATTGTCCTTCTAGAGGATTATCGATCGGTGTTTGCATAGTAGGCCTCGAAAAGAGGCCTTGGTACTGTCGAGAAGGTGATGTGGGTTGTTAGCAACCTGAAAAATAAAAGGAAGGAAAAAAAGAAATATGGGGGTGTAGATAGGTCGAGACGTATTCTGGATTATATCCTTACTATGCCTCCATCCTTTCCCAAGGTATTTTTAGTGCGTAATTATGTACGCGTGGTACATATGCCACAATTTGGTAGGGGCTGAGATGGAGGCCGAATTGCTAATCGAGCTCCTGACGAGCTGGACCATCATGCTGAGGGGTAGCCTGGACTCGTTTGATAGTGTCCGGGGGCTTGGCTGCCGATATAGTATTCGGTATAATAAGGCCGCTTTGTACCTCTGCTGCCAGGGCCACGGTATGCTCCTCAGTACGGAGGGAACGCTCCATGTTTCCATTGACTATTATAACACCACGGGGTCCGGGCATCTTGAGTTTGAGATAGGCATAGTGCGGGACCGCATTGAAGCGAGCGAACGTGGTTCATCCGAGCAGTGCATGGAAGCCACTATGGGAGGGGATGATGTCGAAGATCAAGTCTTCGCTGCGGAAGTTGTCCGGCGAACCGAAGACGACCCCCAATGTGATTGAGCCCGTGCAGCGGGCCTCGACACCAGGTATTACTCCTTTAAAGGTGGTTTTACTGGGCTTGATTCTTGACGGATCAATACCCATCTTGCGGACTGTGTCCTGATAGAGTAGATTAAGGATATTGCCACCATCCGTGAGGACTCGCGTAAGGTGGAATCCATCGATGATTGGATCGAGGACTAATGCGGCGGAGCCTCCGTGACAGATACTGGTCGGATGGTCCCTATGATCAAAGGTGATTGGACAGGACAACCATGGGTTGAATTTTGGGGGCGACTGGCTCTATCGTGTAACATCCCAAATTTCCTATTTGGAATGTTTTACAATTATAGATAAGCATCCTATGCATCCTGTTTGAATTTGAGTGCCATTTGAAGTTTCAGAGAATTTTAAGTTTTGAATTTGAATTTCAAACTTTGGCATGTGGGAAACATTTCAAAAACCAAGCCTGATAAATACTTGATCAAAAGTATGAGAGGAGCAAATATGACACTCCAAAATATCAGAAGAAAACACTGCCAAAAGATTTGGATTCAAATCTGAAATTTATTTGAATTTGAAAAAAATAGATTTTTATGAAGTTTGGATTTTGCCTTTGGAAAAATGTTCAAATGAAAGGGAATATTCCCCTGATCATTTTGGTATATATATATCCTATATAAAATATTTATAGATAGTGTTTTATTTTTGTTTTGTTTTATTTAAAAAATAAAAAAAAACCCTCAAGCGCCGTGACTAGGCCACCCAGCCCAGCCAGCGCCACACCCTCCAAGACCTCGCTGGCCTTGGCCCACCACTGCCCACTGAGGCCAGCCCACTGAGCCGAGCCAGCCCAGCTCCTCGCCCGCGCCCGAAGACGCTAGGCTTCGCCACCCCACCCTCGCCCCTCTCTCTCTCCCGCTGACCCGTGGGACCCGCCCCCTCTTCTTCCCCCTCATGGGAGATCGTGGGATCCAAGGATCCGGATCCCCGACCACCCGATCCCTTCCGGCGAGCCGACCCCGGGCTATAAAGCCGAGCCCCTCCGCACCCCATTCCCCCCTAGCCTCGCCGGACCCCCTCTCCCTCTCTCTCCCGAGCTCACCGGAGTCCCGAGCTCGCCACCGCCGCCAAAGTCGCCCGACGACGCCTAGTCCACCCCGACCCCAACACCACCGAACCACCCCGTGCTCCCCAAGATCTCCCGACGAGTCGCTGAGCTCGCTGACGCCTTGGACGCCTGACCGACTCTCGCCGCCGCCGCTTGCCGTCGTGAGTCCGTAAGCCCCAGCATCCCTCCCCGTCCGATCTTAGATCGTGGCCCCGATTAGAAGCCCCAAGGGTTAGGTTTTATTTATAAAACCAGCCGGTTCGATCGGTTTATTTATTAGTTAGGTTTTATTTTTAGGCGGTTCGTTTTAGTTAACCCTAGAGCCCGTTAGGCTATCTAACATACAGAGGCGCAGATAGGCCCATTATGCCTTTTCTTTTTATTTTGATTTTCTGTTTTAGCGAATAGTTTCTGTTTTCAAAAATGTATATCTTTTATTCTGTTTAATATTTTAGATGATTCTTTTTTGTTGGATTGCAAATTTTATGTAGTTTTGTAGAATATATATTTAGCTATGTTAAAATAACTAAAATTGCTTTATTTTAGTTTTGGTCAGAATAGTAAATCTGCTATAACTTTAGTTAGAAAAATTATTTTTGCATGATTCTTTTGTCACCACTTTATTTTGACCTTACCAAACCCTAGAAATTAACTTGGGTATTTTAGGATTAATAAATAATTAGTTTTAGACAGAATCCTATTAAACCTCATTAATTAACTAGTTCTGCTTTCCTATTTAATTAATTAGTAAATTAATTTATTTTTAACTTGTGATTAGTTATTCTAGGTTAGTTTCTGTCACTCCATTAGATGAACTTTTATTTATAATTAATAAAAGTTTTAAATTATTTTTCTTAATAGAAATTGGATTAGGCCTAAAATGAGTTTTATAATAGCTTTTAATTAATTCTTTTTGCTCCTAGTTGCTTAGTGAAACCTTTTCTGTTTAGTTAATTTAAAACCATGATTAGGTTATATCAAGGAATTTTTGTTATATAAAAACTATTTTAGTTATTGTTTGGAGTAGGGAAAAACTTTGAATTGGTTTCTTTGAGTTTTCCTTTTGGATTTGGTTTTGGTTGATTTGTTGTTATGTTACTTTTGTTATGTTGTGTGATCCTATTGCTTTGTGCTTATTGTGCTATTGTTTGTCTCGGTAGAGTTTCCGGAGTGCGAAGCTTGCTACTACGACTCTTTAGCTTACGAGGATCATCAGCAAGGCAAGTTTTGATCATGTTATTTCTATACCTATGTTTTTGTGCATTAGTAGTTGTCACCACCCCACCATGCATGCAGTAGTGAAATCTTGAAGTCATTAAACTTGAGTAGTATCATGTGGTAGGATGAACCAATCCCTTGTTACCATGACCCCGGACGTAGTAGTTACTTTGCTATGCTCAGAGACGGATTTGGGATGAGTGAAATTCATAAGCAAGATGTGAGAGTCAATGATGATGACACCCCATGGACTACAATGATCAAGATGGACTTGGAAAATCACTACTGGGTGGAGGGCGGTTGACGGGCACCTGGAGCACCAGTGGTGGCGGGATGCATGGAGAAGCGCCATGACATCCTGCGGAAAGCTTCACCCAGCCACGAAGAGAAGGATGGATGCCCCATGACCGAAGCTTACATGCAGCCGCAAGCCATTATGGGCTCTGGCTGGGTTGACCCTAGTAGTGACGCTGGCTGGACGGTACTACGAGAAGTAGACGAACGGTAGGATTGGATGGGTACGGCAAAGTGGCGGAAGAACTCTTTGGAAGACCTGTTTCATTCGTCCGTCTTCAAACACCATGAAGTGCGAAGACTTTAAAGGAGGGAATGATTCTTGCGGGAAAGTCGCAACCCTCTCAGAGAGTTAAAGATCTAATCGATTAGCCGTGTCCCGATTACGGACATTTGAGCCTCTCGAACTTGGAAGTATTCGGATATCTCAACACTAAAACTAATGATATAAATTGAGGGTTTATGACTTAATAAATTGGGAACGAGATATTGGTTGGCGGGACCATCTCAATAACTACCAACAATTGTAGTAACTTGCAAGCAAGTCCATTGTAGTAGGATAAAATTTGCTTTTCGCAAAATGATGAAACTTAGAGCTCCACAGCCAAAATGCATATAGAGTTAGTAATTTTATTATTGTTATTCTTCATGACTTGCCACTTATTCCAAAAGCTGACCTACATGGCTGCAACGTATTATGTTGCGTAGATATATTCCGATCGGGAGTGAGGCTACGCTCCGCCATGCGATTGCCCTTTGAGTCGGATGGACTCGCTTATCTTCGACGCTTCGCAGTGTTATTAGTTTATTTCTCATGAGTTGGCCTTGAGCCAAATTTATTCTCTTGTAATAAAGACTCTATATGAGAATCGTTTAATGATATTCAGGTGTGATTGAACTTTGATTACTTTATCGATGTCTGTGAGTACCAAAGATGATCTTGGGATGAATGCATACGTAGATTTGACCGATTTTGGGTCAGGTCGCTCTGAGAGATGGTATCGAGAGCACGCGCTGACCGTAGGATCGTAACCCTAGGATCGGAAAGCCATAATCTGAGACCATTTACTTTGAACCCTTTTCATTCTATATTCTTCCTGTTCAATTCGACTCTTCTCCCTTTGCAACATTCTAGATGGCGCGAGTTCAACCCGCTTTGCTACGGAGTTCGCCAGCCCGATGAGACGATGCCCTTTGAAGAAAGCTGGTCCAGATGGTGAAGCAGCTGAAGATAGCTCTACCCTCGATCACCGGAAACCCACTAATGCACTTCCAACAGACACCCGCTACAGGATTGAAGTGCATATCCCAGGGAGAACCTTTGGAGGACACGGCGCCTATCAACTTTGAGTTCACCGAGTTCAACTGGATCATCGGAAGGGACGTGGCGATCTACCGAGCACTTGGACATCTCCGAGAGGAGTACAGGGCCGAGCTCGATCACTCAGACTCGCCATGGTTTCTCGCAGGGCAAGGAATGGAGATATCATCCGTACCATTGAGGACGATTCCACTCTCTCGTACATCCAGACTTGGAGTGTCTTCTCGTGAAACGGAGATTCAGACTCGCCGTAACTCAAGACACACCGAAGCTTTTGTTCCATGAACTGGAACTGGAGGAGAAGGCACGCGGACTTCCTTGGCCATGAGGAAGAAATCACGGACTTCATGGAGATAGTCGACGATCTGAAGATGAAGCTTGCGCGATAGAGGAAAAGATGGACTTGGGAGAGGACCTTACCCGAGTGGAGATGAAGCACCCTCATGAGCAATGATCAGGATTTGAAGGAGTACCATCAAGGAAACCCCAAGAGGAGGCGCCAGCGATGAAGACTTTTAGTCGACCACCATGTTATCTTTTACTTTTAAATCGATCAGTTAGGCCGATGTTTTCCTTCGATTAGTCATGAGCTTTTGTAATCGAGTTTGAACCATGTTTGAGTGGAATGAATAAATGATTGGTGTGTTATGATTGTGCATTCATATGGGTAGTGTTATTTCTCATAGACCATTGTTCTATTCTCATTTTCTCATCCCTCCAAAACACCAGATGCCTCAGAGACGTGACTTTGGTTTCCCGCCGAGCTCACCCAGCTGCTCCAAGCAGCAGAATGCATCGATGCAGCTCCTTATTCGAATCGTAACAACACCGCCAACAACCCACCGCCACCGCCACCACCCATCGTGGACAACTTGACTCGATTTCGAGGTTGAATCCGCCATGTTCTCTAGTAGCACCGAGCCAATTGTGGCTGATGATTGGCTCCACAAGATCGGAAGGAGCTAGTCACCGTTGGATGCACCGATGTTGAGAAGGTGCGCTTTGCAGCGCATCAACTGGATGGACCTGCAGCTTCTTGGTGGGAGAATTACACCGCCACTTTTCCCATGGGTGGCATCACTTGGGACCAATTCCAGCAGGTTTTCCAGACCGCTCATGTCTCACTGGAGCCATGAGTCTCAAGAAGCGTGAGTTCCGCAACTTACGCCGGAGAACCGTCTTGTGGCACAAGACGTGGAAGAATTCAGCAAGCTCGCTCGCTATGCCCCTGATGATGTGGCCACCGATGCCGCCAAACAGGAGAAGTTCCTTGAGGGACTCAATGATGAACTGAGCATGCAGCTTATTGTGGCTACTTTCAACAACTACCAGAGCTGGTAGACAAGGCCACCATTCGGAAGGCAAGCAGCAGCAGATAGAAAGCCGCAAGCGGAAGTACAACCAGGGAAGCACAACTCGGGAACTCAGCGAAGCCCGCTATGCACCGTACTCGGAGGGCACACCCATCATAACCATGGAGGTCATAACCATGGAGGAAATGGGAACAACCGCAGCCAGGACAACAAGTCGGCCATGGCAATGGCAATGGAAATGGTAATGGCAATCAGCACCGTTCTGCCCCGATTCAAGGATCTGAGCCACATCACCGCTTCAAGTGCCAGAAGACAGGGCACTACGCCACCGACTGCCCGGAGGCCAAGCAGAAGAATGGAAATGGCAATGGAGGCTCAGCGAAGAAGCCAAATCCGTTCCCTCGTGCTCAGGTGAACCACATCGACGTGGAGGACGTCTATGATCAACCAGACACTGTGGTTGGTAAGTTTTTATTGAATTCACGTTCAGTTTTGGTTCTCTTTGATTCTGGTGCAACGCATTCATTCATATCAAGGGTAGTTGTGGAAAAGTACGGATTACGCACTAGAACCCTTAGAAGCCCACTTCGCGTCAGTTCTGCAGGAGGAGAAATGATGGCAGGTTTAAGCTGTCCTTCAACCCTCAACATCGGGAACCACAAATTTCCCGTGGAACTCATAGTGTTGGAAACTCAGACCTTGGATGTAATCCTAGGCATGGATTGGTTGTCAAAGTTTGAAGGGAGCATTGATGTGTTCAAGAAGTCTATTCTCGCTCACCACCCCGGAGCAGAAGAGGATCAAGTATGTAGCCAGGCACAGCCAGATGAATAATCAGGTGCATTCCCTCACGGGAGTTGTTCAGGAGGAAGTGCCAGTAGTGCAAGACTTTCCCGATGTGTTTCCGGAGGAATTACCAGGAATGCCACCGGACAGGGACATTGAATTTCTGATTGAGCTATTGCCCGGCACAGCCCCAATATCCAAGAGACCTTATCGGATGCCACCGAATGAGTTGAAAGAGATCAAGGATCAAATAAACGAGTTATTGGAAAAAGGATATATTCGTCCGAGCTCATCACCTTGGGGAGCCCCAGCTCTTTTGGTAGAGAAGAAGGATGGGAGCTTGAGGATGGTTGTGGATTATCGTGCATTGAACGAAGTAACCATCAAGAACAAGTACCCCCTGCCGATGATCAATGACTTGTTTGATCAGCTTGTTGGAGCCAAGGTATTCTCTAAGATCGATCTGCGATCAGGGTATCATCAGTTGAAGATCTGTGAAAAGGATATACCCAAAACAGCATTCACCACCAGGTATGGTCTATATGAGTATACCGTCATGTCATTTGATTGACTAATGCTCCTGCATACTTATGAATTTGATGAACAAGGTGTTCATGGAGTATTTGGACAAGTTTGTCGTGGTGTTCATCGATGATATATTGATTTTCTCCAAGAGCGAGGAAGAGCATAAGGAACATTTGCGCCTAGTTCGGAGAAACTTCGAGAACATCACCTGTATGCCAAGTTCAGCAAATGTGAATTTTGGTTGAAGGAAGTTCGATTCCTCGGACATGTTATTTCAGGAGAAGGAATAGCAGTTGATCTCGCCAAGGTTGAATCACCACCGATTGGCGGTCACCCACCTCACCAAGGAGATCCGCAGTTTTCTCGGACTCGCAGGATATTATCGGAGGTTCATTGAGAACTTCTCGAAGATTGCCAAGCCCATGGTGAGCTGTTGAAGAAGGAAGCCAAGTATGTTTGGACCAAGGAATGTGAAGCCAGTTTTCAGGAATTGAAGAAACGGTTGGTCACAGCCCCAATGTTGATTTTGCGGACATACACAAGGAATACCAGGTTTATTGTGACGCTTCGTCAAGGACCCGGAGGAGTATTGATGCAGGAAGGTAAGGTTGTAGCTTATGCCTCCGCATAGCTACGGCCTCATGAGATGAATTATGCCATGCATGATTTGGAGTTAGCAACTGTAGTGCATGCACTCAAGACTGGAGACATTTCCTCATCGGAAACCGCTGTGATGTCTACACAGATCACAAGAGTTTGAAGTATATCTTCACGCAGAAGGAATTGAACCTCAGCAGAGGAGATGGCTAGAGCTGATAAAGGACTATGACATGAGATTGCATTACCACCCGGTAAAGCTAATGTTGTAGCAGATGCTTTGAGCCGTAAGAGTTATGTGAATACTCTTACAACAGGAGGATTACCCCAGAGTTAGTCGATGACCTCGAGATCTCCGGCGGAGATAGTTCCGAAAGGATTTGTTGCAACTCGAAGTACAGTCCACCTTGACCGAAAGGATTCGTGAAGCCGTAAGTCGGACAAGGAAATTGATGAGATTAAGCAAAAGATGGAGGAAGGAAAAGCTAAAGGATTTCGTAAGGATGAACACGGGACTATATGGTTTGAGGATCGATTTATGTGCCCAATGTTCCCGAGCTCAGAAGCTAATTCTTCAGAGGCTCATGATTCATCGTACTCGATTCACCCCGCAACACCAAGATGTACCGGATTTGAAGCAAAGTTTCGGTGGGCAGGTATGAAGAAGGACATTGCCGAGTACGTAGCGAGATGCGATGTTTGCCAACGTAAAGGCAGAACATCGAAGCCAGCAGGTTACTTCAACCTTTGCCGATTCCCGATTGGAAATGGGAGAAACTTGGTATGGATTTCATCACAGATTACCCAGAACCGCTCAGGTTATGATTCTATCCGGTAGTAGTTGATCGTTTGACTAAGGTAGCTCACTTCATTCCCGTGAAGACTACCTATACCAGTGCCAAGTTGGCCAAGATATACATGACCAGGATCGATGTCCGCATGGAGTTCCGAGGAAAATCGTGTCGATAGAGGAACGCAGTTTACCTCAAAGTTTTGGAAGCAATTGCATGAAACTTTGGGTACGAGGCTGGAATTCAAGACAGCTTTTCATCCGCAGCATGATGGATGACCGAGAGAGTCAATCAGATTCGGAGGACATGTTGAGAGCTTGTGTGCTAGACTATGGGTCTAGCTGGGATGATAATTTGCCGACGCAGAGTTCTCATACAACAACAGTTATCAATCCAGTTTGAAGATGGCCCTTCAAGCTCTATACGGAAGGAGGTGCGTAACACCATTCTTTGTGGGATAGTGTTGGAGATCGATCACTTTTCGGTTCCGACCTTATCAAGGATTCAAGAGAAAGTCAAGCTGATTCGAGACAGGCTCAAGATAGCACGATCATGACGTAAGAGTTATGCCGACGAAGTTTAAGGAAGTGACTTACGAAGTGGGAGACCGAGCATATCTTCGTGTGTCTCACTTCGTGGAATCAAGAGGTTTGGAGTCAAGGAAAGTTAGCACCCGATTCATTGGCCCTACAAAATCCTCGAACGTCGTGGAGAAGTTGCATACAAGTTGGAATTGCCGGAAGGATTGTCCGGAGTTCATGATGTTTTCCATGTTTCTCAGTTGAAGAAGTGCCATGCCGACATGGCCGATGTTCCTTTGAGAGACACCGTGCCCCTAGAGGCCATACAGCTTGACAGTGATCTAACTTACAAAGAGAAACCCGTTCGAATTCTCGAGACTGCAAGCAGAGTCACCCGCAGCAAGGTCATCAATTTTGCAAGGTCTTTGTGGAGTCACCACACCGAGGAAGAAGCCACAGGAACGCGAAGAAGATCTTCTTGAGACCATCCGCACCTATTTGCTAGCCAACCCGAATCTCGAGGGCTAGATTCATCTTAAAATGGTAGGTTTGTAACATCCCAAATTTCCTATTTGGAATGTTTTACAATTATAGATAAGCATCCTATGCATCCTGTTTGAATTTGAGTGCCATTTGAAGTTTCAGAGAATTTTGAGTTTTGAATTTGAATTTCAAACTTTGGCATGTGGGAAACATTTCAAAAACCAAGCCTGATAAATACTTGATCAAAAGTATGAGAGGAGAAAACATGACACTCCAAAATATCAGAAGAAAACACTGCCAAAAGATTTGGATTCAAATCTGAAATTTATTTGAATTTGAAAAAAATAGATTTTTATGAAGTTTGGATTTTGCCTTTGGAAAAATGTTCAAATGAAAGGGAATATTCCCCTGATCATTTTGGTATATATATACCCTATATAAAATATTTATAGATAGTGTTTTATTTTTGTTTTGTTTTATTAAAAATAAAATAAAGAAAAACCCCTCGAGCGCCAGCCTAGGCCACCCAGCCCAGCCAGCGCCACACCCCTCCGCACCAGCGCTTTGGCCCGGCCAATGGCCCACTGAGGCCAGCCAGTGAGCCGAGCCAGCCCAGCTCCTCGCCTCGCGCCCAAGACGCTAGGCTTCGCCACCCACCCTCGCCTCTCTCTCTCCCACTGACCCGTGGGACCCGCCCCCTCTTCTTCCTCGCCCACGCCGACCTCATGGGAGATCGACCGGATCCTCAAGGATCCGGATCCCGACCACCCGATCCCTTTCAAGCGAGCCGACCCCTGGCTATAAAGCCGAGCCCTCCGCACCCCATTCCCCCTAGCCTCGCGGACCCCTCTCCTCTCCTCCCGAGCTCACTGAGTCCCGAGCTCGCCACCACGCCAAAGTCGCCGCCGACGACGCCTAGTCCACCCCGACCCCCCAACACCACCGAACCACCCCCGTGCTCTCAAGATCTCCCGACGAGTCGCTGAGCTCGCCGGACGCCGCCGGACGCCTCGACGACGCCGCCCCGTCGCCGAGTCCGTAAGCCCCTAAGCATCCCCTCCCCGTCCGATCTTAGATTGACGGCCCGATTAGAAGCCCCAAGGGTTAGGTTTTATTTATAAAACCGCCGGTTCCGATCGGTTTATTTATTAGTTAGGTTTTATTTTTAGGCGGTTCGCTTTTAGTTAACCCTAGAGCCCGTTAGGCTATCTAACGCATTGAGCACAAGATAGGCCCATTAGGCCTTTTTCTTTTATTTTGATTTTCTGTTTTAGTTTAATAGTTTCTGTTTTTCAAAAATGTATATCTTTTATTCTGTTTAATATTTTTAGATGATTCTTTTTTGTTGGATTGCAAATTTTATGTAGTTTTTGTAGAATATATATTTAGCTATGTTAAAAATAATTAAAATTGCTTTATTTTAGTTTTGGTCAGAATAGTAAATCTGCTATAACTTTAGTTAGAAAAATTATTTTGCATGATTCTTTTTGTCACCACTTTATTTTGACCTTACCAAACCCTAGAAATTAACTTGGGTATTTTAGGATTAATAAATAATTAGTTTTAGACAGAATCCTATTAAACCTCATTAATTAACTAGTTCTGCTTTCCTATTTAATTAATTAGTAAATTAATTTATTTTTAACTTGTGATTAGTTATTCTAGGTTAGTTTATGTCACTCCATTAGATGAACTTTTATTTATAATTAATAAAAGTTTTAAATTATTTTTCTTAATAGAAATTGGATTAGGCCTAAAATGAGTTTTATAATAGCTTTTAATTAATTCTTTTTGCTCCTAGTTGCTTAGTGAAACCTTTTCTGTTTAGTTAATTTAAAACCATGATTAGGTTATATCAAGGAATTTTGTTATATAAAACTATTTTAGTTATTGTTTGGAGTAGGGAAAAACTTTGAATTGGTTTCTTTGAGTTTTCCTTTTGGATTTGGTTTTGGTTGATTTGTTGTTATGTTACTTTTGTTATGTTGTGTGATCCTATTGCTTTGTGCTTATTGTGCTATTGTTTGTCTCGGTAGAGTTTCCCGAGTGTGAAGCTTGCTACTCGACTCTTTAGCTTACGAGGATCATCAGCAAGGCAAGTTTTGATCATGTTATTTCTATACCTATGTTTTTGTGCATTAGTAGTTGTCACCACCCCACCATGCATGCAGAGTGAAATCTTGAAGTCATTAAACTTGAGTAGTATCATGTGGTAGGATGAACCAATCCCTTGTTACCATGACCCCGGACGTAGTAGTTACTTTGCTATGCTCAGAGACGGATTTGGGATGAGTGAAATTCATAAGCAAGATGTGAGAGTCAATGATGATGACACCCCATGGACTACAATGATCAAGATGGACTTCGAAAATCACTCTTGGGTGGAGGACGGTTGACGGGCACCTGGAGCACCAGTGGTGGCGGGATGCATGGAGAAGCGCCATGACATCCTGCGGAAAGCTTCACCCAGCCACGAAGAGAAGGATGGATGCCCCATGACCGAAGCTTACTGTGCAGCCGCAAGCCATTATGGGCTCGCTGGGTTGACCCTAGTAGTGACGCTGGCTGGACGGTACTACGAGAAGTAGACGAACGGTAGGATTGATGGGTACCGCGGTGGCGGAAGAACTCTTTGGAAGACCTGTTTCATTCGTCCCGTCTTCAAACACCATGAAGTGCGAAGACTTTAAAAGGAGGGAATGATTCTTGCGGGGAAAGTGCGCAACCCTCTGCAGAGTTAAAGATCTAATCGATTAGCCGTGTCCCCGGTTATGGACATTTGAGCCTCTGGAACTTGCAAGTATTCGGATATCTCAACACTAAAACTAATGATATAAATTGAGGGTTTATGACTTAATAAATTGGGAACTAGATATTGGTTGGCGGAACCATCTCAATAACTACCAACAATTGTAGTAACTTGCAAGCAAGTCCATTGTAGTAGGATAAAATTTGCTTTTCGCAAAATGATGAAACTTAGAGCTCCACAGCCAAAATGCATATAGAGTTAGTAATTTTATTATTGTTATTCTTCATGACTTGCCAGCTTATTCCAAAAGCTGACCTACATGGCTGCAACGTATTATGTTGCGTAGATATATTCGATCAGAGTGAGGCTACGCCCGCGCTTGGCGATTGCCCTTTGAGTCGGATGGACTCGCTTATCTTCGACGCTTCCGCAGTGTTATTAGTTTATTTCTCATGAGTTGGCCTTGAGCCAAATTTATTCTCTTGTAATAAAGACTCTATATGAGAATCGTTTAATGATATTCGTGTGATTGAACTTTGATTACTTTATCGATGTCTTGTGAGTACCAAAGATGATCTTGGGATGGAATGTATACGTAGATTTGACCGATTTTGGGTCAGGTCGCTACATATCGGATAGACATCCCTTAGCACGCGCTTGCGCTCCCTCTTGGGGATATGAGTGACGTATATCATATTCACCGTTTTGACCTTGGGGGGGAATTTCTTCTGCTCCCCTGTTTTTGTTGCGCGAGGTTCCTCATCACCATCCTAGCTGGGTGATCCTTTCTCCTTGTGTTCGCCATTTAACATGCCGGCCTGTTTGAAGACCCAACAACTTCTGTTGGTGTGGTTGACAGGCTTGTCAGGAGTGCCATTGATCTGGCAAGATCGGTCAAGTATTCGGTCTAGCCTTGATGAACCATGTTTGTTTTTTTTGAATGGCTTCTTCCGTTGACCGGATTTGGAGCCACTGAATCCGATGTTGACTGAGGGAGTCCTGGACTAAGGGGTCCTCGGGTGTTCGGCCTGTTAGCCATTGCCCGGACTGATGGGCTGTGAAGATATGAAGACCGAAGACTACACCCATATCCGGACAGGACTCTCCTTGGCGTGGAAGGCAAGCTTGGCGACCAAATATGTAGATTCCCTTCTATGTAACTGACCCTGTGTAACCCTAGATCCTCCCGGTGTCTATATAAACCGGAGGAATTAGTCCGGAGGGAGACATACTCATTACCATAGTCATACAGGCTAGACTTCTAGGGTTTAGCCATTACGATCTCGTGGTAGATCAACTCTTGTAATACTCATATTCATCAAGATCAATCAAGCAGGAAGTAGGGTATTACCTCCATAGAGAGAGCCCGAACCTGGGTAAACAGTGTGTCCCCTGTCTCCTGTTACCATCGACCTTAGACGCACAGTTTGGGACCCCCTACCCGAGATCCGCCAGTTTTGACACCGACATTGGTGCTTTCATTGAGAGTTCCACTGTGCCGTCCTCAAAAGGTTTGATGGCCCCTTCAATCGTCAACAATGACGCTGTCCAAGGAGAAACCTTCCTCCCCGAATAGATCTTCGTGTTCGGTGGCTTCACGCTACGGGCCAACTCGTTTGGCCACCTAGAGCAGATCGATAGCTACGCCCCTGGCCATCATGTCAGATCTAGGAGCTTGAATTACGTCACGGACATCCGTGGAGATTTGATCTTCGCCGGATTCGAGACCGCGGCGACCGCTCCTGGTCACCTCGACGAACATGACCTAAATCTTTCATCGGACCACGTTCAGGAGATAGCTCCTGTAACTGCTCTGGCCTTAGATCCGAAGCATACTGCGCCATCCTAGGATTGGAGGCTCAACCCCACCACGGAGGCCACAGATCCCCCGGTGTTGGAGCCGCACATGTACTTAACCTCACACAATATTTGTGTCACCGGAACTCCAGCCTCTTCTCTGGGTGTAAGTTCCGAACCATGTGAGTCCGCAAATGCTGAACTTGATCGTTTATCGATCTTCGAGTTCAGCGCCGCAGACATCTTCCAGCACTCTCCCTTGGGCAATGTGCTGAACTCATTAAAGAGCATGTCCTTGGCGGGGGACTCACAGCCGAACTATGTTCGGTTCGAGCTAGGGGCTGACGATGGAGAATCTTGCTTCCCACCCGCCACACACTTTATAGCCACAGTCGAGGATTTAACCGACACACTTGATTACGACTCCGAAGACATTGACAGTATGGACGACGATGCTGATGAGGAGCAAAATCAAAGTCCGCCATTCACTGGACACTGGACGTCCACTTCTTCGTACGATGTGTACATGGTGGATACACCCAAAACAACCAACGACGACGACAAAGAAAATCCAGTCGAGAATAAAACTCCTGAGACACAGCAAAAACGTCGGCGTCCTCGATGTCGCTCTAAGTCACATCGTTCAAAAGACAGCAATGCTGGCACCGGAGAAAATAATACCACGGACGAGGACAAAAACAATGAAGACCTCGTTGAGGTAACAACCAAACAGGAGGAGCAAGAAAACGGGCAAGTGAGCCCCGACGAACAGGACAGGCCCAACGACTCGGAGGACGGTAGTTATCGTCCGCACTCTAAGGATGAGGAAAGCCTGGCAACAAAGATTTCATCGTTCCTGAGGAACCTCTCGAGCAGGAGCGCTTCAAGCGCCAGCTAATAGCCACCGCAAGGAGCCTGAAAAAGAAGCAGCCGCAGCTTCAAGCTGACCAAGATCTGCTCATTGACAGGTGGACTGATGTTCTGGCAGCCAAAGAATATGGCGTCAGATTCCCAACCAAGAGTTACCCAAAGCGATGGTTGCTACCTCAGTTTGATGAAGAGGCGCCGGATCCCATACCTCCCTCGCGTAATGCAGCCGACCTAACACTACGCGGTCGGGACAGTGCGGCGGACCGACAACCCCGTGGTCGGGATAGAGCGGCAACTCAAGCCGAACAGTATCCCGCCCCACCGCCATGAAAAAACAGAGACAAAACAGTTCCGGGTCATACATACGACCTCCGGTAGACCCTGGATAGTAGAGCAGGATATACCCGATCGATTTACGGATCGTGAGGACGTTCCTTGACATGTGATGATGGCTACCTATTCGGACGTGACAAACCTAGTCACACCCGAGCCGACAACCGCAGACGGACTCCATCGGAGCTGGGTCGCGATGCGACCCGATATAGAGGCGCCGCACACCCTCTTTGCTTCACCGATGAAGTAATGGATCATGAATTCCCCGAAGGGTTCAAACCCGTCAATATTGAATCATACGAGGGAACAACCGATCCCGCGGTATGGATCGAGGATTTTATTCTCCATGTCCACATGGTCCGCGGAGATGACCTCCACGCTATCAAATACCTCCCACTAAAGCTCAAAGGGCCAGCTCGGCACTGGTTAAACAGCCTGCCTGAAAACTCTATCAGCAGCTGGGAGGACTTGGAAGAAGCCTTCCTCGACAACTTCCAAGGTACATATGTCCGGCCACTAGACGCTGATGACTTAAGCCACATAGTCCAACAACCTGGAGAGTCAGCCAGGAAATTTTGGACTAGGTTCCTAACAAAAAAGAACCAGATCGTTGACTGTCCGGATGCCGAAGCCCTAGCGGCCTTTAAACATAGCATCCGCGACGAATGGCTCGCCCGCCACCTCGGCCAAGAAAAGCCGAAATCTATGGCAGCCCTCACGAAACTTATGACCCGCTTTTGTGCGGGTGAGGATAGCTGGCTCGCTCGTAGTAAAAATATGGCCAGCGACGCAGGACCCTCCGAGGCCAAAAACAACAACGGCAAGCTCCGACGCAGCAGACAGAAATGCCGAAGCAATGGAGACAACACCAATGGCACTGCCGTCAACGCCGGATTCAGCGGCTCCAAGTACGGTCAGCAGAAAAGGCCATATAAAATAAACAATCAGGGACCATCCCGCTTGGACCGTATACTCGACCGTCCGTGCCAAATCCATGGCACCCCAGACAAACCAGCCAACCATACCAACAAAGATTGCTGGGTTTTTAAGCAAGCCGGCAAGTTAAATGTCGAGAACAAGGAAAAGGGATCGCAGAGCGAGGACGAGGAGCCCTTGCAGCCAAACACAGATGGACAGAAGAAGTTTCCCCCTCAGGTCAAAATGGTGAACACGATATATGCTACACACATCCCCAAGAGGGAGCGCAAGTGCGCACTCAGGGACGTCTACGCGATAGAGCCAGTCGCCCCAAAATTCAATCCACGGTCATTGTGCCCGATCACTTTTGATCGTCGGGATCATCCGACCAGTATCCGGCATGGCAGATCAGCTGCACTAGTCCTAGACCCAATCATTGATGGATTCCACCTGACGCGAGGCCTCATGGACGGTGGTAGCGGCCTCAATCTGCTCTATCAGGATACAGTGCGCAAAATGAGCATTAACCCATCACGGATCAAGCCCACAAGGACTACCTTTAAAGGAGTCCAGGCGTAGAGGCCCGCTGTACGGGCTCAATCACACTAGAGGTCGTCTTCGGATCTCCGGACAATTTCCGAAGCGAGGAGTTAATCTTCGACATCGTTCCCTTTCACAGCGGCTATCACGCACTGCTTGGACGAACCGCATTTGCTCAATTCAATGCAGTACCTCACTATGCTTATCTCAAGCTCAAGATGCCCGGACCACGTGGCGTCATAACAGTCAATGGAAATACGGAACACTCCCTTCGTACCGAGGAGCATACCACGACCTTAGCAGCAAAAGTACAGCGCGACATTTTCCAGCAGAACCTTAATTCGGCGGCCGAGCTCTCGGACACCATTAAGAGAGTCTAGACTATTCTGCAGCAAAACAGACTGGCTCGTCAAGAGCTTAACTAGCAATTTGGCCTCCGTCCCAGTCCTGATCAAATGGCGGCATTCGTACCGCGCGTACATAACTATGCACTCAAAATTCCATGTGCATCGATGGAGGCACAGCTAGCTCGTGATCCACAGTGCGGCTCGACCGACCCTGGATCCGCACAACTTCACTTTTTCTTTTTCATTTCAGGTTTTTTCTCTTCTCGAGGCTTTTTGTGATAACCTGATCATTGGACCGATCATGGGAGAGATACACCAAGGAGGCAAGGAGCTTTGACATACAAGAGAATCCCCAGGTGGTCTCTGCTAACGATTGTTATACCTATTTTACATACCCGCACAGAGCTCGCTCTTGGTCATGGCATGTTAAATAGTCTTACTTGCTTATCGCATTACTTGCACAAGTACGCCTTGACGCATTAATCAAATTACAATGAAAAATAATTAGCAGCGTCAGCTTATTACTTGATTTTTTCCTTGCCTTTGTATTTATTACTCATCGCACCCGTACACTCCGGTACCTATTACTTCGCTAGGGGCTTCATCACGCCTCGCAATACGACAATAAAGTCCGAACACTTTTTACAGTACAGTTCGGCACCCCGAACTTATAGCATTATATGAATCGGCTTCGAATCATGTCTTTGGTCAATAGTTTGGTTGCCCGGCTCCTGTTCTTACTACCTTACATTCCGCTATATCGGCTAGGGTAGTAAAGGGAGAACTACTGCGATTGTGTCCCGGTTCTTCCGGACGAGCACCTCAGTAGAGAAAGCCGAAAACTGACTATCATGATGCAGCGAGAGCTAGTTAGCTGTTCGAGAGGTTTCAAATCCTTAGAGAGTTTTTTGGCATTATGCGAGGAATCTGTTTTTATCTGATCAGGTGTGTATAGCGCCCCTAATTAGGCCTTTCGACTACCAGGGGCTTTGCCAAAATTTTCATTGTCAAACGCATATGGCTAAGTGAGGGTGATAAAGGCCGTATAGTCTGATTGCCTTGTTCGTTGCGCTAAACACCTCCTTTAAGGACCAGAATGTGGAGTAAAGAGTGTTTAGATTTATCCCGAACACCCCCATACTATCTATGTGGTGGCAGAAGCCGACGACTGGCCAACCCTCAGATTTCATAAACGGACACACATGAGGTAAAATTTTAAAGTCGCAAGAATTATATCACATAACGATCTTGTTTCATATTACAGGACAGGATAACATGAATGTTTTCATGGGAATATACATCCTTCGCACATTGCTCCGCCACAAGACGGGATACCTCTAGGACACTATCAAAATATAGCTCGGGTCGGCGGTGTTCCTTGCCCTCGGGCGGCCCCTCGGTCATCGGCTTCTTGGCATCCATCTTCGCCCAGTACATCTTGGCATTGGCAAAGGCCATCCTTGCACCTTCAATGCAGACCGACCGCTTCACGACTTCGAGCCGTGGGCAAGCACTGACAACCCACTTCACAAGTCTGAAGTAGCTGCTGGGCATGGGCTCGGCAGGCCATAAGCCGGACTATTAGATCCCTCATGGCTAGCTCGGCCGCCTTGTGCAGCTCGACCAGCTGTTTCAGCTGGTCGTTGAAGGGCATCGGATGCTCTGGTCCAAGGTATTGAGACTAGAACAACTTCCCCATAGAACTCCCTTCTTCGGCTCGATAGAACTCGGCAGCATCCGATACGCTGCGCGGCAAATCCCTAAACGCCCCTGGAGAGCTCCAAATTCGGGTGAGTAAAAGGAATGTTTCCTTCGCAGACTTGCTTTGCATAATGAAAGCCTTACCCGCCACGATCTTCTTGGCCGCCTGGATTTCCTGCAGGGTCCTCTGGGCTTCGGCTCGGGCATCTTGTGCGTTCTGGCGGGCCTTCGCAAGCACAGACCCTTGCATCTTATAATCACGCTCCAAGGACTCGTACTTCTTGACGGCGCCCTGGGGCTCTTGCTGAACCTCGCTGACCCGGGCCTCGTGCTTCTCGCGCGCGGCGTGTTCCTTGGCCACTTTGTTCTCGGCCTCAGTTAACGCCTTCTTGAGGGCCGCCACCTCGGTCGTGGCCCCTAATAAAGTTCATGACACTTTAGTCAGCACGAACCATTCATCCTTCCTAAATATACATGCAGGTTACTGCATACCTTGGCTGTCCTCCAGCTGCTTGTTCACGAGGCCGAGCTCTTCCTCGGCCCGCTCCAGGTTCCGCTTCAGTCCGGAGACCTCTGCGGTATGAGCAGCAGCAGCTAGCAGCAACGCCTGCTTATTCACATAGACATCTTATGTTAGACTCCTGCTAAAACTAATTTGATCCTCCGTTCAGCTTTTTCTTTCCGAACACCGAATAGAGCATCAGGGGCTACTGTCTACACTGTGATATTCTTTCTACAATTACACTACTTACCTCAAAGCCTGTTAGAAGGCTAGCGCAGGCTTCGGTCAGTCCACTTTTGGCGGAATGAACCTTCTCGATCACCATACCCATAAGGATACGGTGTTCATCCACAATGGAAGCACCTCGCAGCGCTTCTAGCAGATTATCTGGTGCCTCTGATTGGACAGAGGTCACCGGCTGAACAGGCGCACCACCTCCTTTCGGGGAAGGTTGTTCGCTTGACTCCGGAGCCGTGTAGGTCTCCAGAATGGCATCCGGCTGGGGGCCGAATTGAACCTGGCCCCCATCACCAGTCCACATGGGGGCTTTTTCCCCCATATGCCCGGCGGCCGAGGAGTCATCCTATGGCGCCACCCCGACGGCCTCCGGAACCACTCCCTGACCTGGGAAGGTCCTTTGGGACACCACCTTGTCATGACCCTTGGCCGAGGGAGAGTGAGCGGGCGGTGGTGACACGCTGGCCATCTCCTTTGAATCTAGCAAACCTCCTGTTGAGGATCGCGGGGAGCTGTCGCGGGCCGGACTGCAATGGCATATTTTAAACATATTAATATTACAAAGCGGAAAGGCCAGACATTTGGACGTGCATAAGGTTTTTGGTACTTACGAGGCGGCCCGAGGCTTGGTCCGGGGGGTCGCTCCAGACTGCTATCGACATCCCACGCGGAGTCATGCGCGAGGGAGCCCTTCCCCCTCTTGGGCGCTTTCGCCTCCAGATTTGTGGAGGACCCCCTTTTCTTCCTTCCCCCCTCAAGGGGGGATTCACTTTCTTCCTCCTCCTCGTTGTCATCTTCGGCGGCCGAAGAGTGAGTCTCGTCTTCGGACGTCACGTCCGAAGCACCTTTTCGGCGAGGGCCACTCCTGGCCCCCTTGGTCGTTTTCTTGGCCTTCTTCTCCGGCACATCATAAGG
This sequence comes from Aegilops longissima, assembly GCA_021605205.1. NCBI lineage: Eukaryota > Viridiplantae > Streptophyta > Magnoliopsida > Poales > Poaceae > Aegilops > Aegilops longissima. Next base: position 223,195,904 of record CM038680.1, read on the forward strand.
CGTCAGAAACAACATCTTCATGAGAAGTGGGGTTTCTTGGTCTTCGAGTAGCGAAGCCGGACAGTTAATCCGCCCCGCTATATCGATCCAGGCCTGAAAATTTGATAGGAAGGCTTAGACTCCTTCCTCAAAATATGCTAGTAAAGGGTATACCTTGAAAACATGAAAGAACTTACCGAATTAGCCTGGCGTTTTAAGCCGAAGAGATCTAGTAGCGTCTGGTGCTTGGTCGGATCGAACTCCCACAAATAGCAAGTCCGGCGTTGGCACGGAAGGATCCGGCAAATGAGCATAACCTGGATCACGTTGACAAGCTTGATTCTCTTGGTTATCATGTTCGACGCACGCCCGAGCCCGCCAGCTCGCTCCGGAACCCTGTGTTAGGCCCTTCATTGCTGTGGAGGAGAGCCGCATCAGAACTCCGGATCAGAATTCGGGGGTCGCTGCCCAGCTGGTGTCGTGCAGTTTGATGATGTAGAACCACCCCGACTGCCACCCCTTCACCGTCTCCACAAAGGAGCCTTCAGGCCAGGTGATGTTGGTCATCTTTCCCACCATGGCGCCTCCGCACTCTGCTTGTTGGCCGCTCACCACCTTCGGCTTCACGTTGAAGGTCTTCGGCCATAGGCTGAAGTGAGGTGGGATGTGGAGAAAGGCCTCGCACACGACAATAAATGCCGAGATGTTGAGGATAGAGTTGGGGGCTAGATCATGGAAGTCCAGCCTGTAGTAAAACATCAATCCGCAGACAAATGGGTGGAGAGGGAATCCCAGCCCGCGAACGAAATGTGTGAGAAACACAACCCTCTCATGGGGCTCCGGGGTAGGGACGATCTGTCACATGGCCGGGAGTCGGTGAACGATCCCCTTGGCCAGGTATCCGGCCTCCCGGAGCTCCTTGATGTCCTTCTTCTTGATGGAGGATGCCATCCACTTGCCTCCGGCTCCGGATCCGGACATAATTGAAGTGCTTTCTCGGGCGGGGAAAGCTAGAGCTTGGGCGCTGGAGCTCGAGAATGGATGGGCAGAGGAAGAGAGAAGGCGTGGGAGAAGAAGGGGGAATCCTTATCCCCTTATAAAGGCAGTGAATACTGAACGCCTCCCCACTCGCCCTAAAACTCGCCTATTCCCAAGGGTTGTGTAAACGGCACGGTTGGGTTACCCCTGCCTGCATTGATGAAAATCCCGCAATAAGGGGACACGATCTCTGCTTTGACAAGACGTGCCAATGGAAACTGCATCTCGAAACGCGGAACGGCGGACAAAAATGGTTCGATATAATGACCGAACAAATGTGATGTCATCTTGCAAAAAGTTGTCAGCGGATTGGACTCATGGAATATTGTATTCTCTCTAGGGTTCTGTGTGGTGTGTGTGTTGCAGGTCCGGACACGTTCAGTACGTCCGAAGACTATCTTGGAGTTTGGAAGGAGGAACCCACCTGGCAATGCCGAAGACAGATCTACGCGCCGGATACCTTGTCATTGAAGCCAGGTTCAGGGGCTACTGAGGGAGTCCTGGACTAAGGGGTCCTCGGGCGTCTGGCCTGTTAGACATGGGCCGGACTGATGGGCTGTAAAGATACGAAGACCGAAGACTACACCCGTGTTCGGACAGGACTCTCCTTGGCGTGGAAGGCAAGCTTGGCGACCAAATATGTAGATTCCCTTCTTTGTAACCGACCCTATGTAACCCTAGATCCTCCCGGTGTCTATATAAACCGGAGGACTTAGTTCGGAGGGAGACATACTCATTACCATAGTCATACAGGCTAGACTTCTAGGGTTTAGCCATTACGATCTTGTGGTAGATCAACTCTTGTAATACTCATATTCATCGAGATCAATCAAGCAGGAAGTAGGGTATTACCTCCATAGAGAGGGCCTGAACCTGGGTAAACACTGTGTCCCCTGTCTCCTGTTACCATCGACCTTAGACGCACAGTTCGGGACACCCTACCCGAGATCCACCGGTTTTGAAACTGACATTGACTGTCGTACTCTCTGTATCATCATTGTTGCTCTGACACTTATGTTTGTTGCGTCGGGGCCTTCCGTTGACGTTTCTGGCTTCAAAGTGCTAGGGTCACTGGTACAGTTGCCGCTATGGGCCAGCCAGCTATCCTCGTCCGCGCAAAAGTGGGTCATTAGTGCTGTAAGGGCTGCCATGGACTTCGTCTTTTCTTGGCCAAGGTGTCAGGCGAGCCCTTCGTCACGGATGCTGTGTTTAAAGGCCGCTAGGGCTTCGGCGTCCAGACAGTCAACAATATGGTTCTTTTTAAATAGGAACCTAGTCCATAATTTCCTGGATGACTCTCCGGGCTGTTGGACTATATGACTGACGTCATCGGCATCCGGAGGCCGGATATAAGTGCCTTGGAAGTTTACTCTAAAGGCATCCTCCAAGTCTTCCCAGCTTCCAATAGAATTTTCTGGGAGGTTGTTCAACCAGTGCCGAGCTGGCCCCTTAAGTTTTAGGGGAATGTATTTGATTGCATGTAGATCATCACCGCGAGCCATGTGAATGTGGAGAAGAAAATCTTCAATCCATACTGCGGGATCTGTTGTGCCATCGTATGGTTCAACGTTCACGGGTTTAAACCCTTCTAGGAACTGGTGCTCCATTACCTCATTGGTGAAGCACAGTGGTGTGCGGCGCCTCTGTATCGAGCCATGTCTCGATGCAGTTCGAATGAAGTATGTATGCAGTTTTCGGCCCGAGCGTGATTATGCTTGTCGTGCCAAGCTTGATAGCCATCTTCTCACACCGGGGAACGCCCCCGCGATATGCAGATTGATTTGGTCTGACCTGCTCTGTTCTCCGGGTCTTGTCATAGGTCATATGTATATCCCCGAGCTATTGTTTCGCTGCTTTTACGGTGAGGTGGTGCGGGCTGGTGTTCGGCTTCAGTTGCCATTTTGTCCCGGCCACGTGGTGGTCGATCTGGTCCGTCACCCGCGTTACGCACGGGTGGTATGGGCTCCAACGCGTCATCGTTGAATTGGGGTAGCAGCTTACGCTTCGGGTAACTCTTTTTGGGCGCTCGAGGACGTATTCTTCTGCTGCCAGGACATTAGTCCATCTGTCGTTAAGCAGATCTTGGTCGGCTTGAAGCTTCTGCTATTTCTTTTTTAGGCTTCTTGCCGTGGCTATTAGCCGGCGCTTAAAGTGCTCTTGTTCGAGGGGTTCCTCTAGCACAGTAAAATCTTCATCGCCGAGGCTCACGTCGTCCTCAGAGAGTGGTAGATAGTTGCTATCCTCCGAGTCCTCGTTCCTTGCTTGCTCGTCAGAGTCGACTTGCCCGATCATCCTGTTCAGATGTTGGTTCGATGGGGTCTTCTTGGTCTTCGGTGTTTTCCGGAGTATCATTGTTTCTGGTGCCGGTATTGCTGTCTTTTTCACGACGCGATTTAGAGCGGCGCCGCTGACATCGACGCTTCGGTGGTATCTCAGGAGGTTCGTCCTCGACTGGGTTCTTCTCACCATCGTCGTCGCCTTCCTTAGGTGTGTCCAGCATGTATACGTTGTATGAGGAAGTGGCCGTCCAGCATCCGGTGAACGACGGGTTTTGGGCATGCTCCTCTCCGGTATCGTCGTCCATACTGTCGATGTCTTTAGAGGCGTAATTGAGCATGTTGGTAAGATCGTCGACAGTGGCTATGAAGTGGGTGGTGGGTGGGAAGCAAAATTCCCCGTTTTCAGCCCTTAGTCCGGGCTGGGTGCAATTTGGAAGCGGTTCCTCTGTGAGGACGAGGGATCGCATTAAGTCCAAAGCCTCATTTAAGAGCGAGGTTTGGACGGGGATAGAAGTTTCCGGGCCGAGCTCGCATGACGCAGACTTCCAAGGTTCGGAATTAGTGTCCAGAAAAGAGTCCGACTTTGTAATGATTGCCGGAGACGCTATTCTCTTCGGTTTTTCGGTATTGAGCTCTAAGGCCGCAGAGAGTCCGGCGGGCTCTAGACTCCCGTCTTCGGACCTGGTGACGCGCTTTGGATCTAAGGCCGGCGGTGGTTGGGGCCGCGAGCCCTAGGAAGATCAAGTCTCCTCGGATATTAGCGACATAGTTCAGATTTCCAAAACTGATCTGGTGACCAGGGCGTAGCTGTCGATCTGCTCCAGGTGGCTAACTGAGTTGGCATGTAGTGCGAAGCCGCCAAATACAAAGATTTGACCAAGGAGAAAAATCTACTTCGCAGCAGCATTGTTGTAGATGATTGACGGAGCCATCGAGCCTTTCGACGACGGCACAGTGGAACTCTCAATGGAAGCACCAATGTCGGTGTCAAAACTGGCAGATCTCGGGTAGGGGGTCCCGAACTGTGCGTCTAAGGATCAAAGGTAACAGGAGGCAGGGGACACAATGTTTACCCAAGTTCGGGCCCTCTTAATGGAGGTAATACCCTACTTCCCGCTTGATTGACCTTGATGAGTATATGAGTTACAAGAGTTGATCTACCTCGAGATCGTAATGGCTAAACCCTAGATGTACAACATGTATGATTATGATTGCCTCTACGGACTAAACCCTCCGGTTTATATAGACATCGGAGGGGGCTAGGGTTGTATAGAGTCGGTTTACAGAGAAAGGAATCTTATATCCGCACGCCAAGCTTGCCTTCCATGCCAAGGAGAGTCCCATCCGGACACGGGGGTAGGCCTTCTATCTTGTATCTTCACGGCCCATCTGTCCGGCCCATGTTACATAGCCTGGACACCCGAGGACCCCATAATCTAGGACTCCCTCACCCATTCGGTTCATGCCCCGACACATCTTGACAAGATCGATTGATGTTGAGAGATCGAGTGCGTGTCGTGCACGAAGATAAAGTTTTGGTGTGTTTCTATGATAGAAATGACCTGGGGGGTCAATGTGGATCGGAGGGAGTATACTGCACGTTCAAAAGCGAAACGAACGCACTGTACCGGCTGATACGTCTCCAACGTATCTATAATTTTTGATTGCTCCATGCTATATTATCTACTGTTTTGGACAATATTGGGCTTTATTTTCCACTTTTATATTATTTTTGGGACTAACCTATTAACCGGAGGCCCAGCCCAAAATTGCTGTTTTTTTGCCTATTTCAGAGTTTCGAAGAAACGGAATATCAAACGGAGTCCAAACGGAATGAAACCTTCGGGAACGTGATTTTCTCACCGAACGTGATCCAGGAGACTTGGACGCTAAGTCAAGGAAACTTCAAGGAGGGCACGAGGTAGGGGGGGCGCCCTCCACCCTCGTGGGCCCCATGTTGCTCCACCGACGTACTTCTTCCTCCTATATATACCTACGTACCCCCCAAACAATCAGATACGGAGCCAAAAACCTAATTCCACTGCCGCAACCTTCTGTACCCACGAGATCCCATCTTGGGGCCTGTTAGGAGATTCACGAGAGGGCATCCACCATGGAGGGCTTCTACATCATCACCATAGCCCCTCCGATGAAGTGTGAGTAGTTTACCTCAGACCTTCGGGTCCATAGTTAGTAGCTAGATGGCTTCTTCTCTCTTTTTGGATCTCAATACAATGTTCTCCCCCTCTCTCGTGGATATCTATTCGATGTAATCTTCTTTTTGTGGTGTGTTTGTTGAGACCAATGAATTGTGGGTTTATTATCAAGATTATCTATGAACAATATTTGAATCTTATCTGAATTCTTTTATGTATGATTGGTTATCTTTGCAAGTCTCTTCGGATTATCAGTTTGGTTTGGCCTACTAGATTGGTTTTTCTTGCAATGGGAGAAGTGCTTAGCTTTGGGTTCAATCTTGCAGTGTCCTTTCCCAAAGGATGAGGGCACCAAGGCACGATTGTATTGTTGCCATCGAGGATAACAAGATGGGGTTTTATCATATTGCATGAATTTATCCTCTACATCATGTCATCTTGCTTAAGGCGTTACTCTGTTTTCTTGAACTTAATACTCTAGATGCATGCTGGATAGCGGTCGATGAGTGGAGTAATAGTAGTAGATGCAGCAGGAGTCGATCTACTTGTCTCGGATGTGATGCCTATATACATGATCATACCTAGATATTCTCATAACTATGCTCAATTCTGTCAATTGCTCAACAGTAATTCGTTCACCCACCGTAAAATACTTATGCTCTTGAGAGAAGCCACTAGTGAAATCTATGGCCCCCGGGTCTATCTCTATCATATTAATCTTCCATCACTTTATTATTGCCTTTGTTTTTACTTTGCTTTTATTTTTATCTTGCATCTTTATCACAAAAATACCAAAAATATTATCTATCATCTCTATCAGATCTCACTCTCGTAAGTGAGCGTGAAGGGATTGACAACCCCTAATCGTTTTGGTTGCGAGGAGTTATTTGCTTTGTGTAGGTACGAGGGACTCGCGCGTAGCCTCCTACTGGATTGATACCATGGTTCTTAAAAACTGAGGGAAATACTTATGCTACTTTGCTGCATCATCCTTTCCTCTTCAAGGAAATCCAACGCAGTGCTCAAGAGGTAGCACCCACCCTAGTCCTCTTTCAATCGATCTCCGGACCCCGAGATGAAACCGAGAGAGAACGAGTGGGTGCATGTGTGCTACCTAAGGCAGATTCAAAATTTTGAACCGGTGAGCATAGCATCAGCAAATCTTATATAAAGGGTATTCAATGTTCATTTTGATTTTGAATGTACAATATACTCCCTCTGATCCTTTCTAGTTTACATATAAGTTTTATGTGTAGTCAAAGTATCTCTACTTTGGTCAAACTTATAGGAAAAAGTATCAACATTCAACAACGCCCAATCAATATTGTTAGATTCGTACGTACTCCTAGATTTGTATTCAAACAGAGATGGTTTCCGGTTTGTTTTCAAACACGTGAATGTGCTTGGTCTCGTGCATGCTCTTCCTACTAGGATTTCGCCACGTATACTCAGCCCAGTAGTAAAAAAAATTAAGCTCCTTGTCCAATAGTAGTAGAAGTAGTAGTACTAGTGGAGTACTGACAACATCTGCAGTAGAGTATGCAGTGATCATAGTACTAGTAGTATACTCCGTCTGTTTTTGTTTACTCCGCATAAAATGGAGGGAGTACTAGTAACACTCGGCCGACCTCTCTCTCTTCTAGTAGTATAAATGACGCGGGCGGGGGAGGGGGAGGGACATCAGTTTGCTCTCAACTGCGGTCCCACAAGCGACCAAAAATGCAAGACGAAGCGCGTTCCATTCGGGGAGCGACTTGGAGGGTCCAGCGTGCCGGGGTGCAACACGAACGTGACAAGAGTGATGTACACCGTCCATTCCTTATGAACTTGCATACTTTGAGTACTTCTTTTTTTAACACAGTACACTCACCCCTATGAATGCACACACGCACACCCTACCCCTGTGAGCACCTTCAAGAGACTGAGCCATCATACCTCTATCTCTACTCTTCGTGATGATGGTGTGCCTGCCATCTTGCCATATAGACTGCCTGATCTATATCTGACGGATAGAAAGCAAACTATGGCAATTTTGCAAAACGATACCCGCACCTCTAACGTTGATCCATATCTCCCACAACTTCATTGTTGAGTAATTAAAAAAGGTAGCCTCTAGAACAATCTGGCATGGTGGCTGCTGTCGGCGTTGTCCATCCCCATGCCTCCACTAAGTCCGACCACCAATCACCACCGCGCCACACTCCTCCTCACCTTATCTCTCATCTTTCTTCTCGAGATATCATTTTCCGATGAAATTCTCGAGATACACTTTTTTGATGAAATTCTAGAGATATCATAAAAAATGCATCATGATGTTCCGTGCAATGCACGGGCATCTTGCTAGTCATCTTGAGATTTACGAAGCCACCGCCTCGTCGTCAACAGGAACGGTGGGGAGGTCCGGATGTCTCCACAGAATCAAGTCAACTATCACCATAGACCATACCAAAGGTCTTACTTTGCACTTTATTGAAACAAAATATATAAAACATGATTACTATAATAGCATTATCATGTAAACACACAAAAACAGTAGGGGTAAATATTGGGTTGTCTCCCAACAAGCGCTTTTCTTTAATGCCTTTCTAGCTAGGCATGATGATTTTGATAAGAGTTGAAACATAATGGGAGCATCATGAAGAATATGACTAGCACATTTAAGTCTAACCCACTTTCTATGCATAGGAACTTTGTTAGCAAACAATTTATGGGAACAAGAATCAACTAGCATAAGAAGGCAAAACAAGCATCGCTTCAAAACATTGAGCACATAGAGAGGAAACTTGATATTATTGCAATATGTAGAAGCACATGTTCCTCTCTCATAATAATTTTCATTAGCATCAAATGAACTCAATAATATAACTATCACATAAAGAATTATTTTCATGATGCATAATCATACAAATTTTATTACTCACCACATAAGCAAAATTGTTCTCATTCGGAATAGTGGGAGCAAACTCAACAAAATAACTATCATGTGAGGCATAATCCAATTGAAAATTAAAATCGTGATGACAATGTCATGGTTATCATCATTCATTATAGCATACATGTAATCACAATAATCATCATAGATAGCAACTTTGTTCTCATAATCAATTGGAACCTCTTTCGAAATAGTGAAATCATCATTAAATAAAGTCATGACCTCTCCAAATCCACTTTCATAATTGTAAGATTCAACACCCTCCAAAATAGTGGGATCATTACCTAGAGTTGATCCAAACCCACTTTCATCAATATAATCAACATAAATAGGAGGCATGCATCATCATAATAAATTTGCTCATCAAAACTTTGGGGACAAAAAATATCATCTTCATCAAACGTAGCATCCCCAAGCTTGTGGCTTTGCATATCATTAGCATCATGGATATTCAAGGAATTCATACTAACAACATTGCAATCATGCTCATCATACAAAGATTTTATGCCAAACATTTTATAGACTTCTTCTTCTAACACTTGAGCACAATTTTCCTTTCCTCCATCATTTTCACGAAAGACATTAAAAAGATGAAGCATATAAGGCAACCTCAATTCAACTTTTTTTAGTTTTTTTATAGACTAAACTAGTGATAAACAAGGAACTAAAAGATTCAATTGCAAGATCTAAAGATATACCTTCAAGCACTCACCTCCCCGGCAAGGGCACCAGAAAAGAGCTTGATGTCTACTACGCAACCTTCTTCTTGTAGACTCATGTTGGGCCTCCAAGCGCAGAGTTTCGTAGAACAATACCAAATTTCCCTCAAGTGGATGTCCTAAGGTTTATCAATCCGTGGGAGGCGTAGGATGAAGATGGTCTCTCTCAAACAACCCTGCAACCAAATAACAAAGAGTCTCTTGTGTCCCCAACACACCCAACACAATGGTAAATTGTATAGGTGCACTAGTTCAGCGAAGAGATGGTGATACAAGTGCAATATTGATAGAGGCAAGGGTGTCTCATCTTTCGATGAGATGGTAGCTATCATTTTGGAGGAAGTCGACTTTGACGATCCGACTACGAACGTGCGAGGACGTTGCGCCTTAGCAATTGCTAAACCAACTCCGAGAGGTTATTGACCACGCCGAAGCACGATCAACCTGACCACAAAGGTCTGTTTCCTGCACGCAAATGAAGAACAAGCAAGAAACTAAGATTGCAATCTGGATATTGCGAATATAAGAGGAAAGCTTTATTGATCAAGGTGGGGTTCTGTGACGCCTTTGTCTGGTCATTGAACACAAACGAAGTACGCGAAGTTGCAGCTATGGCGAACTTTAATCTAAACAAAACCCAAAGTCTAAACGACGCCCTAAGGGCTGTATATATGGAGGAAGAGGGGGGGGGGATTTCGTGGCCCTTGAGGGAGGGGTCCGAAACCAACCATAACTCTTGTTTCCCCACACATACGGACTCTAAAAACAACCTATACTTAAGTATTTCGAAATTACATGGGCCTGGCCCAATAATAAGGTGACGCAGCACCTAGAATAGCCTCTGGACGAAATTTATGAAGTGGCATCTTGTATATTTCCTCCAAGGCTTCATGCACTCCTTATGGTGGCTTCAAAGTCCTGAAATCATCACTTGTAACTCCGTTCTTGTTCCCCTTACGCATGCCATCATCTCCAGGCTTGGTCTTGCTCCAGTGTTCATCCCTCTTCTCCATGCCAGGCCCTTCATTTGTAAGCAAAACAAATGTATCCAATTTAGGCAGCATCATATTCTCATGAACATTAGAATCATTACCAAGAAACGGAAGTACCTGATAATTTAATTGGCCTGCGCGAGCTGTAGTAATTGGTCCAGTATATGTAGCAATAGGGGCTGTGGGTGTAACAATGGTATTGATGTCCTCATCATCCTCCCTTCTTGAAATGAAGTCGTCCTCGACAGAAGCTCATCTTCCTCACCCAAATAAGGCTGCAAATCTGCAATGTTAAAAGTGGGACTAACCACAAAATCTGCAGGCAGCTCAAGTTTATATGCATTATCATTTATTTTATCTAACACCTTAAAAGGACCATCAACACGTGGCATTAGCTTTAATTTGTGCAAATCAGGAAATCTATCCTTAATCAAATGTAACCAAACAAGATCTCCAGGTGCGAACACAACATGTTTTCTACCCTCATCTCCAGCAAGTTTATATTTAGCATTCATACGCTCAATGTTTTCCTTAGTTAACTCATGCATTTTTAAAATCAATTTAGCACATTGTTTAGCATCAAAATTAACCTTCTCCAAAGATGGAAGAGGCAACAAATCAATAGGTGCACAAGGGAGGAAACCATAAACAATTTCAAAAGGGCACATCTTAGTAGTAGAATGCAAAGAACGATTATAAGCAAATTCAATATGAGGCAAGCATTCTTCACACATTTTCTTATTATTCTTCAAAACATCCCTAAGCATAGTAGACAATGTTCTATTGACTACTTTAGTTTGTCCATCAATTTGGGGATGACATGTAGTACTAAAAAGCAGTTTAGTCCCCAACTTAGCCCATAAACAACTCCAAAAGTGGCTAAGAAATTTAGTATCATGATCTGAAACAATAGTATTTGGCACACCATGCAAGCGAATAATTTCACGAAAGAACAAATCAGCAACATTAATAGCATCATCACTTTTATGACATGGTATAAAGTGTGCCATTTTCGAGAACCTATCCACAACAACAAATATGCTATCCCTCCCCTTCTTTGTTCGAGGTAAACCTAAAACAAAGTCCATAGAAATATCCTCCCAAGGAACACTAGGTACAGGCAAAGGCATATATAAACCATGAGGATTGAGTCGTGACTTAGCTTTTTGACATGTAGTGCAGCGAGCAACAAAACGCTCAACATCCCTTCTCATCTTTGGCCAAAATAAATGTGTAGCAAGTACGTCCTCCGTCTTCTTCACGCCAAAGTGTCCCATTAATCCTCCTCCATGTGCCTCCTGCAACAACAAAAGACGAACAGAGCTAGCTGGAATGCATAGCTTGTTAGCACGGAACACAAAGCCATCATTAATAACGAACTTGTTCCATGTTCTTCCTTCTTTACAATTCTGCATTACATCTTTAAAATCAGCATCATGCACGTATTGATCTTTGATGGTCTCCAAACCAAATATTTTGAAGTCAAGTTGTGAAAGCATAGTATAGCGACGAGACAATGCATCAGCAATAACATTTTCTTTACCCTTCTTGTGTTTAAAGACATCAAGGAAAGTCTCAATGAATTCAACCCATTTAGCATGTCTACGATTCAGTTTAGCTTGACTTTTAATATGTTTTAAAGATTCATGATCAGAATGTATAACAAATTATTTGGGCCATAAATAATGTTGCCATGTCTCTAAATTCGAACAAGAGCGTATAATTCTATATCATAAGTAGAATAATTTAGACTAGGCCCACTCAATTTTTCAGAAAAGTATGCAACAGGTTTGCCATCTTGTAATAACACACCTCATAATCCAATTCCACTAGCATCACATTCAAGCTCAAAAGTCTTATTAAAATTAGGAAGTTGGAGTAAAGGAGCATGTGTCAACTTACCTTTCAATACCATGAAGGCTTCTTCCTATGCGGTACCCCAAACAAAAGGCACATCCTTCTTTGTAAGCTCATTGAGAGGTGCAACAATGGTGCTAAAATCTCTCACAAAACGCCTATAGAAACCAGCGAGTGCAAGAAAACTCCTCACTTGTGTGACCGTTTTGGGCTGCGGCCAACTCTCAATAGCTTCAATCTTGGCTTTATCAACTTCAATTCCCTGTGGAGTAACAACATAGCCAAGAAAAGATACTCGGTCCGTGCAAAAGGTGCACTTCCCAAGGTTACCAAACAAACGTGCATCACATAGAGCAATAAAAACATCACGTAAATGTTCCAAATGTTCTGCCAAAGATTTGCAATAAATCAGTATATCATCAAAATAGACTACCACAAATCGTCCAATGAAAGCACGTAAAACTTCGTTCATTAGTCTCATGAAAGTACTAGGTGCATTAGTTAACCCAAAAGGCATGACTAACCACTCATATAAACCAAACTTTTTTAAATGTTGTTTTCCATTCATTGCCCAATTTCATACGAATTTGATGGAATCCACTACGCAAATCAACTTTGGAGAAAATTGTAGAGCCACTCAATTCATCAAGCATATCATCTAGCCTAGGAATAGGATGACGATAACGAATAGTAATATTATTAATGCCTCTACAATCAACACACATACGCGACGTACCATCCTTTTTAGGCACTAGTATAATAGGAACAACATAAGGACTAAGAGATTCGTGTATATAACCTTTGTCGAGCAGCTCCTGTACTTGACGCATAATCTCCTTCGTCTCCTCTGGATTGGTACAGTATGGTGCACGGTTGGGTAGCGATGCATCGGGAATTAAGTCAGTTTGATGCTCAATCCCTCGAATAGGTGGTAATCGCGGTGGCACGTCTTGTGGGAAGACATCAGCGAACTCCTGCAAAATGTTAGTGAGAGCTGGGGGCAAAGAGGAAGGCACGTCCTCGAATGAAAATAATGCCTCTTTGCACACAAAAGCATAGCAAACAGATTTGCTAAAATCTAGCTCATCAATATCAGATTTGGTGGCAAGTAAACATGCACTTTACAATTTAATTTCAGAAGCAACACTAGATGGTTTATTATTAGGCTTCATTTGTTGCTCAAATTCTTTTGGCACAATCTAATTTTCACTCTTATTTTTCTCCTGTTTTGCTTTATTAGCTCTATTAATATCATCTTTCAAAATGGAATCAGGAGTATTAGGAAGCAAAGTAATAATTTTATCCTTATGAACAAGAGTATACTGATTGTTTCTACCATGGTGTACAGAATTTTATCAAATTGCCATGGTCTACGAAGTACTCCCTCCGTCCGGAAATACTTGTCGAAGAAATGGGTAAAAATGGGTGTATCTAAAACTAAAATGCGTCTAGATACATCCATTTCTCTGACAAGTATTTTCAGAGGAGGGAGTAATAAGGAACATGCTTGCATAGGTACCACATCACAATCAGCATAATCAACATATGTAGAGATACTAAAATGCACACAAACAGTACGTGTTACCTTAACCTTGCTGTTGTTGTTGAACCATTGGATGTAATAAGGATGTGGATGTGGTCTTGTGGTGAGAGATAGCTTCTCCACCATTTCCATGCTAGCCAAGTTGTTGCAGCTCCCTCCATCTATGATCACGTGAACAGAACGTTCCTTCACAACTCCCTTGGTATGGAACAAATTATGCCTTTGATTTTGCTCAGCTTGCGTGACATGCACACTCAAAACATGTTGAGCAACTAAACAGGCATACCTGTCTGCGACTTCAGGAGCCATGTATTGCGTCTCATGATCAGAATCATCTCCACCGTGATCTTCACGTGTAATAAGAGCCAAAGTCTCCTCATCGTCACTAGTAGACTCATACCCACCATCCTCCGTAGCAATCATCACACACTGCGATTTGCATTCTCTCGCATAATGACCTCTTCCCTTACAACAACGACAAATAATATCACGTGTGTGCCCTGTTGATTCCATGGAAGAAGAAGAGCTCTATGCAGGCCCGACAGGTGTGCTCTTGGCAGATAGTGGTGGTTGTGCCTGCTTTCTTGTATCATGGTTGGAGGTGGCACCTGATGGAGGTGATGGTGCAGTGGAAGTAGAGGATGCACGTGGTGTCCATGATGAAGGGCGACCTGCAGAAAAGTTAGTTCGCGCCAATGCCTGTCGATCCTGCACTTCACGTTCAGCTTTACAAGCAAGATGGAATAAATGAGTGATATTATTATACTCCTTATACTCTAGAATGGTCCGAATCTCTCTATTTAATCCACCCATAAAATGTGCAAGCATAGCTTCATTATCCTCAACAATACCAAATCTAATCATGCCAGTTTGTAATTCCTGATAATAATCCTCTACAGAATTTTTTCCTTGTCTTAAACGCTGCAATTTTGAAGTAATTCACGTTGATAATATGGTGGAACCCAACGAGTACGCATAGCAGTTTTCAAAGCAGCCCAAGTAGTGGGAATATTATTCGGATATAATCTACGATGTTCAGACCACCACACACAAGCAAAACTAGTGAAAGCACAAAGTGCAGCAGCAACACATCTCTCCTCGGGGTATTGTAAACATGTAAAACGATGTTCAGTTTCTAACTCCCAAGTAAAATATATATCAGGAACATATCTACCCTCAAAAGGTGGAATATTCAATTTTAGTTTAGGGAGATGGTCAGGATCTTGTACCTGAGCTGGTGGTGCAGCCCCACCATTGCGATTATATGCATGAGGACGACCTGGTGCTGGTGATTGCTCGTAGTTCTGATTTTGATCAACCTCATCCTCGTAATCGCCCGCATAATCATCATCCTCCTCGGCACCAGCAGCAGCAGTAGCAGGAACCAAAGAAGCATCAACAATAGGTATAGTAGCTCCAGAAGTTTGACCATCCACAAAAGGAACACGCTTCGCTCATCCGAACTGATTCGGTAGGGGGCGTTGTTGTTGTCGTTGTAGATGTTCGATAGGTGCAGCCGGTGGTGGTGGGGAAGACGCGTGAGCAATTAATTAAACTTGTTATCCAGCTTTTTCTCGAACGACTTCTCCATTCCATCTATCTTCTCCATGGCCTCTTCAAATCTGTTTAGCACATCTCCCACCTGTCCACTCATCATTTGCTGAAATTTGTCATGCAACTCCTTGTTCGTCATGTTCTCCCAATCAATCTCGTCGGCTTGTCATCCTGGCGTGGTTAGAAGCAATAGAAACACACAAGAATATGATCCTACAGACTATTAACAAGTGGTGGTGGTGGGTGTCACAAATCCATCAAGCAAAACTCAAATTCTTACCAGTTCTTACCCAACAGCAGGCGGTGATCGGCAACCGTAGTAGTCAAAACTCTCAAAGCTTGGATAGAGCGATTACCAGGGAGAGTCAAACGCACGACGTAGATGTATGTGGAGCTGGGAAGGCTTATAATATGGTAGCAAAAAGGGTTAGCAATAATAAATTCAGATATGCAAAGTTGAATAAACGCTCAATGACAGTACTGTGTTGGTCCTAGGCTAGACCGTGCCAGAGACGCGAGCCTAAAACACTAACAAAATCAAGGCGCTGCTTTTAAACAAGGAAAAAGCACACTCTCGAAAAAAAATCGCTCTGTTTTTTTTTTGCGCTCATTTTTCTTGCGCTCTATTTTTTTTGCGCTCCTCTTTTTTTTGTTTTGCGAAAAATCACTATAATGGCGAGTTTCTCAAAACTCTTCCCAGGTCAAACTGACAGGACGGGCACGAAATTTGTTTGACAATTGTTTTTGGAAATCAGGGCAGTGACGACGAAAAAGTGCAACAAAAAATCACTATGATGGCGAGTGTCTCAAAACGCTCCGTGGGACCTAAAAATAGGATAGGGAAAAATATTTCTGGTCGCCGAAATTTTGGCCTAAAAACTGCCCGGGGGTCTCCAGACTTTTTTTTTGAGACCTACTCAGGCGAGGAAACACAAAACAAAAACTAGATGGATCTCGAAAACAAACCTAATATGAAAAGAACTCGGATTGGTGGTGGACAGGCAGATGTATATGTGGACTCGGATTGGTGGTGGATAGGCGGATGTATATGTGGACTCGGATTGGTGGTGGACAGGCAGATGTATATGTGGACTCGGATTGGTGGTGGACACGCGGATGTATATGGCAGCGGTAAGGAATATGTTGGTGGTGGTGGTATATGGTAGGAACGATGACGATGGTGCGGCGGCGGCGTGACAACTTGTGAACAGAACTCGAAACTCTAAGGGAAACCAGACGCTAAGACCAACAACTTGACACGATGATGCAACCACAAATTCAACAAAGCAAAATACTAAAAAGACAATGCAAAGGCTCAAACTGGTTCAGATATGATGAACTAACCCTAATTGTTTTTTGTGGATTTTTCGTGGACTGTAGGTATGAAGAACAGACTCGATCTAAACTATGAAAAACTGTAAAATCTCACCGAGCAACCTGAAAATATGATACCACTTGATAGAGGCAAAGGTGTCCTGTCTTTCGATGAGATGGTGGCTATCGTTTTGGAGGAAGTCGACTTTGATGATCCGACTACGAACGTGCGAGGACGTCGCGCCTTAGCAATCGCTAAACCAACTCCGAGAGGTTATTGACCACGCCGGAGCACGATCAACCTGACCACGAAGGTCTGTCTACACGCAAACAAAGAACAAGCAAGAAACTAAGATTGCAATCTGGATATTGCGAATATAAGAGGTAAGCTTTATTGATCAAGGTGGGGTTCTGTGACGCCTTTGTCTGGTCGTTGAACACAAACGAAGTACGCGAAGTTGCAGCTATGGCGAACTTTAATCTAAACAAAACCCAAAGACTAAACGACGCCCTAAGGGTTGTATATATGGAGGAAGAGGGGGGGGGGGGATTTCGTGGCCCTTGAGGGAGGGGTCCGAAACCAACCATAACTCTTGTTTCCCCACACATACGGACTCTAAAAACATCCTATACTTAAGTATTTCGAAATTACATGGGCCTGGCCCAATAATAAGGTGACGCAGCACCTAGAATAGCCTCTGGACGAAATTTATGAAGTGGCATCTTGTATATTTCGTCCAAGGCTTCATGCACTCTTCATGGTGGCTTCAAAGTCCTGAAATCATCACTTGTAACTCTGTTCTTGTTCCCCTTGCGCATGCCATCATCTCCAGGCTTGGTCTTGCTCCAGTGTTCATCCCTCTTCTCCATGCTAGGCCCTTCATTTGTAAGCAAAACAAATGTTTCCAATTTAGGCAGCATCATATTCTCATGATTATTAGAATCATTACCAAGAAACGAAAGTACCTGATAATTTAATTGGCATGCGCGAGCTCTAGTAATTGGTCCAGTATATGTAGCGTAGGGGCTTTGGGTGTAACAATGGTATTGATCTCCTCATCAAATATGGATGGTAGATATAGGTTTTTGTAATCTGAAAATATAAAAACAGTAAGGTAACTAGTAACAAAAGTGAGCAAAAACAGTATTGCAATGCTTGGAAACAAGGCCTAGGGTTCATACTTTCACTAGTGCAAGTTCTCTCAACAATGATAACGTAATTGGATCATATAACAATCCCTCAACATGCAACAAAGAATCACTCCAACATTTCTATTGGAGAGCGTAGGACGAAAAACATGCATCAACCCCTATGCATAGATTACCCCAATGTCACCTGGGAATCCACAAGTTGTGTGCCAAAACATACATCAAGTGAATCAATAGAACATCCCATTGCCACCACGGATATCCCATCGCAAGACATACATCAAGTGTTCTCAAATCCAATACTCAATCCAACATAACGATACCTAAAAGAGCAAGACTCAATTCATCACAAGATCATAGAGGGGGAGAAACACCATATGATTCAACTATAGTAACAAGGCTCGCGGTACATCAAGATCGTGCCAAATCAAGAACATGAGAGAGAGAGAGAGAGAGAGAGAGAGATCAAACACATAGCTACTGGTACATACCCTTAGCCCCGATGGTGAACTACTCCTCCTCATCATGGAGAGCGTTGGGATGATGAAGATGGCTAGCAGTGATGGTTTCCCCCTCCGGCAGGGATCCGGAACGGGCTCCCGATTGGTTTTCCATGGCTACAGAGGCTTGCGGCGGCGGAACTCCTGATCTAGGTTTATTTCTGGGGGTTTCTATATTTATAGGAATTTTTGGTGTCGAGAACAAGTCAAGGGGGTCCATGAGGAGCCCACACAGACTGGGGGTGCCCCCAAGTGGTAGGGAGCGCCCTCCACCCTTGTGGAGGACTCGTGGCTCTTCTGGCCCAACTCTTTTGCTTCGGGGGCTTCGTCTGGTCCATTTTAAAAAAATCACCGTAAAATTTCAGGTCATTTGGACTCCGTTCGTTATTCCTTTTCTGTAAAACTCAAAAATAAGGAAAAACAGAAACTGGCATTGGGCTCTTGGTTAATAGGTTAGTCCCAAAAATCATATAAAATAGCATATAAATGCATATAAAACATCCAAGATAGATAATATAATAGCATGAAACAATAAAAAAAATAATAGGTACGCTGGAGACGTATCAAGCATTCCCAAGATTAATTCTTGCTCGTCCTCGAGTAGGTAAATGATAAAAACATAATTTTTTATGTGGAATGCTACCTAACATATTCATCCATGTAATTTTCTTTATTGTGGCATGAATGTTAAGATCCATAAGATTCAAAACAAAAGTTTAATATTGACATAAAACCAATAATACTTCAAGCATACTAACTAGACAATTATGTCTTCTCAAAATAATATGGCCAAAGAAAGCTTATCCCTACAAAATCATATAATCTGGCTATGTTCCATCTTCATCACACAAAATATTCAAATCATGCACAACCCTGATGACAAGCCAAGCAATTGTTTTATACTTTTGATGTTCTCAAACTTTTTAAACTTTCACACAATACATGAGTGTGAGCCATGGAGATAGCACTATAGGTGGAATAGAATATGGTGGTTGTGGAGAAGACAAAAAGAAGGAGATAGTCTCACATCAACTATGCGTATCAACGGGCTATGGAGATGCCCATCAATGGATATCATTGTGAGTGAGTAGGGATTGCCATGCAACGGATGCACTAGAGTTATAAGTTTATGAAAGCTCAAAAAGAAACTAAGTGTGTGTGTGCATCCAACTTGCTTGCTCATGAAGCCTAGGGCAATTTGAGGAAGCCCATCGTTGGAATATACAAGCCAAGTTTTGTAATGAAAAATTCCCACTAGTATATGAAAGTGACAACATATGAGACTCTCTATCATGAAGATCATGGTGCTACTTTGAAGCACAAGTGTGGAAAAAGGATAGTAACATGGCCCCTTCTCTATTTTTCTCTCATTTTTTGGGCCCTCATTTTTTATTTGGCCTTTCCTCTTTTTTCTCCTCGTTGGGACAATGCTCTAATAATGATGATCATGACACTTTTATTTACTTTACAACTCAAGAATTACAACTCGATACTTAGAACAAAATATGACTCTATATGAATGCCTTCGGCGGTGTACTGGGATGGGCAGTGAATCAAGAGTGACATGTATGAAAGAGTTATGAACGGTGGCTTTGCCACAAATACGATGTCAACTACATGATCATGCAAAGCAATATGACAATGATGATGCGTGTCATAATAAACGGAACGGTGGAAAGTTGCATGGCAATATAGCTCGGAATGGCTATGGAAATGCCATAATAGGTACGTATAGTGGCTATTTTGAGGAAGGTATATGGTGGGTGTATGGTACCGCGATAGTTGCACGGTACTAGAGAGGCTAGCAATGGTGGAAGGGTGAGAGTGAGTATAATCCATGGACTCAAATTAGTCATAAAGAACTCACATATTTATTGCAAAAATCTATTAGTTATCGAGACAAAGTACTATGCGCATGCTCCTAGGGGGATAGATTGGTAGGAAAAGACCATTGCTCGTCCCGACCGCCACTCATAAGGAAGACAATCAATAAATAAATCATGCTCCAACTTTGTTACATGACGGTTCACCATACGTGCATGCTATGGGAATCACAAACTTTAACACAAGTATTTCTCCAATCCACAATTACTCACTAGCATGACTCTAATATCATCATCCTCATATCTCAAAACAATCATAAGGAATCAAACTTCTCATAGTATTCAATGCACTTTATATGAAAGTTTTTCATTATATCCCTCTTGGATGCCCATCATATTAGGACTAAATTCATAATCTAAGCAAATTACCATGTTGTTTCAATACTCTCAAAATAATATAAGTGAAGCATGAGAACTCAATAATTTCTTCAAAATAAAACCACCGCCGTGCTCTAAAAAGATATAGTGAAGCACTAGAGCAAATGACAAACTACTCCAAAAGATATAAGCGAAGATCAATGAGTAGTCGAATAATTATGTAACTATGTGAAGACTCCTTGAGGGAGTCCTGGATTAGGGGGTGTCCGGATAGCCGGACTATAGCCTTTGGCCGGACTCCTGGACTTTGAAGATACAAGATTGAAGACTTTGTACCGTGTCCGGATGGGACTTTCCTTGGCGTGGAAGGCAAGCTTGGCGATACGGATATGTAGATTTCCTACCATTGTAACCGACTCCGTGTAACCCTAACCCTCTTCGGTGCCTATATAAACCGGAGGGTTTTAGTCCAGAGGACTAACAACAATCATACCATAGGCTAGCTTCTAGGGTTTAGCCTCTCGATCTCGTGGTAGATCTACTCTTGTACTACCCATATCATCAATATTAATCAAGCAGGAGTAGGGTTTTACCTCCATCGAGAGGGCCCGGACCTGGGTAAAAACATCGTGTCCCTTGTCTCATGTTACCATCCGCCTAGACACACTGTCACGAGGGGCATGATCTAGCTCTGTCACGAACAGTGTCTCGAGGCTACACCAGTGTCCGCCCGACCTTTAGCTCGGAGCCGATCAAGGCCGATCGAGGACGGGTGGCTGGACACCGCCTCGGGGTTGCGATCTCTACGGCGATTGAGCCGTACACCTACCACATCCTTTGCGAAGCTCGTAACTCCAAGGTGCCGGACTCCTCTCCGGACTCCGAGCCTTCCGCGCCCCTGCCAATCGAATCCGATTGGGCACCGATCATGGAATTCACCGCCGCGGACATCTTTCAAAGACTCGCCTTTGACGACATCCTGAATTCACTAAAGTCTCTCTTTATCGAGAG
The DNA here is from genome assembly GCA_021605205.1 of Aegilops longissima. NCBI lineage: Eukaryota > Viridiplantae > Streptophyta > Magnoliopsida > Poales > Poaceae > Aegilops > Aegilops longissima. The sequence goes on from CM038680.1 coordinate 223,217,128, forward strand.
CCCTGGCCGGATTATGGTCGAAGGCTGGGATGCGGACGACGAAGAAATTCAAAGCCCACCCACCACCCACTTTGTAGCCACCGTCGATGATTTAACCGACATGCTCGACTTCGACCAAGACATCGACGGTATGGACGACGATGCAGAGACAATTAAGAACCAGCGCCCATGTGGCACTGGAAGGCCACCTCGTCATACGACATATACATGGTGGACATCCCAAAAGATGGGAATGGCGATGGAACAGCGGAGGATGATCCCTCCAAGAAACAGCCTAAGGGCCGGCGTCAGCGGCGCCGCTCTAAATTCCACCACAGCAAAAACTGTGATTCCGACACGGGAGACAATAACACCCCGGACAGTGCCGAAGACAACCCCCTCCAGCAGGATTCAGTGCAGGAGGATGGAGAAGCCAGCCCTCATGAGAGAGCGGCAGAAAGAGAGGTAGAGGACGATAATTACATGCCTCCCTCCGAAGATGAGGCAAGCCTCGACGACGATGAATTCGTCGTGCCCGAGGATCCCGTCGAACAAGAGCGTTTCGAATGCAGGCTCATGGCCACGGCAAGCAGCCTCAAGAAAAAGCAGCAACAGCTTAGAGCTGACCAAGACTTGCTAGCTGACAGATGGACTGAAGTCCTTGCGGCCGAGGAGTATGAACTCGAGCGCCCCTCCAAGAGCTACCCAAAACGCAGGCTGCTACCCCGATTAGAGGAGGAAGCACCCAAACCTACATCACCAGCGCATGACACGGCTGACCGACCACCTCGTGGTCATGAGAGAGGCCTCTCGGCCCTCAACTCAAGCCGCACCCCGGCGCCGCTCAAAAAATACCAAGGCGCGGGGAAATGCACCAGACCTGCGAGATATATTGGAGGACAAGGCAAGGCAAACAAGATCGATCTACGGATCGCGTGGGCACCCCGCGACACGTGACGATAACCGTCACGCCGGATATGGCAACTCCGGCCGGGCCGAACACAGTAGACAAAGCTCATTTGAGCTGCGTCGTGATATAGCCCAATACAGAGGTGCCGCACACCCACTATGCTTCACAGATGAAGCGATGGATCATCAAATCCCCGAGGGTTTGAAACTCGTAAACATTGAATCATACGATGGCACAACAGATCCTGCGGTTTGGATCGAGGACTATCTCCTTCACATCCACATGGCCCGCGGTGATGATCTACACGCCATCAAATGCCTCCCACTCAAGCTTAAAGGACCAGCCCGACATTGGCTTAACAGCTTGCCAGTAGAGTCAATTGGTTGTTGGGAAGACCTGGAAGCCGCATTCCTCGACAATTTCCAGGGCACATATGTGCGACCACCAGACGCCAATGACCTAAGCCACATAATTCAGCAGCCAGAGGAATCGGCCAGACAATTCTAGACTCGATTCCTAACCAAGAAAAATCAAATTGTCAATTGTCCGGATGGAGAGGCCCTTGCAGCCTTCAAACACAACATCCGCGACGAGTGGCTTGCCCGGCACCTAGGACAGGAAAAGCCGAAATCCATGGCAGCCCTCACAACACTCATGACCCGCTTTTGCGCGGGAGAGGACAGCTGGCTAGCTCGTAGTAACAACATGACCAAGAGCCCTGGTAATTCGGATACCAAGGACAGCAATGGCAGGTCGCGTCGCAACAAGCACAAGTGCCACATTAACGGCGATAATGCTGAGGATACGGCAGTCAATGCCGGATTCAGAGGCTCTAAACCCGGTTAGCGGAAAAAGCCATTTAAAAGAAATACTCCGGGCCCGTCCAATTTGGACCGAATACTCGACCGCTCATGCCAGATACACGGCACCCGCGAAAAACCAGCCAATCACACCAACAGGGATTGTTGGGTGTTCAAACAGGCAGGCAAGTTAAATGCCAAAAACAATGACAAGGGGTTGCATAGCGATGACTAGGAGGAGCCCCGGTCGCCGAACAATAGAGGACAGAAGGGCTTCCCCCCACAAGTGCGGACGGTGAACATGATATACGCAACCCACATACCCAAAAGGGAGCGGAAGCGTGCACTAAGGGACGATATGCGATGGAGCCACGCCCCAAAGTTCAACCCGTGGTCTTCCTGCCGGTCACTTTTGATCAAGGGACCACCCACTAGCATCCGCCATGGCGGATTCGCCGGATTGGTTCTAGACCCAATCATTGACGGATTTCACCTCACTAGAGTCCTAATGGACGGCGGCAGCAACTGAACCTGCTTTATCGGGATACTGAGGCACAAAATGGGCATAGACCCATCAAGGATTAAACCCACGAAGACGATCTTCAAAGGCGCCATACCAGGTGTAGAGGCCAACTATGACAGCTCGATTACACTTGAAGTGGTCTTGGATCCCGGATAACTTCGAAGCAAGGAGTTAATCTTCAACATAGTCCCGTTCCGCAGCGGCTATCACGCACTACTCGGACGAACCGCATTTGCAAAGTTCAATGTGGTGCCGCAATACGCATATCTCAAGCTCAAGATGCCAGGTCCTCAAGGAGTCATTATGGTCAACGGAAACACCGAACGCTCCCTCCGGACGGAGGAGCATACGACGGCCCTTGCGGCGGAAGTACAAAGCAGCCTCTTAAGGCAATTCTCGAGTCCTACTGTTAAATGTCCGGACACCGTCAAGCGCGCCCGGAGTAACCTACAACAAGACCGCCTGGCACGTTCCGAGCATGCATAGCAATGCGGCCCAAACCCCAGCCCTCGCGAATTGCGTAAACCAGACTACGCGTACATAATTACGCTCTGGAAATACCATGGGCATAGGGGAAGGGGCACGACCACGGCATGCCCAGAATGCGGCTCAACCGCACCACGGGCTCCCGATTGTGTCATTCTTTTCTTCTTTCTTTTTACTTTCAAGACTCCGTTCTCACGAAGCCCTGTCCGCATCAGAATCGCCGAACACACGATGCAACAGCCGGGAAGCGTAAAGCTACATCGAGTGTCCAGTGGTCTCTATTACGAGCGAGATACCTGTTTTACACACCATCCCGCAGCTTACCCTCGGAGGGGACATGTCAAAAGTCCCGTCCCTTGCTTATCGTGACTATTTGTATCGCTCGCTTTATCGCAGCCCTTTTGAATAAACAATACATAGCTTCCGCCTATTATTGAAATCCCTTTTCTCTCTCTCTCTCTCTCTCTCTCTCTCTCTCTCTCTATATATATATATATATATATATATATATATATATATATATATATATATATATGTTCATTTATGACATTGTGCAACCGCACACTTTGGTACGGCAATACACTGAGGCTTAAGTACCCCACAACATGGTGTGATAAGTCCGAACACTTACACAAGTGCGGCACCTCGAACTTATAGCATTATATGCATCGGCTCAATCATGTCTTGGGTCAATAGTTGGGTTTGCCCGGCCCCATGTTTTGGTACCTTATGTTCCCTTATATCGGCTAAGGTAGCTGGGAGAACCACCGCGATTGTGCCCTGTTGAGCTGGGTTAAGCACCTCTGGAGAAAGCTAAAACTGACCGTCATGATAGGGCGAGAGCCGGTCGCTGTTCGAGAGGTTTTTCGAGTCCCTAAAGACTTATGCCGCTTAGAGCGAGGAGTCGGCATTGTCCGCCTAGGCGTGATAGCGCCTCAACTCGGTCTTCGAATACCAGGGCTTCGCCAAAATTTAAAATTATAGAATTCTATGGCTAAGTGAGAGTGTTCAAGCATTATAGTCCGTTGCCTTGTTCGTTGGGTTGAGCGCCCTTGAAGGACCCAAGAATGGGAACAAGAGCGCCAAGTTTATTCCAACACCCCAAAGACCCGTGGCATGGGGGTGAAGCCGACGACTCGCCATCTCTCAAATTTAATACACGGCCGCATGAAGGTAATATTTTAAATTCAAAAGTGTTGCTTAGCGATATGAACAAGTTTTCAGCGACAGGATAACAAATGCGAGTCTACTCAAAAATTACATCTTTGGAGCATTCATCCGCTATAAGGCGGGCACCCTTCAGGACGCCCTCATAATATATTTCAGGCTTGCGATGCTCCTTGCGCGGTGGTGGTCCATCCGTCACAATCTTCTCAGCGTCCATCTTGCCCCAGTGCACCTTAGCACGGGCAAGGGCCCTACGGGCACCTTCGATCCAGACGGAGCGCTTGACGACTTCAACCCATGGACAAAGGCCCACCGGCCGCCTCACCCGGCTCAAGTAGCTCCTGTGCATGGCATCCTTAGGCCACAATCGAACTATGTGGTTTTCATGGCCTGTTCGGCCACCTTATGGAGCTCGACCAACTGCTTCAACTGGTCGCTTAAGGGCACCGGGTGTCCAGCCTCAGCATACTGAGACCAGGACACCTTCTCCGTCGAGCTTCCCTCCTCGGATCGGTAGAATGCGGCAGCATCAGACACACTGCGGGGCAGATCTGCAAATGCTCCTGGAGAGCTCCGGATTCGGGTAAGTAACAGATAATTCACTTTCACATGCTTGCTTTGCATATAGAATGCCTTAACCACCGCTATCTTCTTCATCGCCTCAATTTCCTAGAGGGCTTTTTGGGCTTCGACATTAGCGGCTTTGGCGCTCTCAAGGGCCGAGGCGAGCTCGGACTCTCGAGTCTTTGAGTCATGCTCCAGACTCTCGTGTTTTTCCACAAGAGCCTGGAGCTCTTGCCGCACCTCCGCCACCCGCGCCTCCTGCTTCTCTCGCTCGGTGCGCTCCGCGGCCGCATTGCTTTCGGCCTTGGATGCCGCTTCCTTCGTGGTCGCCACCTCGCTCGCGGGCCCCGCAGATTCACGTTATTCCTGCCATCTTTGCAACCACATCTTTTAAATACTCCCATAAGGTATTACTTACCTTCCTTGTCCTCGAGCTGCTTTTTGGCAAGTCCGAGCTCGTTCTTGGACTGCTCGAGGCTCTGCTTTAATGCATCAACCTCCGCAGTCAGTGCGGCAGAGGTCAGCAGCGCAGCCTGCATTCCCATATTGACATATTTATGTTAGACTCCTGCGTATATCTTTTTAGATCCTCAAATCGGGTATTTCTTTCCGAACACCAAACTGAGCATCAGGGGCTACTGTCTATGCGGTAATATTTTTACATATCTTAAATACATACCTCAAAGTCTGTTAGAAGGCTGGCACAGGCTTCAGTCAGCCCGCTCTTGGTGGACTGAACTTTCTGGATCACCACAATCATAACAGTGCGGTGCTCCTCGTCGATGGAAGCGCTGTTAAGAACCTCCATCAAATCATCCGGTGCCTCCGGTTGGACGGAGGTCACCGGCGTCGCAGTCTTGCCCTTCTTATGAAGGGGTCGCCTATCGGACTCGGAACCCTTTGAAGGTTCCAGACAGAGTCCGCACAGGGCGGACTTAAAGCCCTTTGGGGTTTTATCCCCTTTGCGCCCGGAGTCAGGGAGGTCGCCTTGCAGCGCCTCCAGGGCCACCTCCTCCTGGCTGGGCCCCTTTTGGGACTCCACCCCGGCGTCATCCACAGCGGGAGGAGACGAGGCGGTTGGGAGTGAGGTGCTATTCACATCCGACGAATCCAGGAGCCGCCGACGGTTGCCGAGCCTGGCCCTGGGCGGACTGCATGGTTATATTCGGCGTCAGAAGATGTTGTGCGACAAATGGAACGCTATGAGTTATTCTGGTATCCGGACACTTACGATTTCGCCAGGGGCTTGGTCCTAGGTGGCCACTCCTCTCGCCGTCGTCGGCGTTGGTGGTGTAGTCCGGAGGGAGGGTCCTTCCCTTCTTAGACCCTCCGGCCTCCCTAGTTGGGGAGGCCTTCCTTTTCCTCTCTCCCCCCGCTGGGGGAGAGGCCTCTTTTTCCTCCTCCTCGTCTTCGCGGGAGGAGTCCGCCTCGGAGTCATCGGACGATGAGTCCGACAACACCTGGCACCGGGAACTCCTTCGGGTCCCCGTGGCCTTCATCTTGGCCTTCTTCTCCTGCACCACGTAAGGTGCCGGAACCAGCAGCCCCGTCAATCGGGCGTCCGCTGGATCTTCTGGCAAGGGAGTCGGACAGTCAACCTGTCCGGACGTCTTCTGCCAGTCCTGTCAAAGGTGAAGGAGTTTTAGATCCCGCATACAGTCAAACTATGAAAAAAGAGTCCCGTAAAGGGTAAAATAGCTTACCTCGTTGGCTTGATGCCGCGAGCTGAATCCGCGATCTTCGAAGCGGATGCGGAGCCTCGGCGCCTTGAACAGACCTTCCTGCATCTTCGTACGTAGTGTCAAAGAGCCGGATCAAGGTTCAGTGTTGTGCCGGATCAAACTCCCACAAGTTGAAGGCCCGTTGCTGGCATGGGAGGATCCGCGGATGAGCATAACTGGACTACGCTGACAAGCTTGAGCTTCTTGTCCACCAGGTTTCGGACGCAGGTTTGAGTCCGGTCAGCTCTTCGAATTACCCCACGCCAGCCGTCTCTTTCCATGAGGTGAGCCGTGTAGGGAAGCCAGATCAGAATTGGGGCCGCTGCCCATTTGGAGTTTGCTGCTCGGTGATGTAGAACCACCCCGATTGCCACCCTTTTTTGGTCTCCACAAAGGAGCCCTCGAGCCATAGGACGCTGGCCATCTTACCCACCATGGAACCTCCGCACTCCGGCTTGGCCACCCACTACCTTCGCTTGACATTGAAGGTCTTCAGCCATAAGTCAAGTGGGGCTGGATGCAGAGGAAGGCCTCGCACACCACGATGAACGCCATGATGTTGAGGATGAAATTGGGGCCGATCGTGGAAGTCTAGGCCGTAATAGAACATGAGCCCCCGGACAAATGGGTGAAGTGGAAACCCTAGTCCGCGAAGGAAGTGGGGGAGGAACACCACCCTCTCATGGGGCATGGGGGTGGGGATGAGCTGCCCCTTGTCGGGGAGCCGATGCGCGATGTCGTCGGACAAGTATCCGACCTTCTGCAGCTTTTTGATGTGTCCACTTGCCTCCCGCTAGTTCGAGAAGGTTGAGGTGGGATGTGCGGACTTGGGCACTGGAGCTCGAGTGCGCGGAAATGGATAAGCAAAGGAGGAAGAAGGCGTGTGTGAAAAAGTGGATCCTTATCCCCTTATATGGACGAACAAAGCTATGCGTCCCCATCGGCCTAATAAAACTCGCTTATCTCCCAAGCGTCATAATCAATGGCGCGGTTGGGTTACCCACGCCCGTATTGATGAGAATCCCGGAATAAGGGGACACAATCTCTGCTTTGACAAGACGCGCCAAGGAAACCGCCTCGCTAAACGCGCTGAGGCGGGACAGTAAAAACAATTCGAATAAAGGCTTGGCCGTGGTGTGATGTCACGCCGCGGAATACGTTAGCAGATTGAACTTGTGTAAATATTATTCTATCTACGGTGGTATGTGGAACTTATTTTTCAGAGCCGGACACTATCCTTGTGTTCAAAATCTTCTATGAAGTATTCGGAGGAGGAACCCGCCTTGCAATGCCGAAGACAATATGCACGCCGGACTCGTCGTCATTGAAGCCTGGTTCAGGGGATACTGAGGGAGTCCTGGATTAGGGAGTGTCCGGATAGCCGGACTATAGCCTTTGGCCGGACTCCTGGACTTTGAAGATACAAGATTGAAGACTTCGTCCCGTGTCCGGATGGGACTTTCCTTGGCGTGGAAGGCAAGCTTGGCGATACGGATATGTAGATTTCCTACCATTGTAACCGACTCCGTGTAACCCAAACCCTTTGGTGCCTATATAAACCGGAGGGTTTTAGTCAGAGGACTAACAACAATCATACCATAGGCTAGCTTCTAGGGTTTAGCCTCTCTGATCTCGTGGTAGATCTACTCTTGTACTACCCATATCATCAATATTAATCAAGCAGGAGTAGGGTTTTACCTCCATCGACAGGGCCCGAACCTGGGTAAAAACATCGTGTCCCTTGTCTCCTGTTACCATCCGCCTAGACGCACAGTTCGGGACCCCCTACCCGAGATCCGCCAGTTTTGACATCGACACTCCCTCTCATAAATAAAATTTCAGATCTAAAGTACTTTATTCAAACAGCAAGCAAAATAAAACAAAATAAAATGATGCTCCAAGCAAAACACATATCATGTGGTGAATAAAAATATAGCTCCAAGTAAGGTTACCGATGAATGAAAACGAAAGAGGGGATGCCATCCGGGGCATCCCCAAGATTAGGCTATTGGTTGTCCTTGAATATTACCTTGGGGTGCCTTGGGCATCCCCAATCTTAGGCTCTTTCCATTCTTTATTCCTTAGTCCATCAAAACTTTACCCAAAGCTTGAAAACTTCATAACACAAAACTCAACAGAAAACTCGTAAGCTCCGTTAGTATAATAAAACAAATCATTCACTTTGGTACTGTCAAGACAAGATTCATAATATTTCTCACATGATGCCTACTGTACCCTATCATTTCTACAATTTATATTAAGCAATATAAGCCATAGAAACTAGAAAATAAGCATACTATGCATCGAAAACAGAATCTGTCAAAAACAGAACAGTCCGTAAAGATCTAAACTGAAATCATACTTTTGTAACTCCAACAATTCTGAAAAAATAGGAAATCTAGGCAATTGCTATATCAATCTTGTGTCAAAATTTCAGATCAAAAGCATGTTCCGGTGAATTTTAAAAATTCCTGGACTTAGAGCAAAAGTTTATGTTTTTGCACAGAATCAAGTCAACTATCACCATAGACCATCCCAAAGGTCTTACTTGGCACTTTATTGAAACAAAAGCTATAAAACATGATTACTACAATAGCATAATCATGTGAACACACAAAAACAGTAGGGGTAAATATTTGGTTGTCTCCCAACAAGCGCTTTTGTTTAATGCCTTTCTAGCTAAGTATGATGATTTCGGTGATGCTCACATAAAAGATAAGAGTTGAAACATAATGGGAGCATCATGAAGAATATGACTAGCACATTTAAGTCTAACCTACTTTCTATGCATGGGGATTTTGTGAGCAAACAATTTATGGGAACAAGAATCAACTAGTATAAGAAGGCAAAACAAGCATGGCTTCAAAACTTTCAGCACGTAGAGAGGAAACTTGATATTATTGCAATATGTAGAAGCGTATGTTCCTCTCTCATAATAATTTTCAGTAGCATCATGAATGAATTCAATAATATAATTATCACATAAAGCATTATTTTCATGACGTACAAGCATAGAAATTTTACTACTCACCACATAAGCAAAATTCTTCTCATTCAGAATAGTGGGAGCAAACTCAACAAAATACCTATCATGTGAGGCATAATCCAATTTAAAATTAAAATCATGATGAAAATGTCATGGTTATCATCATTCTTTATAGCATACATGTCATCACAATAATCATCATAGATAGCAACTTTGTTCTCATAATCAATTGGAACCTCTTCCAAAATAGTGAAATCATCATTAAATAAAGTCATGACCTCTCCAAATCCACTTTCATAATTATAAGATTCAACACCCTCCAAAATAGTGGGATCATTACCTAGAGTTGATCCAAGCCCACTTTCATCAATATAATCATCATAAATAGGAGGCATCCGTCATCATAATAAATTTGCTCATCAAAAGTTGGGGGACAAAAAATATCATCTTCATCAAACATAGCATCCCCAAGCTTGTGGCTTTGCATATCATTAGCATCATGGATATTCAAGGAATTCATACTAACAACATTGCAATCATGCTCATCATACAAATATTTTACGCCAAACATTTTATAGACTTCTTCTTCTAACACTTGAGCACAATTTTCCTTTCCTCCATCATTTTCACAAAAGACATTAAAAAGATGAAGCATATGAGGCAACCTCAATTCAATTTTTTTGTAGTTTTTTATAGACTAAACTAGGGATAAAACAAGAAACTAAAAGATTCAATTGCAAGATCTAAAGATATACCTTCAAGCACTCACCTCCCCTTGGAGTCACCCCTGTTAAGCGCAATAAATCCCAAGAGTCACCCCCTTGCCTCCTCGCAATCTACTCCCCTGCCTAGCCTCCACGCTCCACCAGTCGCCGTCTCCGCCACCACCAACGCCATGGCCTGCTACCCATGCAACCCATACCCTCACCTCCCTGCAGGCACCACGATCATTGCTCCGGGCCCTGAATGCGCATAGCGAGGCTACGTCGTCCTCGGCGGTGAGCTCCCTATGGTCAGTGATGAGTGGGCTATCTCTACTCTGGTTCCTGCTGTCCCCCTGAAGATTTCCCTGCCTCCAATGCAATGATCATTGAATACCTCGAAGCCAAGGGATGGAGGATCAACTACACCTCCATATGTGGTATGGGTACTGCTCTGATCCAATTTACAACTGCTTGTTCGAGAGATTCTGCCATAAATAATAGTCCCTATGAGATCGGGGACTCTGTCCTTCGCATTACCAGGCATGATAGGAGTTTGAACTACAGTAGCATCTCTTTTACCCATGATGTTTGGCGCATGTTGATGAACTATCCCCTGGAATGCTGGGCGGTAGGAGTTGTTAGCCGCACAGTCTCTCAATACGGTAGATTTCTGAGCTGGAACACGGACCCGAAAGACAAAACTAGGATTATTGTTAAGGTCAGAGTTATGAATGTGGATACTTTACCTGCATGTATTGTTGTTCTGCGCAATTTGGACGATGTTGGGTATGGTGATTCATGGACTTGTCCTACATATATTCTATCTCGTGAGCTCATTGGCCAACTTGGTGGTGATGAGGATCCTCTTCCCCCCGATGGAGGAAATCCACATCCTCTCCCGCACGATCAGGAGGGTTTTTGGCATGACGAAGTCCTTGGTAACATCCCCATGGAGCAGGTTGTTATCAAACCACACAATGAGCATCTTGGAGCTCCTTATGAGGATGTTCATGCACCTGCTGCTGCTGACAATGTCAACAATAATCTGAATGAGGTGCTCCCAACTGCTGTCATGCCCACTCCTATGCAGGTTGACTCTGCTGCACAGGCACTCAATGAGGAGGTGCAGGAGGATCAGATGGACTTCATTCCTGTGCCTGTAGATGGATCACATGATATCCAAGCCAACAGTCCAGCTTTTGTGCCTGCTAATGTGTCCATGGATTACGAGGATGCACATTTTACTGGGAATGTTGAACCAAACAACTATATGTCTGACGACATCTCTGTTCTTCAGGGCCTCATTGGCAATATTGTGTCCAATTCCCATGACATCTTGCCCAAACTGGGTGGCTCTATAATTTTCAATGCTAAATATAACATTGTGGATGTTGAAGGCACTCAGGGTTTCAGCAAGAAGTGTTATCTGCAAATAATGACTGTCCAAGACCAACCTCCTCCTGCCAGCTCTGCTAGTCTTACTGAGATTACTGAAGAAGCATTTGATGAGGTTTGCAAGCCATCTAGGAACAACAAGAGAAAGAAGAAAGCAATTGTTGATGAGGCCTTTTGCAGAAGGAGCAATAGAATTGCATAGATCAAGATGGGCTTCAAAGACAAATATGATGTTGTAGCTGCAATAGGCAAGGCTGGAACCTCCAACATGCAGGCAACCAAGCAGAACAAATCACCTGAGTAAATGGAAAAAAACAGAGGTTGCTATCAATCTTGGGCCAAGATTTGAGGCTGTGGTGATGGGCAAAAATGCTCCTCCACCTCCTGTGCTACCATTGGAAACTATCCAGGCTATTGGGACAGGTCCTTGCAAGATGGCACCTCATGAAGTGTCATCCTCAGCCCTGAACTATGATAGTTCTGATGATTAGTAGGCCTGCTCTGCTATGGAGCTTTAACAACTCCCCTAACTGTTTTCTTCTTTGGTTTAATTCCAGTTATCATCAACCTTCCTACTTTATGATCTTCTATGTTATGTGCCTGTGTGCACCTTTGCTTATTTTGGACTGTAATAAGTACTTTGGCATGTGTGCACCTGTGTGGTTATGTACCTCTTCAGATAGACCATCTTATATGATCTGTAATGCCAGTTATGCCTGCTATTATGTTGTTCCATGCTTGACCTGCCTGTTGATTTATATGCCACCTCATATGTGTTCTTACCTCCCAAGGAAGATAGCAAAAGAAGTAATCCCCCCATGTCATGCTACCCATTCCATGTCTTATGCTCCTTTACACATGTATAATGAATAGAAGTTGGAATATTCTCAATTGGAATGTTAGAGGGATTAACTCAAATGATAGATGGATGATATCAGGCTGAAAATTGATGGAAGCTCATGTTGTGTTATGACTTTACAAGAAACTAAGAGAGAACAATTTGACCTGGCATATATTAGGAATTTCTGTCCTAAAAGGTTCAACCAATACAGTTTCATGCCCGCTACTGGTAATTCAGGTGGTCTGATTACCATCTGGAATGTAATCTTTTAAAAGGCAGAGAAATATCCAAAGATTATTTTCAGATTACTGTGGAGCTCACATCAAAATTGGATAATACTGTTTACTTCATAACTAATGTTTATGGGCCAAACTCTGTGGAGGGAAAAACTGAATTTTCTAACTGGCTTCTCAATGTAATATCGAACCAATGCAGTTGTGGCTCATTGTTGGAGATTTTAATTATATGAGAGGGCCTGAGAATAGGAATAGAGGAGGAGGTGACCACAATGATATGATGCACTTCAACAACATCATTATCAATCTTGATCTAGTTGAGATCCCACTAAAAGGCAGGCAATTCACCTGGAGTAATATGCAGGATACTCCTCTACTGGAAAAGCTTGATTGGATTTTCACAAGTGCTGATTGGACCAGCAAGTTCCCAAATACTCTTGCAACCCCCATGGCCAAACTCTCCTGTGATCATGTCCCCGTAAATATTCAGATTGACAGCATGATCCCCAAGTGCCACATATTCAGGTTTGAGGAATTTTGGTTGGACTTTGAAGGTTTTATTGACACTGTCTCTAATTATTGGAATAACTGCACTTTCTATGCTGACTCAGCAAAGAACTTGGTGGCTAGGTTTAAATCCATTAGAAAAGGACTGAAAATTTGGAGCAAGCAACTTTCACAGCTCAATAAAACCATTGAAAACTGCTGCTTCTATGTTAAGATCCTTGATGGTATTGAAGATCAAAGAGATCTCTTTCAACATGAGAAGAACTTCAGGAAGTTATTGGTCAAGCACACTAATAAACTTCTTGAGGCCAAAAGGAAATATTGGAGAATTAGAGCCAATATTAGATGGGCTCAGCCGGGTGATGAAAACACCAAATTCTTCCATGCTATTGCCACACATGTTTTCAGAAGTAATTATATTACTTTCTTAATCAATACTGATAACCTGATTGTTAATGATCATGAGCAGAAAGCAGCTATTTTGTGGAACTCATTCAAAAACAGGATTGGCACTACTGGCACATCCCAGATGAACTTCAACATTGATCACCTTTCCAAATCAATTAATCAAGAGGAGTTGGAACAACCTTTCTGTATGAAAGAAGTGGATGATATCATTAGTTCTATGCCTAATGACAAATCCCCTAGACCTGATGGTTTTAATGGCATTTTCATGAAGAAATGCTGGCATATCATTAAAGAGAGCATCTATAAATTTCTTCAGGATTTTCAATCAGAGAGTGTGGATCTTGCTCCAATTAATACTACTTATATTGCCCTGATCCCTAAGAAAGAAAACCCTGAAACTCCCAATGATTTCAGGCCCATCTCCTTGGTAAGTATGCCTATCAAAATACTTACTAAGCTTCTTGCTAACAAAGTCCAAAAATGCATCATTCCTGTGATAAGCAAGAATCAATATGGCTTCATCAAAACCAGGAATATTCAGGATTGTCTTGCATGGTCTTTTGAGTACATCCATATGTGCCACAAGTCTAAGAAAGAAATTGTCATTTTCAAAGTAGACTTTGAGAAAGCTTTTGACAAAATCAACTATGGAGCCATTCTTTTCATGCTAGCACCTGGGATTTGGAGACTAATGGATTAGATGGATCAATAACATCCTACAGACTGCCTCTGCTTCAGTAATTTTAAATGGTGTACGTGGGAAGAAAATCAATTGTAAATGTGGAGTAAGACAAGGGGACCCTCTCTCCCCTCTTTTATTTGTTATTCCTGCTGAATTGCTACAGATCCTGATCAACCAAGCTTGGCACAATGGCCGCATCAATACTCCCATTGAGCAACCTGCTTCCATGTCATACCCTATTGTCCAATATGCTGATGACACCTTAATTAGTATGCCAGCTGTGCCTCATCAGATTTCACATGTTATGGAGACTTTAAAGATATTCTCAGATTTCACTGGACTTCGGGTGAATTTCCACAAATCTTCTCTTGTACCCATTAACATCTCTGATGAAAAAGCCACTCAACTTGCTAATATTTTGGGCTGTAAAAAAGAAAGCATGCCTTTCACCTACCTGGGACTGCCAATGGGGTCCACCAAACCAAGAGTTGAGGAGTTCATGCCAATGGTTTCCAGACTAGATAAAGGTTATCTGGGATTGCAACAATGATGTCATATTCAGGTAGGCTCACCCACCTAAATGCTATTATCACTGCACTACCTATATTTGCCATGTGTTGTATCAAGGTACCCTTCACCATCTTGGATCATTTTGAAAAATCTGGCAGAAGTTTTCTTTGGTATGGTAAGGACATCAATAAATTTGGCAAATGCCTTGTTAAGTGGGATCAAGTTTGCTTACCCAAGGATGCTGGTGGTCTTGGTGTTCTAGATCTTAGAGCACACAACAAAGCATTGTTCACCAAATTCTTGCACAAGTTTTTCAATAAAATGGATATCCCATGGGTGCAACTTATTTGGAGAAAGTACTATGGAAATGGTGAATTACCACACTTCCCAACTAGGCTTGGCTCATTCTAGTGGAGAGATTGTTGCTCTATTATTGACAAGTACAAGAACCTCACAACCTGTTCTGCTGGTATTGGTGACACCATTTCTTTCTGGCATGACAATCGAATCGAAGACAGTTTCCCACACCTATACTCCTATGCCATAAATAAAGACATCACACTCCAAAAGGCTTGCATTGAAAGTGAGAATGACTTCTATAGCATGTTCCACCTACCTACACTACAAAAAAAAGACACATCGGTGACATTTTGAGCCGAACAATTTTTTTTTCTGTCATACATATGACACTTCTATGACAATAATTGTGACAAAACCCGGTATCATCATAGATGTGGTGGGCTCCTACTTCTATGACAAAAAATAATGACAGAAAATGGGCTTTTCGTCCTGGGCGGGCCAGAGACGCAGCTGCATGACATTCTTTGGGCCGTCCATGACGGAAAAAACCATGGTAGAAGCGAGGGGGAGGAATATTTTGCGGAGTTGCCGGTTTACGGTGGGAGGTCGGGAGCCGAGCGATGCGCGTTTCTCCCGTACACGTACGCGCGTGTGTGCGAGGCGTTGGCTCTAACTAAACCCGAGCGAGGCGTTGGGCTCTAACTGAACCCGAGCGATTGCACTATAGGCTACGCGTTCTGAACCCGGCGATCGATCGATGGTTGTTAATCGAACTGATGGGCGATTCGCCGCTGCTGCCGCTAATCAAGCGGTCGAGTGGATGAGCAGTGAGCATTGCGGGGGTGGATGAACAATGGCGGTGGCGTTGCCTCTGGATGAACGGGACCCGTGGTGTGGAGGGCTAGATGAGCGATGAGCGGTGGAGGGCTGGCCGTGGAGGGTGGTTGAGCAGGAACCCGTGGTGTGGAGGGCTGGATGAGCAGTGAGCGGTGGAGGGGTGCCCGTGGAGGGGTGGTTGAGCGATGGCGGTGGAGTAGCGGCGGTGGAGGCTGGATGAGCAGGAGCCCGTGGAGGTGGAGGAGGTCGGCGGTGGAGATGAAGCAGTATCCCGTGGAGTCCTGTTTTGCGCACGCCACACCCTCCCGATGAACGGGACCCCGTTTCGACCATAGGAGGTCCGTTTAAATGCATTTTGCGATACGCAACACCCTCCCGATCAACAGGACCCCGTTTCGACCGTGGGAGGTCCGTTTCCTCCGTTTTGCGATCGCCACACCCTCCCGATCAACGGGACCCCGTTTACGACCATAGGAGGTCCGTTTCCTCCGCTTTACTGACGCCACACCCTCCCGATCAACGGGACCCGTTCGAGCGTAGGAGGTCCATTTCCTCCGTTATGCGATACGCCGAGCCTCGTTCCATCGCTGTTCCATCTAAGCCCTCGATGAACACGACCACGCATTCCGTTCCGACCCAGCGGTTGGCTCCCCATGAACACGACAGCGGCGCTGTTTCTCCGTTCGACCCAGCCATCTCGTATGCGCGCGGTAGGTGTTCGAGACCCTGCCCGTATGTGCGTGCGTGGCGTATTTTCTTTCTTGCACCCTCGCGCTGACGTGCGTGTACATGCTATGTGCGGCGCCTCTACATCGACGTGCGCGCCTCTACATCGACCGGATGTGCGTACATGTTCGCGACCATAATGACAACGCCACGACGCTTCGACCAGGTGGGTCCGGACCGCCGTGCACTTCCTTGCTGCGAAGATGTAGCTGGTGGGTCCCGGCAGTCGTGGGGTCGAATCGTTTTGTTTTTTTTGCCCAGACGCACTTCCTTGCGTGCGAAGATGTAGCTGGTGGGTCCCAGCAGTCAGGGGGGGAATCGTTTTGTTTTTTTGCTCGGACGCACTTCCTTGCGTGCGAAGGTGTAGCTGGTGGGTCCCAGCAGTCAGGGGGGAAACGTTTTTTTCACGAAATAAGGAGGCACTTCCTTGCTGCGGCTGTGGACCCAGCTGTCAGCCTCTCCACGTACAGTCCACGTCCGATGGAAGCCGTTCCTTGACCATGTTGACCACGCCGCACCGAGAGCACCAGGGCGGTGGACGAAGGCGAGGCCTAGGGAGGGGACGACGCGGCAGTGGATGCCCATGCGTAGAGGAGTACGAGGGTTCACTGGTTCGCTGAGGTGTGAGGCTGCCGTCGCCGCAGAATAACAGGGGTTGTGGGTGAGTACAGGGATGGCCTGGCCAGTGGTGGGAGTAGTAGGGGGCGGTGAGGCCTCCACCGCATCGCAGCCGACCACGGGAGGCAGGAGCACGAGGCACGGCCGGCGCTGGGTTGGGCGGCTGGAGCAAGAAGACCAGAGGTTGAAGAAGCACTACGGCCGTTGGATGGACATCGTACGGTCACTGGAGCTAAAATCGTGCATATTGACTAAGTTGACAAAGCCCTCCGTCCCCGTCAACTTAGTAGGCCCACAAGTCAACCTGCCACTATACTGGATCCCAGCTAACAGGGGTGTATTCATTTTTTTTGTGCGTAATAAGAAGGCACTTCCTTGCGTGTGAAGATATAGCTGATGGGTCCGAGCTGTCAGCGGCGGTAATGTTTTTTTTCGCGAAACACAGAGGCCCTTTCGGTGGGTCCCTGATGTCAGCTGGAGGAATCATTATTTTGCGCGTAATAAGGAGGCATTTCCTTGCGTGCGGCCATGGACCCAGCTGTCGGGCTCTTCACGTACAATCCACTTCAGATGCATGTCGGTCGTTGACCACGTTGACCAGGCCGCGCCGAGAGCACCAGGGCGGTGGACGACGGCGAGGCCTAGGAAGGAACGACACGGAGGCGTGGAAGACTCGGCAGTTGTTTCCCGGAGCGGAGAATCGTTGTCGAGGGTTCTTGGTTCGTCTGCCGTCGCCGGAGAATAACAGCAGTGTGAGTGAGTAGAGGATGGCTAGGCCAGTGATGGGAGATGCGGTGGGGCGGTGAGGCTGCTTGGGCAGCATAGCCGGCCATGGGAGGAGGGAGAGCAGTCCCGCGGTGCTTGTTTGAGCGGCTGGAGCAGGAAGAGCAGAGATTGAAGAAGCACGACGGCCGTTGGATGGACATCCAACAGTCACTGCTTGTGCGTCAACCTTTTTTTTAGGAAAGCCTCAAATCTGTGGAAAACAGCATACAGCCCATATGCCATTATTTCTAATAATTTACAGCCCATTTGCTAATTCTTAAGGTTTTTTTGGAGCCCATATTCTTTTTGTTAGCATTACAGCCCATACTGTGGCCACGGTTAAAAAACTATACAAAATTTTGCATATTTCGGTGCGGTCCGAACTGTTTTTAATCCCGAAATTTCGACTCACATTCAAACTGATTTAAAAAATAAATGTATATCAATATAAAATCCAACAAATTCTCCACGCATAAAAATTAATGTAATTTAAAATCTCGAAATGAAAAAAAAGATATTCGAAACTAATTGCAAGTTTGATGTGTTTTAAAAATGTACAACCCATTTCTCATTACCGATGGGCCATTTTCTCGGCCAGCCGAATGAAAGCTCTCCTCGTCTTGAAAGATTTGCAACCCAACAGGCCTGACAAAGCGACTTACTTGGCAAATCACAAAAAAACTGGGCTGTGGCCGTGGACCCAGCTGTCAGCCTCTCCACGTACAGTACTCTTCCGATGGAATGTCGTTGACCACATTGACCATGCCGCGCCGAGAGCACCAAGGTGGTGGACGACGGCGGCCTAGGAAGGGGACGACGCGGAGCCGGGGAAGACGCGGCAGTGGATGCCCACGCATAGAGGAGTATGAGGGTTCGCTGGTTCGGCTGCGGTGTGAGGCTGCCGTCGCTGCAGGGCCTGGCTAGCGGTGGGAGTAGTAGAGGGCGATGAGGCCTCAACGGCAGCACAGGCGGCCACTGGAGGCAGGAGCAGGCGGTTTCCCCAGCGCTGGTTTGGGCGACTGGTGCAAGAAGAGCAGCGATTGAAGAAGCGGCAGGACCGTTCGATTCAAATCCAACGGTTACTGCTGCTAGAATGGTTTGTTGACTAAGTTGACAAGCCCGGCGTATGCGTCAACGTAGTAGGCCCACAGGTCAGCCTCCCAACCAGTGCGCCCTAGATGTCAGTGGGAGGAATCATTTTTTTCCGTAATAAGGAGGCAGTAGATTAAGTGCGGCCAGGCCAACGAAGGGAGTAGGTGTAACGCCCCGGATTTGATGCGCCAGGTGTCTGCCAGTTATTCGCCGTCGTTGCCATGTCATGTGCTTGCGTGTTGCACTTTTCCATGTCATCATCTGCATTTTTATCATGTCATCATGTGCATTTCATTTTGCATACGTGTTCGTCTCATGCATCCGAGCATTTTCCCCGTTGTCCGTTTTGCAATCCGGCACTCCTATGTCTCCCGGCGCCCCCTTTTACCTCTTTTTCGTGTGAGGGTGTTGAGCGGTCTCGGAATGGACGAGGTTTGTCAAGCGGCCTTGGTATACCACCGTGAACCGCTGTCAAGTTCGGGTCATTTGGAGGTCATTTGATACTCAACGGTTAACCGGTAACCGTAAAAGCCTCCTTCTCCTTGCAGCCCAACACCCTTTCAAAGTGGCCCAAAACCCAGCAAACTCCCTCCATGCTCTCGGTCGTTCGATCACGATCAAGGCGTGGCAAAACCGCACCTCATTTGGAGTCTCCTAGCTCCCTATGCCTATATAAACACCCCCCTCTCGAAATTCGCGGTCCAAATCCCCTAACCCTAAAACCTCCTTCTGCGCCGCGGACATGTCCGCCCATGGCGGACACGTCCAGCGCCGCCGCCGCCCATGTCGGAGCGCGCCACGTGGCGGCTCCCGCGCCGCCGCCGCCAAGCCCGGCCGCCCGGCAGCCCTCCCCACTCCATCCGGGCGCGCCCGCCCTCCGCGCCCTCGTGGCGCCCGCCTGCGCCGCGACCCGCCGCCCGGCCGCCGCCGCAGCGCGCCCGCCAGCGCCGCCCGCCGCCCGGCCGCCGCCGCGCCGCCGCCCGGCCGCGCCCGGCTTGGCCGCCCGCCGCCCTGCGCCCGCCCGCGGCAGATCCGGTCGGGCGGACGGATCCAGCCGACCCCGCTCCTCCCGGCCCCTCCTCCTCACTCCGGCCGCCGTCCCCATCGTCTCCGGCGAGATCCCGGCCGTCCTCGTCGCCCGTGCCCGCGGTTGACTTTCCCCCCCTCTCTGAAATCCACTAAGTCCCCGAGTTTTCAGTTATTTCCATGCATTTTCATCATGCCATAACTCTGCATCCGTAGCTCCGTTTTGTGCGTGTAATAAATCAAATTGTTCGCCTCGAAGAGTAGATCATTTCATCTCATTGACTCATTTTCATTTGAGGTCATCTTGATGCCCGAAATTCTGTTAGAAGAGTGCTATGTGATGTTAGTTTCTGTTTCTTAACAGAACATGCACTTTTGTCATTTTTGCCATGATTGATGTGTGCATCCTATGAACTTGAGTCCTACTTGTGTTTTGTAATATGCCATGCCATCTTTACAGGGGTGTATGCCATGTATTTTTGTGATCTCTGTGGTTACTAGCACAAGCATGCAAACTAGGCTTCATGATGTTGCTGATTTCAGCCCTGTTCTGCTGATATTTTTATGCCATGTTAACTTGATGCTACAGAGAGATCCATGCTTATTTTGAGATACTTCAGTAAGGTTGTTTTGTTATACATGTCTTGCTCTATCCATCCATGCCCTTTTTTGCAATTATGGAGTGCCATATCTTGAGTAAATCGAGCTCTACTTTTGCTATAAAATGTTTCCTGGCAAATTGTTTACATGTTATTCAATTTTGCCAAGGTTGTTGCAGTTGATCCATGCACCCTATGAACTTGCTCTTGCCATGCTTAGCTTCATAAACATGCCTTCTTACTGTTGGTTGCCTTGCCATGCCACGTATTGCTCTTTGGTGAGTGATTCAAGCTCACCAATATGCCTACTTATTATTGTTCCTGCCATGTATGAATCTGTCATATAACTTGCCATGTTTACATGGGTGCCATCATATTTTCTGATCCCTTTTGGCTCATGGTCAGTAAGGGACTTTTGTTCTATGCAATTAGTAGATTCATGCAATGCCTGTGGTTGCCATGATAAGTTCCTGTAACGTGTTGTTTGATAGCTCTAAACATTGCAACCTGATGTTATTTCTGCCAATGCCTGAAACTGTTATTATTATGCAATCTTGCCATGTGTTTTTGAGCTTGTTCTAGTGATTTCTTAAGATAGCTCAGTGTTCATGTTTTTTCATGCTTTACCTGTACTTCATGTCCATGCCTTTTGTTTTCATTTTGAGGTCCTGTAGCATGTTGTTTTGATGCTTGCAATATGCCTAGTTGCTATTTTGGACAGATTGTTGCTATAACTTGTATAGAGTGATGTGTTGAACCGTTGCTCCGTTTTGAGTGTGCTCTATATGAAACTTGCTTGATTTTGCATGTAGTTTCATATTATCATGTTGCATCCTTGTTTTGAGGTGTTTGCTTGATGTTTGTATGCATTTTGCATCAATGCCATGTTTAACTTGTTTTGCTCATATCTTCTAGGCCGTAGCTCCGAATCAAATGAACTTTATATGTAACTTGACTAGAATTTCGTGTAGATCATCGTGGTGCATATTAACTTGATGTTTAACAACTTGAACATAAGGTTTATTTAGATCTGGACCAATTTCGAAATTTGCATATGAGGACTTACCGGAATTGTTATATGTTGTTCCCGGACTCATTTAAACTTGCTTTGATGTGTTGTTCTTGTTTGCATCATTCCTTGCCATGAGTAGCTTCATGTAGCTTCGTCATGCATCATGCTTGTTGTGCATCATGTCTTGTTCATGTGTGGTGTGTTTACTTTGTTGTGTGCTTCTTCTTGTTAGTTCATGTTTCGTTGCGATCGTGAGGATTCGTTCGTCTACGCTTGGTTCGGCTTCATCCGTTCGTCTTCTTCATGGACTCGTTCTTCTTCCTTGCGGGATTTCAGGCAAGATGACCGCTACCCTGGATCTCACTACTATCATTGCTATGCTAGTTGCTTTGTTCTATCGCTATGTTGCGCTACCTATTACCTGTTTATCAAGCCATCCCAAATTGCCATGTCAGCCTCTAACCTCTTGCACCCTTCCTAGCAAACCGTTGTTTGGCTAAGTTACCGCTTTGCTCAGCCCCTCTTATAGCGTTGTTAGTTGCAGGTGAAGATGAAGTTTGTTCCTTGTTGGAACATGGAGATGTTGTTCCTTGCTGGAACATGTTTACTTATTGGGATATCACAATATATCTTATTTAATTAATGCATCTATATACTTGGTAAAGGGTGGAAGGCTCGGCGTTATGCCTGGTGTTTTGTTCCACTCTTGCCGCCCTAGTTTCCGTCATATCGGTGTTATGTTCCCGGATTTTGCGTCCCTAACGCGGTCGGGTGATTTATGGGACCCCCTTGACAGTTCGCTTTGAATAAGACTTTTCCAGCAAGGCCCAACATTGGTTTTACCATTTGCCTCACCTAGCCCTTTTTCCCTTGGGTTTCCGGAGCCCAAGGGTCATCTTTATTTTAGCCCCCGGGCGGTGCTTCTCTAAGGGCTGGCCTGAACCAACTACTGCGGGGCCCCTCGAGCAACTCGAGGTCTGGTTTTACTCGTAGCTAGTCTCATCCGGTGTTGCCACGAGAACGAGATATGTGCAGCTCCTATCGGGATTGTCGGCGCATCGGGCGGCTTTGCTGGTCTTGTTTTATTCTGTCGAAATGTCTTGTAGCCGGATTCGAGACGATCGGGTCTTCCGGGAGAAGGAATATCCTTCGTTGATCGCGAGAGCTTATCATGGGCTAAGTTGGGACACCCTGCAGGGTATAAACTTCGAGAGCCGTGCCCGGTTATGTGGCAGATGGGAATTTGTTAATATCCGGTTGTAGTAAACTTGAAGCAAACTCTTCTAAAATACACCAACCGTGTGCATAACCGTGAGTGTCTCTTTTCGGGTTGATCAAGAGGAGAACACGGTTTCGGGTTATGTCGGCGTAAGTAGGAGTTCAGGATCACTTCTTGATCATTACTAGTTGACGACCGTTCCTTTGTTTCTCTTCTCGCTCTCATTTGCGTATGTTAGCCACCATATATGCTTAGCCGCTGCTGCAACCTCACCACTTTACCTCTTCCTTACCCATTAAGCTTTGCTAGTCTTGATACCCATGGTAATGGGATTGCTGAGTCCTCGTGGCTCACAGATTACTA
This sequence comes from Aegilops longissima, assembly GCA_021605205.1. Taxonomy (NCBI): domain Eukaryota; kingdom Viridiplantae; phylum Streptophyta; class Magnoliopsida; order Poales; family Poaceae; genus Aegilops; species Aegilops longissima. The sequence goes on from CM038680.1 coordinate 223,240,104, forward strand.
CACCACCAGTTGCAGGTACAGGTTTGCGATGATCATGACGCGAGAGCGATGCTTGCTTGTCTTCTTCTTCTGCTTCTTCGATCAGGGGATAGGTTCCAGGTCGGCAGCCTGGGCTAGCAGGGTGGATGTCGTTTGAGTTTCTGTTTATGTTTCATCCGTAGTCGAATGTTGATCTTGTATATGATGTTGATGTATTCTTGTGGCATTTGCGCTTATGTATGTATCCCCATCTATTATGTAATGTCGATGTAATGATATCCACCTTGCAAAAGCGTTTCAATATGCGGGTCTATCCTTGGTGGGACCGTCGAGTTCCCTTTGGATAGGTCGCATATTGGGCGTGACAAGTTGGTATCAGAGCCTCGACCGGCCCTAGGAGCCCCCTTGATTGATCGTGTAGTTTGGCCGTTGTCAAGTATAGAAGAAAACTATTTTCGGAGTCTAGTTATATCGGAGAGTAGGAATTCTTTTTACTCCTCAGCCCCTTCGTCGCTCTGGTAAGGAATCTTGACGTAGGTGTTTTGAATTACTTCTCTTCCCCTTCAAATTTTCTTTAGGATCACGCAGTTGGTTTTCCGGTAGTTGTTCCCAGCTCTTTGCATCCGGTGCATTTCTCGTCAAGTCGACTCGACCCTCTTCATCTTTGAGTTCAATCCTCAGTTCTTCCTCCGACGTCGTTGTTTTTCCTTGTCCGTAGTTGTCCTTGTTTTTCCCACCCGCCCTCCCTTCTTCCTCTCGGAGCCGTAGTCCGTAATCGAGTATCCATCCTACTCGTGCGAAGCCTTTGCATTCTTTCAATCAGTGTTTTCTTTTGAAGATATTCATCGTTTTCCTCTCCCGAGTTGGCTTTGTTTTTCCCGCCCTCCCACCCTATTATTCCCGGAGTCGAGTTTCTTCCGACCATCAATTTCATTCGTGTGGAGCCTCTTCAATCTTCCCTCAATTATTTCAACCGGTGAATTCTCATCTCATTCGTCATTCTTCATCTCTTTTCTTTCCGGTGGATTTCAACTCAATTTTCTTGGTTAGATCATATTCTTTTCCTCGACTCAAGTGTTCCCTTTGCTTGTTCGCCTCTCGCCATTTCATTCATTCCGGAGTTCCGAAGACATCTCAGGGGATTCGTCTGTGTTTCAATTAAATTCGAGGTTGTCACCTCATTCAAATATTTCAATTGTTCCGGTGCATCATCTATCTGTTCAACAATCCTTTCCAACGGTGTTATCTCTTCAGTGGGCCCTAACCCACATGTCTTTTCCCAGGATCTTACCTGACTCTTCTAATTTTCCGGAGCTATTCTCAAATCCTTTTGAAGTTTGACGTAAGTATGATTTTCATCAGTCAGATGGCTTTTCAAGATCGATTTCAAACCATTTCATTGGTGGCTCAACCCCTTGACTTTTCATTCTTCCGGAGTATCTCATTAATTTTGGTGATGTTTATCGTCGTCATTTGAAGACCGAAGAAGAGTTCCTTCTAAATCTTGTCCGTTCCCCCGGAGATTCGTGGTTCTAGCTTCTTGTTATCCTCACGAATTATTCTAGTTGTTAGTTATTCCTTTCATCCATCCGGAGTATTTCAGGAGTTACTTTCCGTCTCGATCATCCGGAGGCCATCTTTTCAGAATATTGCTTTGTTCCAAGTTTTCAGATTCATTCCCCAATTATTCTATATCTGTGCCCCTTCGTTCATCTCAATATTCTTTCGGTGCTTCGTTCAAGTATTCTTCAATCAGTTCGCGATCTCTTCGCTCTTTTGCATCTAAATACCCTCGAGCATATTTGTTTTGCTAATTCTTCACGGTGATTCATTCTCTCTTTCGTCAGTCATTTTCGAATTCTTACGGTGGTTCATTCAGATTCTTTTTCCTTGATTATCATATTAATTCATTCATTCTTTCCAATCCTACCGGTGGTTCAAGAAGACTTTCTCAAGTTTTGTGCTATACCCCCCTTAATCCTTTTCAAGAAGAATAAGTAGTTTGCAAAATCATTGTTTGTCATCAATTTAATTTGATGAAGGATAAGCATACAATAAATCTTATTCTTATTTCATCCAAGTGATTTCCTTCGGAGTTTGTTCTTGATGAATAAATTCTAGTTCCAAGTGTTTTCATCTTTTCTTTTCCGGAGTTCAGAAATTTCCTCGGTCATATCGTCGGAACCTCCATCTAAATCACCGCAAGGCTTAATCTTATTCTTTCATCCTTCATTTCTATCTCATCATCCTTTTGTTACCGGAGTTCTTTATGGTGGTTCTTCATGATTTAATTCATTCTTCAAGAGTTCATCAAGATTCTTGTTGGTGGAGTTCAAGTATCTTTTCTTCTCGCATCTCGAAGTGCAATTAATTCTCCATATTCTTTTGAAGTGGAGTTTTGCATTTCTTCGTTCTTCTCAGCTATCCAATCATTTCCGTTTGTGGCCGGTTATCACCTTATGATCTTGAGATGTTATCTATAAGTCCACAACAAGCTTATTCTTTCGTTGTTGATTTTCTCAACAACTCTGTTCAATCCTTCCTTCTAAGTTTTTTTTTTTCATTCAACTCTTTCAATCCTTTCCGGAGGCATTGCGTTGTTTATCTCGTCAAGTGTCATTCCATCTTCTGAAGCTCATGTTCTATTCTTTCCTTGTTCAACCGGTGTGCTACCTAAATCCTTTCAGTCTTACTCGTTTCTTTTCTCATTCTAATCACTCCGGTTAGAACGAGTGGTTTCATAGTCTTTCTGATTCCGTGAGCTTTCGATTCTCGTTATTCTCGTCGTTCCTCTCTTCTTCTCGAGTGCTCTCGATTCTTTGCTTCTTCTCTTGAGTTCTTGTTTCACCTCATCCCTTTTTCCTTCCGTCTCGGTCCTAAGATCTGGGGACGAGATCTCTTGTTAGTGGAGGAGTGTTGTAACGCCCGGATTCGATCGCCTGTGTGTCCGCATTATTCGCCGTCGTTGCTATGTCATGTGCTTGCGTGTTGCACTTTGACATGTCATCATCTGCATTTTTATCATGTCATCATGTGCATTTCATTTTGCATACGTGTTCGTCTCATGCATCCGAGCATTTTCCCTGTTGTCCGTTTTGCAATCCGGCACTCCTATGTCTCCCGGCGCCCCCTTTTACCTCTTTTCGTGTGAGGATGTTGAACGGTCTCGGAATGGACCGAGGTTTGTCAAGCGGCCTTGGTATACCACAGGTAGACCGCCTGTCAAGTTTCGGGTCATTTGGAGGTCGTTTGATGCTCCAACGGTTAACCGGGTAACCGTAAAAGCCTCCTTCTCCTTGCAGCCCAACACCCCTTTCAAAGTGGCCCAAAACCCAGCAAACTCCCCTCCATGCTCTCGGTCGTTCGATCACGATCGCGTGGCCAAAAACCGCACCTCATTTGGAGTCTCCTAGCTCCCTATGCCTATATAAACACCTCCCCCTCCGAAATTCGCGGTCCAAATCCCCCCTAACCCTAAAAACCTCCCTCCACGCCGCCGGACATGTCCGCCCACGGCCGGACACGTCCAGCGCCGCCGCCCGCGCCCAATCGGAGCGCGCCACGTGGCGGCTCCCGCCCGCCGCTTGGCCAGGCCCGCCGCCAAGCCGCCCTCCTCCGCTCCATCCGGCAGCGCCCTTCCGCGCCTCGTGGCGCCGCCGCCATGATGACCCGCCGCCGACCGCCGCCTGGCGCGCCCGCCAGCGCCACGCGCGCCGCCGCCGCCCGGCGCCGGCCAGCCGCCCGCCGCGCCGCGCCCGCCGCGCGGCGAGATCCGGTCGGGCGGACCGGATCCGCCGGCCCGCTCCTCCGGCCCCTCCTCCTCCTCCGGCCACCGTCCCCATCGTCTCCGGCGAGATCCCGGCCGTCCTCGTCGCCCGTGCCCGCGGTTGACTCCCCCCCTCTCGAAATCCACTAAGTCCCCGAGTTTTCGATTATTTCCATGCATTTTCATCATGCCATAACTCTGCATCCGTAGCTCAGTTTTGTGCGTGTAATAAGTCAAATTGTTCGTCTCGAAGAGTAGATTATTTCATCTCACTGCATCATTTTCATTTGAGGTCATCTTGATGCCCGAAATGCTGTTAGAAGAGTGCTATGTGATGTTAGTTTCATTTCTTAACGAACATGCACTTTGTCATTTTGCCATGATTGATGTGTGCATCCTATGAACTTGAGTCCTACATGTGTTTTGTAATATGCCATGCCATCTTTACAGGGTGTATGCCATGTATTTTTGTGATCTCTGTGGTGACTAGCACAAGCATGCAAACTAGGCTTCATGATGTTGTTGATTTCAGCCCTGTTCATTGATATTTTATGCCATGTTAACTTGATGCTCTGAGAGATCCATGCTTATTTTGAGATACTTCAGTAAGGATGTTTTGTTATACATGTCTTGATCTATCCATCCATGCCCTTGTTTGCAATTATGGAGTGCCATAGCTTGAGTCAATCGAGCTCTACTTTTGCTAAAAATGTTTCCTGGCAGATTGTTTACATGTTATTCAATTTTGCCAAGGTTGTTGTAGTTGATCCATGCACCCTATGAACTTGCTCTTGCCATGCTTAGCTTCATAAACATGCCTTCTTACTGTTGGTTGCCTTGCCATGCCACGTATTGCTCTGTGGTTAGTGATTCAAGCTCACCAACATGCCTACTTATTGTTGTTCCTGCCATGTATGAATCTGTCATATAACTTGTCATGTTTACATGGGTGCCATCATATTTTCTGATCCCTTTTGGCTCATGGTCATTAAGGGACTTTTGTTCTATGCAATTAGTAGATTCATGCCATGCCTTTGGTTGCCATGATAAGTTCATGTAACGTGTTGTTTGATAGCTCTAAACATTGCAACCTGATGTTATTTCTGCCAATGCCTGAAACTGTTATTATTATGCAATCTTGCCATGTGTTTTTGAGCATGTTCTAGTGATTTCTGGAGATAGCTCAGTGTTCATGTTTTTTCATTCTTTACCTATACTTCATGTCCATGCCTTTTGTTTTCATGTTGAGGTCCTGTAGCATGTTGTTTTGATTCTTGCAATATGCCTAGTTGCTGTTTTGGACAGATTGTTGCTATAACTTGTATAGAGTGATGTGTTGAACCGTTGCTCCGTTTTGAGTGTTCTCTATATGAAACTTGCTTGATTTTGCATGTAGTTTCATATTATCATGTTGCATCCTTGTTTTGAGGTGTTGGCTTGATGTTTGTATGCATTTTGCATCAATGCCACGCTTATCTTGTTTTGCTCATATCTTCTAGGCCGTAGCTCCGAATCTAATGAACTTTATATGTAACTTGACTAGAATTTCGTGTAGATCATCGTGGTGCATATTAACTTGCTTTTTAACAACTTGAACATAAGATTTATTCAGATCTGGACCAATTTCGAAATTTGCATATGAGGACTTACCGGAATTGTTATATGTTGTTCCCGGACTCATTTAAACTTGCTTTGATGTGTTGTTCTTGTTTGCATCATTCCTTGCCATGAGTAGCTTCATGTAGCTTCGTCATGCATCATGCTTGTTGTGCATCATGTCTTGTTCATGTGTGGTGTGTTTACTTTGTTGTGTGCTTCTTCTTGTTAGTTCCTGTTTCGTTGCGATCCTGAGGATTCGTTCGTCTACGCTTGGTTCGGCTTCATCCGTTCGTCTTCTTCATGGACTCGTTCTTCTTCCTTGCGGGATTTCAGGAAAGATGACCGCTACCCTGGATCTCACTACTATCATTCCTATGCTAGTTGCTTCGTTCTATCGCTATGCTGCGCTACCTATTACCTGTTTATCAAGCCATCCCAAATTGCCATGTCAGCCTCTAACCTCTTGCACCCTTCCTAGCAAACCATTGTTTGGCTAAGTTACCGCTTTGCTCAGCCCCTCTTATAGCGTTGTTAGTTGCAGGTGAAGATGAAGTTTGTTCCTTGTTGGAACATGGAGATGTTGTTCCTTGCTGGAACATGTTTACTTGTTGGGATATCACAATATATCTTATTTAATTAATGCATCTATATACTTGCTAAAGGGTGGAAGGCTCGGCCTTATGCCTGGTGTTTTGTTCCACTCTTTCCGCCCTAGTTTCCGTCATATCGGTGTTATGTTCCCGGATTTTGCGTCCCTAACGCGGTCGGGTGATTTATGGGACCCCTCGACAGTTTGCTTTGAATAAGACTTTTCAAAGAAGGCCCAACATTGGTTTTACCATTTGCCTCACCTAGCCCTTTTTCCCTTGGGTTTCGGAGCCCAAGGGTCATCTTTATTTTAGCCCCCGGCCGGTGCTTCTCTAAGTGCTGGCCTGAACCAGCTGTTCTGCGGGGCCCCTCGAGCAACTCGAGGTCTGGTTTTACTCGTAGCTAGTCTCATCCGGTGTTGCCACGAGAACGAGATATGTGCAGCTCCTATCGGGATTGTCGGCGATCGGGCGGCTTTGCTGGTCTTGTTTTATTCTTTGTCGAAATGTCTTGTAGCCGGATTCCGAGACCGATGGGGTCTTCCGGGAGAAGGAATATCCTTCGTTGATCGCGAGAGCTTATCATGGGCTAAGTTGGGACACCCTGCAGGTATAAACTTTCGAGAGCCGTGCCCGCGGTTATGTGGCGATGGGAATTTTTAATATCCGGTTGTAGTAAACTTGAAGCAAACTCTTCTAAAATACACCAACCGTGTAAATGCGTAACCGTGAGTGTCTCTTTTCGGGTTTGATCGAGAGGAGAACACGGTTTCTGGGTTATGTCTGACGTAAGTAGGAGTTCAGGATCACTTCTTGATCATTACTAGTTGACGACCGTTCCTTTGTTTCTCTTCTCGCTCTCATTTGCGTATGTTAGCCACCATATATGCTTAGTCGCTGCTGCAACCTCACCACTTTACCTCTTCCTTACCCATTAAGCTTTGCTAGTCTTGATACCCATGGTAATGGGATTGCTGAGTCCTCGTGGCTCACAGATTACTACACCACCGATTGCAGGTACAGGTTTGCGATGATCATGACGTGAGAGCGATGCTTGCTTGTCTTCTTCTTACGCTTCTTCGATCGGGGATAGGTTCGTGTCGGCAGCCTGGGCTAGCGGTGGTGGATGTCGTTTGAGTTTCGTTTATGTTTCATCCGTAGTTGGATGTTGATCTTGTATATGATGTTGATGTATTCTTGTGGCATTTGCGCCTTATGTATGTATCCCCATCTATTATGTAATGTTGATGTAATGATATCCACCTTGCAAAAGTGTTTCAATATGCGGGTCTATCCTTGGTGGGACCGTCGAGTTCCCTTTGGATAGGGTCGCATATTGGGCGTGACAGTAGGGTGGGCTGGGGAAGCCTGTGCGGTATCACAACGGGCCACAAGAGGAGGGAGCAGGCAGTCCCGCCAACGCTAGTTTAGGCGGCTGGAGCAGGAAGATCAGAGATTGAAGAAGCACGTCGGCCATTGGATGGACATCCAACAATCACTGCTGCTAGAATCGTGTGTTCACTGACAAAGCCCTGCGTAAACAAGTCAGCCTCGAAATCTGACGCGTGTACAGCCCATTTGTTATTATTTTTATAATTTTTACTCATTTTCTAATTCATATGGAATTTATTGCAGCCCGTTTTCCATTTTTAGAATTGCCGACCATTTTCTAGTCAGTACCAGGGTCAAAAAATTAACTAAATATGTGGTAAATTTTGAAAATTCGCAAATTTTTGCTGGGGAATGAAACATTCTTAATCCATAAATTAATAGCCATACTAAAACAAATTTAAAAATAAATTAGTACTATGTCATGTTAAATCCAATGAAATACGTATAAGATATCAGCGAAGAACAAAATTCAAAAAAAAATATCCCATTTGCTATATTTTTTTTTGGAATTTTCAACCCCTTCTGATATTACTTTTAACAGACATTGACCATACTCTTTGGCCAGGACGGAATGCATCCCTCCTCGTCTTGAAAGATTTGCAGCCCAGTAATTCGGAGAAAACAAATAGGACTAGCTTGGGTATTCTTCAAAAGAAATCTTGGGCTACCTATTTTCCCAAAAACTGGTGCATGAGCATTTAGCTTTATTTATTTATTTACTTATTTATGTTTAGGGGACCATGAGCATGTACCTGGGCCGGATTCATGTGAGAGCCTCCCTTCCAGTTAATTATGGGCTTCTCTATTGGGCCTTCATCAGTGGGCTGCATGTTATCAACAATGGAAAATGTGTTCCGTACGAAAAATAGTATGAGCTACGTACGGTACGGGGCACTAAAGGATCGAACCGTGCAACGACTTCCAAAACAAAACATTTATTCAACCAAAAAACGAAATATACTGCTGATTGTACATTGAAAACAGTGTTGACACCAGATTTTGGCATGACATAAAAAGAAAATGAGATGGCTTCGAGTGAAAGGGTTTTCAGCATGGAAAGTTTCATATCGCCGAGAGGAACAACTTTGATGTTTAAGTCATAGCCATCCAACCGCATCTCTAAGGCCGAAGTTGTGCTCAAAGTACTGGATTTTGTATTCAGAACACTGTTCGGCTGATTACGCCCCTAAGACGGCCTCGTATGGAAGAATTATCTACATGAATTGTCTTCGCCTCATCGAGGAGATCGCTTTTGATATAAAGATCGTTGCAATTCGAGGGCGTATGCAAAAGTTAGAGCCTGCACAACGAGACCCTCCAGCGAGCAAAATATGACGCCCGGAACCAGACACTTATGTGGGTGTGTCTGATGAGATGCGTGAATAATTTGCTGTTTTGCACGAGCGATTTGACCCTCGGGATGACCTCTGATGAAAAAACGTTCAACATGAAAAATGTTCGTCTCGTCGAAACGGTCAAGATTACTTTTGGTATCATTTCCATCCGAGGTTGTTTGCCATCACAAAAAATACCCACAAGGTACAGTCAGTTTAAACCGAACAGTTTTGAAAAGTTTGGATAAAACCAGTCCGAATTTGACTAGGGTTTTGGACGTGAATTGATGCAATTTTCTTGTAAGGAAAGCCTATATGAATCCTTTTCTTGTACGAGAAGTCCAGCCGCCTCTTATATATGTTGGGGGTGACGGCCGATTGAAACAACACACAATCAAACAAATCAATACACTACTTTTCCAGTTTACGTTTTATCTCTCCACCATTTTCTCTCTCGTTCTTCGCTGTTCTTCGTGTTTGAGAGCTGCGAATCCCGAGACTCTAGGGGCGAGAGAATCGACCTAGGGCAGCCCATAGCCACCGCAATCCCTGACGGGGTCCCTCCCGGGTGCGCTGGGTTTCGGTCTGCAGCGCCCGATTGTCTAGCGTGTCGCTTTTGTCATCGGGTCTCCTTCGACGTGAGCTACGGTGCATCACCCCCGGCGTCGAGGGTACACGTGACGTGTTCGTGTGTCAACAAACTTTTTGGCGACTCTGCTGGGGATCGAGGATCAATCGTCATCATCCACCATGTCTGATATTCCCAAGACATCTGAGGTAGACGCCAATAACATCATCAAGCCCAACCTTGATGAGATGTCGGCCGATCATCACCATGTCTATGAGGAGTACAAGAAGGCGCGCGAAGAGAAGGACTTGCAGGAGTTCCTTGCAAAATTCAAGAAGGATCGCCAAGGCAACATCACTCCGATTGAAGAAATCAAGTTCCCTCCTCTTCAAGCCGAGCAGGGTAAACCCTCTGTGAGTACTACCTTTTCTCCTGAGCAGTGGGCTGATATTGAGAGTCGTATTGCTGATGGTAACAATCTGGTCTATCAAACTTTCATAGAAAATACTAATGCTCAGAAGAATATATCTCAATCGTCTAGTGGTAATGATGGTGTAGCTACTAGTGTGCAAAATCCTAATCTGGCTTTACCTATTTCATCGGCGCCTCCCGTGCTGATGACTTATTATCCTACCCAAACAAATCAGATTGTGGCTGCACCCATTAATCCTGTTATAAGCATGCCGGGTTCGGTGGCAACGCCGAACCCAACCCTACCTATAGCTACAACCACTCGACCACTAGCAAATTATGGGTCGACATACATGCCGCAATTCTTGCCTACAGCCAGCAACTTTACTCCGCCTATACCACTGCCACAAGCTGCATTGTCTACTATGGATGATGGTCTAGCTAATCTTAGAGAGGAGATGGCTAAGATGCTTCTAGAGAATTTTGGAGTCGAGTTACCTCGGAATCGGATTTACCAAAAGCCGTACCCCGAGTACTTTGATGCCATCCGGTGCCCTCCAAGATATAAAATTCTAGATTTTGTTAAGTTTAATGGAGAAGGCACAAAAACCACATGGGAGCATGTTAGTCAGTACTTAGCACAATTGGGTGAGGCAGGCTCATTAAATGAATTGAACGTGCGTTTATTTCCTTTGTCATTGACTGGTACTGCATTTTCATGGTTTTCTTCTTTACCACATGGTTCTATTCGAGTTTGGTCGCAGCTAGAGCAGAAATTTCATGATCATTTTTATAGCGGCGACAATGAACTCAAGTTGTCACATCTAACATCGGTTAAACAGAAACATGATGAATCGGTCTCCGATTACGTCAAGAGATACAGAGAAACAAAAAACCGGTGTTTTAGTTTGGTGATAACCGAGAGAGATTTGGCAGACCTAGTGCTACATGGTTTGAGAACTCCCATTAGAGAAAAGCTAGAAGGCTATGAGTTCTTAAATATCAATCAAGTCTTACAAAGGGCTTTGGCTCAGGAAAGCCGAAGCAAAGATCTCAAAGAATTACATAGATACAAAGCCGATCGTCCAAAGATGAATATGGTGGAATATGGTAGTGATCACTCGGATGATGAGGGTGATGTGTTTGCTACTAAATTTGTTTGGCCATCTAAGGCCAAACCCTTTACTTGCAATGATCTGAAACCGATTCATAAGAATCGTGATGAAGTGATGAAGTTTACTTTTAACATTGCTAAGTGTGATAGAATATTTGATGCTTTGCTGCAGGCTAAAATTATTAGAATATCTCATACTTTACCACCGTTTGAAGAGCTAAAACGGCGTGCTTATTGCAAGTATCATAATTCTTTTTCTCATGCTACTAACGATTGCAATGTTTTTCGACGATAGATACAATCGGCCATTAATGATGGAAGATTGAACTTTTCTGAGATGCAAGTTGATAAACAGCCTTTTCCAATGAATACCATGGATTTGGAGGGGAAGAAGCTACTCATTCGGCCAGAGGTAGCCGAATCTGCTAATAAAGCTAATGTCATTGTTGGGGAGCCCAGGAAAGACAAGGAGGACAACAAGGTCTTGGGGAGACAGGTTGTGCTTGGTAAGCAACCCGATGGCAAGGAAGTGGTCAAAATTACTATCAAGAATACTACACTCGGGGGGCAACTACAAGTGCAAGAAAATGCTCGTGTGAGATTTGTCAAGCCCAAGAGTCCAGAAGTTGGCAAGTGGAAAAGGAATCAAGTTAATGTACAGCGCAAGCGGATCAAACCAACTTTTGATATGTTGTTGTCCAAATATGCTAATCAGTCGACTGGTTCCAGCTCTAACCGGCCATCGTACTTGAAGCGACCAAGGTCACCATCAGATGATATGTTCAGTCAGTATATGAAACCAAGTGGACCAAAGGTGCTATTTCCAGAAGAGCAGAGACAAACTGTTTGGGACCGACTTGAATACTCCTATGATGACCGACTGAACATCGGTAACTATCAGTTGGCTGGTCAAAATATGCGACCGGATGGAAATGATCCGAGTGTAAGAATGCACCCAGGTGGAAGCTATCCGAGTGAAAAAATGTGGCGAAGTAGATTCCATCCGACTGAATTCCATCCGAGTGGATTCCATCCGAATGAATTCCATACGAATGACATCCATCCGAGTGGATTCCATCAGAGTAAAAAGTTGCGCCCGAGTGGAAATTTCATGCATCTGGAAAGTCGAAAAGAATGGCATGTTAAATCACCAAGTGTTGCAGCAGTTGATTAGGGAAAAGGCAAGGGGAAAATGGATGCCGACTCACTTGTCTTGGGCGCCGAAACATTCCCCATACAGCAGCCGACTGTGCATAACCACTCGGCTGAGCCTATACTTATTATCGTGCCAAAACACTCGGCTAATGACCATGAAGCAAGCACCAGACAAGTAAAGGTGAGAGATCCTAAATACACTCGACCAAAGTGGTGTCCGCCAGGGCTAACAAAGACACAAAAGAGGAAACTACAGAGATTAAGGAGTCAAGAGATGACAGCACAGGAAGTCGAGAAGCAAAGGGATAAGTTGTTCAATGACACTCGGCCCATGGTTCCAGCAAAACAAGTGTGGAGGCCTCAACAAATACAAGATACATCAGCTTCTACATCTATCACAGAAATACCTACACCACCCAAGGAGGACGATGCCACAGTTATTACATCGTCTGCGACACTTCTTAATTCTCCTTCACTCGGACAGATTTCTGAATCGGTAGATGCACTCGAGGAGGAAGCTGATATGTTGGACTATGAGTCTACGCCGGTTGATGAAGGTATGGATATCAATATGGTGTATTACTTACCTGCTGAGTTTCATGCTGTAGATGAGGGAGGAGAGGTGGCTCAGCTGGATTTTGGCCCTAAAAATGCAATATTCGAGAACCCAAAAGAACCAGTAACGCATCTGAAACCGTTATATCTCAGAGGTCATATCAATGGATCACCGCTCACTCGGATGCTTGTTGATGGTGGTGCTGTGGTAAATCTTATGCCTTGTTCGGTCTTCAAGAAATTGGGTTTGCCTGATGAAGAATTAATCAAAACCAATACGGTGCTCAATGGATTTGAAGGCAAAGAGAAAACTGAAGCCAAAGGTGTGATGTATGTGGAGCTTACAGTAGGAAGCAAAACTTTGGCTACTGCATTCTTTGTTGCAGAGGTGCAAAGGTAATTACAACGTCATACTAGGCCGTGATTGGGTTCATGCAAACCAGTGCGTGCCATCCACTATGCACCAGTTTTTGATCCAGTGGGTTGATGATGAAGTGGAAGTCATTCATGCAGATAACTTGGCTTGTGTTGCTTTGGCCGATGCATCGGTGGATTGGCAACACCCCAATGCTACTTGCTTGACGGGGCGTGACTTGTCAGAGTTTGATTTTCTCAGCGCAACCAAGAATGGTTTCGTACCCGTCTCTTTAAAGCCGACTGACTGCAATCGGCTCCAAGGTATGATATGTTTAAATGGATTCTAGCTCCGAGTGGTTACAAAAATGTCTTGTAAAATATCGGTCCAGCGAGAATAATATGTATGAGTCCATAGAGGAGTTGGATGACATGGATAAACTTGGACAGGTTTTACATCAGCCGATCCATTAGAGGAGGTAGATATTGGAGATGGTTCAGTCACTCGACCGACGTTTGTAAACAAAAATCTGAAACCTATTGTAAATCTAAGTTAATCGAGCTACTGACAGAATATGTTTGTTGCTTTGCGTGGGAATATCATGAGATGACATGTTTAAGCCGAGAGCTAGTGGAGCATCGGTTATCTATAAAGGCTGGTTTTAGACCTTACAAGCAATCGGCCAGAAAATTTAATCCAAAAACATATGACCGGATCAAGGAAGAGATCGGTCGTTTGCTTGAAGCTAATTTCATTCGACCTTGCAGGTATGCCGAGTGGATTTCTAACATTGTCCCAGTGGAGAAGAAAGGATCTGGCAAGTTGAGGGTGTGCATTGACTTCAGAGATTTGAATAGGGCTACACCCAAAGATGAGTATCCCATGCCAATAGCCGATATGCTTATTAATGATGCTTCTGGACATAAGGTTATTAGCTTTCTAGATGGTAATGCCGGATACAATCAAATTTTTATGGCCGAAGAGGACATGTACAAAACGGCTTTCCGATGTCCTGGTTTCCTTGGTTTATTCGAGTGGACAGTGATGACATTCGGATTAAAAAATGCTGGAGCCACGTATCAAAGGGCTATGAATTTGATTTTTCATCATTTACTTGGTGTCATACTTAAAGTTTATATTGATGATATTGTTGTTAAATCGGATGCTTTTGAATCTCACTTGGCCGATTTGCGTTTAGCTTTTGAAAGGATGAAAAAGTATGGACTGAAGAGGAATCCTTTAAAGTGTGCATTCGGTGTGTCAGCTCGCAAGTTTTTGTGTTTCATTATTCATGAAGATGGCATAGAGATTGATCCCAAAAAGATAGAGGCCATACAGAAAGTGGAAGCTCCAACATGCAAGAGAGATATGCAAAAGTTCCTTGGCAAGGTCAATTATTTGAGAAGGTTCATAGCTAATCTGTCAGGGAAAGTTGATGCATTTACTCCTATCCTTCGGTTAAAGAATGATGCTGATTTCACTTGGGGGGGCAAAACAGCAAGAAGCATTTGATATGATCAAGAATTATTTGTGCACTCCTCCGGTAATGAAAGCACCCAAGCATAGAGATCCCTTCAGGCTTTATATTGCAGCAGAAGAAGGTGTTATTGGTGCTGTTTTGACTCAAGAAACCGAAGGAAAAGAACATGCTATTACATATTTGAGCAGGCGCTTATTGGACGCCGAGACAAGGTATACATTTATTGAAAAATTATGTCTATGTTTATATTATGCTTGCACAAAATTGAGACATTATTTAGTATCGAGTGCTTGCATAGTAGCTTGTCAGACCGATGTCATTAAATACATGTTGCATAGACCGATTCTTAGTGGTAGAATTGGTAAGTGGGCTTATGCTTTGATTGAATATGATTTGGCTTATGAATCTCTAAAATCCATGAAAGGCCAAATCGTTGCTAATTTTATTGTTGAACATCGGATTGATGACAAGCATGATGTTGATATAAACCTTGTCTCACTAGTACCGTGGAGATTATATTTTGATGGTTCAGTTTGTAGCAATGGCCAAGGTGTTGGTATTGTTTACATATCTCCTCATGGTGCTGTTTTTGAAGCCTCATGCCGCTTAGAATATTTTCGTACGAACAATCAAGCCAAATATGAAGCTTTATTATTCGTCCTAGAGATGTTACTTGCTATAGGTGTTACACATATTGAGGCTTATGGTGATTCGTTATTTGTAGTACAACAAATATCCAAAGTCTTTCAATGCTTTGACGAATCACTTAATGTTTATCTTGATAAATGTCTAGATATAATTTCTACTTTGGATTATTTTAGCATTGCTCATATATCTAGACATGACAATTGGAAAGCAAATGATTTGGCACAACAAGCATCCGGCTATCATGTTGATCGTGGCATGTTTCATATTTCTGAAAAGCCGATGTCTAGTCTTTCCAACATAGGGGAGGCCGAACCGGAGCACGCCGTTTCGGCCACTAATTAAATGTTCAATGTAGGAGAAAATCAAGACTGGAGGAAACCCATCATTGATTATTTGTGTGATCCTAGTAGAAGGGTGGACAGGGCTGTTCGGCGTATGGCTTTCAAGTACACAATGAGAGATGATGGTCCCTATCGCCGAACGGTTGATGATATTCTTTTAAAGTGCTTGGACGAAGACCAAGCGAGAATTGCTATGGGAGAGATCCATGATGGTATTTGTGGCACTCATCAGTCGGCTCCCAAGATGAAATGGTTACTACGTCGTGCTGGGTTTTATTGGCCGACCATGATTAATGATTGCTTCAGATCTTATAAAGGGTGTGAAGCTTGTCAAAAATTTGGTGATATTCAGTTGGCTCCTGCTGCTATGCTACATCCCATTATCAAGCCATTGCCTTTTAGAGGATGGCGTTTAGACTTTATTGGACAAATTCATCCGTCTTCATCAAAGGGGCATCGGTTCGTATTAGTAGCAACTGATTATTTCACTAAATGGTCTGAAGCAGTGCCTCTCAAGAACATGACACATACAGAGGTAATTAAGTTCATAACCGAGTACATTATTCATAGAATCGGCATTCCTCAAGCGTTGACTACAGATCAAGGATCATCTTTCATGTCACACCAAGTCAGAGAATTTGCCGAATTTTATAACATAAAGTTGCTCAATTCCTCTCCATATTATGCCCAAGCCAATGGACAAGCTGAGTCTAGAAACAAAATTTTAATCAAACTCATCAAGAAGAAAATTGAGGATAATCCGAGGAGATGGCATGAGTTTTTGTCTGAAGCATTATGGGAACATAGAATCTCAAGGCATGGTACTACAAAAGTGACTCCATAAGAGAGTTAAATTGAAGAATTTTCAAGTTGGTGATCTCGTCTGGAAAGTGATTCTGCCGGTTGGTTCAAGAGATAAAAAATTCGGAAAGTGGTCTCCAAGTTGGGAAGGTCCTTTTAGGATTACAAGAGTAGTTCCCGGAAACTCATATTTTGTGGAATCCGTACAAGGAGCATTGTTACCTCAAGCTCTCAATGGCAAGTACTTGAAGAAATACAATTCGAGTGTGTGGCAAGAAGCCTGAGTAGGCAATGGCTGATGTACGATTATCGCCCTTAGCACAAACATGGACGATACATAATTATCGCCCTGAGAAAAATAAATGGCCGATGGAGTGTTGACATCGCCTTTAGAACAAACACCGTGCATATTATTTTTCGGCGTGCAAGCTTTGCCGAAAAACAGGGGGGCATGTGTTGACACCAGATTTTGGCATGACATAAAAAAAATGAGATGGCTTTGAGGGAAAGGGTTTTCAGCATGGAAAGTTTCACATCGCCGAGACGAACAACTTTGATGTTTAAGTCATAGCCATCCGACCGCATCTCTAAGGCCGAAGTTGTGCTCAAAGTACTGGATTTTGTATTCAGAACACTGTTCGGCTGATTACACACCCAAGAGAACCTCGTATGGAAGAATTATCTACATGAATTGTCTTCGTCTCGTCGAAATGGTCGATTTTGATATAAAGATCGTTACAATCCGAGGTCGTATGCAAAAGTTAGAGCCTGCACAACGAGACCCTCCAGCGAGAAAAATATGACGCCCGGAACTAGACACTTATGTGGGTGTGTCTGATGAGATGCGTGAATAATTTGTTGTTTTGCACGAGCGATTTGACCCTCGGGATGACCTCTGATGAAAAAACGTTCAACATGAAAAATGTGCGTCTCGTCGAAATGGTCAAGATTAATTTTGGATTCGTTTCCATCCGAGGTTGTTTGCCATCACAAAAAAGACCCGCAAGGTACAGTCAGTTTAAACCGAACAGTTTTGGAAAGTTCGGGTAAAACCAGTCCGAATTTGACTAGGGTTTTGGACGTGAATTGATGCAATTTTCTTGTAAGGAAAGCCTAGATGAATCCTTTTCTTGTACGGGAAGTCCAGGCGCCTCTTATATATGTTGGGGGTGACGGCCGATTGAAACAACACACAATCGAACAAATCAATACACTACTTTTCCAGTTTACGTTTTATATCTCCACTGTTTTCTCTCTCGTTCTTCGCTGTTCTTCGTGTTTGAGAGCTGCGAATTCTGAGGCTCTAGGGGCGAGAGAATCGACCTAGGGCAGCCCATAGCCGCCGCAATCCCTGACGGGGTCCCTCCCGGGTGCGCGGGGTTTCGGGTCTGCAAAAGCGCCCGCCGACTGTCTTGCATATCGCGCTGTCGGTCGGGTCTCCTTCGACGTGAGCTGCGGTGCATCACCCCCGGCGTCGAGGGTACACGTGACGTGTTCGTGTGTCAACAAACAGCAGCAACAACAATCAGGCCTGGGGGTGCAACAGAAGCAGTAAGCAGGCCAGAAGACTGAAGACGCAGCTCTCTCTTCCAAACCAAATATCAGCCATCATTACAAAAGGGCTGCAAAAAGAACAAGTGTATGCATCAAACTAAATAAAGATCCTACTACACCAAGTATACGCATCTAACTAACTGGCTCAGTTAGGCGTTACTATTTATTAAGCTGTGGAGATTGGCGACGGCTTGAACCAGATGGGTGCTCGACAGGGAAACTCGGCCAAGAGGTCGAAGTCGATACTTGCGACCCTCTCTCCTACTTTGGGTTGCAGGCGTGGTGGCACATATCAGGGTATGGTGCATGCAGAGACGCATGGTACATTGTGTACACACAGTTTTGCCTGATGAACGAAACCGCGCTGCCATCATGATCCTTGCCGTCGGTTATCTCCTGGTTAATCGGATAATTTAGTCCGACAAACAAAGAGCGTGTACCAAGGTTACTTACCAGCCTCCAGTCAAAAATTCCTGAAGGCCCAGAGAAGCTGGGATCCTGCTCAAAGACCTGGCAGTGACTGTGATTGTATTCCGCGAAACAACACGTCCGATGCGTCTGACGATCATCAATCTTTTCGCCGTCGTCGATCGAGCCAGAACCACCTGCAACTGCCATGCCGCTTTTCTTTGAAAGGTTCTGTGATTAGGAAGGGTATGGACACCAGGCGGCCTACAACATCATATCAAGTTGGAGTCAAATAAAAAAGGGCTCTTGATTTAGTTAATCTTAAGAACAGCATGTTATGAGCATGAATATTTTTTCAGTAAATGTTGACAGTAATATAAGCAAGCCATCATGATATCATAGGAAAGTAACATACTGCTGTAACACCCGTTTGTAGCGATGACTGGAGTAGGCCAGCAATACGTCCAGCCATAGAAGGAGTCGACGGCGTAAATGAAGCCCTTGTGTTCAATGGCATCAGAGAACCATGGAGGATGTATGATCCTGCGATGGACGTGCAGATTTATCCACTTACCGCAGTGACCTGTCAGATAGGCGGGATCGCGGTTGAAGAACGCAATTAGCCTGAAATCTTTATAATTCGCAGATTTTGTGGACACTTGGCAGATTACAACCTTGAGCCAATCAAACTTGGTATCATGTTGGCTACTATAAGATTACGAGTATTCTGGGTCGCGGTGCCAAAGCAGTGCAGTGTTAATCGAAGGAAGGGGGATCAATCGCCGGGTGTAGACCTCCACGAGCATCCAGCTGCCGCGACCGTCGACGAGCACCATCCAAGACGTGTTCATGCCGACCCAGTACATACCGTTAATGTAGCTGAGGCTGACGGGGATCGGATCGCGGTGAAGGGGGTTGATGCTCGCCACCCTACGATCGTTATGCTGCGTGACACGCCGTTTCTGAAGATCGGCGGCATCAGCAAGTAAGGAACTGGCTTAAAAAGCTCCGGCCTGAGGGCTTTGAGTAAACGGTACAGCCCCGACGAGCACGCGGCGAGCGGCATGGTATTGAGATTGTCCACACGCGAAACAATGAGCTTGATTACCTCTGTGGGGAGCGAATTCCAGCCACTCTTTCGGCGGACGCTGCTCGGTTCTGCCATTGTTAGTGCTTGGGTTTCGGACGAGGGGGGGAGGCGCCTTTGCGGGGATGGAAGCTTGGACGAGATTATGTGCGGACAAAGATGGAGAAGCGATTATGTGCTGCGGGAAGTGGACAGGTGATGATGACTACAGCACGCCGCTTGACTTACGAGACACATACCAGCAGCATAGGGTCATATCGATGCCAGACAACTTGCTTGAGTGATCATAGTACTGGTACTCCTTACAGTGCCTACTACAGTACTATGCCCTAGCTTGCTAGAGTAGAGTAGTAGAGTAGGACTCTGCTCTACTAATAGCACCGGAGGAGTAGTATATTCTAATCTAAAATATTTACAAACTTCAATGCCCGAGCGTGGAACGACTACGAACCATGCTCAAAGACCGTGTCTACGTGGTGTTTGGACTTATATGCAAAAAAAATAGCAAGATGCCCGTGCATTGCACGTCACACCATCATCACCAACTCGGTTTTTTCTCTACTCCTACTCCTATAAAAGACTCAGTTGGTGATGATGGAGGCAAGGAGGCGTGTTCAGCCGGGCGTGAAGCGCACGGCGCAGCCCTATTCGATTTGTTATTAAAAAAAAGTAGTAGAGATAGAGACATAGGGAGGAGCTCGAGGTTGTGGGAGATAAGGATGAATGAGGCAAGGCCTTATCTGTAAATGTGGAGAGAGGTGCGGGTATCTTTTGTAAAATTGTCATAGTTGGCTTTCTATCCGTAAGATATAGATCGGACGGTCTATATTACAAGATGGCAGGCATACCATCATCACCAACTCGGTTTTCTATAAGAGTAGATATATATATAGATATAGATAGATAGAGACTAGGGAGTACTAGTAAGGACACCATCTACTGCTTCGTGTGCTACTCCTGCGCTCCATTCGGCGGCCGCAACGTCCCCTACAGCCACACCCTCCTGCGCTCAATTTGGAGGGCGTTGTCAAAATCTGGGGAGCGCACTCTCGCGACTGCTAGCAGATACGACTTCACCGACGATGACTTCTTCCCCGACCTCGGCAACCTCTTCCTCAACGACATGGGCGACAACCTCAATGCCAACGGTGCTGCTCCCATTGCACCGTATGTGTTTCTGTCCTTCCTGTTCGAAATCGTGGTAGAATTCATGTTTCTACTATGTATCCTACTACTATGCTAGTCCACATGATTAGTTTCATCTCTGTTATAGCCGTCATGATTTATTTTGTGCTTATTCGGATTAAATCTCGTAGTAACTTGCTCACATATTCAACTGGCGCAACGTCCCCTACAGCCACTCCCGTTTCATGGACGGCCTGGTCGATGCCTCCAAGGAGCCCTTCGTCCACTGCTATGAGTGCCCGATGGCATTTTGTGGCTCGCCGGCGGACATGGTGTATCACCTCACGGATGCGTGCAGCGGTCACTGCTGGCCCTTGGCGGAGAACATCAAGTACGACACGTGCTACCGATTCACCATGCCGGAGTCACTGGAGGATCACCGCCACCTGCTAGTCTCGGAGGAGGACGGCATCGTCTTCCTCTTGATCGTGGGCACCGGCGAGGCCCGCGCAGGCCGCCGCCCCGTCTTTGTAGCATGCGCGTCAGGCGTCGCTGCCGACGCCGATAATCGACAAAGGCAGATGTACGGGTGCGAGGTCAATGTTACTACCCCTCCGGATCACGTGGGCGGCGAAACCGGCCTCATCGGACAGACTTGGTATCTGAGGAGCTGGGACTATCCCGCCAATGTGGACTTGGAAAACCCATGGCAACCGTTCTATCATTTACCCGCCGACTCGGTGCACGGGGACTCCAAGGAGGTTCACCTGGACATACGCATTATCAAGTGCACTTAGAAAACATGTAGTGTGTGGGTGGGCGCTTATGGCCCGTGTCTTTGCCGCATTTGATTATGTAAGCTTGTCGTTAAACTTGAGTGGCTTTCACCGCAGTCCTTCCTTTGAACTCCTCCTCTCAGTGAGCTGATGTAAGACACTTTGGGTTTCATTTGATAATGGAACCGGGGACGATCCTCCCTGTTCTTCTAAAAAAACGCATTATCAAGTTAAATGTTGATCATTAGTCTTCGCTCAATGTAATCCGCTATCTAAGCATGTGGAGACTTCCATGCAGGATCTTGCTCTATTGGAGTATCGCGCATGAATAAAAGTCTATCCGTTTATGGTTTAGTCTAGAATCTTCCATGTATGAATTTTTACTACAGTACTGGTGAAAGACTTACGATGAACCATTTCTTACATCTCCTCTGCCCCCTTGCAAGTCATCCTGATTTAATCCCTCCGTCTAGGTGTATAAGGGCATGGTTAATATTACTTAATAGTATAGCCAATTGTTGACTATAAGAAAGTGCCATGTCATCTGTAGCCAACATGTATAACAATAGATACTCAAAACTAATTCTTAAAGATCATTTCTTGCAAAGCACAATAAGTGTTATTTCTTCACAAGTTTTGGATGCAGGTTGAACAGTTGAACGCTTTTGTTTGCAAAAGATATCTTTTTATCTATTTCACCCGGATGTTTGTGAGCTCTAGAGATGAGATAATATCCGAAGAAACCTATCGATACCGTTACACATGAGATGACCCCACATCCTTTGTCAAAATAAACAACTCCCCAATCAATGCATTTCACTCTTGATTGCAACGACGGTCACCTTACTACTATAGATTAGTACGACCAAAAATTGAACTAACATTATATATAGTACGATAAATACTGATGCATGTCACCTAAAATTATATCATTCAAAACTATGTTCAAATACGAATCCAACGATATAGTTTTTGTTGACATGCACTAACATTTTGTCGCTTAAATCTTCATCAAATTCAATGGGGACTAATAAACCACGACCGATGTAGTACAAGTGTAGAGGGCGGCGCTGCACGGAGTCTCACCTCTCACTCGTGGCACGGCAATAAAGCCATCATATCACAAAACCCAACCACTCCCAAAGAATAAGTGGCCTGGTAAAATAAACGGACAAGCAACCATCACATCCCTTCGTCTTTTTGCATTTCATCTCTCTGCATTTACTTTCTCCGGTTCATCTCCCACACTCGATCCCTAGCTACTACTCCTAGGGCCAGTTCTTTTGGCGGCTTCCCAGCTTTTCCCACAAGACTAGTCACAGTGGAGAGTAACAATAAGGCGCCTCACTCATTTATTTGGACTTCTAAACTACTACTCCGTCCTGGTTTATTCCTCACCATTGTAATTTGTGCTAAATTTTGACCAAAGATTTAACTGATAAAATGTTACTCAAAACACTTAGGCGCGGTGCATCTAGGTGTGTAAGTCATCTTACGAAAACCAAATAATCCCAAAACACTTAGGCGCGGTGCATTAACTTCTACCTCGTTTCTTGTTTCTTGACATATCAACCAATAAGAGATAAAGAGTGTGCATGCTTTTAATGACTTGAGATATCAAACACGACATGCAGTGGTTAGTTCATTGCATGAAATACTATTAATTAGAAAATAAACATTAACGTTTCTCGTTTTCTCCTCCTCCTTGGTCATGGTGCACAGCCTAAGATGACTTACTCACCTAGACGGATGGAGTAGTGCATGTGACATGCACTAACATTTCATTAGTTAAATTTCTGATCAAAATTTGACACAGATTACAATGGGGACCAATAAACCAGGACGGAGGTAGTAGTTATGGGATTACTAATCTAGAAGCCTAAAAGAACTGGCCCCTGGTACTCCTACTAGTAGTAGTACTCAAGTTGGAATCGTTTCACAAGCTTGACTAGTGCTGTTTTTCTACTTTTACAAAAACCGCATCGTAATGTTTAAACATGCATTTGCACGTACATAAGTAATAGTAGTACTCCCTCCGTCTAGGTGTACAAATCTTCCCTCCTTCTTGGTCACCGTGCACAGCCAAAGATGACTTATTGACCTGGACGGAGGAGTAGAAAAGTCTGCAAGCATATATCGAGAGAGACATGTAGTCCGATAGTCTATAGTAAAGTTTGTGCTATATGCACGTACTTGCAAAATGCGTAATAATACACAAAGTTTCCAAACTTTCCCTTTTACATACTTAATTAAGGACGCTAAAAATTCCTGAACATTAGGGATTTATCATTTGCGTCCCAAAATAATGAGATCGCTTTAGGAAACAAAATTATACTCCTCCTAAAGCCACGGCGCGCGCAGAGCGCTTGCGCCGCCACGAGTGCCCCAGTGCGCGGCCGCTTCCCAGCGCCGACACAACGCCTCTTCCTCAGCCTCGCAACTCGTGAGGTGCTGATTGGTGGCTTGTCGGTGGGCGAGCGCGATCTCACCGGTGTGGTGATCCGCGCCAACAGTACTCCTCCTAGTTGAAGCGTGCACCGGTCCACGCACCGCCAAGCGTAGATGATGCGCTTGGGCCCGACCGCACTCGAGGCGTGCCGCAGACAGCGCCCTCCGCCACCCTCACGGCCCTCGCACGAGCCTTCTGCCAAAGAACCAATTGTTTGACTCTCTCGGACGCGACATAGATCTCCCAGAAAGCTTGTTGCGCGGTGTGCTTCTCTTCCTCGGCCTTCTTCTCCGCCTCTATTTTGGCGCGCTCTGCTGGAGGCAAAGCCTCCCACAAGGCGAC
Organism: Aegilops longissima; assembly: GCA_021605205.1. Classification (NCBI taxonomy): domain Eukaryota; kingdom Viridiplantae; phylum Streptophyta; class Magnoliopsida; order Poales; family Poaceae; genus Aegilops; species Aegilops longissima. Next base: position 223,263,930 of record CM038680.1, read on the forward strand.
ACCCATTTCTTGCCAAAGCTCCTCAAGGCTGGGGGGCCCGACGGGCAGCGCGGCGTTCTCCTCGTAGCGGGGAGCCGACGCGTCCTTCGACGCGCGTGCTGGGGAGATTGGGAACGCCGACGCGTCCACCTCGACACGTCGCGGCGAGGAGCGGAACGTCGATGCGTCCTCCTCGACTAGTGGCGGCGAGGAACGGAACAACGACGCGTCGCATCGCGGCGAGGAGCGGAACGCCGACGCGTCCTCCTCGACTAGTGGCGGCGAGGAACAGAACGGTGACGCGTCGCATAGCGGCGAGGAGCGGAACGCCGCCGCGTCCTCCTCGACTAGTGGCGGCGAGGAACGGAACGGCGACGTGTGACCATCCGCGCGGTGCAGCGAGGGGCTCCTAGGGCTTGGGAGGGGCGATGCCATGGTGGTCGACGTGAGAGGGAGGGGGAGGAGATAGCGATGAACGTGAACGTGAGGGGGAGGAGATAGCGATTTCGTGGGATGCGCAGTATTTATAGCGAGCAATGGCACACCTACGTAAGATATGGACCGAGCTGCACTGACTTAACTGCGGGTCCAGTTGCGTCACTGACATGTGGGCCAGTACACTGCAGGGCCCGTATGTCAGTGGCCCAATGCAACTGAAGTTAAGTAAAAGCTACGTGGGCATATTTGTTGGAGTAAATTACGGGGGAGCGAAGGGGGGGAAATATTGCTGGTCACAACGGATTGGACGAGCGTGGGGGAGGAGGGTCATGCATGTAGATTTTTTCACACGGGGTGGAGTGGTGGGACCACCGGAGGGAGAAGGAGAGTTTGGCAGGCATATTGTTTCCACGCATGGAGAGGAAAAGATTTGGAGACGAACGGGCTTCCTGCAGGTATGGGGAACGGTGCATAATAAGTCATCTTGCATGCCGGGCTAGGTATACTCTCAAGTCATTAAAAACATACACGCCCCACGCATGTTCATATTTCAAGGTGCACTAAATTATTGCATGCGATGATTAAGGTTGGCCATAATGGTGGTATCTTAGCTGGTATCATGCACACGGGAATAACAAACATGCTGATGTGGCAAAGAATTAAAGAAGAGAGGGGGGTTAGAGTAACTAGTGTTCATGCATGCATTGGTAAACACATTTTTTGTGAAGAACGACATCATTAGTTGAGTACTTTTGCAGACTTCAAAAACTATTCCACCGCCTCTACTATCTTGCTAAGAGTAGGTGAAATTTTTGAGTCGAGCCCTTTAAACTAGAAGGGAGGTAGTGGTACTCTAATAGCTAGGTGTGTAAGTCATCTTACGAAAACCAAATAATCCCAAAACACGAGGTAGCGGTGCATTAACTTCTACCTCGTTTCTTGTTTCTTGACATATCAACCAATAAGAGATGAGGGTGTGCATGCTTTTAATGACCTGAGACTATCAAACATGATATGAAGTGGTTAGTTCATTGCATGCAATACTATTTAATTAGCAAATAAACATTAATGTCTCTCGTTTTCCCCTCCTCCTTGGTCATGGTGCACAGCCTAAGATGACTTACTCACCTAGACGGAGGGAGTATCAACATTCACAATGTCAAATCAATATTTTTACACTCATTATAAAACGTAGTTCTTATACTCATTATAATCAGTATTGTAGATATTGATATTTTTAGTATAAATTTGGTCGTGGGATTTCATTGATGCCTATCAAAGCGTGGAGGAACCGGAGCTTAGGGCTTGCATTGCCGGTCTCTACATAGGTATTTCTCTTCATAATCCTGTAATTTTAGAGACTGATTGCGCTTTTGTGGTAGCGTCTCTTGCATCGGGGGACTATGACAGGTCTGCTATGCGTGACCTGGAGATGAAAGCGTTGAGCATCTCAAAGTTGATCAGCAATCTTCAATTGTCAAAGATTAGTCGTTCGGCCAATAAGGTGGCACACTTAATCGCTAAGTATAGCTTTGACAATAGATTAGTTGGTATTCTTGTAAATAACGTACCGCCCTGTGTGGTGAATATTGTATCGAAAGAGTGTAATGGTGTGGCTGGTTAATTAATATAAGGTGGTGTTTAAAAAAAGTATATATTTGGTCAGACACTTTGCAAACGGTTGACGGGAGTAAAAAGGACCAGAGGGAGTATCATGCATGCGGAGTAGGCAAAAAAATTGCTCATTTATAGCGGTCGAAGTCTCAAAGGCGCGACCACGCGAGGGAGGCGAAGGTCGGGAGGCGCGACGGTTGACGGAATTAAGTGAAGTTACATCCACGCGCCGGCATGGCGTCATGAACAGGCGAAGCTATACCGGGCCTACGATATGGGTCTAGTAGACATGACATCTAGTGGGTCCCGCATAGTTCTCGAGAACTCTTTGGGGGCTTGCAGCCGTTTATCCATCGGGCAAGCCAGCAACCCCACGTTCGACACCCTACTCGTCCCGTCTTCTACCTCACAACAGTTCGCTCACGGTCGTCCGTCCTTTCACATTAGTTCGCTCCCGTTTTTATGGGTACAACAGTTCAACTTCTCCTAACCCTCCTCCAAAATCCATGGCCTCCCAAATCTCCATGGTCGCCGCTGAGTACCAGGTTAGAGCCATCACCGCGATCAGTTCATCATCATCTACACACGTGGATCCGCGACGGTGAAAGCATGGCTTGCTCGCTTCCTACGCATGTTCAACACTTCAACGGATGAGTGGGTCGCTGGGCTAGATGTTGAGTACACCACAGTCCTGGGATGAGAGAAGGATCTAAAGGACGAAAAGAGGAAGAAGCCCACCGTGATCCAAGTTTGCGTACATAATGTTTGCTTGGTCTACCACATATGCCATGCCGACGTTGAGTGCCAGGATTTTAAGAACTTCCTCAAGGACAAAAGAGTGAAATTCGTTACTGTAGGCTTTAAGAACGACAAAGATGTCCTGCGTCGGATAGGTCTCGTTGTAGGCCAGCCCTTCGATCTCCAGAAGGCAAGCCTGGTGTCCTCCTCTCAACCTTCAATGATGACCCTGGCAGCAGCCATGATTGATCCTTCGTACACTAAACTGAAGAAACCTCATCACGAGTTTCATCATGCATGTGAGTCGAAGACATTAGATGAAGATCACATCCTGTACGCAGCAATGGATTCCTACCTTTGTTTAAATATCTACATGGGTTGGATGAAGAAGCAGAGCCCAGTGTCCGGTTCAAGCAAAGAAGCGTCGGCGAAGAGGAAGAGGAAGAGGGACGAGGACGAAGTCGAGGACGTGGACTCGGACTCCGAGTAGGTGGCAGTGCCATCGCTCATGCTGGTTCTACTGCAGTGTCAAGTGGACTAGTTGCTTAGTTTATTTTCAAGGGTGTGTTGTGCTGAGGCCCCAGCAGAACTATGTTTATGTTCTTTCTCGTTATTTGAACTCTTTAGTACCTAGAGTAGTACTAGTACTATGTCTTACTACTGTTCTTCTTGCAGTTGGTACTACTACTCGTATCTTCGTGTTCCTACTGTACTTAATACGTTCGTACTAATAGTATAATTTTGGTCAGTCGATTTGTAAAAGAAGTTCGACGAAGCGAAGGAAGAAGACGGCAGAAGAGGTGGAAGAAGCCCTTCTATCCATCCATGTTGCATCAAACGGCTCACATGATTCGACTGACCCAAATTGCTCCTTCAGATTGCAGGATCCACGTGGCATTCAAGGTCTCGAAGGTAGATTCCACGTCCGCACCTGGTTTGCGGGCTTGGCGCGCGCGCGACCGGCTTCCATCGCGACAGCCACCATGCGCGCCTCCTCCGCGTGGGCGGAGACGACAATGACACGCTAGTTCCTCCTCGCTGGCGTGCTGGAGCACGCGCTCGTCCTCCTCTTCATACGCTGCATGCATAGACGCGGCTCCACCAGCTGCTCGCGTGCTTGGCAGCACGGTGGCATGGCGAGGAGGGACTGCAGACGACGTGAGCGGGGAGCCTTCGGCTTCATGGCACAGGGATGGCGGCAACACGGCGGTGATGGGCGAGAAATTGTTGGCCGGAGCAGGCGGGCGCCGGCATGCGCAACGGCGGCAGCGGCATATTGATGATTGCACGTATGGGAGCTTACTTTAGTTTTATATAAGGTTGGTCAAACTTAAAATAAAACCGTACTAGTACACGTAAACATTAGACTTAGGCAACGCTCTTATTAAAAAAAATTAAGTTAGTACCACAACCACGATAAGGAATCATGTGCAAGCGTGTGAACCGCGGCGGTGCGGTCGATCGAACGGTGCGTCACCGTGTCGCGCTCGAAGGACATCCACCGAACCTTTTTGTGTGTGTGAAAACAATCCTCGAATATTACTCAAGTTTTCTTTAGGAAAGTTCTTGACGCTGCAATATTTCCATATATTTGAATTTAGCTCCAGTTTGTATTTATTTGGATTTGGACGTTTTAGGTGCGCCCTAGTTTTTTAATACTTTTTTTGTGTGTGTGACTGAGAGAGAACGTGTGTATGTGTCCATATTTGTGTTGTGGCGGAAGGGCAATGTGGAGATGGTGTGCGTGTGATACAGACATAGAGAGGTGTGAATGTGCAAATGATCATGCATGAGTGAGACATAGACAGATGCCAATACGTTGTGTATACATGGAGAACAGTCTTCTAGTTTACTTGTGTGTGTGTGTGAGAGAGAGAGAGAGAGGGGAGCATCCGTAATACAACAACCATCTCTCTCGATTCGTCCGTCCCTCGCACGATCGCATGCAACACATGCATCAACGCGCACATTTTGACACCCTCACTCGGCCCCTGCCCACCTCAAGGCCCGCACAATCTCTTCGTGAATACCCATTTCTCTCCTTAGGTTTGTTTTCGCTCAATATCTAACATGCACACACACACACACACACACACACACACACACACACACACACACACACACACACGCAACACAACACACACGCACACTCCCCCGAGCACACAATTCATCCCCATCCAAGGTTATACGGCGACCACTCTCGCTTGTGCTTCTTTGCTCCCCAACATGCACAACACCTCAATCTTCAAAGAGGGCATCGAGAAGATCGAAGACGGCGACCACACCGCGCTAGAGAATACGGGGTCATTTGGAAGCAGGGTGATGTGACGACGGCTGACTGACTCCTCCCCCCATCCTCTCTCTCTCTCTCTCTCTCTCTCTTGCACAAAATTACCAATCCCTCTCTCCCCCGCACAAAATTGTCAATCCCTCAACCCATGAGATCCTTCCCCTCTCGTCCATGTTTTTCCAGCTCTCTCATCAAACATGTTGTCTCTTCTCCTTCCACGTATACAGAATCCGGATGCACACGCATCTCACGTATATTACATGTCTCCATATTTCTCACAGACCTAACTTCTTCCTCTCTCTCTCTCTCTCTCTCTCTCTCTCTCTGTGTGTGTGTGTGTGTGTGTCTCGTTAGGTTTGTCTCCTACTCTCTCGTCCACATACATACAATATTTCCCGCCCTATCTGCTCCATCTTCAAAAGCTCTCTCTGCACGTTTCATTCACACAATGGGATATGTCAAAATGTTGCTTCTATAATGGCTGATGTAGATTTTGGTTGTTTTTGTTGCATCCTACAAAGTAATAACTATGAAATGCATTTAGATTCTCATTTGACTGGGATTATGTGAGTTTGAGCATGTTGTGAAGTACTATAGACCTTGTATACATCTTGGGATTCGACAATGATTGTAACTATTGAATTGTATAGACCATTACATTCAAGTCAATAGCCTAATATATTTATTTCACAATTTCAACAAATGATTAGTTCACTACAAACTAAGAAAACAAATGTGTACTCCTCCGCTTTTATTTAAGTCCGCGTATTAGCATTGGTCAAAGTCAAGTTTTGTAAACTCTCGAAAGCTTATAACAAAAATATTAACATATACAATAACAAATAAATACCATTAGATTCATTATTGAATGTACTTCCACATCATACATATTTGTTATGGTAAATGTTTATATTTTATATAAACTTGGTCAAACTTTAGGAAGTTTGACTTCGGTCAAACCTAATATGCAGAGTTTACTACTACTACTCGCTAGTTGCTTAGCCGAATCACTCAACACGCCACACGGGGAGTCCAGTGTCACAAAATTTTGAGGTCGGCGGGAAAATCTCCCGCGACCCTGATTCGAGCAGTGGGAAGTTACCATCATAGCCTTCGGAACAGGCCTACGGACGACGCTTGGTAGGGGGCTGTTTCGTAACTTCAGGTTCACCCTACCCAGCCAACCCCACCCCGGCACCCAGAGTAGTACACCTGAATACTCCCCATTTTCTATCCCCACCGCAAAATAGACTTCTCCACGGCACCACAGCCTTCGTGCTCCTCCCCTTTACATCAGCGCTTTTCGTCCACCGCATGGCGATCTGCCTCATCGACGACCTCGACGCCAGACTGGAGCAGTCCACCGTCGTTGTCGTGACGGAGCCTCTTCCCGCATCGTCTTCCACGGTCTCGGATCTGCTTCCCGGAAGCCGACGCCAAGCGCAGAAGTACCACCGTCGTGGAGAATGAACTGACTCCCGTTGCCGACCATGACTCACAGAAGCCGCGGCGACCATTGTTCTCCTCCTCGATTGGTAATGTGTGTATTGAATCACTTAGCAGTACATGTGCAGTTCCAATTTTGTTCATACCTACCCTTCAATTTTCCTGGGTGCTATTGTTCTCGTAAAAGTAATTGGTTATAGCCTCCATTGTCCAATAGAATATCAGCTGGTAATTGTGCGTCGCTCCTGTATCGCGTTGTGCTTGGGTAGGTTTTTCATCTGCAACCTGTAGTGTGGCAAATGATGGAAAGGTTTTTAGAAGTAGCAAGATGTCCATGCGTTGCACGCATCAAGATGCATTTGTATGAGTAGTTTTTCTTGTGGGAGAAAAGGATGAACGAGGGAAGGCCTTATTTGCAAATCTGGAGAGGGGTATGGGTATCTTTCTACAAAATTCCCATTTGTTTCCTTCCTATCTGTCAGATATAAACCGGACGGCCTATATTGCAAGAAAAAAAGTATAGAGAAAAAGAAGTAGACAGTAAAGGAAGTAGAGATAAATATTAAATATTAAATATTAAATAAATATAACTATAGAGAAGAGAGTAGAGATAGCAGAGACGTCGGGAATGGATCGCGCAAACGCGGGATAAAGCGGCCGGGCGTGCGCTAGTTTTGGCGCACGGCGTCCGGCGCGCTTTATAAAATCCAACGCCCCCACCACTCTGGCCTTGCCCCGCTCGTGCCTCGCCACCGCTCTCTCCCGCTCTTTTCGCCTCGCCGCAAGGCCACCATGCCGCGCGTCACCGAAACTTGGGGATACCGCGGCATCCGTGCGCGCCCCTTCGGCGGCTTCTCCGCCAAGATCCGGTTCCACGGATGCGCCTCGGCCTCGGCAATTTTGACATCGTTAACGAGGCCGCCCATCGCAGTCTGACGCGGGCGGCGTGGCGCCCCGGTGGCCTCATAGAACATTGAACTTCCCCAACGTGCCGACGGGAGCGAGCGCAGAGCTCGCGCCCGCCGCGGCTTAGCACCGACGAGGATCGTCGCGACAACCGGAGGCGGGAGCACCGTCTCGGCATCGCCGAGATGGACGAGGAAGCCATGGCGCTGTGGCACCAACACTTCCCGCAGGACATCGTCAACGAGCGCGAGTTCTACGCGCAAAGGAGGGCGGAGAGGGATAAGAGGAGGCGGAGTGAGCCGCCTATCGCAAGGACAAGCGTGGCGGCGGCGCTCAATTCAACATGAGGCTAGGAGGCGTCACAGGAATCCAACGATGATCGGTATCTTCACGCCTACTGATCGGGCGTCGGAGGAGGACATCACCGAGGAGGAGTCGGACGACGAGGAGTAGTTGAATTATCTTTTTATCTATCTATGCTAAGAACTATCCTCTACTCTCTAGTATCTACTTCTCGATCTCAGCACTATAAATGCTTTTTAAAGCGCGCCAGCGCTATGATTCTGTTGGAGATGCTCTAACATGGCGTATTTAGTGCTTTAATGTTGCCCACAAGATGCGTGAGTATTACTAGTAGTATTTTTCTTGCCATGTTGATATTTTAAAACCACGAGTGTGAACATGCGGAGGAGCAATGAAGACCAAACACGGGATATTCGGGACATCTTCAAGTAGGGTGGCAAGTTAAAGAGGAGCTGCACCGAACACTGTAAAAGCGAGCTTTGGTAAGTAACACCCTTTCAATTACTTTCGTTTAGCCTCGTGTTCTTGATGTGTATATGTTGTAGTTTATGTTTCCCTTAAGCGTGGTGTTCTTGATGTGTAATAAGAAGAGTCTTAATCGTCCTAATGCTTTCGCTTTTAACTTGATGTAGGAAGTGGGTGTTCTCACCTTGTAGTCTGTTTTATATTTCTTTTCCTTTTGAATTCACTTTTCCGAGTTACATTTATCCGGCTTCTACTAAATGGATCTAGGTTTTCTCGAGTATTGATCTAAAAAGAAGTAACTTCATGTCGGGATGCAGTTCCTGCAAGGAGGGAAGTATGGTCAACCTCGAGATCATGTTCCCAAAATGAGGCTGGATTACACACAAGGTGCCAGTTCCCTAAAGATGTTGGATTAGACACAAGGTGCAAATTCCCAGATGATGCTGGATTACACATAAGCCAGGTGGAGTCGTCAGCTGTTCGTGTCCTCGTGGCATTAGTAAAGGCTGAAAGAAAGCGTGCAGCAGCCCTTGAGAATGTAGCTGAGTTCCTGAAGAAGCAAAAAGAGCAATCAGATGCTCTCTTCACCCAAGCCAAAGAAGAGATGGAAGAAGCCAGAAATAAGCTAGCAGAGGCAAAGCAGGCTAGGCGTCTCCTTCTATCTAAAACTATTGTCAATACAAAATTTCCTTCATAATAGCTAGGTTCAAATGTTTATCCAGTCAGCATGCCTGTTGTGATGTATGTGCATCTACTGATGTGGCACAAAATGTTTTTTTGGGTCATGTAATAACAACAATTACTTTCCAAACAATAACAGACGAAGCATTGGACATGGTATAGTTCACGCGCAAGCCCGACATTCCAAGTTCAACTTCCACATCAAACTCATGTTCACAGATATATCGCACATTCATACATAATGCCCACAACCATGATTCACTTCAAAGCCAAAAAATGTGAGGAGAGTTATAAATAAAGAAAAACCTCTACTAGTTCCTGCTACGGTCTGAGCATAACAAGTCAAGACCATGCGTAAATTAATTACTCCTCCATCCCATAATATAAGACACTTTTTGACACTAGTATAGTGTCAAAAACGTCTTACATTATGAGATGGAGGAGTATATTTTAGTCATGTTTTCTGTTCTAAAATGCATGCCGGCTCGTGAGAAGGACATGTTGCTTGACACGCTGGATTCAATGAAGGCGGCGGGCAGTCTTAAGCTGGTTGCACACGGCGAGCGAGGCGTGCTCAGCCGGCCTGCAGCGAAAAGCGCCCTCTTGGCGGGCGCGCGGTTCAATGCTGCGCTATGAGAGGTCGCGTCCGTGTCAGAGCAATCACTCCCTCCAGTCCTTTTTTGTATGGGTATAACAAAATCTCGTTTTCCATTCACATTTTACAAGTAAAATTCATGGACAAATTTCGACCCAAAGTACGATGGGGACTAGTAAACCAGAATTGAGGTAGTAGTTTTTTTTAATCAAAGAAGGGTTTCCCCTTCCGATTACTGAAAACTAGCATCTACATTTAAACCGTAGTATTTGCCCTAGAACTACCAGGTTCAACATCTCGCAACATAAACCCATAAAACCATACGCCAAGGAGGTACGTAGTACTATGAATTCCATTTTTGCTCCATACCAATCGGTCTAAAAACTACTTGCTACTTATAACGTGCCATTGAAAATCAGAACTCTTAACCCCGCTAAAAAATGATATTTTAAATGTGGCTACTCGATCTGTGGCAATTGGCGAGCCACCGCGCTCCAAGTCGTTCACTGTGGTCCCGACCATCAACTCCTACAAAGGTGCTCCACCACGTGCCGGTACACCTTGAATGCAGCAATCGATGCGCCTAGGGTTTTAGGGTTTATTTGTTAACATCGCCTTTACGTAACACTCATGTGTGCAAGACAGCGTGCGTGCGCCTCTTCTCTTCGTATATGTACTACACCGTTTGTCTGGTGTCCAAAAAATTATAATAACTACTAGCAATGTGCCAATGCATTGCCACACGATCAAAGTAGATTAATACATATTCACCGATTTGATAGAAAAAAAGTCTAGTTTTGAAATACGTATATCACTAAAAATATGTTATGTTTCACTCAAAATATAATCCTTTGGCGGTTTTGATGAGATAAGGGAGGAATATTGTTGGTTTCAAGATTCGAGAAGTCGTATATGTCAAATTTCTACTCTTACTAGCAAGATGCCCGTGCGTTGCACGGAACATCAAGATCTTACGGGAGAAAAGGATGAGCGAGGAAGGCCTTATCTCGCAAATGTGGTGAAGAGTGCGGGTAAATTGCCATATTTTCCTTCCTATCCGTCAGATATAAATCGGACGACCTACATTGCAGGATGGCAGGCCCACCATCATCACCAACTCTATTTTTTATCCCTTTATAAAAAGCATTGTCGGTGATGATCGTGTGCCTGCCATCCTGCAATATAGGCCGTCCAATCTATATCTGACGGATAGGAAGGAAACTATGGCAATTTTGCAAAAATATACCCACACCCCTCTCCACATTTGCAAATAAGGCCTGCCCTCATTCATCCTTTTCCCCCACAAGATAAACTACTCATAGAAATGCATCTTGATGTTCTGTGCAACGCATGGGCATCTTGCTAGTTGTTGCAAAAGGCCATGTGTGTGTGAGAGAGAGGGAGAGTGGAGGAGGGCGGAGTGCATGTGTGACAAAGACACAAGTAGTGTGTGTGCGATAGGTATCAGCTTAAAATGAGGCGATAGTGTGTGTGTGCACGATCGAGAGGGCATGTCTCAAGAAGGGAAGAAAAAGCTACATAGATACAAGGGGCGGAGAGAGACATGTATGCGATGGTGGAAGCACGAGTGTGCGGGTGTATAAACCTATCTAGAGGCTAGCTAGTCGATAAATGTTTGTGAGAGAAATACGAGTCGAGTGCAAAGCGAGAGTTTTGTGTTTGTGAGAGAGGCGGTGAGTCGGGAAGGGAGTGGAAGCAGGAGTTGTGTGTGTGTGTGTGTGAGAGAGAGAGGAGACGGTAGTCGGGGTTGTCGATCGGTAAACAAATGAATAATGTCGATCTGGGATGGAGGCGAAAGGAGACCGCAACAAATGTTGTGTCTACAGAGAGAGAGAGAGAGAGTAATTTTAGTGGTATGAGTCATATGTAGAGACATATAGGGTGTGTGAGAGAATCCCATAGAGAGAAAGACAAAGTGAAAGGCAGTGGAGACTGTGTGTGGCGGTGAAAAGAAAGCTTAGGTACCGAGTGATACCAGAGAACAGTAGAGGCGTGAGAGATAATGAAAACCGTGTAATGTATAATGATAGTGAGAGTGTGACACTTCTCAAGGGAGGCGTCGAGAGACCATGTTTGCAAGGATAGGAGAAACATGAAGTGAGCGTATGGGTGAGCTGAGAAAAGAGAGTGATAGCTACGAAGGAGCATGCATGCGAGAGAGATGGGTGTGAAAGGAGTGAACAAAAAGGATTCAAATATTTGAATTGAGATGATGATACATGTAATCCATACTCGAACCAAAATTGATCTATCAAACATGCATACTCATATGAATTCACGCACATCTATGTTATTTAATATGTAGATATTACTGATCCATACATTTTAGTAGAACATAATTTGGTTAAATTTTTGAATTCAACCTTAAGATTTCGAGATCGTTGTATTTGTAAATCATATTATACATATAAAGGAGCAGAATTCTTTGTTGTGCTTTTGAAAGTATATATAAAAATGATGTATATAGAATGTAATTCCAATTGAAAATGGATCCCCTTGAAAAAACTAGTAGAATACAAGCGGGATTGAATTGAGTTGGCACGGTAAACATGCCTTGTGCAAAATTTGAGCGAAGCGGGGAAAGTCGCAGATATCCCCTTGAAACCAAAATCTGCGAGATGGAAATCACTATTGCCTATCCTCGCCATAAAGCCTATCTGCTGGATTTCTATAGGTTTTGATAGGGGTAGGTTTGTAATTTCACCCAAGCGTGGCGTAACCGCCTCTCTCCCGGATTCATACGGTGGGCGCCAAAACACAGTGTGCCCTCGGCGAAATCGATTCCTCCCGATTCATATTCATACTGTGGGCGCCAAAAACAAACTCTCGTCGGCAAATATTGATTGTATCTGAGATTACCGTCCTATCCCCAACCGACTAATGTTGTTGTGATGTAGTAGAAATTTGAAACGGGGGCGAAGTTTGTAAATTTCCTCGCATTTGAGACAAGCGCGCCCTGAATACATGGTTCCCCCCTTCCTCTCTACCTCCCTTTTCCCCATTCGTACTCCGTGGGCACCAAAACACCCTCTCCACTCCACCGTCCTCCATCCACCGCCGTCCGCAACCCCATCCACCGTTGTCCTCCTCCACCATGCCGGAGCTGATACCCCAACGCCGCCGTCCATTACAAGAGATCGACCTCTCTCATCCACTCCTTCGGACCAGGATCCTTGCATCCCGTCATCTCGCTTCATCCCCGCCGTCGTCCACCTTGCCGGCGCTGCTCCTACGACCGTCTCGTCCACCGCGCCCCGCCGCCACTGTCTACCCTCCTAGATCTGCTTCCACGCCGCCGACAGCCATCGCTACCGCAGCACCGTCAAATTCTCACGAGATGCGTACACGGTGCCACACCAGAGGCGGTACTCTTTCGTATCTGCTCAACTTATTTATCGCAGCAAGAAAATAGATCGCCATTGCTTTACTCTGATTTCTTGCCTTGGTTGCGAAGTTGCCTTTGTCCGGTTTGCACCTTCAGATCCGCCATGGCACGCTCAACACTATACTCCCAATGCTTATGGTTTTCCCCTTTTATATTCCACACTAGTTAAATCACAGTAGACTAAATTTCAAAATTGGGTGGATCGATTTTCAGAGCTCACGGAGTTCGCGGTGCGATCCAAGGCTCGGGTGGTTGTGGGGCCTCGCCGAATGATGAAAACTTGACTTGGTGGGGGGTGGGGTGGCGGAGGAACACAAGCGGTGGGGGCGGTGGTCCAGGCCGTGCCCGTGGGTGTTCTGTATGGGAAGAATTAAGAGACGAGGAAGAAGGGTTAGGAGACGTAGGATCTTCATCCAACCGCCTAAAATGGTCGAGAGACAGCTGGGAGTTGCATTCTTAATGCGCTCTGGTTCATCTTGGGTGGGCACTGCGCAGCCAACATTTTACTATCCAAAATCTGATTGCTCTTCTTTACCATGTTCCTCTTCCGTTCTTCTTTAATATGTACTCTCTCCGTTCCTAAATACAAGTCTTTGTATAGATTCCACCATGGACTACATATGGAGCAAAATGAGTGAATCTACACTCTAAAATGTATCTGGATAATCTGTAACGCCCGGATGGTTATGCAACAGTGATCACCTCGGTTACTGTGCCAAACCTCTCTTTGATTCGAACCCGTTCTAAAACAAAATCAAAACAAAAGCAAACGATAAAGAGTTTCAAACCAAAAACTAAAATTGTTCGGGGTTTGTCTAAAATAGCAAACCTAATTATGGTGGGGTGCACGAAATTTTGTAAATTGTTTTGGCATTTAATTAAACTATAACAGAAAGCAGAAAAGGAAAAAGAAAAGAAAAGAAAAACAAGAAAAGAGAGGGAGGGAAAACCCCCTGGCCCATTCCCCCTGGCCCATTCCCCTCCCACTTGGCCCTCGCCTGCCCACCCACTGGCCCGGCCCAACAGCCGGCCGCTTAACCCCCACCCCCGCGGCCGAACCCTAGCCGCCCCACTCTCCCCCCCACGCGCCCCCACCCCGTTCCCCTCTCCCCCTGCCCTCGCCCGATCCAGATCGGGGCGAGGCCCCCGCCGCGTCCACCTTGTCTCCGGCAGCCCCCGCCGCCCCACCGTCGCCGGACCTCCTCCTCCTCCTCCTCTACACCGCGCCCGGGGCCCCTCCTCCCCTCCTCGCCCCGCAGTTGGGTTCGCCCATGGATCGGCCCCGCCCTCCCGTCGCCCAGCATGCTACCCCACCGCCTCCTCGCGGTCACCGCCGACCTCCACCGCCGCTTCCCTAGACCCCACGGGCGCTGTGAGCTCGCCTCCATCCCCCCCGGTTCCCCTCTCCCCTCCCGAATCCCTCGCCCGGCTCGGCCGTCCGAGGCCACGACCCTCCGGCCACGAAAACCCCGGGTCCTCTCCCTCTCGCGCCCGAGCAGGCGCCCTCGCCCCACGGCCACCAAAACCGCGGCCCGTCAAGCGACCTCCCGTCGCCGGCTCCATGCTGTCCGTCATGGCGCGCATGCCAAACCCCTCCTCCCTCGCGCCCGTCGCTCGGCCCCGGCCCAGAGCACGCTCTTCCCCCCCGGGGCCCGAACCCCACCACCTCCGTCGCCTCGGCGCCGCTCCGCCAGCCGGCCGGTCGGCAGCGTGGTTCTGCGACCCCTCCGCCACCGTCGTGGCTCGTCCGCCCGACCCCGTTGGCCTCGGTAGGCGCAAGCGCCGATCCTCTGAGGTGCGCCCGAGCAGGCATCAAGACGCCCGCCCGTTGCCGTTTGCCCCTCACGGGCCAATGACATGGGGCCCACCCCCCAAAGAACGGTTTTATTAAAGCAGGGCTAAAAATAAAATGAAAATGAATTAAAAACTAATTAACAATTAATTAATTAATTAATTAATTAATTAATTAATTAATTAATTAATTAATCTAATTAATTCTGATTAATTAACCTAATCACTAATTAACCTAATTAATCAATGTTAATTAACTCGATTAGGTTAATTAGATATTAGAGAATGACATGCGGGACCCACTGTCGGGGTTGACTCGATCAACCCTGTTGACGCTGATGTCGGCATGACATCATCTTGATGTCATAAATGCATTTTGAAATTAATTAAATAATTAATAAAATTCCGAAATTAATAAAATCTTTTAAAATCATATCTTTTAATCCGTAATCCGGATTAAAATATTTTCAACATGAAAGTTACTCGAGCGGCGAGGCGAATCCGGATCGCGATCCGTTCGTCCACCACACACCCCTAACCTATCGAACCTGCAAACTTTCCTCTCCGGTTCATCGTCGACAGACGTCCGGAGCAGGAAAACTTCCGGATGTTTCCCCCTAATCGGTACCCCTCATACCACGTTAGGGCACGCCTAGCCTCGCTTCTTGACATGTCATGCATCGATATGCATCTGTTTACCTTGTATTCATTGTTTCTTCCCTCTTCTCTCCGGTAGACTACGAGACCGACGCTGCGGTGGCGGTTCGACTACGGTGTTGTGACCCTCTCTCTTGCGAGCAACCAGGCAAGCCCCCCCCTTGATCACGATATCGCCTACTCTTATCTACTTTGCTTGCATTAGAGTAGTATAGCATATTCTTGTTTCGAGATACTCCTATCTTCGCTGCATAGCTTTGTCCTTGTAACCATTGTTACCTTACGCAATCCTATATGCTTAGTATAGGATGCTAGTACTTTCATCTGTGGCCCTACTTTCTTGTCCGTCTGCCGTGCTATACTATCGGGCGTGATCACTCGGGAGTTGATCACGGGTATATACTATATACTTATACATGATACATGTGAGACTAAAGTCGAATTCGGTGATGGAGCACCAGAGTGGATCTTTGTGGCGGAGCGGCAGGGGTAGGTTGAGACCGCCTAGGAGAGAGGAGGGCCTGGCCTGTTTCGCGCTCATGTTACTTAACACGCTTAACGAGGTCTTGGTATTTGATCGGGTTGGCTACGAGCTTATACGCACTAACCATCTACGCGGGAGTAGTTATGGGTATCCCGCGTCGTGGTATCGGCAAGCACTTCAGACGTCGGCGACGGAGCGGCGCGCCCGGATTGGACCTGAACGCTCATGGGCTAGGTCTGCTTCCGCACAGCAACAACTTGGTGTGCTCGAGGCGATGGGCCTGCACCCTGGCGCTTAGTTTTAGACCGGCGTGTTGGCCTCTCTGTTGTGCCTAGGTGGGGCTGCGACGTGTTGATCTTCCGCGGCGGGCATGACCCAGAAAGTGTGTCCGGCCAAATGGGATCAAGCGTCTTTGGGTAAGATGGTGCACCCTGCAGGAAGTTAATCTATTCGGATAGCCGTGATCTTGATAATGGGGCGACTTGGAGTTGTACCTTGAGCTTATGACAACTAGAACCGGATACTTGATAAAACACACCCTTCCAAGTGCGGATACAACCGTGGTCGCTCTCGCTCGAGGGATATGAGCAGGGATTGCGGGTAGGATTATTGCTATATGATGTTACTTGGAGGACTTCAGATCGTCCCCTCCTACTGTTGCAAGGCGGTGTCGAGCGTAGTCTTCGTTAAGACTAGCTATCCCCTCTTATTCGGCATTCTGCATTCGGTCCACCGATATGGCCTTTACATATATCCATGCATATGTAGTGTAGCTCCTTGCTTGCAGTACTTTGGATGAGTACTCACGGTTGCCTTGTTTCCCTTTCCCCCTACCTCTACTCGATTGCTGCAACAGACGATGGAGCCAGGAGGCGACGCCACCGCCTATGATGACTACTACTCGGAGGTGCCTACTACTACGTGCAGCCCGGCGACGACGACCGGGAGTGACCTAGGAGGATCGAGGCAGGAGGCATGCTCCTCTTCGATCTGATCCCGGTTTGTGCTAGCCATCTTATGGCACCTTGTTTAACTTATGTGCGTACTCAGATATTGTTGCTTCACTGACTTCGTCTATGATCGAGCACTTGTATTCGAGCCCTCGAGGCCCTGGCTTGTATTATGATGCTTGTATGACTTATTTTATTTGTAGAGTTGTGTTGTGATATCTTCCGTGAGTCCTTGATCTTGATCGTACACATTTGCGTGCATGATTAGTGTACGATTGAATCGAGCGTCTGAAGTTAGTATCGAGCCCATTGCTGTAGGAATCCCCTTCCAACTCCTTGGCGAAGTCGAGTCTAGACATTGCAAAAGCTTTTACTAACTTGGCTGTGTGCCTTACGGGCCCACGCCGCCATCGGGTGGTACTAGGATCTTTTACTCCTCGACCTTTACTCGGGACTCGAACTCTCTTCTACTCGGGTTAAACGATTTTACTAACTATCACTAGGATCCCGTGACCGCATTCACCCCAAAGTTGGATATAGCCCTAGTTGTTTTTGGAATTGTATTTGAGCAATTTCCACACCGTCATTTGACTCCTTTGAAGCGTCTTTGTTTTCAGATGGAACCCACGAGGCAGGTCGTGCGCCACACGACGGCCATTGGTGCCTCGGGATCACTGCGGTGCTAGCCGAGATGATGACCTATCCGGGTTATCGCTGGCACCCGAGTACACCGTCTATGAGGAGTACCGGGACTATAACCAGGAGCGATGCAGCGCCATCGTCCACCTCTACTCTCGGAGTCTGAGTCCACTCTTGGCTTTGCACACCGCACATGGTGTTGGAGTGACTATCGATATGGCAGTCCACGATGTCGCTTATGCTGCTCGACACGTCTTCGTGCGAGTATCGAGTTGGACACCTCCCCTTCGGGCACATTGCTATCGCGTCGATGTTGGTGAGGAGGGTTACTACACTGCTGCCTACACCATTGTCACCAGAGAGCCCTTCCACCATCGAACTTTGTTACGCATGCCGATGGGCTGGATCGAGCTAACCGAGCTCTTCGCCACGAGTTGTACATCACCCGTCGGCACCTCTACCGTGCTCGACGGCTGATGCACCCTTTGTCCGATCCGGAGAGCTGCGCGTTCTGCGATCTACCCAGCCAGACCGTGATGCCCCAGGTGTCGGTTGGCGGACGTGGGAGGCTACTCTCCGCACTTGGCCCTTTTCGCCACCGGGCCGGATTCAGCACCGAGTATCCGCGCCCCCCAGTCACCGGCGTGGAGGACTATCCTTTGCCGCACTATCAGCTTTCAGCTACAGCTACCTCCGCGAGATCGCGTGGGACTGATGTAGACTTGCTTGTTAGTGTTTGATGTATTCGCCATGAGCTGCGTGCCGCCTATGATGTAGTAGTCTATGTCTTTGGACTCTATGTATCGAACTCTATGCATGATTCCTTTTGTAAGATATGCCAACTACTATGTAGTTCCATCATCTTGCTTTCATTATGCATGTTTCATCATGAATGATTCTGTCTCTTGCTTAATTTCTCAAATCTGAACTACCTGTTATATAATAGCGGGATGGTTAGGCCAGCAGGTCGTGGTCGTGGTGCCAACTTCCCACCACCTTTGAGTACATGGCTGGTATGATCCAACAGCTCGAGATGAATCGCCAGTTCATGGAGAACATGATGGCTCGATTTCCTTGCCCCAATATGCACCGGCACCCAAGCGGAACAACTCTCAGGATTTCATCCGCTTTGAATCCCAGCGTGTACCGCAGCTCAACCCAGCCTTTGGATGCGATGGTCGCTCGTGACATCACCTATGAGATGGAGTCGATGATGTAGCCCCGCCAGCTATGTCACCTTTGCTTCCTTCTTCTGAAGGGACCCGCAGCTCAATGGTGGGACAGCCACGGCGTACTCTGCCGCTTGGAACACTCATCACTGGCCGGACTTCGAGCTGCCTTCCGTGCCGCTTCATCCCTCAAGGGGTCATGGACGGAAGAAGCGTGAGTTCATAACCTCACCCAAGGCAACAAGACTGTTGAAGCCTATCGGCGAGAGTTCTGGACTTGTCTCGCTATCTTTGAAGAGGATATTGCAAGCGATGCACTTGAGCGGGAGAAGTTCCGTGACGGTCTTCAAGGCGACATCAAGCTCGCACTTCTAGTGCACGACTTTGCTGATTTCGCCACCTTGGTGAACAAAGCTATCAATGTCGAAACTGGTCTGCAGGAATACGAGCTCTAACAGCGCATAGCCGTGACACGGGCTCATCTTCGGCCCGTCCTCGCGAAGCGCAAGATATGGATTCCCAACAGCATGTACCGGCCGAATGCACTGCTCCAAAGCGAACTATGCTACACCTCGTCTAACAATAACTAAGCAGGCGAAGCTTCCAGCTCCACCACCCCAAGCTCTGTCCCCTCCCAATAATGGCTTATGCTTGGTGCGGACAGCGGGGCACCGTGCTAGAGAATGCAACGAACGAGAATCAATGGCCCTTCCCATGAGCTGCCGTGGAAACACCGAACCGCAACAACACCGGCAAGTCTTATGGGCAAGCTCGGGCCAACCACGTTGATCCGAGCGAAGCTCAAGACCAGCACTGCTCATTGTGATGGGTACACTCCTCGTAAATTCAGTACTGCATCTGTTTTATTCGATTCAGAGCATCGCATTCATTCATGTCGAAGACTTTGCATACAAGCACGACGTTAAGTGTGAAGAGATGAACTCTTGGTAGTGGTAAAAACCCCATTGGGACAATGTCAAACCTCCATGGTTGGCGTCGGCGTCCCGTGGAAATCGAAGGGCTGGAATTCTATGCCTCCCCATTATCACGAAGGCGTCTAACATCGACCTCATTTTGGGGATGGATTGGTTGAAAGCGCATACGGCGTCAATCGTTTGCGCCACTAAGACCGTCCATCTGCTACACCCTTCTGATGAAATAGTAAGCTACAATGCTAAATGCGGTTCAAGATGCCGAGGCAAGGCTCTATGCATTGAATGCATTGAGCGCCGCACCCTCGAGGGAATTGAAAACATTCACTGTCGTTTGCGATTTCCAAGGCGTCTTTCTGAAGAACTTCGAGGATTCCCCGCTAGGGCTGTCGAATTCGTCATCGACTTGAAACCAGGCACCACTCCTATAGCCAAGCGACCCTACAAGATGCCGCCGCATGAACTCCTTGAGCTAAAGGAGGAAATCGACAAATCTCTTCAAAGCGGCTTCATTCGCCCAAGTTGCTCACCTTGGGGAGCACCTTCTCTCTTTGTCAAGAAGAAGGATGGGACAAACCGATTGGTCCAAGACTACCGCCCATAAATCAAGCTACCATTGAGAATAAGTATCCTCTTCCTCGGATCAATGATCTTTATGATCAAGCTGGCTGGTTCGTCGGTGTTCTCGAAACTTCGACTTGAGGTTGGGTTACCACCAGATCCGTGTTCGTGAGGAGGATATCCCCAAGACCGCATTTGTGACTCGTTATGGTTCATACGAGTACACCGTCATGTCTTCGGCTTAACCAATGCTCCAGCCACCTTCTCTCCTCGATGAACTATATATTCATGGATTACCTCGACAAGTTCGTAAGTGGTTTATCTGGATGATATCTGATCTATTCCAAGAATGAAGAAGAACATCTTGAACATCTTCGTCTTGTCTTTGGAAAAGCTACGAGAGCATCAACTCTATGCCAAGTTCTCCAAATGTGAATTCGGCTTCCGAAGTAACCTATCTTGGGCATGTCATTTCTAAGGATGGTATTGTCGTCAACCCTGAAAGAGTTCAGGCCATTCTCGATTGGACTCCTCCGAAGAGCGTTAAGCAAGTCGAAGTTTTCTCGGTCTCGCTTGACTATTGCCGTCGATTCGCCGAGAACTTCTCCAAGATTGCCGAGCCTCGACTAACTTTGTTGCATAAGGCGTCAAATTCCAATGGACGAGATAAGTGTCGGGAAAGTTTCCAGCACTCAAAGACAAGTTGACGTCGCCCGATGCTAGCTCCTCCCGATACTAAGAAGGACTTCGTCATTTCTGCGGCGCTTCTCGTCAAGGTTTAGGCGGTGTCCTAATGCAAGAGCGCAAAGTGGTTGC
This sequence comes from Aegilops longissima, assembly GCA_021605205.1. Lineage (NCBI taxonomy): Eukaryota > Viridiplantae > Streptophyta > Magnoliopsida > Poales > Poaceae > Aegilops > Aegilops longissima. The sequence continues at coordinate 223,284,790 of CM038680.1, forward strand.
TTATGCCTCTCGACATTGCGCCCTCACGAGGAGAACTACCCAGTTCATGACCTCGAACTTGCTGCCGTCATTCATGCACTAAAGCGATGGCGACATTACCTTCTCGTGTCGTTGCGAGATCTTCACCGACCACCAAAGTCTGAAGTATCTGTTTACTCAGCCAGACCTGAACCTCCGTCGGCAGAGATGGATGGAGACTGTTGCAGAACTTTGATTTGGGTATTTCCTATCGCCGAGCAAGGCTAATGTAATGGCTGATGCCTTGAGCCGCAAGTCTTCTGCAACCACCTTGAGTTCACAAAGTTCAGCCCCACTTGTTGAAGAATTGAAAGCTGAACCTCCATATTGTTCCTCCGTGCACTCGCTCCCCTCCTCCGGAGTTCCGCAAGATGAATCTCCGTGTTGTTCCCTGTGGTTCCCTCTATACCTGGCTGTTGAACCCGATCTCGTGGGCACCATAAAGACAATGCAGGATTTGACTCAAGTCTACAAGATTAAACAAGACATCAAGAAAGGAAATCCTCATCCTTCACTATTGCCGATGATGGCGCCTTGTACTTCAAAGGCCGCCTAGTGGTGCGATGTAAGAAGGAAAACCTGAATATTATCCATCCTGGTAGTACAAAGATGTATCAAGACATTCGCCGAGATTCGGTGGTCTAATATGAAGCGGGACATTGCTCGCTATGTTTACGAGTGTGGCGTTTGCCGTCGTATCAAAGCAGAACATCAAAGGCCTGCTTGGAACTCGCAACCTATCTCTATTCTGAATGGAAATGGGACCATGTTGAAATGGACTTAAATCCTTTGGATTTCCCAAATCGCGAAAGGTAATGATGCTATTCTTGTCGTCATTGACCGGCTTTCTAAAGTTGCACATTTACGGCGGTCAAAGAAAGCGATCTTCGCTAGCCAGCTTGCAACGCTCTATATGTCCGAATTGTTTCACTTCATGGTATTCCACTTTGGTTATCGATTCGGACCGTGGCAGCTTATTCACTTCAAGATTACGGGCAAGTTTTCAAGAAGCTATGGGGACTCATTTATCTTTCGATCTGCGTTTCATCCATGATCCCAAGGGCAAGTTGAGCGTGTCAACCAAATTCTCGAAGACATGCTTGAGCTTGTGTCGTTTCCTTCGCAAGAAATGGGAGGAATCTCTCCCGTATGCTGAGTTCTCTTATAATAATAGCTATCAAGCTAGTGCGAAGATGGCCCCCTTGAAGTGTTATATGGACGAAAGTGCGAACCCCTCGAACTGGTCGAAAGCGGGAGCGTCCACTCTTGGTCCGGATATTATCCAACATGCGAAGAACAAGTCCGCATTATTCGCGAGAATCTCAAGACCGCTCGGTCGCGTCTAAAAAGTAATTATGACCGTCATCACAAAGACATGGTCTATCAACTGGCGAAAAGGCCTATCTTCGCGTTACACCAATGAAGGGTGCTCACCGCCGGGATCAAGGGCAAGTTAGCACCTCGCTATATTGGCCCTTTCACTATTCGGAAAGGCGTGGAAAAGTGGCTTATCAAGCTGGAGCTTCCGTCGAACCTTTCTCGGGTTCACGATGTGTTCCACGTGTCACAACTCCGGCGCTGCTTCAAGGACCCAATCCGGCGGTGGACCATGAAGTGCTCGAATTGCAACAAGACCTCTCCTATAAAGAGCATCCGGTCCGCATTCTCGACCAAGCTGAGCGCCGCGCACGTCGGAAGGCGATCAAGTTTCTCAAAGTCCGATGGTGAATCACTCGAAGATGAAGCCACACAGGACGCGAGGATCGTCTTGAGATGAATACCCGCACTCTTTCCTTCTACCTCCTAAATCTGGGACGAGATTTCTTGTAATGGAGGAGATTTGTAACGCCCGGATGGTTATGCAACAGTGATCACCTCGGTTACTGTGCCAAACCTCTCTTTGATTCGAACCCGTTCTAAAACAAAATCAAAACAAAAGCAAACGATAAAGAGTTTCAAACCAAAAACTAAAATTGTTCGGGGTTTGTCTAAAATAGCAAACCTAATTATGGTGGGGTGCGAAATTTTGTAAATTGTTTTGGCATTTAATTAAACTAAAATGTAAAAAGAAAAAGAAAAGAAAAGAAAAACAAGAAAAGAGAGGGAGGAAAACCCCTGGCCCATTCCCCCTGGCCCATTCCCCCTCCCCACTTGGCCCCTCGCCTGGCCCACCCCCTGCCCGCCCAACAATGGGCAACCCCCCCCCCCGTGGCGAACCCTAGCCGCCCCACTCTCCCCCCCACGCGCCCCCACCCCGTTTCCCTCTCCCCCTGACCTCGCCCAATCCAGATCGGGGCGAGGCCCCCGCCGCGCCCACCTCGTCTCCGGCGGCCCCCGCCGCCCCACCGTCGCCGGACCTCCTCCTCCTCCTCTACACCGTGCCCGGGGCCCCTCCTCCCCTCCTCGCCCCACGCGCGGGGTTCGCCGCCGCAGATCGGCCCCCGCCCTCCCCGTCGCCGGCGCACGCTACCCCACCCGCCTCCTCGCCGGTCACCGTCGACCTCCACCGCGCCGCTTTCCTAGACCCCACGGGCGCTGTGAGCTCGCCTCCATCCCCCCCGGTTCCCCTCTCTCCCCCTCCCGAATCCCTCGCCGGCTCCGGTCGTCCGAGGCCACGACCCTCCCGGCCACCGAAAACCCCCCGGGTCCCTCTCCTCTCCCGCGCCCCTAACCTATCGAACCTGCAAACTTTCCTCTCCGGTTCATCTGTCTGACAGACGTCCGGAACCGGGAAAACTTCCCGGATGTTTCCCCCCCTAATCAGTACCCCCTCATACCACGTTAGGGCACGCCTAGCCTCGCTTCTTGACATGTCATGCATCGATATGCATCTGTTTACCTTGTATTCATTGTTTCTTTCCCCTCTTCTCTCCGGTAGACTCTGAGACCGGACGCTGCGGTGGCAGTTCGACTACGGTGTTGGCGACCCTCTCTCTTGCGAGCAACCAGGCAAGTCCCCCCCTTGATCACGGATATCGCCTACTCTTATCTACTTTGCTTGCATTAGAGTAGTATAGCATATTCTTTTTTGAGATACTCCTATCTTGCTGCATAGCTTTGTCCTTGTAACTTCACATTGTTACCTTACGCAATCCTATATGCTTAGTATAGGATGCTAGTACTTTCATCTGTGGCCCTACTTTCTTGTCCGTCTGCCGTGCTATACTATCGGGCCGTGATCACTCGGGAGTTGATCACGGTATATACTATATACTTATACATGATACATGCGAGACTAAAGTCGGTCGGTGATGGAGCACCCGCGAGTGGATCTTTGTATGGCGGCAGGGCAGAGTTGAGACCGCCTAGGAGAGAGGTGGGCTGGCCTGTTCGGCGTTAGCGGTTACTTAACACGCTTAACGAGGTCTTGGTATTTGATCTGGGTTGGCTCTGAGCTTATCGCACTAACCATCTACGGGAGTAGTTATGGGTATCCGGCGTCGTGGTATCACCAAGCACTTCAGACGTCGTGACGGGCGGCGTAGCGCCGGATTGGACTGGAACGCTTGGCTTGGGCTAGAGTGCGCTTCGCCGCGTCATAGCGTGCGTGTGTGCTTTCGAGGCGATGGGCCTGCCCTGCTGGCGGCAGGTTTAGACCGGCGTGTTGGCCTCTCTGTTGTGCCTAGGTGGGGCTGCGGCGTATTGATCTTCAGCGGCGGGCATGACCGGAAAGTGTGTCCGGCCAAATGGGATCAAGCGTCTTTGGGTAAGATGGTGCACCCTGCAGGAAGATTAATCTATTCGGATAGCCGTGATCTTGATAACAGGGCGACTTGGAGTTGTACCTTGAGCTTATGACAACTAGAACCGGATACTTGATAAAACACACCCTTCCAAGTGCGGATACAACCGTGGTCGCTCTCGCTCGGGGATATGAGCGGGGATTGCGGGTAGGATTATGCTATATGATGTTACTTGGAGGACTTGGATCGTCCCCTCCTACTGTTGCAAGACAGGTGTCGAAGCGTAGTCTTCGTTAAGACTAACTATCCCCTCTTATTACGGTATTCTGCGATTCAGTCCATCGATATGGCCTTTACACATATATCCATGCATATGTAGTGTAGCTCCTTGCTTGTAGTACTTTGGATGAGTACTCACGGTTGCATTGTTTTCCCCTTTCCCCCTACCTATACTCGATTGCTGCAACCACACGATGGGGCCGGGGCGACGCCACCGCCTATGATGACTACTACTCGGAGGTGCCTACTACTACGTGCAGCCCGGCGGCGGCGACGGGGAGTGACCTAGGAGGATCGAGGCGGGAGGCCTGCTCCTCTTCGTCAGTATCCCGGTTTGTGCTAGCCATCTTATGGCACCTTGTTTAACTTATGTCTGTACTCAGATATTGTTGCTTCCGCTGACTCGTCTATGATCGAGCACTTGTATTTGAGCCCTCGAGGCCCCTGGCTTGTAATATGATGCTTGTATGACTTATTTTATTTGTAGAGTTGTGTTGTGATATCTTCCCGTGAGTCCTTGATCTTGATCGTACACATTTGCGTGCATGATTAGTGTACGATTGAATCGAGGGCGTCACAACATCTGTATGTGATCCATAGTGGAAATCTCTACCAAGACTTATATTTTGGAATGGAGGGAGTATGCTGGTAGTACATTATGTTCCTTGTCTTTGAAGGTGGCGAGGACATTTGCGAGTGTAGAGGTCTATACGATTCGGTTGTGATGGACACTTTGAGCCTCTTTGATTCAGTAGGATCTTGTAAACGTAGGAATAGGATTTGTAGTGGCCTGCCCACTTGAATCCTATAAGAATAGCAAGGAAATGCGCGGAGCTGTGTCGCCTTTGAGAGTTACACTGATATTAATAGTACCGCACCTTCACTTGAAGAGAGATGGTATCCGAAGCATTTCTAGCCGTACCGGCAATACTAGCACATATATTCCAGCAAGTTCCACTTTGCTGATTTTACTCGATGCTTAAGGTTTTCCGTGATATCTACACTATGATCGTGTAGCTGCTTTGTGTCGCACTAGCAGCAGTCCACTCTTGAAGCTAAACACTGCAATGACTTACAAAATTGGCACCAAGGCATTGAGTGCCATTCTGGATGCAATGAAACTCATACGCTCCCAACCTGTTGACTCTTGTTCAGAATATGATCCTAATGACTATTCTAACCTCGAGGAGTCAAAGGCAGATGGCCTGTCCTGTTCACCCATCAAGGTGCCTGTTCTAATTTGGCAATGTTTTATTGATTGCATGTATCTTGCATATGTTGTCTTGCATTTCTTCTACTTTGTTGCACCGCCATCTGCTTAGTTTACTCATCATATATGTCGAGATGCCATGCCCATCCATTATCAATACATATTCCATCTGTCATCATACCAGGTTTTTTCACTCAAATGTTGTTCGTGTGCATCGGACATCAAAAGGAAGAGGGTGATTGCGAACACGAAGGAGCACCAAGAGAGTCCTTGAAAAACATGGTGGTGCGGAGAAATCAGACTGACACCCCACTTATATTGGTTGCACAACCAAAGTGACACAAAACGTAGGACCGACTCCAGCAGACTATACCCATACTTCACTGGCCACACCACTAGCCCCACCACACAGGACCTGCACTCCAGCAAAAGGTATACCGATTTCATTTGCCGTAGCACTAGCTGTACCACAGAAAAATCCCACTCTAGCAAAAAGTACAGCAAGTCCACCGGCCGAAGACCTATCCCAACTACAGAGACGACCAATTCCTGCAGATTGGAACCCCATTCCATTTATTCCCAGTTTAAAAGACAATGCTTTCAATGTTGTTTGGGACTACGTGCATATATTCCCATCATGGGAAGATTATTGTGAAGACAAACACCATTTTCACATCTTCCTGTCCAACTTACGTGTAAGTGTTATTATTCATGATTATTATTTTCCTGTTTTCTGTTGATTGAACACATCAATGATTTACATTACATTGTTGTAACTAGGCGAGGGTCAATCTGGATAGTCATGACGAGCAAAGCTTGCCTGTGCTTTTAAAGGAAGCATTGCAGCAGTATCGGTGTTACCTGAGGAAATCACACTTTTGTGGCAAGTCTATAAGCGAATTTCGGTGAAGTCTCTGTGCTAAATTTAGAAGACATTGAATAGAAAAACCTTGTTATGCAATCGTCGCGTTCCGGGATGAGGTCTCGTCTATGAAATCACATGACAATTTGAACTTCTACTTTTCCGCATGTGCCTTACGGATCTTTTTGCAGGAAATCTGCTCGAAGAAGAATTCGGTTTGAAAAGAACGACGGGATATCGCAAATATGCTGGCCGCTGCTTTGCTCTTGTTAGTACTGTTGTCTGTATCACTGTACTTGCATACATACCGGTTCATTATGTGACAGCAGTATGCATGAGAGCTTGCTTATCAATTGTTCGCTCCAAATTATCTGATCTGTATGAATGGTTACATTAGTGTAGAATACATCCAATGCCAATGTTTTTTTAGCTCTGCATTGTTCTTGTAAGTACATGCTGTCCTTTATCAGTGTACTTATAATGACAGGTAGTTGTTCATGTACCATCACTCTGCAGCTTATTTTCCTTTGCCCTCCATTTTCTACACATCGGATCCATATTTACTCTTACCATAAGGTTGGTACTGAAGAAGTTTAGCTGTGCATTGCTCTTGGTTGTACCTTTTGCATGTATCGCTGCACTTACATTTATAGCTACTTGGCTATGTAGCATCACTCATCATCTTATCTTAAATATTCTCCATTTTTTCATATATTATCACATCTATATTTACTCTTAACAAAATGTAGAATAAAGGCAATGCTTTTGAAGAAGATTCTGTGGTAAACTTCTTGAATTGCCCCCCCACCCATCAGCATGGACAAGGCCTTTATAGAGCATGTCTTCACCAATAATGTAAGTTTGTCCATCTCAAGCCTTCAAACTTTGTTGTATATATTTGGTTAGGCATGACTGCAACAGATGTTTATTTTTGGTGTTTGCATCAAATTGCTTATTTAAAGTTTATTATGTAGTTCATAAACAAAAGTTTGTCCTTCCTCAATTTAAGTTTTCAGTTGTACAACCAAGTTCCTTCTTCATACCATGTAAATTAAACTATCTGAGCAAGTGATCTTCTTTTGCACTTTGCATGTATGCTTCATTCTTCATCCGTAATCCGGTGGTGTGGTGAACCTACCCACTACTGACACAATATCATATTTTGCAATGTCTTAACTATGAACAATGTCATATCATTCTACTATTATTTAAACCGTCTCTTTATTTGCCAATTTGAAATGGTATAAATTGACAACACACTAACCATTGATACTTATGAGTTCTTGATCGTAATCCGGTGTTGTCGTGAAGCTGCCAACTCCTTCACAATGTCATTTCCTGCCATGTCTTGACCTGAACAATACCATATTGTGTTAATGCAATTTTAAACTATGTCACTTTATTAAATCGGTGAGAAATATTATGAATTGTCAATGGCGATACTTTTACGTGCAAAACCTGTCATCCATGCGCTTGTTTATCTTTGAGTGAGGAAGATATTAGTGTTGAACAAGCTTGATCTCATCATCTTGCTTAGCTGCTTGCTTGCTGCAGCTCCCAAAGAGGCTAACCTTTCTTGAACTCTATTAAAGTGCTGTCGGTTTTGTATATTATTTTGTCGGCGTGTTTATTTGCCTTTGGTGGCGATCTTTGATGCCAGTGTATGTAATCTCTTTCTCGCTTATGCTTTATCATAGTGGCGAACTTTGATGCCCGATGGATGTAATATGCTGTAATTTCTTTATTGTATAGTCTAGGTTTTTCTTATTCACGATCTGCAGTTATTTTTCTGTGTATATATCCGTCTTCGCGATAAACCGCCAAACCGTAAAATTACGGTACATAATCGGCCGTCATGCAATCACGATGTAGGTTCGGCCTGAAACGTGTCGAACAGCTCACGGGCTGGCAGCAGCCCGAAATGAACCCCGGCCCATGATTGTGCGAATCAAATCACGGGCTTTTAACAGGCCAAAATTGTCTCGGTCCTTGTTTGGCCCAATCAGATATCGGTTGCGAGCAGGCCGGATGCAAATCGGGCCATAGTTAGGCCCAACTATATGACGGGCTTTTAACAGCCGAAATCAATATAGGGTCGAAATGTTGGCCCTTAACAGGCCAAAACTAATATCAGGCCGAATTACTAAGTGGGCCTTTAGAAAGTGGGCCCAAAAGCATAGTGTCTAGTTGCCGGGCCAAATTTGATATGGGCCATAATTGAGCCCAAAGCCTCTTAAAGGGCCGGACCTGATCTGGGCCGTAATTTGGCCCAGAACGTGGTAGGCTTATAATGGATGGGATCTCATATGAGCCACTTTTAGGCCCGGAACGTGGCAGGCCATTAATGGACTGGATCAGATATGGGCCAGCATTTGGCCCAAAACATGGCAGCCAGTTAATGGGCCGGCCTACTAGGGTCCTCAAAATCTTGTGGGCCTACAACTGGGCCGGCCCATTAATGTCGGTGAAATCTCGTGGGCCTTTAGCTGGGCCGTCCCATTATGATGCGCAAGAATCTTGTGGGCCTTTACATGGGTCGGCCCATTATAGCACACAAAAATCTTGTGGGCCTTTAGCTGGGTGGCCCATTATGGCCCGCAAAATCTTGTGGGCCTTTAGCTGGGCCGGCCCATTATGGCCCACAAAATCTCGTGGGCCTTTAGCTGGGCCGGCCCATTATGGTCTGCAAAATCTTGTGGGCCTTTAGCTGGGCCAGCCCATTATGGTCCGCAAAACTTGTGGGCCTTTAATTGGGACGGCCCAATTAAACTTGTTGGGTCGTGCCACGTGTCGACGTATCATAGGCGCCTTCTGTCCAATGAGTGGATGACATCTGTCCCAGCGGTGAGCCGACACGTGTTTCCTCCAGCCAATGATGATTTTACACGTGGAAAATCCCCATTGGTCGGGGTTGTTAACGGGTTATTGGATCCAAAACCCGACCCGATAGCTTAACGGCGTTCCATTACGGCGGATGCCACGTGTCGGTCACCCTTGACAAAAGCACATCTGTGACGCGCGATTTATCGTCATGGAAGTGGACACTTCCGTGATGATAATTTTCGTAATGTCATGGAACACTTCTACGACAGCACAGGTATGACTATCTTGATTATGTCATAAATTTGTCATGGATTTACATGCATGACAAAAAATGCGACCTACTGTGACAAACACGTATCATCACGGAAGTGTATTTTTTTGTAGTGCTATGTCTTCTGTGGCTGTCCAACAAAGCACAGAGCTCATGGCCCTCATTAATGGTGTGATGAGTAACAGTGAACCTGATATCTGGAAGTTTAAATGGGCCTCTGGATACTAAAATGCTAAGAAGGTCTACTTTGAATATTTGGGATGCCCCAAGAAAGCTCCCAAGCCTTTCAAATGGATTTGGAAATCTGGTTGCCTGCCTAAACAAAAATTCTTTTTCTGGCTCCTTCTTCTGGACAGATTAAACACCAGAGATCTTCTCACCCGGAAAAGCTTCTACATTGAGAGTTCCATCTGTGTGTTATGTGATGATGAGCCTAATGAATACATGAAACATCTATTTTTCTCATGTGATTTCAGCCAAAACTTTTGGTTATCAATTGGTTTTGAATGGAACACTGATTTGAGCTGCAATGATATGGTTATTAAAGCCAGAAACAGAATTCAGATTTAGCCCTTTAAAGAATGCCTAACTGCTGGTTGTTGGACCATCTGGAAACACAGAAACAACATCATTTTTGACAACAAAGAAAGGGAATTGAGCTACTGTATTTCCTGTTTCAAGGATCACTTTGGCACCATCATGAAAAGAGTCAGACCTAGTTTAAAGGAGGGAATGCAAAGCTGGTTGGATTATTTGTAAATTTTTCTGTTTTATGCTACTGTCCTTTGTTGTAATCCATCTTTATATAACACCCCCCTATATTAATGAAAAAAAGAGTTACAGTAGGGTTTTTACCCTACTGTGTTTGCTCAAAAAAAAGCACTCACCTCCCTGGCAATGGCACCAGAAAAGAGCTTGATGTCTACTACGCAACCTTCTTCTTGTAGACTCATGTTGGCCTCTAAGCATGGAGTTTTGTAGGATGGTAGTAAATTTCCCTCAAGTGGATGACCTAAGGTTTATCAATCAGTGGGCGGCGTAGGATGAAGATGGTCTCTCTCAAACAACCCTGCAACCAAATAACAAAGAGTCTCTTGTGTCCACAACACACCCAATACAATGGTAAATTGTATAGGTGCACTAGTTCAGCGAAGAGATGGTGATACAAGTGTAATATGGATGGTAGATATAGGTTTTTGTAATCTGAAAATATAAAACCAGTAAGGTAACTAGTAACAAAAGTGAGCAAAAACGGTATTGCAATCCTTGGAAACAAGGCCTAGGGTTCATAGTTTCACTAGTGCAAGTTCTCTCAACAATGATAACGTAATTGGATCATATAACAATCCCTCAACGTGCAACAAAGAATCACTCCAAAGTTTCTATTGGAGAGCGTAAGACGAAAAATGTGCATCAACCCCTATGCATAGATTACCCCAATGTCACCTCGGGAATCCACAAGTTGAGTGCCAAAACATACATCAAGTGAATCAATAGAACACCCATTGCCTCCACGGATATCCCATCGCAAGACATACATCAAGTGTTCTCAAATCCAATACTCAATCCAACATAACGATACCTCAAAGAGAAAGACTCAATGCATCACAAGAAGGTAGAGGGGGAGAAACACCATATGATTCAACTATAGTAACAAAGCTCGCGGTACATCAAGATCGTGCCAAATCGATAACAGAGAGAGAGAGAGAGAGAGAGAGACATCAAACAGCTAGCTTGGTACATACCCTCAGCCCCGAGGGTGAACTACTCCCTCCTCGTCATGGAGAGCGCCGGGATGATGAAGATGGCCAGCGGTGATGGTTTCCCCCTCCTGTAGGGTGCCGGAACGGGCTCCCGATTGGTTTTTCGTGGCTACAAAGGCTTGCGGCAGTGGAATTCCTGATCTAGGTTTATTTCTGGGGGTTTCTACATTTATAGGAATTTTTGCATCGAGAACAAGTCAGGGGGGTCCATGAGGAGCCCACAAGACCGGGGGCGCCCCCAGGGGGATAGGGAGCGCCCTCCACCCTTGTGGAGGCCTCGTGGCTCTTCTGGCCCAACTCTTTTGCTTCGGGGGCTTCTTTTGGTCCATAAAAAATCGCTGTGAATTTTCAGGTCATTTTGACTGTGTTTGATATTCGTATTATGTAAAACTCAAAAACAAGGAAAAAACAGAAACTGGCACTGGGCTCTAGGTTAATAGGTTAGTCCCAAAAATCATATAAAATAGCATATAAAATGCATATTAAAATTCCAAGATAGATAATATAATAGCATGGAATAATCAAAAATTATAGATACGTTGGAGACACAACAACAACCATGATGCGGAGACACACGTCGGCAGCTACGGCTGGTTCTCGTCGGCAGCCAAAGATGACGAGGTCGTCTCGTTCCACGAGCACTGATAGTTTCTCTTTATGTTGTTATTTTTAGGGATCTTTTGCTGTGTAAAAACATATATTTATGCAAGTCGCCTGACTTTCATCATTCGGGTCAGTCGACCATTTCGGGTGGTTGGATGAATATCCTACATCTCCTAACCCTTCTTCTTCCTCACCTCTTCTTCTTCCCCAACAAACCACTGCATGGGCCGTACGGATCTTCCCCAACATGCGGTTAGATAAACAGACTGTATGAACGAAAATTATGTGTCAAAGGTAGGATGGCTGAGTTTTGTTTGATCACATGCGGTAGCACGTGTCAGTGAGGGTGTGTTCCCTTGGTTGGGTTTGCGGTGTGCAGGAGCGACTGTGTGAGGGTGCGGTGCGACCGCGACAGCCATGTGCAAGTGTACCTCCTTTTCATTTTGAAAACTTTAGGCAAGCTTGGCAAAAATGGTGGTGAAGTATGGCAATGCAAGGCCTAGACCCGAACAAGATACAAGTACGTACGTACTACTTGTGTTAAAAAAGAAAGGCGGGGTTTTCCTTCGCGGGATTGATCGATACAAATCCTCGTTTGACGTGTCAATTAATGCGTATTTTTTCTCCAACGCCTAAAGAGCTAACCATCTCAGTCCTCATTGCTTGATTAATGCAGCGCCATGCAAACCAACCTTCTCACTTCCGCATGCATGCAAAGGTATATTAATGTCCTTGGTTGCTAGTATGAGGCAAACCCCATCAATTTTGCCTTGATTAGTGTTAGTGGCCTTCTACAGATTGTAATTTTGATACTGGCCTTGTGTACAAAAAAAATGGAGGTAGTAACTATTTGACTCCTTCCCAAATGCGGTGGCATCGACGATATCTCGAACGTTATGGTTTGGCAAAGTGCGTTCGACGGAGAACACCATTGAGGGAGACCACGGTAAGTCATTCGCAAGTGCCGCCTACAAGCCGAGACAACCGCCTTCTTTGCATCCGGGAACTCTGTTGAACCAAAGGACGCGTAAATGTACTAGTACTACACAATGGCGTCGTTCGTCCAGCTTAGTGCGGTAAGGTGGTTTCTCGAAGAAGACGATGGAGAAGTGGAGTCAGCAAAGAGTGAAATGATGGTTGCTTCATCCGTGCTTTGTGATTGACGCCTACTACTTTGTGATTTGTGATAGAAGGGACAGGGGAGTAGACTCTGTGCTCTATACTATACATGCGTCCAAGCATGGGAGAAAGAGGAGAGAGGTTGCATTTTTCTATTCCTTCAATCAACCAATTAGGGAGCATCGGTCCCATCTTTTTGGCTTTGGCAGCACCGTCCACAATGGTTCCCATCGATGCCAAAAGCTATTTTCACATTTGGCTACACAATGTGGATGCCCTTAACCGTACCACTTGGTTTTGCTCATGTGTGTTATCTATACAAATCTCGATTATATTGATCAAAAAAATTATAGTATCAGGATTAGTAAAAAAGAGGTTATTTTGCCGTGCGGAAGGCGGGAGAGGTTTCTTATTTTTAGAGGACGTTGGCCTGGCAGTTTGCTAACATGCAGTCCCACGTGTCAGTTCTTTACCAAGCCGATCTGTGTCCCGCATGAGGCAGAACAACGGTAGAAGCAACACATGGTTAACTTGAAGAAGACGAGGGAGAAGCGGATTTAGCAACGAGTGAAATGATGGTTGCTTCGTCCCTCCAACTTCTTTTTTTAGCATTACTTCGTCCCTCCAACTTAACTATGGGAGAGGTGCAACTTTGTGATTTGACGCCTCATTGCTCATTACTATGCCGGCGCCATGACTGGGGTGCTTCACACCTGCTGCTCTGCACTGTTATTTCGGTATGGCACGTGGACCTGGTTGCTTGATGTCCCACATGTCGCTGAAAGAAACTAGAACATTTATGAAAGCGAGCAGTCCACTCTTACGACAGAGGAGTACACGACACGGCGGCCTAGTGAACTCTTACTTGTACTGTAGTACTACTATAGTTTTGTTGTTTCGCACGATCCATCGATACAAACCCGATTAAACAGGCAAGGGCGGGATTTTTCCCACGCGGTAGATGATACTAGCCATACATTTCAAAGGAAATTTTAATGTATGCAAACTGAATAATTAAGTAACAATACGAGATCTAGTAAACTAAACACACATATGATTTATTGTGTTAGAGTGTAGTAGTAGTCCTGTATTGCACAGTTGTTAGATGTAACATGCAAGAACGTGTAGAGATGTACTTTTGGAGGGCCTACAGAGAGAAATTGGGAATAAAGTGGATTCAAATATTTGTATTCGTCTTCATAGCATTTGTAACTCATATCTACAGTTTGTACAGTAGACGTGAATGCTTGTTCACTCTTACCAAACCAGTACAACAATAATGGGGTGGCGTGTGCCAATTTAGGCACTGGCACGTTGGCCTACTCAGCTCCACAGAGAGAGCAAGAAAAGAGATAAATACACGGTCAGTCAGTGCATTTCAAGTGAAAAGCGTAATACGGTCACCGAACTTCAGAGTATGCTCATTGCGGTCACTGTATACGTTTTGCGGTGATTATATGGTCACTTGCTCACCGTTCAGCATCGGATTGCACTCTCTTGACCGGCCAAATAGTCTGCATGGCACTGTGTTGACTGGTTAAATTGACCATGTTCCTTGTGGGTCCCACATGTCAGTTCGCATAGGAAAAAGGTAAGATAAACACAAATTTACGCAAGCGCGACAAGACTCCAACCCGTGCAAGGGAACCACCTGGCTGTGTATGTGTCTGTCAGGGCCTGATGTGTGCGCATGCACATGTAGGTTGAACACTTGAGCGTGAGAGAGTGTATTGGTCGTGTGGTGTGTGCATGCATGTGTGCGTGTGTGTGTGTGAGTGTTGCGTGCGTGCGTGGCTGTGTGCGTACCTGTGAGTGTTGCGTGCGTGTGTGGCTGCGTGTGTTTGTGTGAATGTTGTGTGCGTGCGTGGCCATGTGAGTGTTGCGTGCGTGAGTGGTTGTGTGTGATCGTGTGAGTGTTGCGTGCATGCAGTTCGTGTGCATGTGTGGTGTGTGTATAATCACCACACCAGCTCATGTGTGTTAAAACAGACAGCTCAGCATACCAATACAAGGCCACCTTGTCCGCTGTGCCCACCGTCATGACTTCGAACCACCGTCCAATATTTTTTATCATTTGTTTTCATTCTTATACACGCCGACAGGTGGGCCCAATGGTAGTGAGATAATGTGACGCAACACTAGAGGTGCCACGTGGAGCGTTTAACTGGTCACTAGTCGTGTCTTGAGCAAATACAGAGCTGTACAGTGAGCCCGTGATTGTATTATAACCACGAAACGTAAATGGTGACCGTAATGAGTTGATTCTGAAGTCCAATGTATGTATCCAGCTTTCGCTTCAAATACAATGATTGTCACTGTATATATTGCGAGAGAATGATGAAACATGTGTGAATGTGTTGGGGGCATACTTTTAGAGGACCTGGATATAGTTTGTGTGCGTACACGAAAGGGCCGTGTGTCGGTGGGAACGACACCTATGGGGTCACTGGGATCCCTTCTACGGTCGGCGGGCGCGAGGTTGTGCAAAGAGCAGGTCTGACAGGAAGCACACGTATCATTTATCCAGGTTCGGGCCGCGAAGATGCGTAATACCCTAGTCCTTCTTTGGTGGATGTATTGAGTGTTCTTATGTTCTTGAGCTAGCTACGGGGTGCAACTTGCCAAAAAGAGCCGAATCCCTCTCCTGGTCGCCTCGGGCTTCCTTTTATAGGCAAAAAGTGTTGGGGAACATAGTAATTTCAAAAAATTTCCTACGCACACGCAAGATCATGGTGATGCATAGCAACGAGAGGGGAGAGTGTTGTCCACGTACCCTCGGAGACCGAAAGCGGAAGCATTAGCACAACGCGGTTGATGTAGTCGTACGTCTTCACGATCCGACCGATCAAGTACCGAACGCACGGCACCACCGAGTTCAGCACACGTTTAGCTCGATGACGTCCCTCGAATTCAGATCCAGCCGAGCTTTGAGGGAGAGTTCCGTCAGCACGACGGCATGGTGACGATGATGATGTTCTACCGACGCAGGGCTTCGCCTAAGCACCGCTACGATATTATCGAGGTGGATTATGGTGGAGGGGGGCACCGCACATGGCTAAGAGATCAAGAGATCAATTGTTGTGTCTATGGGGTGCCCCCTGCCCCCGTATATAAAGGAGCAAGGGGAGGAGGCGACCGGCCAGGGAGAGGCGCGCCAAGGGGGAGTCCTACTCCCACTAGGAGTAGGACTCCTCCTATTCCTAGTAGGAGTAGGAGAGGGGGAAGGAAAGGGAGAGGAGGAGAAGGAAAGAGGGGGCCAGCCCCCTTTGCCCTAAACCAATTCAGTTTGGGCCTTGGGGGGCGCGCCCCACACTCCCCTTGCTGCCCTCTATTTCCACTAAGGCCCATTGAGGGAGTCCTGGACTAGGGGGTGTCCGGATAGCCGAACTATCATCTTTGGCCGGACTCCTAGACTATGAAGATACAAGATTGAAGACTTCGGACCGTGTCGGATGGGACTTTCCTTGGCGTGGAAGGCAAGCTTGGCGTCTGAATATGTAGATCTCCTACCATTGTAACCGACTACGTGTAACCCTAACCTATCCGGTGTCTATATAAACCAGAGGGTTTTAGTCCATAGGACGAACAACAATCATACCATAGGCTAGCTTCTAGGGTTTAGCCTCCATGATCTCGTAGTAGATCTACTCTTGTACTACCCATATCATCAATATTAATCAAGCAGGGTAGGGTATTACCTCCATCGAGAGGGCCCGAACCTGGTAAAAACATCGCGTCCCTTGTCTCCTGTTACCATCCGCCTAGGCATACGTTCGGGACCCCCTACCGAGATCCGCCGGTTTTGACACCGACATTGGTGCTTTCATTGAGAGTTCCTCCTGTCGTCAACGATAGGCCCGATGGCTCCTTCAATCATCAACAACAGCGCAGTCCGGTGAGACTTTTCGCCGGAAAGATCTTCGTGTTGGCGGCTTTGCACTGCAGCCAATTAAGCTGGCCATCTGGAGCAGATCGAAGCTCGCGCCTGGCCATCAGGTTAGATTTGGAAGTTTGAACTACACGGCCGACATCGCGGAGACTTGATCTTCGACGATTGAGCCGCAACCAAGCGCGCCTTGTCTCGATGGATGCGATCTAGCTCTGCGCCCGAGCAGTGTCCTAAAGGCGCACGATGCCGCTCCGACCGTTAATCCGGGCGGATTCCCGATCGAGGGCGAGTGGTTGGACACCGCCTCGAGGCTACGATCTCACTGGCGATTGAGCGAACACAATCCTATCCTTTGTGAAGACCGTGACTCCAAGGTGCGGACTCCTCTCCGGACTCCGAACCCTCGCGCCCTACCAATCGAATCCGATTGGGGCGCGGTCATAGTGTTCACTGCCGCGGACATCTTTCAAAGACTCGCCCTTTGGTGACATCCTGAATTCACTAAAGTCTCTCTCTTTATACGGAGAGCCTGGCGGACTACGGTCGGGAAGGTTGAGATGCAGACGACGGAGAAATTCAACGCCCACCCACCACCCACTTTGTAGCCACTTGTCGATGATTTAACCGACATGCTCGACTTGACTCCTAAGACATCGGCGGTATGGAGGGCGATCTGGAGACAACCAAGACCCAGCGCATCTGAGGCGCTGGAAGGCCACCTCGTCATACGACATATACATGGTGGACATCCCAAAAGATGGGAACGGTGATGGAACGGCGGAGGATGACCCCTCCAAGAAACAGCCCAAGCGCCGACGTCAGCGGCGCCGCTCTAAATCCCGCCACAGCAAAAACGGTAATTCCGGCACGGGAGATAATAACACTCCGGACAGTGCCGAAGACAACCCCCTATAGCAGGACTCAGCGCAGGAGGAGGGAGAAGCAAGTCCGCACGAGAGTGCAGCAGAAAGAGAGGTAGAGGACGATAATTATGCGCCTCCGTCCGAAGATGAGGCAAGCCTCAACGACAGCAATTAAATGCGTGCTGAGGGTCCCGCCCGAACAGGGCGTTTCAAATGCAGGCTTATAGCCACGGCAAGCAGCCTCAATAAAAAAGCAACAACGACTTAGAGCTGACCAAGACTCTGCTGGTGACAAATGGGTGAAGTCCTTGCAGCGAAGAGTATGAACTCGAGCGCCCTCAAAAGCTACCCCAAGCGCAGGCCGTTACCTCGATCAGAGGAGGAAGCACCCAAGTCACCAGCGCATGAGATGGCAGACCGGCCACCCGTGGCGCGACGGAAGAAACCTCTCGGCCCTCCGCTCAAGCCACACCCCGACGCCCGCTCAAAAAGTACCAAGGCGCGGAAAACACGCGGACTTGCGAGATATATTGGAGGATAAGGCAAAACATACAAGATCGATCTCGCATCGCGTGGGCGCCCACGACACGTGATGATAACCATCACGCGGATCTGAGAATCTCCGGCGGGCGAACACAATAGACAAAGCTCATTTGAGCTGCGTCGTGATATATTATCTGAGCGCCACACACCCACTATGCTTCACGGATGAAGTCATGGATCATCAAATCACGAGGGCTTTAAACCCGTAATCATCGAATCATACGATGGTACCACAGATCCTGCGGTGCGGATCGAGGACTATCTCCTCCATATCCACATGGCCCTTGGTGATGATCTACACGCCATCAAATACCTCCCCTCAAGCTTAAAGGACCAGCTCGGCATTGGCTTAACATCTTGCCGGGAGAATCAATTGGTTGTTGGGAGGACACGGAAGCCGCATTCCTTGATAACTTCCGGGGCACATATGTGCGACCACAAGGCGCCGATGACCTTAGCCATATAATTCAGCAGCGGAAGAATCGGCCGGACAATTACGGACACGGTTCCTAACCAAGAAAAATCAAATCGTTGATTGTCCGGATCACGAGGCCCTTGCAGCCTTCAAACATAACATCCATGACGAGTGGCTAGCCCGGCACCTAGGACAGGAAAAGCCGAAATCCATGGCAGCACTCACCACACTCATGACCGCTTTTGCGCGGCGAGAGGACAACTGGTTAGCTCGTAGTAACAACTTGACCAAAAACCCCGTAGTTCGGATACCAAGGACAGCAATGGCAGGTCGCGTCATAATAAGAACAAGCGTCGCATTAACGGCGATAATGCTAAAGATCTGGCAGTCAATGCGGATTCAGAGCTCTAAACCTGGTCGTGAGAAGAAGCCATTCAAAAGAAATACCGGGGCCCATCCAACTTGGACCGAATACTCGATCGCTTGTGCCAAATACATGGCACCCCAAAAACCAGCCAATCACACCAACAGGGATTGTTGGGTGTTCAAACAAGCGAGCAAGCTAAGTGCGAACTCAATGACAAGGGGATGCATAGCGATGACGAGGAAGAGCCCGACCCCGAACAATAGAGGACGAAGGGTTTCCCCCACAAGTGCGGACGGTGAACATGATATCGCAACCCATATAACCAAAAGGGAGCGGAGCGGCGCTAAAGGGCGTATATGCGATGGAGCCATCGCCCAAGTTCAACCCATATTCTTCCTGCCCGATCACCTTTGATCGAAGGGCCCACCCCACTAGCATCCGTCCACGGCGGTTTCGCGCATTGGTTCTTGAGCCAATCATTGGCGGATTTCACCTCACTAGAGTCCCGATGGATGGCGGCAGCAGCTTTGAACCTGCTTTATCGAGGATACACGGTCGCAAAATGGGCATAGACCCTCAAGGATTAAACCTACAAAGATGATCTTTAAAGGCGTAATACCAGGTGTAGAGGCCAATTGTACAGGCTCAGTTACACTCGAAGTGGTCTTTGGATCCCCGGATAACTTCCGAAGCGAAGAGTTAATCTTCGACATAGTCCCGTTCGGCAGTGGCTATCATGCACTGCTCGGACGAACCGCATTTGCAAAGTTCAATGCGGTGCCGCACTACGCATACCTCAAGCTCAAGATGCCAGGCCCTCAAGGAGTAATCACGGTCAATGGTAACAGCGAACGCTCTCTCCGAACGGAGGAGCACACGGCGGCCCTCGCGGCAGATGTTCAAAGTAGCCTCTCGCAACAATTCTCGAGTCCGGCCACTAAACGTCCGGACACTGTCAAGCGCGCCCGGAGTAACCTACAACAAGACCGCTGCACGATTCAAGCACGCAGCGTAGCAATCCGCCCCAACCCTAGCCCTCGCGAAATTGCGAAGCCAGTACGCAGCGTACATAACTACGCTCTGGGCATACCATGGGCATAAGGGGAGGGGCACGACCACGGCACGCCAAGAATGCGGCTCGACCGCACCAGGGGCTCCCGATTGTGTCATTCTTTTTCGTTTTTCTTTTTTCTTACTTTTAGGACTCCGTTTTCCAGAAGTCATGTCCGGCACTAGAATTGCCGAACTCACGATGCAACAGCCAGGGAAGCAGAAAGCTACGTCGAGTGTTCAGGTGGTCTCTACTACGAGCATTATACCTGTTTGACATACCATCCCACAGCTTACCCCTGGAGGGGGACATGTTAAATAGTCCCATCCCTTGCTTATCGCACAATTTGTATCGTTCTGCTTTTATTTGCAGTTTCTTTTTAATAACCAATACATGGCTCTTTCCTATTATTACATTTTCTATCTATATATATGTTCATTTTATGACATGTTGCACCCGTACACTCTGGTACGGCCAATACACCAGGGGCTTAAGTACCCCAAAATTATGGTGTGATAAGTCCGAACACTTTCACAAGTGCGGCACCCCAAACTTATAGCATTATATCAATCGGCTCCGAATCATGTCTTGGGTCAATAGTTGGGTTTGTCCGGCTCTCGTGTTTTGGTACCTTACGTTCCGTTATATCGGCTAAGGTAGCACCGGGACAACCACTGCGATTGTGCCCCGGTTGAGCTGGGTTGAGCACCTCAGTGGAGAAAGCTAAAGCTGACCGTCATGATAGGGCGAGAGCCGGTCGCTGTTCGAGAGGTTTTTTCGGGTCCCTGAAGACTTATGCCGCTTACAGCGAGGAACCGGCATTGTCCGGCCAAGGCGTGGATAGCGCCCCGAACTCATTCTTTCGAATACTAGGGGCTTCGCCGAAATTTAAAATTATAGAATTCTATGGCTAAGTGAGAGTGTTCAAGCACTATAAGTCCGGTTGCCTTGTTCGTTGCGTTGAGAGCCTCCCTCGATAGGACCCAAGAATGGGAACAAGAGCGCTCAAGTTTATCCCGAACACCCCACCACTCGTGGCATGGGGGCTGAAGCCAACGACTTGCCATCTCTCCAATTTGATAAACGGCCGCACAGAACGTAATATTTTAAATTAACAAGCGTTGCTTAGCGCATATGAACAAGTTTTCAGCGTAGAGGATAAAAAATGCGAGTCTATTCAAAAATTACATCTTTGGAGCACTCATCCGCCATACGGCGGTCACCCTTCAGAGGCCCTCATAGTACATTTGGTGATGCGATGCTCCTTGCCCTTGGTGGCCGTCTGTCACAAGCTTCTCCGCATCCAGCTTGCCTTAGTGCACTTTAGCGGGCAAGGCCCGACAGGCACCTTCAATGCAGACGAGCGCTTGATGACTTCAATCCGTGGACAGGCGTCCACTAGCCGCCGCACTAGCCCAAAGTAGCTCCCAGGCATGGCTTCCAATGGCCACAGCCGAACTATGAGGCCCTTCATGGCCTGTTCGGCGACCTTGTGGAGATCGACCAGCTGCTTCAGCTGGTCGCTTAGGGGCACGGATGTCGGCCTCGATATCTTGAGACCAGAACACCTTTTCCGTCGAGCTCCCTCCTTGGCGCGGTAGAACGCGCGGCATCGCATACACTATGGGGCAGATCTGCGAATGCTCCTGGAGAGCTCCGAATCCGGGTAAGTAATAGGTAATTCACTTTCACATGCTTGCTTTGCATAAAGAATGCCTTACCCGCCGCTATCTTCTTTATTGACTCAATTTCTTGGAGGGCTTTTTGGGCCTCGGCCATAGCAGCTTTGGCACTCTCAAGAGCCAAGGCAAGCTCGGACTCTCGGGTCTTCGAGTCACGCTCCAAACCCTCGTGTTTTTTCACGAGAGCCTGGAGCTCTTGTCGTACCTCCGCCAGCTGCGCCTCCCTCTTCTCTCGCTCGGTGCGCTCCGCAGCCGCCTTGTTTTCGGCCGCAGACACCGTCTCCTTCAGGGTCGCCACCTCGCTCGTGGCCCCTGCAGTACCCATGTTATTCCTGTTATTTTTTGCAACCGAAACCTTTCTATAAGGTATTTCTTTAATAAGGTATTACTTACGTTCCTTGTCCTCGAGCTGCTTCTTGGCAAGGCCGAGCTCGTTCTTGGACCGCTCGAGGCTCTGCTTCAATGCATTGACCTCCATGATCGGTCTTGGCAGAGGTCAGCAGCGCAGCCTGCATTCCCATATTGACATACTTATGTTAGACTCATGCGTATATCTTTTTAGATCCTTAGTCCGGCTTTTCTTTCCAAACACCGAACTAAGCATCAGGGGCTACTGTCTATGCGGTTATATTTTTACATATTCTAAACTTACCTCAAAGCCTGTTAGAAGGCTGGTACAGGCTTCGGTCAGCCCGCTCTTGGCGGACTGAACTGTCCGGATCACCGCACTCATAACAGTGCGGTGCTCCTCCTCGATGGAGGCGCTGTTAAGCGCCTCCAGTAAGCTATCCAGTGCCTCCGGCTGGATAGAGGACACCGGCATCTTACTCTTCCTACGAAGGGACTGCTTGCCAGACTCCGGAACCGCCGAAGGTTCCGGTATGGGGTCCGGACGAGGGTCGGGCTTAGAGCCCTTGGGGGTTTCGCCCCCACACGCCTGGAGTCCGGGAGGTTGCCTTGGGGCCCCACCTCGGCGTCGTCCGCAGCGTAAGGTGAGGAGGCGGCCGGAAGTGAAGTACTCTCCATTTCCGACGAACTCAGGGACCCGCTCGTCGAAGCGGCGAGCTCGCCCTTGGGCGGGCTGCATGATTGTTCGGCATTGGAGAACACTATCCAATGATAAAAAAAGCCATGGGTATCCGGACACTTACGATCTCGCCAGGGGCTTGGCCCTTGTTGGCCACCCCTCCTCTTCGTTGTCGACGTTGGTGGAGAAGTCCGGAGGAAGGGTCTTTCCCTTCTTAGAACCTCCGGCCTCCACAGTTGGGGCGGCCTTCCTTTTCTTCTCCTCCCCCACTGGGGGAGAGGCTTCTTTTTCCTCCTCCTCGTTCTCAGGAGAAGATTCTTCTTCAGAATCTGACAGCACCTGGCGTCGGGAGCTCCTTGAGTTCCGTGGCCTCCTTCTTGGCCTTCTTCTCGGCACCACATGGGTACCGGAGCCAGCAGCTTCCGTCAATCGGGCATCCGCTGGGTCTTCGGCAAAGGGCCGGATAGTTAATCTGTCCGGGCGTCTTCACCGATCTGTCAAAGGTTAGGGAGTTTTAGATCCCACATAGAGTCAATCTATGAAAAAAGAGTCCCGTAAAGGGTAAAATAACTTACCTCGCCGTCTTGACGCTGCGAGTTGTATCCGCGATCTTTGTTAGCGGATGCGGGGGCTTCGGCGCCCTTGAACAGCACCTTCCAGGCATCTTCGTACGTAGTGTCGAAGAGCCGGCTCAAGGTTCGGTGCTGTGCCGGATCAAACTCCCACAAATTAAAGGCCCGTTGCTGGCATGGGAGAATCCGGCGGATGAGCATGACCTGGACTACGTGGACAAGCTTGAGCTTCTTGTCCACCAGATTTCGGACACAGGTTTGGAGTCCGGTCAGCTCTTTCGAATCACCCCACTTCGGGCCCGTCTCTTTCCATGATGTGAGCCGTGTGGGGGAGCCAGATCTGAATTCGGGGGCCGCCGCCCATTTGGAGTCGCGCGGCTCGGTGATGTAGAACCACCCCGATTGCCACCCCTTTATTGTCTCCACGAAGGAGCCCTCGAGCTAAAGGACATTGGGCATCCTGCCCACCATAGCGCCTCCGACTCCGCTTTGTCGCCGCCCACTATCTTGACTTGGCGCTAAAGGTCTTCAACCATAAACCAAAGTGGGGTTGGATGCAGAGGAAGGCCTCGCACACGACGATAAACGTCGAGATATTGAGGATAAAGTTTGGGGCCAGATCGTGGAAATCCAGGCCGTAGTAGAACATGAGCCCCCGGACAAATGGGTGAAGTGGAAAACATAGTCCGCGGAGGAAGTGGGTGAGGAACACCACCCTCTCATGGGGCCTGGGAGTGGGGATAAGCTGCCCCTCGTCGGGTAGCCGACACGCGATGTCGCCGGACAAGTATCCGGCCTCCCGCAGTCTTGTGATGTGCCCCTCCGTGACGGAGGAGGCCATCCACCTACCTCCCGCTCCGGACATAGTTGGAGAAGGTTGAGGTGGGGTGTGCGGACTTGGGCGCTGGAACTCGAGTGCGCGGAAATGGATGAGCAAAGGAGGAAGAAGGCGTAGGTGAAAAAGGTGGATCCTTATCCCCTTATATGGACGGACGAAGCTACGCGTCCCCCACCAGCCTGGTAAAACTCACTCATCTCCCAAGCGACATAATCAAGGGCGCGGATGGGTTACCCACGTCCGTATTGATGAGAATCCCGGAATAAGGGGCACGATCTATGCTTTGATAAGGCGTGCTGTGGGAAACCGCCTCGCTACGCGGGCTGAGGTGGAGCGGTAAAAAGCAATTCATATAAAGGCACGGCGTGGTGTGATGTCACGCCCGGAATCGTCAGCAGATCTGTGCAAAAGTTATTCTCTCTACGGTGGTATGTGGAACTTGTTTGCAGAGCGGACACTATCCACGGTGTTCAAAACCTTCTATGGAGTATTCGGAGGAGGAACCCGCCTTACAATGCCGAATACAATATGCGCGCCGGACTAAATCGTCATTGAAGCCTGGTTAGAGGGCTACCGAGGAGTCTGGACTAGGGGTGTCCGGATAGCGAACTATCATCTTTGGCGGACTCTGGACTATGAAGATACAAGATTGAAGACTTTGTCCGTGTCCGGATGGGACTTTCCTTGGCGTGGAAGGCAAGCTTGGCGATCTGGATATGTAGATCTCCTACCATTGTAACCGACTCGTGTAACCCTAACCTATCCGGTGTCTATATAAACCGGAGGGTTTTAGTCCATAGGACGAACAACAATCATACCATAGGCTAGCTTCTAGGGTTTAGCCTCCTTGATCTCGTGGTAGATCTACTCTTATACTACCCATATCATCAATATTAATCAAGCAGGAGTAGGGTATTACCTCCATCGAGAGGGCCCGAACCTAGGTAAAAACATTGTGTCCCTTGTCTCCTGTTACCATCCGCCTAGACGCACAGTTCGGGACCCCCTACACGAGATCCGCCGGTTTTGACACCGACACCCATGTAGGCCCATTAAGCCCCCGGGGGGTTCCGGTAACCCCCTGTACTCCGGTAAAATCCCGATTTTACATGGAACACTTCCGATATCTAAATATGGGCTTCCAATATATCAATCTTAATTGTCTTGACCATTTCGAGACTCCTCGTCATGTCGGTGATCACATCCGGGACTCCGAACAACCTTTGGTACATCAAAACTCATAAACTCATAATATAACCATCATCGAAACTTTAAGCGTGCGGACCCTACGGGTTCGAGAACTATGTAGACATGACCGAGACACATATCCGTTCAATAACCAATACCGTGTAGCGACCCGACCTCAGATGGTCAAGTCTTTGTGTTTCAATGTCATCCCTGGATCGGTTATGCTGACACACACAGTACTCGAAGGATTTATAACAGAGTAGCAATCACACACTTATTACATCGAATGTCTCAAAAGAGAACTTATTACAATAATATGGCTTAAGGCCATCTAATGCGATAACAGCGGAAGGCTTGGAAGATAAAGTGAGTCCATCAACTCCAATGGCATAGCTGAGCTGCACGGCAACGACCTAATGACCCTTACTCCTCGTCTGAAAAGTCTGCAACATAATACGTTGTAGCCCGAGAACGGGTCAGCACATGGAATATGCTGGCAATATAACACAGTATAACAAGAACAGAAGTAATGCTATCACTACATGCATATATGGCTTGTGGAAAGCTCTATGGTTATAGTTTTGCGAAAAGCCAATTTTTCCCTACAACAAAGGAATAAATTTTAATTTAACTATCATAGTGGTTGAAACATCATTGAGAAGGTATAACCCCAACTCAATCCCAATTAAAGTATTTATCATCCCAGCAGTATTAATTTAGAGTGATGAGATACATGTGAATACTCAAATACTAGATACTCAGAATTGTCCATAACCGGGGACACGGCTAACCTTGATTAGATTGTACACTCTGCAGAGGTTTGCGCACTTTTCCCCACAAGACTCGATCGCCTCCGTTGATTTCTTGCACTGCATGGTGTTTGAGAAGCGGATGACCGAGACATAGTCTTTCGGAAACATTAACTCTCTACTCAGGGTAGACCATACCAAACCTACAAAACCCACTACCTGCTGATCTACCTCTTCAAGAGCTTCACGTAACTTACTCAACTATGCTAGAGCCCATAATAGCTTGTGGCTGCACACGGAAGTTTCTAGCATGAATAAACTCAGTTCCCTTTAAGCCTGGGTGGCGGTCCATAGGAAGATCACACGGGTACCCCGGGATTTCCAAAAATAAAACAGACAACACTGGGTTCCCCAGGTGCCTCAATCCACCCAGATGTGTATTAAAGTTGCCACCTTAAAGTAAACTATTAATTGATAATCTCACATCTGTCATGGAATACACTCAAACCCAACCACGTCTACGAGCATAACATGGCAATATAAACAACACGTAGAAGTAACTCCCAAGGGTTTGATAATAACAAGGCAATAGGTTCTACCTCAACAACTACTTCCCAACCCACAAGTTAATGACATCCTAATCATGCAATGTTTGAGGATTGGAACTAATGCATAAAACTGGGTATGAAACGAGTATGATCAAAGTGTTACTTGCCTTGCTAATGATCCGCGAATCCTAGAGACTCGTAGTAACACGCTTCGCACTCTGGGAATTCTATTGCAAGCAAACAATAACATACATAAGCAACAAGCAAAGATGCACAAGAAAAACTCAACTCAAAGAGATTGACCGGAGAGTTCAACTTAAGAACTCCGGTTTGTAAAAAGAATCAAGCCAAACTGAGCAACGAAACTCAAACGGCGAAAGAAATAAGATCCGTTTACTAATCTGAACTAGGGTCAAATTTTACAGAGACAAAAGCTGGTTTAAGTTGGTTATTCGGAAAGAGGGTTTCGAGACGAAACTCCAGGCGCTTGAATTTCCTGATTCCGATAAACGAGCGAAAAGTTATACTAGATCGAAAATCGGATCAGAAATCGCGATTAGGAAAATCGCGGAATAAATCCGATAAAAAGAAAAACGACGAACAGTTTAACGAACGAAGGTTCATTAACTGAAAATAAACGAAGAACGCATTCGTTAAAACGAACGAACGAGCGAACGCTCGCTAAATAAATAAACCGGAAAATAAAACCGATTTATATAAAAAAACAAAACTAGGGTTTTCTAAAAAAAACAAAGCGGTTTTCTTCGCAGAACCGGGCGGCGGGGCGGCTACCTCGCGGTAGCTCCGGCGGGGCTCCGGTGGGGCTCGGGGTGGCGGTGAGAGGCGGCGACGGCGACTCGCGGCGGGAGGCGGCGGGAGGCTCGGCTCGGCTCGGGCTCGGGCGGCGGTGGTGGCGGAGAGGCGAGGGGGTATTTAAGGAGGATGGGGGCGGTGGCTTGGGAAGGGGCGCCGGGAGGAGTCCGCTCGGGCTCCCCTCGGCGTCTGTCTGGCGCCTGGCGGCTTCATGAGGAAGGCGGCGGCGAGGCGGGGCACTGGTGGGCCTCGGCCCGGCCAGGTCTTGGTAGCCTTGAGACTTTTTTTAATAAATTCCACCGAGATAAAATCCTAGAAAAATAAATAAAAATCTAAAAATACCAAAATAAATTTTCACCGCCTAAATGAAATATTTAGGACGGAATGAACATTTTCTTGGCCCGTAAAATGCAACTTTTTAAAACGTGCAAATTTTTTCTAGGGCAAATAAAATTCCAAATAAACTCAAATGAAATCCAAATAATGATTTTAACATTTTTCCTCCAATAATTCAATTGTTTTGGAGAAGTCATATTATCTCCCCTCATTTACTTTAATAAGAAATATTTTCTAGAGAGAAAAATAATTAAAATAAAAAATCCTCGTTTTCCAATATTTGATAAAATTCAAATACAAGAAATCAGAAAATCCCCAACTCTCTTCGAGGGTCCTTGAGTTTCTTAGGATTTCGAGGATTACGGAACGAGGATGCAATAAAATATGATATGCATGGAAGACCTATGTATAACATTCCAAATTGAAAATTTGGGATGTTACAAACCTACCCCCCTTAAGATGAATCTCGTCCTCGAGATTCGGGTTGGCTAGAGAATAGGTGCGGGTGGTCCTTGCGAATATCATCTTCTCGTTCCCAGGTGGCTTCTTCCTTAGTATGGTGGCTCCACTGAACTTTACAAAACTTGATAACCTTGTTGCGAGTGACTCGGCTGTCAAAGTCGAGAATCTTTATTGGCTTCTCCTCACAGGTCAAATTACTGTCTAACTGAATCGCTTCCAGGGGCACTGTGTCTCTCAACGGTATATCAGCCATCTCAGCATGGCACTTCTTCAACTGTGATACGTGGAACACATCGTGAACTCCTGACAATCCTTCAGGTAACTCCAGCTTGTAGGCCACTTCTCCCATCCGTTCCAAAACACGGTACGGTCCTACAAATCTTGGGGCTAGTTTTCCTTTAACTCCAAAACGCTTCACTCCTCGCAAGGGTGATACTCGCAGATAC
This sequence comes from Aegilops longissima, assembly GCA_021605205.1. Lineage (NCBI taxonomy): Eukaryota > Viridiplantae > Streptophyta > Magnoliopsida > Poales > Poaceae > Aegilops > Aegilops longissima. The sequence continues at coordinate 223,313,210 of CM038680.1, forward strand.
GCTCTGTCTCCAATTTCATAGGTTACTTCCTTGCGTTTTGAATCGCATAACTCTTCATGCAGGTGAGCAATCTTTAATCTGTCTCGGATTAGTTTAACCTTCTCTTCGGACTCTGTGATCAAATCTGGCCCAAACAACTGTCGGTCTCCTACCTCATCCCACATCAGAGGTGTTCTACATCTGCGTCCATACAGAGCTTCAAACGGTGCCATCTTCAAACTGGCTTGGTAGCTATTTTTGTACGAGAACTCTGTGTAAGGCAAATTGTCATCCCAACTAGATCCATAATCTAGCGCACAGGCTCTCAACATGTCTTCCAGAATCTGATTGACTCTCTCTGCATCCATCCGTCATGGGTGGAATGTAATCTTGAACTCCAATCTGGTACCCAAGGTCTCGTGTAGCTGATGCCAAAATTTGGAAGTAATTTGGGTTCCTCTATCTGATACAATGGTCCTCGGAACTCCATGCAAACATACGATCCTGGACATATATATTTTGCCCAACTTTGCACTTGTATAAGTTGTTTTCACCGGGATGAAGTGAGCTACTTTAGTCAAACGATCCACTACTACCCATATTGAGTCATATCCTGCTTTGTTTCTGGGTAGCCCGGTGATAAAGTCCATGCCTAGTTTATCCCACTTCCATTCGGGTATCGGCATAGGCTGTAACAGTCCTGCTGGCTTCTGATGCTCTGCCTTCACTCTCTGACATACATCACATACGGCTACATACTCGGCAATGTCCTTCTTCATACCAGTCCACCAGAAACGTTCCTTCAAATCCAAATACATCTTGGTGTTTCCGTGGTGTATCGAATATGGTGAGTCATGGGCCTCCTGAAGTATTAATCTCCTGATCTCTGAGTTATTGGGCACATAAACTCGGTCCTCAACCACAAGGTATCGTGCTCATCCTCGCGAAAACCTTTGGCTTTTCCTTCGCTCATCTTCTCTTTTATTCCAGAAATCTCTTTGTCTTCCTTCTGAGCTTCCCGAATCTTGTCCAACAATGTAGACTGAACCTCCATCGTTGCAATGAAACCTCTTGGAACAAATTCCAACCAAAGTCCCATAATATCCTCAGCTAACTCCTTTGGCAGTCCTCTACTTTCAAGGATATTAGCGTAACTCTTCCGGCTCAAGGCGTCTGCTACGACATTGGCCTTTCCTGGATGATAGTGCAGTTTCATGTCGTAATCCTTTATAAGTTCCAACCATCTCCTCTGCCTAAGGTTTAACTCCTTTTGAGTGAAAATGTACTTCAAACTCTTATGATTCGTGTACATGTCGCAACGGTTTCCAATAAGATAGTGTCACCAAGTCTTCAAGGCGTGCACTACCGCTGCTAGCTCCAAATCATGCGTGGCATAGTTCAACTCATGAGGCTTCAGTTGTCGTGAGGCATACGAAACAACCTTTCCGTCCTGCATAAGCACACATCCCAGTCCCAAGCGAGAGGCGCCGCAATACACTTGAAACTCCTTATGTATATCTGGCAATGTCGGCACTGGGGCTGTAGTCAACCGTTTCTTCAACTCCTGAAAACTTGTCTCACAATCTTCTGTCCATTTAAACTTAGTATCCTTCTTCAGCAATTAAGTCATTGTCTTGGCAAGTTTGGAAAAATTCTCAATGAATCTCCGATAATATCCTGCGAGTCCAAGGAAACTGCGGATCTCGCCAACTGAAGTGGGGGCCAACCATTCAAGAATCGATCGAACTCATCTTACTGGGATCTACTGCTATACCCTCTCCTGATATAACATTCCCAAGAAATCCAACTTCCTTCAACCAAAACTCGCACTTGCTGAATTTGGCGTATAACTGGTGTTCCCTGAGCTTCTCGAGAACCAAACGCACATGTTCCTTGTGCTCCTCTTCATTCTTCGAGTATACCATAATGTCATCAATAAACACCACAACAAACTTGTCCAAATACTCCATGAACACCTTGTTCATCATACTCATGAAATAGGCAGGGGCGTTAGTCAGTCCGAACGACATGACCGTATACTCATATAATCCATATCGGGTGGTGAACGCTGTCTTTGGTATATCCTTTTCTCGGATCTTCAACTGATGGTATCCCAATCGTAGATCAATCTCCAAAAACACCTTAGCTCCTTGCAATTGATCAAACAGATCATTGATCATTGGTAATGGATACTTATTCTTTATTGTTACTTCATTCAAGGCTCGGTAATCAACGACCATCCTCAGGGATTTATCCTTCTTCTCGACCAAAAGTACTGGTGCTCCCCAAGGTGATGAACTCCTTTGAATATAACCTTTCTCCAATAGCTCCTTGATCTGCTTCTTAATTTCCTCCAGATCGTTTGCGGGCATCCGATAGGGTCTCTTGGATATTGGCCATGTACCTGGCAATAACTCTATCAAGAACTCGATGTCTCGATCCAGTGGCATGCCTGGTAACTCCTCTAGAAAAACATCCGGAAAATCCTTTACTACAGGCACTTCCTCCTGTACAACTCCCGTGAGGGCATTCACTTGGCTCCTCCTAGGCACATGCCTGGAAAAATACTTAATCCTTCTTCCCTCCGGGCTGGTAAGGTGAATTGACTTGCTCGCACAGTCAATACTTCCTCTATACCTTGACATCCAGTCCATACCTAATATCACATCTAATCCTTGCGACTCCAAGATAATTAGGTCAGACGGAAAAACATGTGTCCCAATGGTGAGTGGTATCTGGGTGCACCATCTGCTAGCCATGTACTCTGCTCCAGGCGAGCTCACTAAAAGAGGGGTTCTAAGAGTTTGGGTTGGTAACTTAAACTTATCCAGAAATCCCCCTGATATGTATGAATGCGATGCACCAGTATCGAAAAGAACAACAGCGGTAAATGACTTAACCAAAAACTTACCTATTACCGCGTCCGGCTGCTCTTCAACTTCCTCCACGTTAACGTGGTTCACTTGGCCTTTGTTGAATGGATTTGGCTTCTTCCCGGCGCTCCCGTTTCCGTTTCCATTCCTTCCTTCAGGGCAGTCATTGGCTTAGTGCCCTGTTTGCCAGCACTTAAAGCAAATAACTTGGCTTAAGTCCCTCTTGGCGGGTGTTGATTGGTTTGGGCGGTTCTGGTTGTTGTTAACTCCGTTCCCATTCCCATTCTTTGCACCATTTTGTTTATGCGATCCTCCCCCAGTATGGTTATGGCCTCCATGGTTATGAACAAGTCCTCCCGAGTTCGGGGTTAAGCGGGGCTTCTAGTGAGCTCCTGAGTTGTACTTCCCTTGTCCATAGTTCCTCTTACGACTCTCAATTTGCTGCTGCTTTCCTTCAATCATTAGGGCCTTGTCTACCAACTCCTGGTAGTTGTTGAAAGTTGCCACCATCAACTACATGCTCATCTCATCATTCAGCCCTTCCATAAACTTCTCCTGCTTCGCGGCATCTGTGGCCACATCATCAGGGGCATAGCGTGATAACTTACTAAACTCATACACGTACTGGGCCACAGTACGGTTCCCCTAGCGTAAGTTGCGAAACTCACACTTCTTCATCTGCATGGCTCCTGTTGAGACATGGGCCGTGCGAAAGGCTTGCTGAAACTGGTCCCAAGTGACATTGGCTATAGGAAAAGTAGTTGTGTAATTCTCCCACCATGCGGCTGCTGGTCCGTCCAATTGATGTGCGGCAAAGCGCACCTTCTCAGCATCCGTGCATCCTGCGGTGCTTAACTCCCTTCCAATACGGCGTAGCCAATCATCAGCAACTATTGGCTCGGTGCTACTGGAAAACACCGGCGGTTGTAACCTCAGAAAACGGGCTAAATTGTCCACTGGCGGCGGGTTGTTGTTGTTGTTGTTGTTGCCCTCGTTCTGAACTAGCAATTGCATCAAGGCATTCTGCTGCTGGATCAACTGGGTGGGCTCCGGTGGGAAGACAAAACCGGAGTCACGTCTCGGAGGCATCTGGTGGGTTTAGATGGAAGAGATTAGAATAGAAAGAGGTCTAGTGAGAAAACACTACCCATATGCACATGAGGCAAACACAATCATTTCACTCAATCAATCAAGCAAGGCATACAACGGTCTAGGACTATCGCAAAAGTGCTCAGCTACTACTGGTTACATGGGGGGATACTACTAATATGGTGGTCGTCTAAAAACTTTGATCGGTGGAAGACTCCATGATGTCCGCTCCGGTTTCGTCTTCGTAGTCATCATCACTTGGATCGGAATCGGTGTCGTCGATGATGATGTAGTTGTCCGGGCAAGTGGGGTCTTTGTCTTCCTTTTCTGGTGCGGGTCCTCCCATGAATACTCCGATCTTCTTGACTAGGTCGTCGTTTTTCTCCAGTAGTATCTTGATTTCCTCCTCATATCCATCGCGTGTAAACTTGAGTTCTTCCTCCAGCTCGATAATCTTGGTCTTTGCCTTCTTCAAATCCATCATGTCTGCGCACATCTGGTTCTCCTAACGTCGGATGTGCTGATTTAACTCCTGGATGAAAGCTGCAATGGATCTATCCTTCTTGGTGCTAATTACTTCCCATTGCTCGTCTCGGTGCCCACATATCTGGTAGATGGTGTCTTTAAGCTCCCTGTTGTAGACTTCTCCAATACGTCCCATGGTAATGTGAGCTGCCATACTTTGCCAAGACTCCAGGTGGGTGCTTTGAAAGAAAACTCTATGGGCTTAGAAGTTGGCGAGAACGTCCTTCCTGGAACTTGTACTTGGATCATCCAGCGCTCCTCTTCAGGTAAGGTGGCGTTGTACGTCCCGGTGAAGCTTGGTATTCCAATGTTCAAGTACCTAGTGACTTCCTTCAAGTGGCATCCAAAAGGTGTGTCTTCATCCGGTTGTGCAAACTTGTTCTTCATCTCCGTCATCCTAAAGAGTGGAAAAATGGAGAGGCGTCAGAAATGAGTAGAGAAGAGTGACCTATGGTTTATCTTAGTGGTCGTGTCCTACACTCAGCGTGTGCTCTGATACCATCTTGTAGCGACCCGACCTCAGATGGTCAAGTCTCTTTGTTTCAGTATCATCCCTGGATCGGTTATGCTGACACACACAGTACTCGAAGGATTTATAACAGAGTAGCAATCACACACTTATTATACCGAATGTCTCAAAAGAGAACTTATTACAATAATATGGCTTAAGGCCATCTAATGTGATAACAGCGGAAGGCTTGGAAGATAAAGTGAATCCATCAACTCCAACGGCATAGCTGAGCTGCACGGCAACGACCTAACGATCCTTACTCCTCGTCTGAAAAGTCTGCAACATAATACGTTGCAGCCCGAGAATCGGTCAGCACATGGAATATTCTGGCAATATAACACAGTATAACAAGAACAGAAGTAATGCTATCACTACATGCATATATGGCTTGTGGAAAGCTCTATGGTTATAGTTTTGCGAAAAGCCAATTTTTCCCTACAATAAAGGAATAAATTTTAATTTAACTATCATGGTGGTTGAAACATCATTGAGAAGGTATAACCCCAACTCAATCCCAATTAAAGTAATTATCATCCCAGCAATATTAATTTAGATTGATGAGATACATGTGAATACTCAAATACTAGATACTAAGAATTGTCCATAACCGGGGACACGGCTAACTATGATTAGATTGTACACTCTGCAGAGGTTTGCGCACTTTTCCCCACAAGACTCGATCGCCTCTCTTGATTTCTCGCACTGCATGGTGTTTGAGAAGCGGATGACCGAGACATAGTCTTTCGAAAACATTAACTCTCTACTCAGGGTAGACCATACCAAACCTACAAAACCCACTACCTGTTGATCTACCTCTTCAAGAGCTTCACGTAACTTACTCAACTATGCTAAAGCTCATAATAGCTTGTGGCTGCACACGGAAGTTTCTAGCATGAATAAACTCAGTTCCCTTTGAGCCTGGGTGGCGGTCCATAGGAAGATCACACGGGTACCCCGGGATTTCAAAAAATAAAACAGACAACACTCGGTTCCCCAGGTGCCTCAATCCACCCAGATGTGTATTAAAGTTGCCACCTTAAAGTAAACCATTAATTAATAATCTCACATCTGTCATGGAATACACTCAAACCCAACCACGTCTACGACCATAGCATGGCAATATAAGCAACACGTAGAAGTAACTCCCAAGGGTTTGATAGTAACAGGGCAATAGGTTCTACCTCAACAACTACTTCCCAACCCACAAGTTAATGACATCCTAATCATGCAATGTTTGAGGATTGGAACTAATGCATAAAACTGGGTATGAAAAGAGTATGATCAAAGTGTTACTTGCCTTGCTGACGATCCGCGAACCCTAGAGACT